>CM038470.1:21917507-22582575 GCA_021464415.1 Lonicera japonica
CTTCTGTGATTTGGCTGAACCACGGTGATAACTCTGTCAAAACACCAGTTTCTTCTTTCTCTTCTGTTTTTGAAGTTGAAGCCATGGATGAATAATAGTAAAGAACTAATAGGGAATGGGGCGGGGAAAAAGGGTAAGGTGGTTTTTGATTTGATCTTTTCTCTCTTGTTATGGGGTGTTCTTTGACCAACGTGAGATTATATGAGAAGTGTATATACATATATACATACAGGATCTTACTACTCCTGTAAGATTTTTTTTTTCAAACTGTGTTTGAACAAATCCTAATTATATATTTATAGTAAAACTATATAGTAATGCATTTGTTTTTCCAAATTCTAAAGGGATTTGGAACGTTGGTTACGGGTTTTTAAATTTTTTTAATTTAGCTGCATGCAAAAACATTGGATTAGGATGAGAGAATAAATTATCTCCATTCTCCTTGTAATTGTTTAAGTTTGAGTTAGAGATGAATGTTGAGAATACTTGCCTCAAAAACAAATTGAATTCTATGGAATTGTTTTAGATGTAAAAGCTTTTCATGGAAAGCAAAAATTGAGGTTGAGATAGTCTTTCAATTATATATTTACATGAAAAATGAGGACAGAGAACGTGCAACAGAGGTATAATTTCACAATGAAAAAAAAGAGCGCACAATTAATTTATTCAATATGGAATTTTTTTTAGTAATAATCACTTGGGGTAAAAGAAATTTTTTAAATGTGGTCCCCTTAATTCTTTTTTCTAAGTTTGCGGGTCTTTCAGGTACAATATCTACTTCTGACGATACAATTCTTGAGTCTATGTAACATCTTGATCATAGCTAGGTGCGATATCAATGACCAAGAAATTTTGGTTCAATGGTGATAGGTATAGTATCTAGCAGGGGCGTCTCCACAACTGTACGAGGGTGTGCGGACGCACACCCGAGTATTTCGGAAATTTTTTTTTTTAAAAAAGAAAAGGTTAGGGACTTATATGCTTAGTTTTATAGTTGAGGGATTTTTTAGAAATAAAGTTAACTTAAAAGAGCCAACAGCTCTCTTGCTCCTTCCGCAGTTCCGCCCCTCCTTTTTATTTCTTCAAGACCGACTCACGGAGTGACGCAGGCACGTAGCAACAGCTCTCCGCTCAGCTGCTCGCCTGCTCTCCTTTCTCTTATCTCCTCTTTTGCTATTCTCTTCTCTCTCACAGCAGCCGACTACCGAGCAAGGTAATAAAAACACCAATTTTTCCCCTTTTCTTTTCCTTTTTTTTTATAGCGAAAAATGCTAATTTTTCTATGATATATATCATGAATCATGAATAGATATATCATGTATGAACTCAATATATGTGTAATTGTGTAAAATTAGTTGGAGCTTGATTTTATGGCTTAATTTTGTAGGGTTAATTTTAGGGCTTAATTTTGTAGAGCTTAATTTTATTGGAGCTTGATTTTAGGGTGGGTGAGGTGGGTTGGGTGTTTCCTTTTTGACTGTGTAATAAGCCAATGTGGGGGGGGGGGGGGGGGGGGGGGAGGTGAGGAAGCTCGTGAGTTTCTGTCATCTCACTTTAAGACATTTGTTTTGCATTACATTTCCTCCCAAAGTGGGGGGCATCACATTAATTTTGAATTAGTGTGATGTTTCTTTAGAAAAAGTCTCTTCCCCCCTTTTTTAACATATTTGGTACTTCCTCTTAGTTTGTCAAATTAATGTTATGTTTGGTTATAACTTGGAAATTTAATGCAGTGATCGAAAATTAATTTTGAGGTAAACAATTTCTTCATTGCTGTTTGGTTGGTAATTGGATGACGAAAATTAATTACACCATTTCTTAGTGTAGAGTTTAATTTGCATCAAAATATAAAAAGCCAATGTAAAAGTAAATTACAATTTATTCATTAACAAAGCAATCAAACACCTTAGTTTACATTTCCCTTCAAATCTATATTTTTTGCAACGTTAGCACATAATCAAACATAATAAAAGAATCCACTAATTTATTTTTTTTGAATTACCCCAATTTTTTATTTAAATTTTCTTTCTAGGATGCATTGATTACCTCTTTAATTACCGATCCTCTCTCAAATTGAATTAATTTACCCAGCAATTGAAAATTTCAAATTTTAAGGCTTTATTTGATTTAGTTAATTATTAGACTCTTTAGTTAATTGTATATTAATTGTTTAATTGTATAGGGCTGAGTTTAGAATGAAGAAATATTATAGCAAAATTGGAATGATTGTTTGGTGGCTTATATCGAGAAAGATGTGCTCAACTCCATCGATAACGAAGATGTCATTCAACGTTTTCAAAATATGAAGTCTCGGAGAGGATTGTTGTAGGTAATTTTTATATTTTAGTACTTTTGTTGATGTAAGAATTTCATATTTATATTATTGTTATTTTAACTTTTGAGTTTAGAGAAATTACACACCCCCGGGTTTAAATTCCTGGCTACGCCACTGGTATCTAGGACCGAGAAATCTCGATTCACAGATAGTGTACCTATTACTAAGAATTCACATATGCGGAACTTAAGAGACCTTAAATTTATCCTTTTTAAAAATAAATACCACATCCAAAAAATATTTGAAATCAAGAAGCGGATCCTATTTTTTTTAATAACTTTTAGAATAATATAGGTCAAACTACACGGTTTAAAACAAAATATATATGTACTTTTTAGCATTGAGCTAATAATTAGATTATACTTTTTAACCTTCTTTATTAAATTATAAGATGTATGTCCATAAAAAAACGGCGTGTATCGAAAAAAGTGACAATGCTTAAAAATTTTACGATGATAATGGGAAATATAAATGTCATGGAAAAGAAGTGGATTTCATGGAATGTTGAAAAAAAAATTGCATTGACAATACATAGAGGGGGCATATTATTGTCAAAATAATTATACTTATTTTTTAGAACAATATAAAATTTTAGAATTATATAATACAACTTTTTAAAGTAGTAATATGTTATGGTAAATAGATAATTGCTTTAGCAATATAACAAACTTAAATATATATATATATATATATAAGAAACCCGATAGAAAAAATTCTTTTAAAATTGCTGATCGAGTTGACCATGATTAGTCTAGGGGTGTTATCAGAAATCCAAAAATTGAACGAACGAACCGAACCAATCCGTGGCAATCCGAAATTTCCCGAACCGAAAAAAAAATCGAAACCGAAACCGATTAATTTGGGTCGGTATGGGTTGGAGATTCGGGGTTCCCGAATTGGACCGAAAAAATCGAATCTTTAGAAAAAAAATATTTACTAACTTAATGTAATTACTTAAGTTGACTTACAATACGTTGACAAAAAAAGGAAACTTTCTTACAACATTTACATTATATAAATGACCTAACCCTATGGATTATTTACATTTATAAATAATTACTTAAGCTAATTATTAAAATAAATACTTTATATAATTTTTTTATAGCGCATTTTGAGTAAATTTATATTTTTAGTGTAATTTTGAACTAAAGTTTTAACAATACAAAAAAAACCCGAATGAGATTGAACCGGACTGAAACCGAATAATTTGGGGAGGGTTTGGATTTCATAGGTACGAAAATTGAAACTGAACCGAACCGAACCGAAATCGAACTATAAAGTTTGGGGAGGGTTTGGGGTACCCTAGTTTCTACCCTGATTGAAACCGGAAACACCCCTAGATTAGTCTACCTAATTTCTTTAAAACTTTAATTTAGCCAAAAAAAAAAGTGCAATTGTTAGTAAATAGATAACGAAAGTTCTTAAAAGTGAGATGGGTAATTAATAGTTTTGATTCTTAAAGTTTGCCATTTTTCTCAGTCATTTTCAAAAAAATTTTTTAGCCAAGACAATCTCAAAGTTTGCTAAATTTTGAATGACCGTGAACACTAGCAAACTTTAGAGTTGTCTCGGTAGAAAAAAATAATACAGAACAATCTTGGAAAAAATGGAAAACTTTAAGGCTCCGTTTGATTGCAAAGTGGAAAAGGAAAATAAATTAAATTAGTTTTGATGAAAAGATGAAAAATAAGTTGAGTGATAGAGGTGATATCCCCTTGATTTTTAAGCTTTTCCATAAAGAAATTTTATTTACTTGGTGGTAAGTAAAAAAATTTCACCAAAAATATTAAAGGATGGAGGATATATATACTCATAAAATGAGTAACATATCTCACCTTATTTTTTATCTTTTTTTACAAACTAACTAAATTTATTTTCTTTTTTTCTTTTCTATCTTTACAATCAAATGGAGCCTTAATGTCAAAAAGTCACCCACATTTTTTATTTTTAAAATTGGACATGCTCCAAAGGTGAAATTAAGCCTAAACAAATAAAGCCCAATGAGATATAAAAGGAAATTAGTCTTGATAATGAAAGAACTAAATTACTTTGGGCCTTATATAAAGGCCCAGTTACCCAAAAATAAGGAACGAGACACCTCCCCAACATCTATCATTTGGGCATTTCGACGTGCAGCATTTAAAATTCATTTAGGTTATGTTATTTTTATAATATTTTAAAATCATATGATAATGATAAATTATAAGATTTTAAAATCTCATGATTTTTAATTTAATTATTTTTTAAATAAAATTAGAAAATTTTATAAGCATATAATAAATTTCTAATAATGGATGATATACATAATTAAAAGAAGATAGATTAAATTCAAACTTTTTAATTCAACACATGATTCTAAAATTACATAATTTATAATATTTCAAAATTTCACGAATTAAAAATATCGAGATTTATTCCAAAAAAAAAAATATTCATGAATTAGATAAATTACGTGATTTACCAAATTTTATCTCAAATCACGCGAAAAGAATATATCTTTATTTATTATGAGTTACACCTTGTTGCACTCATAATGTTCCCCTCAACTTTTATTATTTTGCATTTTACCCCTATATATTATTTTTAGTACCCCACTACGCCAAATGCCACCATTTTTAACTGCATGGTCGGGAGATTTCTGATGGCCGAAGTGCGTCTTCCAGATCGAAGTTATTAGCCATTGTGTAAATAGAAAGTCTGTCGGCAACTCTTTTTCACGCTCTTGCCATCACCACAATTGTTAAGAAAACTTACTTATTCTTCTTTAATTATTCTCAGGTAAAACCTAACCCTGTGTTTGGATGGAGAAAAAAAAACTTGAAATTTGAACAAAAGTAAGGATTTAGAGCATGGAAGTAGAAGTCCATTGTTTGGTAATTAAATTAACGAAGAATTTAAAATTTGACACATGGTAAATTTGCAATATTTTACCTTTTAAAAATTCTGACTTAAAAATTATGTGGTATGGGACATTATTCTTTAAATTTTGACTTAAAACAACTGATATTATAATGTATTTCATTTTTCAAATTGTACATACAAGACATCCAAACATGAGAAATTATAATTAAAGAAATTTTAAATGATGAAATTTTAAGTTCTATCATTTATAATATTTATGAAAATTAAAATTACTCTATCCAAACATAGGGTAAAGGTGTGGCTTTATTTCCTTCCTTTTTTCTTTTTTGATTGATTGCTCAAACCCTAGCCAAAATTATGGAAATTAACATCTAAATTGTACTTTCCAATTTTAGGAATTTCTTACTAGGGTTTCAAATTTCGTCAAGTAGCCATTTCTCTCTCTATACATATGTACATTTGAAAAGTTCGATCTTCTCTGATAACTTTTTTCTCATTCATAACAAATTTTTGGTTAGGAGTTTGTATTTCTTATAAGATCGGATTGTTACCAGTGTCCACATTGCTAAAATCAATCTTTTATCTGTTCAAATCAATTGGCAATTCTAATGGTTTTCCTAAAAGTCGTGGATTCTATATACTGCATTCAGATCCATTCGTAGTATGTTTCGAAATTTGATTGAGAGAGTAACATGATTGGTCATAGATTAAAGTATATATTCATAGAATAATATAATTTATCACCTTTTGTTTTGTTTGGGTTTTCCCCATTCTTATCTATCTTGTGTTAAAAGAACATGCACATAGTGTACTTGTACACTTTGAGAGGAAGGTAAGAAAACAATAAATAGATTTTTTTTTATTTTACTAGCAAGCACCCATAAGATAACGTGGTCATTAAGCCACAAAAATACAATAACCACCCATAAATATGAGATTTTTAATTTTTTTAAACAAAATTGGAAAAATATAAAGACATTAATCTCATTCTTTTGTTGATTTAAACATTAATTATTATTCACTTGCAATAGTGACATGCCTTCAAAGTGATTTATATAACTATTTTAGAGTGATTTTTACCTATTAAACAAAGTGATGTGTTAATTAATTAGTACTATGATATAGACATATTTAATGTAACTTGTAATATACATTTTAAAATAAGCGATACTTACATAGAATCGATGTTCAAGCTTAAAAGGGAAGGAGAAGATTCGAATTCTAGTGAGGTGGCTTTAAAACCAACTCCATTGCCACCATGTTAGACTCCCAAATCTACACTAACACTTGATGTTATGTACTAGTTTTATGTACCTTAAGTTTTATGTACCTTAAGTTTCACCAAGTTCCATAAAAAAATTCATTTATTTACCCCCTCAAAATGATTGGTCCGCATTTAAGGACCAAAAGATTGGTCCTCTTAAGATCCTTCTCCTATATATATATATATATATTATAATACCTAAATTCTCATGATTTTCGTTGCTAAATATATATAAAATGGGGGCACTTATTAAATATACAAACTACATAAAGGTAAAATTCTAATTTTTGGAAAATTGGGCAAGGCATTTACCTCACCTTTGATCCATGCATATGGCTTTGTCGCTGGTTCAATATAGAGACAGGGGGTTAAATAGTTCACAATCGTTTGAGTAGAAACTCATTTGAGATTCGATTGTGTGAGAATTCGCGAATGTGGCCCCCAATCCTAATGATAAATCTTTTTCTTATGCGTTTGTCTATGAAACCAAGATTCTATAGGATTTAAGAACTATATTATGGATTGAGAAGGTTTAAGTATACCTCCATCCTTTCAGTTTATGACAGTCTTATATGTTTATTCTATGTTGAAAAACTTTGAATACTTTTACTAATATTTTATTATTTTTTAAAATATCTCACAAAAAACTGATTTTGGGAAAAACAAAGAAATTAATGAAAGCAAGGTATTCCATGATCCAATATTTGGTTTTGTCAAAGTCTAATTTACTAGTGACAAAATTTTATCTTATTTATTTGAAATCATAAGACTGATTCGGTATTGTTTCCTCATATAACAATATTGATTATCTCGTTTAGGTTTATTTAAAAAAGATCAGATATTTATCGGAATTGATTTAATATAAAATTGAACTCTTAAAGAGAGTGTATTGAATATATTGCAGTCTATATAGAAGACATAATATATCCAATTTGAATTCCTAGGTAAGAATATATAAGTTCGGTTTTTTAAAGTTTGGTTTTATTCAGACGATTATAACTTTACTTCTTTTGTTTTTACAATGATTTTATCAATGTTTAGAAAGGAAACTTTGTTAAAAAAGGTAAACTATCAGTAATTTAATAATAAGTTTATCCAACTAAAAAATAGATAGCATAATAGATAAAAAGTTTACATTGCAGATAATTGGAAGCACGTATACATATATAATGTAATTTATAGGAAAAACTCTAGTTACATTCCCAGTGATATATAATAATAACAAGAGAGAAAAAATAGTATAGTAAAGAATTCTCCAGCGGATACCAATTTTTCTTCTTTAAGTGTTTCCGGAGATTTGATTCCAAAATATGACAATTGGGTGTCGAAACGAGACTCAAATATTCTTTAAAAATAAGACGATATATAAAATGAACTTTTGAGATAGTTTGAAAGTCAGACATTTGGTGGGAGTAATATATTTTTCGAGGTAAAAATTCTGTCTTTGAACCAATGGGAGTGCATGCTTATTTATAATGCTGGGAGGGTTTGTTGCAACAATAAAACACAACAGTGAATAGTTTGTCATATGACAAACACTTGATATGTCAGAAAGTTGTTTTGTTTGTGTTTTGATGGGTTTGTAGTGCGAGAAACCCATCCTGCAAAGCTATTTGTTGTGTTACAAATTCCTCTAAAGCAAGCTCTAATGTGCTAGTGAGTTTTGGATTTGATGTGTACTTTCTGGGAGCTTTTAAAGTTCTTGTGGGGGTCGATAATTAGGGTTTTTATAGTTTTTGAAACATATTAATCAAACTTTGACATATTTTGAGAGCTCGCGACGTGTTAACGAGCTCAACTCAATAAAATATATTTAAAATCATACTACCTTAAAAGCAAAAAGAGTAGCAATTTATTATAGTGAAAAGAAATTCATTATTCCAAAAATGAATCAAATAGTTTCTTGCATAAAGGAATCAAATATATTACAATAACAAACACAAAAATGTACATAGGCTACAGAGGCAGTCCAAGAGAAGTTGAGGCCCTAGGCAGTAAAGATAAAATAAGCCATCAAAGTATTTATCAAACTTTAGTTTTCAAAAATGTAATATTGTTCGTAGATCAGCGAAGCGGTTGTCCATTCAATTACTAGGGCGTCACGTTCTTTTTCTAGTCATCAGGAATGGTGTGATGTTTATCCTGCTTTTCTTTCTGATGTACTCTAAAGCGATTTGATTTAATTTTTTTCTCCCTTGATTATAAAAAAAAATATAAAGAAAAATTAAGTTCGAACAAGTTAATAGTTGTATATATAAAACTATCATTTTTTTCACTTGAATTACTATAAAAATAGCTTTATATTATTTAAAATGGGAGTGCTTTTCTACATCAAGACCCCTAGGCAACTGCTTAATTTGCCTTATAGTAGGACCACATTTAATAGGCTATTAAACTGACCATTATAATAACATTTTTATATAATATTAATATAATATTTGTCCATTAAATAAATACTAAGTATATTATTGAGACAATTGGGCATAAGAGCCCATTCTAATAATAACATAATTACAAAAGTTCATTATAAATTAGCATAGTAAATTAAGAATACTGCACGAAAAAGACACTAAAGCCCTTCCTTATTTAACTAATAACACAATAACCATAAATATAACATCTCATGTTTCCAAAAAAAAGTTATCACTAATTCCAATCAAAAAATTCAAAATTCAAAATGGTCGATTATTAGCACCAATTCTTTAGAACATACTAACTATTTATATGGTGCTAAAATGGATTTAGTATCCTTTTTGTCCAAAGTAACTAATCACATGATGCTAAAACAGTTTTAACATAAATTGTCTAACATTAGAATGTTACTAAAAAGATTTTAGCAGCACAAGTGAATACATAACTAAACTGAAGGTGCTAAGATAGTTTTAACACTCATCAAATTATATACATTAAGGTGCTAAAACATATTTAGCACCAATTGTCCATAACATAATAACTAATCAAATGGTGCTAAAATAGTTTTAATACCAATTGTCTAACATTGAAATGATGCTAAAAGTTTTTTAGTACTAACAGAAAACAGAGAACAATGAAATTCAAAGTGCTAAAAATATATTTAACACCAATAGCAAACATAAAACAATTAAATTTTAGGTGTTAAGACGGATTTAACACCAATTGTATGGAATATAATAACTAATCACATTGTGCTAAAAAGGTTTTAGACCACAGGTGAATACATAACTAAACTGAAAGTGATAAAATAGTTTTAGTACCACATGTCTATCAACAAATTAAGAGCACTGTTCAAACAAGTTCAACACAATAAAAACATACTAGTTTATTTTAATTTAAAAATAAACAAATATGATATGATTTGTTCTGAAAGAAATATATCGATAACGAATTGAATATTGAAATAAAAATAAATATATATAATCGGGTATGTGTATGGATCTTATATATATATGGATATTGATTTTACCTCAGGATTTGAGGACAAACATAACTCCGGCATCAACCTGTTTGGGAGGCATAATGACTCCGTTTTCTTTTGCCTTCTCCGTTGAGTTTGCATCACCGGAGTTTGGAGTTGTGGTATTTTTTTTTTAAATCAAACAAACCACTTTATTCCAATAAATCACTTAACAAAACATCTGATAAAAAGGGAGGGGGGGAAGCTCCCAAACCACCCGACCAGACTCAAAATTCGCATCCCTAGCTATGAAGTGGGCTGCAGAATTTGCTTATCTCGGAACAAACTGAATAAAACATTGATCTAGATCATGTAATAAAGCTCTACAATCTTGGAATATCAAACTAGCCATGGACACATCTTCTCTATCATTCGCAATAGCTTGAGCCACAAGTTGTGACTCGCATTCAAGTATTAGGCATGTTTCTCCCTGTTGTTTCAACCAACTTAAAATTTCACGGACACCTATAGCTTCTGCGACAAGGGGCGGCGCTAAACCTTCTCTGATCCCATGTATTGCTACTATGAACATTTATCATAAAATAAATTAATATGTGTATGTAAGAGAGAGAGAGAGAGAGAGAGAAGAGAGAGAGAATAACATGTGTTTTTTATAATTATAATACAAGATATATCAGGGTATTTTTGTCCATCAACATTTATTATAAAATAAATTAATATTATGAAAAGTGTCCTTATTGTAAAACCAAATTATGAAATTAATACTAATTTTTTTTATTAAACATGAATCCGTCCATAAAGTTATAATACATTACAGAGCGAGATCCTATAACCCATTATCTTTATATTATTTTCTTAATACAGATATATCTATATTAGTTTAGTTAATAATACTAGCTATTTGTATTTATATTAAAATACCACTTAGTTTGCATCACTTCGTCCATAAAAGTCGTATCTTTTGGTCGTCTGTTATGTTCCTTAATTTTGTTTTATCTTTTGTCAAAAACAGCATCTAAGTTTAAATTTTTACTGTCGTTAAACCTTTTGAAAAAGGGAACTCACATTGTTAGTCCCGCATTGATAGTGATCAAAAATAGTTAAACCTATTAAAAAAGGGAAAGCAACATTGCAAGTCCCGCATTGATGGTGATCCAAAAGGAGAGGGACATGTGGACCCCTTATTTCAAACAACTAATTCCAAGGAATTTGTGTATGTATGAATCCTTGACTTCCAATTTGTCGGTTAAACCATATGTCTTCACCCTTTTTGTTTTTCCCTTTTTGTTTTTTAATTTTTTTTAGTCTTATCGTAGCAGATAATACGACATATTATTTAGTATTTTAAGTAGCCTATACATTAAACCATTAAATATAGTTTGTCATTTGTTATTTTATTTGTGAATTTTTTATTTAATGTAACTATAATAAAACAAATATTTGATAGTCAGCTGTTGAGTACAAAATCCTCCTCTTTTAAAATTTTCAAACCAAGCCTCGTGTTTATCGAGCAGCATCACTACCTCATCAAAGTCGTCGTTTTGAGTAAGTACTTTTCTCTTTTTAATCCATCCTATCAAAGAAAAGTGCGTGGGAATTCAATGTGCGCTAACTGCTTTAATAATGATTTCCTTACTCTTTCTATTAAATGCATATCCGCATTGATAATTAGCTAGTACATGTACGTGCAACCATTGACTACATATGGCCAACATAATTTATTTTTCTTTTTGGTTAATCATTTAAATCACATATGAATTGGGCATGAGAAATAATCATAACATTGTGTTTTGGTCAAAAGTAGAGGATAATATATTTACCGAGAATTGGAATTGATTCATAGTTTTATAATTTTACCATCTGAGTTGATTTTAGCATTCGTTTAGTTGGATAAATTATTTTATTTATAATAATTTTATTGTAAATTAGTGAAATGTAATTTTTTTTATTTCAAAAACAAAAAAAAAATTTAGTGTGAATTTTTTCGCATGAAATTTTATATATTTTATAAGGTATGGAATTTCAACTATATTTTTACTTTTTTTTATTTAATATCTTATATATTAACTTAAGTTTATGACTTTGTATATTAGTTTATATTTTCAAATAAATGCTCCAATTAGATAATTTATGAATTAAATTTTTTTAAATAATTTAATTCGTAAATTAGAAGACATCCAAATGGAAATATATAATTTTGTAATTCCGATAGAGTTTCGAAACTACCAATTCGAGATGACTGAGTACTACAAAGAGAGAATAAATTATAATTCCAATTCCAACCAGATTCTAAAAAAAAACAAACTCACCCACGATCATTACACTCCAAACCTCCAGCCACCACTAGGGGTGGCAAAAAAAAACCAACCTGCCGGGTTACCAAACCGATTCAATCCGTTTGGAGCGGTTTCGGCGCGATTTTTTTTAGACCAGTTTGGTTTCGGGTTTTAAAAAAAATACCGCCACGGCTTTGGTTTTGGTTTTTCTCCTCTAAAAACCATCCCGAATATATACAAAAATATTATTTTATATAAAAATATATATATTTATAATAAAAACCTAACTCTTTTTTTTTTTTTGGTTTAAACCCTTGCCTCTTTGCTCTTTGAAATTCGTGTGCTTTCAAAAAGAAAATGTTTGAGAGAAGTGAGGTTTTATTGTTGTTTGCACTTTTGGGGTTAATCTTCCATTTTTTTTTTAAAATAATGGATATTCGGGGCGGTGCGACCTGATCAACCCAACTCGTAATCCATATATTCGGAGCAGGACGATTCAGATTCGGTTAACCGAAAATTAATTTAGAGCAGTTTTGATTTCAAAAAAAAAAAAAACGGTGATGGTTTCAGTGAGGTTTCGGTTTGGGATCACAAAAAAAAATTTGGTTTAATTTCGAATTTAAGCGAAACTGCCCCGTTGCCATTTCTAACCACCACCTCACCAACATAAAATTTTAATAGAATTTTCAATGAAAATTACATGCACAACAAATTAAATAAACCAAGTGACCGATCGAATATAACAACTCCTAATTTGATATGCTTCACGTACATACATAAGTCTGACAAATTAAAAAGCCCCTAGCTACATCATGAAATACTTAATTAAAGTGCATATATATTAATATAATTCAGAACACCCACACATTCTAACACAAGCAAGTACTTCATAGCATTGAAATCAACTACTTCCCATGCAACTTAGCTGGCTAGTAAATTAAACATGGTGCCAATATTTGCGGTGAAGGGAGAAGTAGAATTTGGAATATTGAGCATCCCATGAGAGCCCAATCTCATCACCCTCCTCCAATGTCCGCCTGTCGACGAAATCCCTGTTCCAGTTGGTGGTGAGTACGAAGCTATTACTCGCCCACTTCTTCAGTACCAAGGTGTGCTTGGTATTAGTGTTCACATCTTCAAACTCGAACATCACCCCATCTCTGGATCTGCACCGTTCAGCCCGAGTTTGAGCCATACCGGGTAAAACTTCTCCCTCCACCCATTCTCTTTCCAATAAAAGCCTGGAAGAACCATCCACGTCGCTTTGGGTCAACACTTTCGTGTAGTTCTTCAAATCAGCTTCTTGACCCAACCTTAGCTCCAGATCAATGTGAGGTGGTAGTCCGGCCATGACATATATCGTATAAACGAAGCTACTAGCTTGCTGATATACATCGCTATTTATATATAAGCGATATACGCACAAGTCCTTTTCGTATTAAGAATCTTTGATTGACTGAGAGAGACAAACATGCTCTCAGAAGTTTTCATTGTTTAACTGAAAGAGACAAACTAGCTTGCTTAATATATAAAGTACTCGGCCATGATTAATGACTAGAGCTAGAGTGAGCTTTCTTTCCTTAGCGAACACTCAATTGTAGGATACGAAGAAGAAACAAACGTGCAAAATTTTGCTTTCTTATATAGTAGCTGCCAAAAATAAATTCGTCGCTTGTGTTAATATACTTTGCATTAAAAATAAATTTTCTTTGTTGATTGAATTAGAGTATCCACAGTGGGTAGGGTAAAATGATAAATTTACCCTACCCAAATCCATAGCAAAGGAATTTGTAAGGTAAAATTTAAGTAGGTGAAAGTAGAAAATGAGTAAATTTACCTTATAACTAAATATTAATCATACGAGTGTGGGTCATTCGTATGATTTTTTTTTTTTAATTTAAAACCCCATACAATGGTGCTTCATTCATATGACCTCTTTTTTTTTTTTTTTTTTTAACCCATACGAATGAGCTTCATTCGTATGCACTATTTTGTTATTTTTTTTACTCTATCCGTTGCGTTATGCTCTAAAATTTAACTAAGTGTATGTTAAATTTGGCCCAAATTTTCCCCACTCTGCTGTGGATGTTCTTAGTGGCATCTTGGTTTTATATACACACACATATTTATTTATTAATAAATCAAATCAGTCTTAATATTTTAAAACTCTCTTCACTTATATTCTTAACTGGTGGCATTGATTTAATTTAAATTTTTTATGTTTTAATCCGATAGCTAACATATAATATTCACTTATCTTTTTAATTAGTGACTCATATTTAATATGGACATTCATGGGTTTTTTTCGTCAGCTTAAGTATGTCATTTACTTATCTTCACAACTGATGGCCTAAATTTAGTACAAGTCTTTATATTTTGATCTAAGTGCTTAAATTAAACTAAACGAAAGTTTTCTTCTCATTAGGTACCTCTACTTAATGTTATCTAAATCAAAATTGAATTCCCCCTCTCTTTTAGATATTTTAATCAAACGTAAAATATATTTAAATATAATCTATTCAACATTTAAATTTCACTATTTTTTAAACTAATTTTCTTATTATAAAAAATTCGAACATCCTTTTAATCAATATTTTTCAAATTGCATAAGTTGATTCAGAATAACATTATTAATATAAATTCAATTTCATGTACAAAAATGTTCACTTGCTGAAAATTCGCTCGCAACAAAATTCTGATCACTTGCATCATACCAAAATTAATGAAACTTTTTAATAACTTAATTAATAAATTCAATAAAAAAATTGAATAGCTCAAATTAAAATTAGAATTTAGTTTTTTTTTTATAATATTTGATTTTATTACTAAAATAACTTATTTATTTATATTTTTGTGAACCTTTATTCGATTATTTGACATGTATGAGTAGTTTTTACTATTAATATCAATTATTTATTAATATTTTAACATTTAGTTATATTAAATTAAATGTAAGTTTAATTGCTCAATTAATTTATACTTTCTCAAAATTATTTATATTCATAGAACAATATAATTTATCACATTTTTTGTTTGTGTTTTTCCCCATTCTCATATAACAGATAGATTCAAAATTAATAGATGGGGATAGAGGTGCCAAGACTTGAACCTTGGACCTTCTAGAGAACTAAACTCTGATACCATGTTAATTAGGAACCATCTCACCCAAAAGCTTAAATTGTTAGGTAGTAGGCTAATAATGTATATCATGCTCTTCAACACTCCTTTCACGTGCGACCCCCACTCGCACATGGAGAGACAATCCAAATCAAAGATGTACTTTGTGCACAAACAACAACGTGCATATTACACAAATACAAATGGGGGGAACAAATGCAAGCGGGATGACTTGAGTCCGATTGTAGAACTTGAGCTCTGATATCATGTTAGGAACAATCTCTCCCAAAAGCCTAAGCTATTAGAAGAAGGAACAGCAATGAATATCATGCTTAATACTAAAAGTGCATATATTAAGCTTACTATTACAATTTGTTTACACCGAAAATGGTAAAAGAGAAGGTAAAATGGACATAGACGATGCACTGAGTATCGGCTGTCACTGTCGATATTCTATATATCTTTTGTGACATTTAAAAAAAGAATGAAAGGCCAATATTCTGTGTATCGGCTATGCACAACCGATGTACAGTCCATCGGTTATAGTAAATGATTGTCTACTGTCAAATATTCCAATTACTTACTATTTTGGAAAGCCAATTATACTATATTTAGCATTTCTCCATACCGGTGGAGATTGTTTAAGAGTGGCTTGCGGCACCCGTTCTCAAGAGAGAGTTAGAGGCCCCTATACCCTATCAACCCAAAAAGTGGGCACCTTCGGTTAACTCAAACAAACATTTCGTTTCTTTTTTTTTTGGTAAAGATGTGTTTTTATATGATTAAGAAGTTTACAACTTTGAATTCTCTCGGGAGAAATATATGGTGTAAATTTTAGAGTGGGCTAAATTATATGTGATCAAATAAATATAATAAAAAATCATCACGTGTCAAATCTAATATAACTCAACAATGGTGGATCTTGTTGGTTCTAAATAACCATAAACCCTAGGATCGTTCACATCGTATCACCAAGAATTAAAAGATTAATATGCAGAAGCGTACCTGAATCCATAGTGTATGTTTATAGCCGAGTGGTTGGCCTTCCAGATCTACACGTATTTCTTTAGAGAATTCTTTATACATTCTCTATGCTCTCTGTGATGATGGGAACTCAACGTACAGGGACAAGATACGTACGTGTGAACTAGGGACAATAACCACAATATATATAGATAGTAAACCCTACTATCTGTTTAGTATTTCTATTTTAACCCACCATAAAAATAGAATTACTCTTAAGTATCTACACATTAAAGGCCTACATCCTATTAGATACATTTAATCCCAAATAACTTAAACCTTAGTTGATCACTTTAAAGTGGGCTTAACCATACGACAGTCCACAACACACAATTATTCCACATATAAGCCCAATGTTAGATTAAGGATCCAACAATCTTCCACTTGAGCTATACGTGTAACCTTATAATTATGTATTGTAAATTGAGCTCATCTTTGCTATCATTACTGAAATGTATTTGTATTCAATCTGGTCTATCAATTATATCAACATAGGATCAAAGCGGTCTTTTTTACACTTGACGTAACTTGATCCATCAATGGCCACATATGTCAATCTAACTGAATGACATGGATCATAATGTGGATGTGTAGCTTGAAAATTTCATGAAATGTGATCTTAACATGCTTATTTCCAATTGGTCTTCCTGAAACCTTAGTAAGACCAAATCATATCCAAAATCAAAGTATAAATAAACCAAACTTTATTTCTGCAAAAAATAACTTTAAATATCCTTAAACAAAAACCACCGAAATATGTTTATATCATAGAAACACTAAAAATTACAAACTCCCACTAAAAATTGAATTTCCTGAAAATAAATGACACATGTACAAGTAATGTGCTTATGGAACACTTTAGATGGCAATCCCTTAGTAAGCGGATCCGCAGCCATGGAGTTTGTACTGATGTGTTCTATAGACACTTGTTCACTTTGAACTCTTTCCTTAACAACTAGAAACTTGATATCTATATATTTAGACTTTGTCAAGCCTTTGTTGTTAATGGAATACAATATATATTTAATTCTATCTTTGCACCCGGCAAAATCGGAGTCAGTATACCCAATAATTTTAAATTGATCTGACTTCCGATATGTGAGCATGTAGTTTTTTTTATTTTCTATAAGTACCACATGACCTGTTTTGTTGCTTTCAAATGATCTATTCCTATATTGCTTAAATATCTACTTAGCATCCCAACAATGTACGTAAAATTCGGATACGTACATACCTGAATATACATCAGATTCCATACTGCTGATGCATAAGGAATATTCTGCATTTTATTTTCCTAAAATTTTTCTTAGGGTACTAAATGAGATTAACCTTATCTCTCTTAACTATAGGGGTATCACGTGATTTACAATCCTGCTTGCCATTTATTTTAAGAGCCTTTTCGATATAACCCTTTTGTGATGATACTAAAGTACCCCGAGAGCGATCTCGGTATATCTGTATGCTTAATACAAAAGAGACGTCCCTAAGATCTTTCATATCAAATTCTTAATTAGAAATCTCTTAGTTTCGTACAACATGCATATATCGTGTTAGCAAGCAAAATGTTATCAATATATTAAATCAGAAAAATATACTTACTCCCACATAACTTATGGTATACACAATCATCGACCAAATTCATCTCAAAATCAAATGAAATGATCATTTGATGAAATTTTAAATACCATTACCGAGAGACTTGCTTGAGCTCATGGATGATTTTTCTTAAGTTTGCAAATTATATTCTTTGGGTCTCCTATCACAAAGTTTTCTGATTGTACCATATAGATCGTTTCAATAATGTTACCATTAAGAAACGTCCTCTTTACATCTATCTGATGTAACTCAAGATCGAAATGCGACACCGATGCCATTATAGTCCTAAAATAATATTTTTAAAAAACTGGATAGTAAATTTCTTTTTAATTGATGCATTCCTTTTGTGTAAAGCCCTTTACGACAAAACAAGCTTTGTAACTTTTTACATCGCCTTTCAAATCCCTCTTGGTTTTAAATATCTATTTAGAACCAATGGATTTTGCACTTTTTGGCAATGAGATAAGATCACATACGTCATTGTTTCTTTATGGGCTTAATTTCCTCATTTATGGCATCATCCACTTGTAAGAATCAGAACATTCCATGGTTGATGGAAGTTGATCAGATCATCTTCCATCATTTCAATGTCAACCTTATGCTCTTGGAGAAATACTATATAGTCATCTGGCATTGCACTTCTCATTTCTCTAGTGGATCTCTTTAATGGCATAAGTTCTTGAGGTGGTAAAGTTTGTTCTTCTGGAACAATTTCATGAATGAGATGTTCTTTGACATTGTCTTGATTTGTGTCTTGAATAAAGTCAGGAATGAAAACCTGATCAATGCCAATAGCACCTGTGGGAATATCAACATATTCCTCTTCAAAGACAAAATCTCCATCTGTATCTCCCCCTCGCAAACTCTACATCCTCAAAGAATCGAGCATTTCCCGATTCAAAAATCGACTTAGTCGTGGGATTATAAAACTTGTACCCTCGGATCTTTCAGAGTATCCAACAAAATAGCACTATCCTCTGCCATAACGCAATCGAATTCTCAGTGTTTAGTTTTTTTTACACTGTATGCACTTGTAGACACCCCGATCCGTGACCCAGCAAGAACCCTAACGACTATCGAGAAGTACAATTTTTGAAATTCGAGACCTACCCGAGCACCCGAAACTGCCCCGAAAGAATTTTATTAACCAACAAACATAGTTTTTAAGGGGGATTATCGCGCGACAAACCAGTATGTCGCGCGAGAATCTCCTTTGTGTTGCACGAAAAACCCCTTTGACCCAGACCATCCACTCTCTGACAATCAGCCTGTCAGAGACATCACTTCAGCCGTTTGTCGCACGACACTTGCCCTTTCTGGGGAAATATCGCGCAACATTCTCCCCCAAGCACAATAAATAGGCCAACACCCCTAAGGGTTCCAAGCAGCAACTGAGGATCTAAGAATTCTGAGCTTTATATATGATTTTCTGGTCTTCTATCAAGTATTTTCTACAATCGTCTTATCTCTAAAGAATTATCAAATCTATTTTCGACAATCGACATGTCTCGCTACTGAAATCGAATTCTTGGAAATATCTGAAGAGGGAAAAGATTATATATTGTCGCCGGAGATCTCTCAGCCATATTATATTTTCTTTCTTATTATTATTCTAGTCAGGAAAGTAAAGAAAGTATCTTCTAGTATTTAAAATTAGATAAATTGTGTACTTGTTTTACTTATGTTGTTCTGTCAACGTTTTATTTGAATAAACTTATTGCCAAGTTATGAAGTAGTTTACTGTTTTTAAAACAAAAGACCTTGATAAAACTATTTGTAAAACCATAAAAGTAAGTACATTATCGCCCGGATAAAACTAGGTTTTCAAAACCCGGACCGATAAAACTTACTTAGGAATTAAAATCTGGGACATCCCGTCTTTTCCATAGACTACAACGCACCGATAAAACTCCCCTCAAAGAGTTCTAATTCCATATTAAATTAGTTCCAACATAAAATTTGAACTTTTTTAAAGTAACCAAAACATTATCTGATAAAATAATACGGGAAACTCTCTCTTAAATAAAAGGTTTTTCTCTCATGTATTTACATCTTTCAAAAACAAAAGTATCGGATCTCGGAACACAAAGGCTTTCATCCATTTTCTCGTTTTTCCCAAATTAGGATTTTTCATTCGAAAAGTAGTAGACTATCAGTAAAAACATTCAAGTTTTTTTTTTAAACATAAAATAAACATATAAAAGACCACTAAAGACTGAAAGGGTAGAACGGGTGCTTAACACCTTCCCAATCCGTAACATAATTTCTGAACCCTATGAAAATCTTGGTTTCGCAGACGAATGTGTAAAGAAAGGCTTGTCTATAGCATTTCCTCTTACACGACCCCTTTTGCCATTTTCTTGTAAAACATACTAGCGACTCTAAACAAATTCTCTTACATCTAGAAATAGGATAGAGGGACACCTGATATGTATTATCAACACGAAAGAAACAAATGGAACAATAGAACCCCTTTTGATGTTTCAGACGCCCAAACACGGGATCGAGACCCAGGGGTCGCATTTGCGAAATCTCACAGCACTTAATTGAAGGAATTCATTAAATAAAGCAATTGTATCGACTAGAATAAAGATTATTGTAACCTAACAAAGAACTAGAACCAACCACTTTTTTAATTATAAAACAAATTAAAATTTTCATTCCCGAAGGAATAAGAATATGTAGATTTGTCCAAAATAAAAATTAAAATCAAATTACGTATAAAAAAATAGTATAATAAATGTCTCATTAAGATTCAAATAAAATATAGTTTTTAACAATAATCTAAACTTTTCAATTGCTTTAACTTGAACCGTTTTACCATCGCCTAAATAGATGTGTTTTTCACCATCATTTAGTTTTTGGCAATTAAGGCAACCTCTTCTTATCACGATATGTATGAAAGTTGGTATATTGCTTCTTTATGTGTTCTTCAGCTCCACAAAAGTAACACCAATATATTCTAGTTCCCCTAGTTTCCTTTTTATTTCTTTTGTGGTGCTGTTTTTGTAACTTATTTTTTCGTCTTCATTTTCTTTCCCTTGTCCTTACTTTTAAAAATTGAGACAATTAAGAAGTTTCTACCTTATCTTACTTCAACATTCCCTCTTCCTAAACACAGTATGAGATGAGCTCATTCAAAAACCAAGTCTCTTTCTAACAATTACAGCTCACCTTAAACCAACTAAACTGTGTTGGAAGAGATATCAAAACTAGATGCACCAGCAAGTCCTCATAGAGTTCTAGCCTAAGTGCTCTTAACTTGAAAGCAAGATGAGACATCTCCACGATGTACTCCCTGACATTGCCTTTACCCCTATACCTGATTGAAATTAAGCGTGTCAAGAGCGTACCTATTTCAGCCTTCTCATTTTTGACAACCTCTTTTTAATGTTTGTAAGGAATTCCTTAGCCGTAGTTATCTTTTCAGATATTGTACACCTAATGCTTTCGGAACGGCATTCTTCATAATCATGACATACATGCGATTTGATTTAATTCTATTTCTCTTTATCTTTTCTCTTATTAAGAGTATTTTTTTTAATCCATAAGAGATAGGGAATGATTAACCCTTAACACAAAGTCAAGATCCATGATTCCAAGAATTATCAAGAGGCTTTCTTGCCATGATGTGAAGTTTGTGCTATTTAGTATAGGAATACAGTTTATGCCAGTAGTAATATTACTTGAAATCTTTATAACTAAATTCATAGAAAACAATAATAAATAGACAAAACAAGCTCACATAAATCTTAATACAAACATAATAAATTCAAATAAAGGTAATTCACATCTCAAGATATCGGATGCTCCATTAATATTTCATCTTTAGACAAAAATACTAACTTGCAAATGATATTTTATTATAGTAATCAAACACTGATAATAAGGGTATGTTGAATAATAAATCTTCCTTTGGGCCGATTTATTGTTCACATAAAAAAAACTGAATAATTATCACGTGTTTATTACCATAGGTATACATGTAATTCTGTTAAAAGTCAACATTCCTTTGGGTCGGTCAAAATTTACATAAGTTACAAATACGCAACCATTTATAAATTAAAATAAATTAATTTTCACGAGAGATGTCACTTTGGCGACATGTCGCTTTAATTAATTCATCTCAAAATATATATACTTAATTATATCAATATTTGAATTTAAACTTGTTGGATCAAAGTTTATTGGGTTATAAACCCATATAACTTAAAACTTATGCCCTAAAATTTTTTGTATCCATACGTATCGGTATACCACTCAAAACGTATTCTGGAACTCGAAATATCTTAAAACTTTTAACTTTATATATACAGGTGTAACCCAATACAAATAAATATGGGTACGCGTGTCCTTATCCTAATGAGCAAAGCTAAGGTCCTTAAATATATATATATATATATATATATTCTCCATACTGAAGTCAACATAACCAATCTATTACATATATAAATAAAACTTTGGCTTTACTTATATATACATGTATCCTTATATATATATATCTTTAACTTGAACCAATATATATAAACGTAATCGAATTCGCATAACCTATATATAAAACAAAACTTTACATATATATACATATATATACACGTTCATATCCTTAATTCTTATAAAACTGATTACATATATATAAAAATCCTTACATATACATATGTATATGTTATATACATAAATAAGTTACTGCTGAAAGAGAAAATAAAATAAAATAAAATAAAATAAAATTTCCTTAACCGAAAATCCATATATATGCGTGTAATGATTATATCTACATATGTGAAATCCTTTCCTTTATTTAAATCCTCATATCTATAGATACATAAACATTAGGCACGTTCATGAAAAAAAAAAATTAAAAACTTAATCAGTATGCATATGTAATTGATGGGCTTATATTTAAAAGAAAGAAAAAAACAAAAGAAAAAAACAAAACCTTAGCTTAGACCAATAAAAGACCAAAACCTTAGCAGCTGTAAGTCACGTTAAGAATATATCTATATTATAAAACACCAAGTTTGACCAAATTTATTTTCAAAAAGTATAAAAATCTAATGGTTAAAAATGTACATGTTATGGTGTGCATTAACTTTACACCATTGGATGAGTTTTATACACACATCAAGATGTCACATCAAAGTTAAAACACTCACACCAATAATATACACACAATAAATTCTCACATACCAAAATTTTTTTCTATATTAAAAATGATATAACTTAAAATAAAAAATTCAAAATTTAATAAAAATTTAATATTTAAAATCTACTAATCAAGATCAATTAAACAATATCCATCATGACTATAGAATTATGTAAAAAAAAATAAAAAATTATTAAGTAACATTTAACACTAATAATATACACAAAAGTATAATCTCACATACCAATAAATATTTAAACTCTACTAATCAAGAAATTTAATATTTAATATTTAAAATATACTAATCAAAAAATTTCATAAAAAAATAATATTTAAATCTACTAATCAAGATCAATTAAACAAGATTCATCACAACTATAGAATTATCTAAAAAAAAAAAAGAAAAATTATTGAGTAACATTTAACACCAATAATATACACACAATAAACTCTCACATATCAATCATTTTTCTACATTAAAATGTCATAACTTAAAATAAAAAATTCAAAATTTAATATTTAAAATCTACTAATTAAAATCAATTAAACGAGATCCATCATGATTATAGAATTATGTAAAAAAAATAAAATTTATTAAGTAACATTTAACACTAATAATATACACAAAATTAAACTCTCACACTCCAATAAATATTTTTACATTAAAAAATGCCATAACTTAAAATAAAACTAATTCAAAATTTAATATTTAAACTCTACTAATCAAGAAATTTAATAAAAAATTAATATTTAAATATAATAATCAAGATTAATTAAACAAGATTCATCTTAAATAAAAAAATTTAATATTTAAAATATACTAATCAACAAATTTCATAAAAATATAATATTTAAATCTATTAATCAAGATTAATTAAACAAGATTCATCATGAGTATAGAATTATGTAGTCACCAAAAAAAAAGACTATTGAATTATTTAAAAAAAAATAAAAAATTATTAAGTAACATTTAACACTAATAATATACACAAAAGTATACTCTCACACACCAATAAATATTTTTACATTAAAAATGCCATAACTTAAAAAAAAATTCAAAATTTAATATTTAAACTCTACTAATAAAGAAATTTAATAAAAATTTAATATTTAAATATAATAATCAAGATTAATTAAACAAGATTCATCTTAAATAAAAAATATTTAATATTTAATATTTAAAATATACTAATCAACAAATTTCATAAAAAAATAATATTTAAATCTACTAATCAAGATCAATTAAACAAGATTCATCACGACTATAGAACTATCTAAAAAAATAAGAAAAATTATTGAGTAACATTTAACACCAATAATATACACACAATAAACTCTCACATATCAATCGTTGTTTCTACATTAAAATGTCATAACATTAAATAAAATATTCAAAATTTAATATTTAAAATCTACTAATTAAGATCAATTAAACGAGATCCATCATGACTATAGAATTATGTAAAAAAAATTTAATAAAAATTATTGAATAACATTTAACAACGTATTTTATATGTTTGTACATTATTGATCATCTTAGTAAATCGTTTTTAGGAGTGTTTACAATACATTAGTCAAATTTTTGAACTATTTTCAAATCATAGCAACAGAGGTGATTGAATTATTTTCACATATGGCATTGAGTTTAATTTGTTAAAAACTTATTTTGCTGAGATCAAAATAAGATCAAAAAATATGATTAAAAGATTCTTTAAAAATTAAAAACAAATCGCTTCAATCCAATCTACTTTTAGTTGTTCTAGCATGAAGATATATTGAACCTAAGTTTGTCGATTTAGATTCATCACACGTTACTCACTTTTATCTTATTATCAATTTTTATTTAATTTATCGTGCCTAATGGCACGGGTATACCCTAGTATAAATATATATCACGGCAGTAAGTGGCTTTCTTTTAGGGTGCTATTATTTACACTCTTTAATTTTGTCACAAACACCATCTCTAATTTGATAAAACTTATTTTTTAACACTCCACTTTTGTCACAAACACCCTCTCACTTAAGCATTACTTAACTTATTTATTCAATGCTTAAAACATTAACCTATCTATTTATTCATTTTTTAATAAACTAATCAAACATTAACCCAAATAATTAAACCTATATCTCTCATTTTCCCCCATTCACAATTACATTGCATTGCTTCAAGTAAAAAGATAGAGAAAGAAGAGACTCACTTCTTTATCATTTGAGCTCTCAAAATCAAGAAATCACAATCAAATCAAAGCACAAACATTATTGGTGGAAAGTTTGAAACTTGGATTATGATAAATAAGAAGTAATATTCATGAGATGGTGGAGAAAGAAGAAGTTCAAAACAAAGTTGGTGATGAAATTTCACTCCAAAATGAAGCCAAAGATGTATTATAATAATTATTATTAATGTATCAATGTGTATATTAGTTTTCATATATCATTCTACAACATTCAAATTGAAACAAAGATGTAATCTCCAAAACAGAGTATAAAACGGGTTCTGTCCAGGCTTGACTCGCTTAATATAAGGAGAGTAATTTAGTTACAACTCTCCTTAAATAAGGCGAGTGTGTACAGACACACTCACCCCATGTGAGGTGAGTTTGTGCTATTAGGCGAGTTACTTACAACACATTCACCTAATGTGGGGGTGAGTGTGTGTGAATCCACTCACCTGTCATTAGGTGAGTCTAATTTAAAAATATTCCAG
The DNA here is from genome assembly GCA_021464415.1 of Lonicera japonica. Lineage (NCBI taxonomy): Eukaryota > Viridiplantae > Streptophyta > Magnoliopsida > Dipsacales > Caprifoliaceae > Lonicera > Lonicera japonica. The sequence goes on from CM038470.1 coordinate 21,943,222, forward strand.
TACACTTGTAGACACCCCGATCCGTGACCCCCGCAAGAACCCTAACGACCTCCGAGAACTACTATTTTGGGTCCGGGACCCACCCGAGGACCCGGTACTACACTAGGAGGGTTTGTCGCCCGACAAACTTGTTCTTTAGAGAGATTGTCGCACGACATATCACATTGTCGCGCGACAATCCCTGATATGTCGCGCGACAATTCCACTATGTCGCACGACATTCCCCCTCTGCACCAGACCAATCACTTTCTGACACATCAATCTGTCAGAACCATCACTTCAGCCGTTTGTCGCGCGACATTCCCGTATGTCGCGCGACATATCACAATGTCGCGCGACATTCTCCTTTTTTAAGGAAATGTCGCGCGACAATCTCTCCCGAGCAGTATAAATAGGCCAACACCCCCAAGGGTTCAGGGCGGCAATTAGAATCCGAGAATTTGGTGCTTTAGATCTGATTTTTATCAAGCATTTTTTTTACTATTATCTTATTTCTGAAGAATTCTCGAATCTATTTCAACACTCGACGTGTTTCGTTTCTGGAATCGATTTCTCGGAAATATCTGAAGAAAGAGAAGATTACTATCGCCAGAGATCCCTCTGCCGTATTATATTTTCTTTCTTATTATTATTCTCGTCGGGAAGGTAAAGAAAGTCCCTTCTAGTATTTAAGATTAGATATCTGTGTACTTGTTTTACTTCTGTTATTCTGTTCACGTTTTATTTGAATAAACTTATTGTCAAGTTACCAATAGTCTACCGTTTTCAAAACAAAAGACCCTGATAAAACTACTTTCAAAACCAGAAGAGTAAGTACATTATCGTCCGGATAAACCCTGTTTTCAAACCCCGGACCGATAAAGACTTATCTAGGAATTAAAAATCCACATATCTTGTCTTTTTCATAGACTGCGACGTGTCTGATAAACTCTCCTCAAAGAGTTCAAATTCCATATTGAATTAGTCCCGACATAAAGATCCGAACCTTTTTCAAAATAATCACAACTCGAGAAAACCGTCATTATCTGAGGAAATAATACGGAATACTCTTTCAAAAATAAAAGGTTTTTGTCATTTGTCATTACATCTTTTAAATATAAAAACATCGGATCTCGGAACACAAAGGTTTTCATCCCTTTCCCCGTTTTCCCAAATTAAGGTTTTTTTTTATTTATTTAGAAAGTAGTAGACTGTCGGTAAAAGCATCCAAGTTTTTCAACATAGAATAAACTTATAAGACCACTAGAGACCGAAAGGGCGGAATGGGTGCTTAACACCTTCCCAAACCGTAATATAGTTTCCGAACCCTATAAGAATCCCGGTTTCGCAGACAAACGTGTAAAGAAAGGCTTGTCTATAGCCTTTCCTCTTACACGACCTTTTTTGTCCGTTTTCTCGTAAAAACGTACTGGCGACTCTGAATGAACCCCCCTTGCATCTAGAAATAGAACGTAGGGACACTTGATATGAGTCAACGAAAACGCTCCAGCAAATGGAACGACGGAATCAGTTCCGACGTCCCATGACCCCCACCACCAACGGGGACGAGACCCGGGGGTCGCATTTGCGGATTCTCACAGTGGCGACTCTGCTGGGGACCTCATTAGAAAACTAGACTCTTATATGTGGACCTTTGTTTATCTGTTGAAAACTTGCTTTTACTGCTTTCCCTACTCATGTTAATTGATTGAGAAGAAACCTTTTTCTAAAAAATGGGAGTTTTTCGAAAAGACGTAATAAAGATAATGATATTTGTGAAACCAACCTTTCGAACTTTACACGCACTATCACAAATCATGCATTGGTTCTACGAGTGTGAATTTACCCCAAACCCTCGGAAGTATTATAAGTGAGTAGGGAGTTGGCTTGCTTGGGCCAACATAAACCGAAAGCATTTACTTCCACTCTCCTTGGCCAAGTACGCCCCCGAGGTATATCGAGTGACGAGAACACTCACGTACCCGGGAAGTATATCAAAAGATTCTTGCACGTACCCGCCCTTGGGGTATATCGCAAGGTCTTGCCAAAAAGGAGGGAGCCTGAAGCCTTAACCGTTCGAACACCTGCGCTGCATCTAAGATTGAGTCAGTTAAAACACTTGTCATACAGCTGTAGGGGATGTACCACTTTACGGCTTACTTTACCACACCTATTTTCCGAGGTTTTCTCTCGACCATTTTTAGTGATTTCTTTTGGCAAAAATCGAGTCGCATCATAGTCTCCCTTCATCTTCGCCACGTGGTTTCGTCTACAGCCATAAAGCGACGTCAGTCTGGAAGGTTGGGCCGGTCGAGATCATACCGGAAGACTAGTGAGACCAAGCATACCTGAAATGGCCGATGGACGAGAGAATCAGGAGACAAATCAGAGCCTAGCCGAGGCGTCTGCAGTTCAACCGACTTTAGCCGAGATGCACCGTTTGTTGATGACCGTCAGCATGAATTTGGCAAGCCTCACAAGTGAGCAACAGAACACCCGGATTCGAATGGAAGAGTTGTCAGCCGAACGGACCGCACCACCCGGGTTTGAGCAACTACCACCGAATCGAGATCCAAATCAAGGGCAATCTTCACAAGTACTTCCCCCAATCCAAGGAACCAATCCACCCCAAACGGGCCCCAACATGGCCGGTCCCGTTCAAACCGACCCCAACAATCAGAACCAATGGGCCCCGGATTCAGGCCCCACATACCAACAACAAGAGCCACCCATCGTCTGGCCACAACCTCAGCAAGGCCTCGATCCCCAATATCAACCATGGCCACAAGTCCCCGCAAGACCTATTCCACCAGCCCCAATAGCCCCTCCCAATGAGTACCCAGACATCAACCGACTCCGGGCAGTATACGCAGAATCGATGATAGCCCGGGAACAGCCCGATGAGGTGTTAAGAGAGAGCGAAGAAATGAAGAAATTGAAAGAGCAGATGAAGGTTCTGCAAAGAGGTGTTTCTCTGATGAAAGGGGCAGACGAGATCACAGACATGAACGCCTTTTCCCTCTACCCAGAAGCCAGACTACCTCAAGGATTTAAGCTCCCCTCTATCACCAAATTCACTGGTACTACACCCCCCAAAACCCATCTCCAATCCTACATCAGATCCATGCAAGTGTCCGGCTGTGGAGAGCCGGAGCTGGCTCAGGCTTTTCACATGACTCTCACGGGGGCAGCCCTGAGATGGTTCTTCGACCTAGAGAAACACCACACGAAAACTTGGGGGGATATCGTCAAAGAATTCATGACCAAGTACGGGTCCAACGAGAATTTGAAAATTACCCGTAAACACCTGGAAATGGCCAAGCAAGGCGAGAAAGAAAGTTTCGGCAACTTTGTCACCCGCTGGAGGGAAATGGCATCCCAAATGTCCAAACGGCCCGACGAAGAAGAGCAGTTAGAAATCATACAGAAGAATTTTGCTCCAGCTGTATTGAACTGCATGGGAAAGCATGTATTCCCACACTTCAGAGCCCTGTTGAGTATGGGGTCACAGGTAGAGGAAGAATTGGCCAGAAAGGCGGACACGGATACCAAGAAGGCCTCTTACACTGGAAGAAAGACGGCCACTCCAGCCGTAAACCAACTAAGCTCGTACCCATATCAACAAAACCCATTTCAGCAGTCACCGCAAGTCCCCCCAATGAGTTGGCCTACGCAGGGAGACTCTTCAAACACCGAGGTCAAGAAAAGGAAAAATTTCTGCACCCTCCCCACTACTCTGGTCAAAAGCCTGGAACTACTCCAAAAGGCCGGACTAGTCACCCCACTCAACCCACGCCCTCCACCAAATCCTATTCCCAACACTTGGAGAATGAATGAGAACTGTGCGTACCATCAGGCGGCAGGCCATGACACGGAACGTTGTTTAGCTCTCCGCCATCGTATCCAGGACCTCATTGAAGCCGGAACCATCCCCGCACCCGGCGGGCCCAATGTTACTAACAACCCCCTCCCCAATCATGCTCCACCTGCAGGAATTAACGCCTTAACCACTGACGAAGGCTTTGATCCCGTAGGACTCATTCGGGACGATTCAGCCTATAAGGCACCCGTTATGCTATCGGCAAAAGCACAAGTTGCCCCAGGCCTCAACCCAATAATTGACCAATGGATGGCCAAGATGAACTTCCTACCTGGGCAGGGCTTAGGAAAGACAAATCAGGGGATCTCGCAACCACTCACCATCAAAACCAATCCTGGGAAAGCTGGGATAGGATGGACCCAGGACAAGAAAAAACAACCATGGAAACCCCGCCCCCCTCACAAGGAGACAATCTGTATGACAGAAACCTCCCCCGGGACTTTTAGTTGGTCGGCAGAGCCAGAGTCGTCAGAAACTTCAGAGGGATCAGACCCAACATCCCTTTGGATACAACAGATTACCCGCTCAGGAAAGGTATACCAGCCACCACCGATGGATGCCGAAAAATCACCGCCTCCAAAAGAAGTAGGAGAAGACCGAGTACTGGAACAGTTGAAGAAAACCCAGGCACACATCACCATTTGGGGCCTCTTGGTTGCCTCCAAACCTCACAGGACCGCTTTCATTAAACTCCTGGATGAGGCTGTCATATCGCCGGACTCCACGCCCGAACAACTGCCAAACATGATCGGGTCACTCACAGTCCAAAGAAGTCTGTCATTTTCAGATGAAGACTTGTCTCCGTTGGGGAGAAAACACAGCCTGGCTCTCCATATCACCGTCCGAACCCGAGGAAAGATCTTGCCACAAGTTCTCATCGACAATGGGTCGACCATAAATGTCTGCCCCCTAAAGACTGCCAGATGCTTGGGTATCTCAGATTCAGAGCTCTCACCATCCGCTGTAACCGTCAGGGCCTATGATAATACCAGGAGGGCCGTTCTGGGGTCTCTGAAACTTGATCTCATGGTTGGTCCCGGAAGCTTCCCGGCCGACTTTCAAATCATAGACATTCCTTCCAGTTTTAACCTACTGTTGGGAAGAGCATGGCTACACGACATAGGAGCACTCCCCTCCTCCTTGCACCAAAAGATCAAGATACCGTTTGAAGGGAACATAATTACCATCCAAGGAGATCCTGAAAGGACCTTGGCGGATATGGAGTTACCAGTTTTGGGAATCGGGAGCCAGAGCATACAGTTAGGAGGCTTTTCTTACGAGCCTCAAGTGCAAACTCTTAGCACCCAGACAATCAGGTATCTTCCCCCTGACAATATCCCCGGTCTCAGCACCAAGATTACAAATATGTTGAGAATGATGAAATACTTGCCTGGAGCCGGTCTGGGAATGGGACAACCAGGACTACTTCAAGCATTGGAACCAGTAGCAAGGTACGAGAGGGAAGGTTTGGGGTACCAACACACTGAAGAGGACGATCAACAAAAAAGGGGTCGAGGGCATCAGTATCCGAGTTCCAGCTCTCTGAACGGGTTCTTTGTCAAAGAAGGAGAGGACTTCCCCTTTTGCGGCTTCCAGGAGCCTTGGAGAAACAGCGACGGAGAGAACCTTCCTGGGTGGGAAATCTTCTATGAAGAGGACCTATATATCAAAGAAAACACCGTACACAGCTTCGCTACCAAGTTGACAATCGGGCCGAAGGAAGAAAGTGAAGACATGAAAGGCGAAGAGGAAGAAATGATCGGAGATCTCTTCGACATCATGGCTCTGGGAGATGATGAGCCAGGAGACGACCCTGTACACTCGATATACGCTGATCCAGACTACCAAGGGGAAAGGGAAAAGAGCGAAATTGTAAGGGTGAGAGATAAGAGTGAGGGTAAGGATAGGAAGGAGTCACTCCTAAATGAACTTTTTAAACTTGTACCTGTAAATACTAGTATCAATAAAGAATAGTCTATTTTGCGTTATCCTGTTATTTTTAATTCTGTAATTGCTTATATGGAATTGGAAAGAATGAACGAACACCCTGAACGGAGGAGCAACGTATACAAAGCGAGGAAGGAGACACTCTTGTGATTAACCTCGGAACAGAGGAGGAAAGAAAAGAGGTCCGCATTGGGGCAAGCCTAAGTGGGACAGAGAGAGAAGAATTCACACAAACTCTGAAAGAGTATGTGGATGTCTTCGCCTGGTCTTATGCAGATATGCCGGGTTTGAACAGTCAGATAGTCATGCACGAAATACACACCAATCCAGAACTTAGGCCCGTCAAACAGAAGCTGAGGAAACTTACGCCAGAATGGTCCTTGAAAGTGAAAGAAGAAGTAATGAAACAACTAAGTGTGGGATTCTTACGGGTGATCGAGTACCCCTCGTGGTTAGCCAACATCGTGCCTGTTCCAAAAGCTAATGGGAAAGTCCGCATGTGTGTGGATTACCGGGATCTAAATAAAGCTTGTCCAAAGGATGATTTTCCATTGCCCAACATCGATTTGATAGTAGATAATACTGCCAACCACGCCCTGAAGTCATTTGTGGATGGTTTTGCCGGATATAACCAGATCAAGATGCACCCGGATCACCAGGAGAAAACAGCATTTATCACACCGTGGGGAACATACTGCTACACCGTTATGCCGTTTGGGCTGAAGAACGCAGGGGCAACATATCAGAGGGCAGCTACGGCTATCTTTCACGACATGATTCACAAAGAAGTAGAGGTGTATGTAGACGACATGATAATCAAGTCAAAAGAGAGGGAAGGCCACGTACCAGCCTTGCGAGCCTTCTTTGATCGGCTCCGCCAGTATCAGATGAGACTCAATCCGCAGAAATGTGTGTTCGGGGTAACCAAAGGAAAATTCCTGGGATATGTCGTCAGTAAGAAAGGAATCGAGGTGGACCCCGCTAAAGTTCAAGCTATCCAAGACATGCCCGAGCCTCGTACCGAGAGGGAAGTCCGAGGATTTTTGGGCAATCTGCAGTACATCAGCAGGTTTATCTCTCAACTCACCCAAACTTGCGAACCCATCTTTAAACTCCTGAGGAAGTCTTCACCAGGAGAATGGAACGACCAATGCCAAGAGGCTTTTGACAAAATCAAGGAGTACCTCTCCAAGCCCCCAGTGTTAGCCCCGCCTCAGACCGGACTACCACTAATTCTATACCTAACCGTCACTGACTCATCCACGGGAGCAATGCTAGCCCAACACCTGACGGATACCCGGAAGGAGCAGGCCATCTACTTCCTCAGCAAAAAGCTGTCCCCGTTCGAGATAAACTACACATCATTGGAGAAATCGTGTACCGCTCTCGTCTGGGTAACACAGAAACTACGGCACTACATGCTAGTTTTCCCAGTCATCCTGGCATCACGGATTGATCCGTTGAAATACCTCTTCGAGAAACCGGCTCTCTCGAATCGAATGGCAAAATGGTTATTTCTACTCTCCGAATTCGACATCACCTACATGACCCAGAAGGCAGTCAAAGGCAAGATCATAGCTGATTACCTGGCCCACAATCCGATATTGGGAGACATGATAGAAGAAGCCGAGTTTCCGGACGAAACCATCATGAACGTCGAGATCAATGAAGACTAGAGGTTGTACTTTGACGGGGCCGCCAATCGGAACGGAAACGGGATAGGCATCTTGTTAGTTTCTCCGGACCAAACTCACTCCCCGGTGTCATATCGTCTGGACTTTTTCTGCACCAACAATATGGCCGAATATGAAGCCTGCATACTCGGGTTAGAGATCGCTCTTCAAAGGGGTATAAAGAGAATACAGGTATACGGAGATTCAGCACTAGTGGTCCATCAAGTTCTGAAGGAATGGAAGATCAGAGATGAGAAATTAGTCCCTTACCTCGCCCGACTAGAAGAAGTCGCAGGAAGGTTCGAGCGTGTGGAGTTTTACTATATCCCCAGGTCCCAGAACAGTTTTGTTGACGCATTGGCAACCCTGGCATCTATGATCAATATTCCGGAGGGGATGGAAGAAATAACCCTCACGGTACAAAAGAAATCAGGACCCGCACACTGCATGACCCTTGAGGTGGAAATTGAAAAAGACGGTGACTCAACCGTTTGGTTTTATGATATCTGGAACCTGCTGAAGAACCATCAGTATCCCGAGAAAGCAGACAAGAGAACGCGGTTCACACTCAGGAGACTAGCATCAGGATTCATACTCTGTGCCGGAAGATTGTATAAAAGGAACTACGACGGGACTCATCTTCAATGTCTCACCGAAGAAGAATCGGTTAGAATGATGGATCAGATACATGGGGGCGATTGCGGACCTCATATGAGCGGGCATACGCTTGCCCGCAAGATCATCAGGCAAGGGTATTTCTGGTCTACCCTACAAACTGACTGCGCTGATCATGTACGCCGTTGTCACAAATGCCAAATTTATGCTAAGTCCCAGAAGCTTCCTCCAAAAGAGTTGTACAACATGACTGCTCCCTGGCCTTTTTCAGCTTGGGGAATTGACGTCATTGGGAAAGTCTCACCCAAAGCCAGCAACGGCCATGAATTCATACTAGTAGCCATCGACTACTTCACCAAATGGGTGGAAGCCGAATCTTACCAAACCCTGGATGCCAGGAAAGTTGCCCGATTCATCAAAAGGAATATTGTCTGCCGATATGGGGTCCCACACGAGATCATCTCAGATAACGGCACCCACTTCGAAGGAGAAGCTAATACAGTCATGGAAGAATACGGTATCACCCGACACAAATCTTCGCCATATAGACCACAAACCAATGGGGCAGTTGAAGCCGCCAACAAGAATTTGAAGAATATCCTAAGCAAGATGACCGACACCTGCCGGGACTGGCCGGAGAAATTACCATATGCATTGTGGGGATACCGCACCACCGAAAGGGTCTCTACCGGGGCAACCCCGTTCTCGCTTACATACGGGATGGAGGCAGTCCTCCCTGTCGAGTTAGAGGTCCCTTCCCTCAGAGTAATGCTAGAGAATCAGGTCAATGAACTGGAGTGGGTCCAGGCACGTTATAACGAGCTAGCCTTACTAGATGAGAAAAGATTGAAAGCCGCATACCACCATCAAGGGTATCAGAAGAGAATCGCTCGAGCATTTAACCAGAGAGTGAGGACTCGGGGTATCAATGAAAATGACATCGTGTTGAAAGAAATTCGAGAGCCAGCCAGAGATCCGAGGGGAAAGTTCGGGCAGAAGTGGACAGGGCCGTATATCGTCAAAGAAATCAATACAGGAGGCGCCGCTATACTCACTGACCTAGACGGGCAGTTACTACATTCACCAGTCAACATGGACCTGACTGAAGAAGTATTATCAATAAGCACGACATGTATAAGAACTACGTAAACCTGAGCCCCAACTCGAATATGGTATTTTCTGGAAAAATCAAAAAGGGGGGAACGTAGGCAACCTGAGAAGTGACTTCAGGCCCGGTTTAAAGCTTTGTAAAGAAATTTATTTCTCATAAAAAGTCCCTTCATATATTATTAAAGAGGTGGTTCAGAACACCGAGAGTTACAAAGGAAGTACATCATACAAAGAAGAAACTAATCCCTAGGGGTTGGCCACACTGGGTCCTCAGCGGCCAAATCAATTCGAGCCTCATCCAAAATCTGGTACGCAAAGACAATGCCATCCTCTGTAGGCTCAGAATCCATGAATCGGAACCACTCCATTTGAAAGGGGTCATCAATCAGCTCTCCTTCTAGAGATTGCCAGCAAGAGCGGATAATGTCAGCCCGGAGGGGCCTGGAAATACCGAAACGAGCATAGTTAAACTGACGAGTCAGTCGAGCACGCCACATCCTCTCTACCGATAAAGAAACATGTGGGGTCACAAATTTAGACTCAGAAGAGAAGTTGTTTAGACCAAGGGGAACCTCCTGAGGAATGTTAAACTGCCGAAGAAGACGCCCAGGGAGATAAAAGGAAGTAAACCAGAGCCCGCGGAGCCGAACGTAGTTCTGACCCCCGGTGCTAAGTACCATCGCCCTCAGCTTCCACCAAGGAATGTTCCACCGGATAGCCCGAAAGTTCTTCGAAAACCACACCGTCCAATCAGAGGAAGACATGGTCAAAGCACCAAAGAGAGGCCGATGGAAGAAATGAGTCGGATTGTCGAGTCGAACTCCACTGAAACCCACCGATCGAAAGCGCTCTAGCAGCCACATGTATAGCAGACGCGGGCTCCCCCGGAAGAAGGGCGAGGCCCCCCGTTGGGCATCATCAAGGCCATTCAAGGTCTCTGCAAGAATGATCGGCACTATAGACTCCCCATTTCTAGCCTGGTAAATCAGACTCAAGATAGTCGGATCAACACGGGAAGAACCCGTCACCAGCAGCATATCAGAAACCAGGCAAATCAGGGCCGCTGCAGTACGCCCCACGCCGTAAGAGGCCCTATCTTCATAACGATGAAAGAACCTCACCATTTTGTGGAGGTCAAGGAGCCCGTCGACAATGAAACCATCGCAGGCCGCTTGGGGAATGGCTAACAGAGCAATTAGCATGTCGCGGGGACCGATTCCTTCTATAGGAACTGCCATCGGGAGACGAACGTCAGAACGTAACAGCCAGGAGAACTCCTCATAGGTTGGGTAGAGCTCATCTAGTCCAAAACGGAAGAGATGGTCCGCAGGACTCCAGAAATATAAGGCACCTAACAGAAATGAGAAATCTACAGGACGATGGCACCAGCCCGCCAAAGGACTAAATGCACCAAAGTTCAAACCATTTTCAGAAGATATCAGAGCATCTCGAGCTTTAACATAAGAAAAATCAGAGTTGGTACGGTAGGAAGACATTTTGGAGAGGTGTGGGGATGAAGGAAGGAAGATGGATGTATTTATAGCAAAAAAGAGGGTCCTGTACCTGTTTGTCGCGCGACAAACCCATTTTCAGGGGGAAATGTCGCGCGACAAACCCATGACCAGGAGGGATTATCGCGCGACAAACCCATCTGGGGGGCACCCTACTTTTTTCCTTATACATAATGGTCATCTTTGCCAAAAGAATCACTTCTGGATGCTTTTTTGTTCTCACTTTGTTCTTTTTTTGCAGGAAACATAAGTATCACTACACTACAAGGTATGACTTTTAAATTACCAACTCTTATATATATATGTATATATCTTGCACAGACAGAGAATAAAAGTATAATCAAACACAGATAAAGATATTTTATAAAACCAATAAAAGAACAGTTTTTAAATATCCGTCTAAAATAAATACATATCTGTCCAACTAACACTAAATGCAGAAAAAGAAAACTAATCTACTCGGGCGCGTTTTGACACGCTCCCGCTATCACCCGAGCCCTCCTCGGGAGTAAGATCAACAACTGGGACGCTGGGAGCAAGAGGAGCTGCCGCCTGAGAAAGACCCGTAGACTGAACCGGCGTCGTCGGACGGATCACCGAAGATCGGGATCGCCTAGAAGTCCAACTACTACTCCGCCTAGACTCCGACCGAGCATGGGAAGAGGTCAGGGGGTCGTCCGACTGTAAGGAGACGTCGATAGCCCTCTGATAGTCGCGCATGTAGGCTGGAGGGTCTCGACCGACGTACTGGAGCAGGTTCCAGCTGTAGAAATACTGGGCATACCAGGCCCGTAGATCCGCCACCCGTACACCCACTCTCTGTAAAAAAGACATACAATAAGAGGAGAATCAGCACAGTCAAAATAAATATATATAAAAGTATCAGGAGAAGTTGAAGAAGATACCTCATCATCAGAGCGACCACCCAAGAAATCAAAAGTATCCTCGGGAAGAGGATACTCCGGGACAGAATATCGACATGGGCCCGCGCCAACATAAGAAATATCGCTGGGGAGTGGAGGGAGATCTACCCACGAAATAGATGACCCTGCAGGAGTAGCTGCAGAAGAAGACCCTCCCTCCTCACGAATGGGGAACAAGGGTGGACGAGAGGATGAGCCGCCAAAACCCGGAGATCGGGCGGGAGGCCCCATGACAGTCGTCGGTAGAGGGGTCAACGTAGCATATGTTCGGACCCCCGGAGGATCCACCATGGCCGTCGCCCCCAAAGGAGGTACTCCACTAGAAGGAGTAGTCGCCGCCGCGGGAGGAGTCCGCCCAAACTGATCAAAATCTGCCCCAAGGTCCGCGGGCTCCCAGGACCTCTCAGAAAATCCCGCTCTCCCCTCAGCAGCCTCAGCAGCAGCAAAAAGGCCCCCCGGAGACACGGAAGGGCCGGTGGGAAACTCGAAGCCCTCAGCGCGCTGCTCCCCCGCAGGTGTCGCCTGAGGTGGCGGCTCCGGAACCGCTGTCGCATCGCCTCCCTCGCCCTCTGGCCGATCACCGCCCTCAGCCGCAGCAGGAACATCCCTCTCTCCCTCAGGATCCTCATCCTCAGAATCCGGAATGTTGTCCCTCTGATCAGGGACAGGTGGCAAATGACCCGGGACCGCCCTAGCTAAATGAGTCTGTCCCCGTATGTAATGGGGATCACCTCCCAAAGTCTGGTATCTCTCGTAGAAGACCCGTCCCGAGTCCCCTTCGGCTCCCTCATCAGGTAACGGGCAGCAAAAACAGCGTAGTCTCCCTCCTCGACGAACGTCTGGAAACCGAGTCCGTCGACTAAAGCCTGCACCATCACCTGATCAATCTCACCCGTCCGCCTCATCAGAACAGGAGGGAACAAAGGGACACGGAGGCCACTGGGACGGCGTATGCTGACGGATGACCCTCTCGCCCAAGTAGAAGAGAAGGCCGTACTCATCCCGGATAAGCCGCCTGGTCCTCGAGGCGGTCAGAGCACGGCCATACCCATAATGATGACCCAGATCACCCCAAGGGGCCCACTCAATCTGAAAAGAGAATAAGATTTTATTTCAGTATTTTATATATTCTACTCTATCTGACTATTGAAAAGCAAGAAAACTAAAAATATTTTACCTGCTCCTCCCGCAGATCATGAACAGCAGCAGCTCCGGTCTCCCGAGTCCGGTATACATAGGGAGCCCTATAGTTCCCCGCGATGAATCGGCGGAGAAAAGGGAACTGGTCCTCGTTCTCAACGAGGAGATCCACCTGGGCGCGACCCAGACGGGTATAAGCTACAAACCAGCTCTGAAAAGGAAAGATAGAAGAAATCAGCAATGATCAACAAGTAATGAGCAAAGAACTGAAGCCAAGACATAAAGACTAAAAAATGTACCTCCCACAGCAAAGAAAAGCCCTTGAGGTTCAGGGCTAAATGACGAGAGACCTGGTCCATGGCATCGTAAAGGACTGCAAGAATATAGCCTCCCCAGTCGTAGTCAAACATGAGGCTGAAGTCCCGAAGATAGGGCAACCACCAAAGATGAGCCGTGTCCCCACCACGAGCCTCGAATAGATCATGAAGCGTCAGTAGAAGGAGGACGCGGGCATACTGACGCGCCTCCTGACGGGTCATAGGAACCCCTGAAGCGACTAGCCGAGCCCTCTCTGTGGCTAAACGCGTAACCAAGACGCCCCGAGGAATCGTGTCACCAGAACTCCGCCGCTCCGGGAACCATCCTAATGAACTAACAATGCCCTCGGCTGTCAGACGCAGGGGAACGTCGATCTGAATAGGGACCCCCCCTGAAGGAATCCCGGTCAGAGCAAAAAGATCAAGGGGTGTCATCGTCATCTCACCCCAGCTCCAGTGAAAAGTATGAGTAGTATCCCACCAGTGGCAAGCCAATGCCGACACCAAAACTGTCGCCCTAGAAACCCGCTCCGGGAGGGCGTCGAAGAGGGAGCCAAAAGGAGTCGCGAGAATCAACTCCTGGACAGGGGCCGGTGCCCGTCGCCACTCCGAAGATATAGTGTTGGGGGAACCCCAACCACGACCAACCCACTGCAGACAAAAGAACGAGTATGGGGTTATGAGGGTACTTCGGTGTAATTATGAGAGTTATAGGGCTATAGGGGTAAATTATGTAATTTTCTAAAAACCTGAGGGTACTTTGGTGTAATTATGAGAGTTATAAGGCTATAGGGGTAAATTATGTAATTTTCTAAAACCTGAGGGTACTTTAGTGTAATTATGAGAGTTATAAGGCTATAGGGGTAAATTATGTAATATTCTAAAACTGAGGGTACTTGGTGTAATTATGAGAGTTATAGGGCTATGGGTGTAAATTATGTAATATTCTAAAACCTGAGGGTACTTTGGTGTAATTATGAGAGTTATAGGGCTATAGGGGTAAATTATGTAATTTTCTAAAAAACCTGAGGGTACTTTGGTGTAATTTTCTAAAAACTGAGGGTACTTCGGTGTAATTATGAGAGTTATAGGGCTATGGGTGTAAATTATGTAATATTCTAAAAACCTGAGGGTACTTTGGTGTAATTATGAGAGTTATAGGGCTATAGGGGTAAATTATGTAATTTTCTAAAAACCTGAGGGTACTTTGGTGTAATTTCTAAAAACTGAGGGTACTTCGGTATAATTATGAGAGTTATAGGGCTATGGGTGTAAATTATGTAATTTTCTAAAAACTGAGGGTACTTTGGTGTAATTATGAGAGTTATAGGGCTATAAGGGTAAATTATGTAATTTTCTAAAAACCTGAGGGTACTTGGTGTAATTATGAGAGTTATAGGGTTATAAGGGTAAAATATGTAATTTCCAAAACCTGAGGGTACTTTGGTGTAATTATGAGAGTTATAGGGGTTATAAGGGTAAATTATGTAATTTCCAAAACCTGAGGGTACTTTGGTGTAATTATGAGAGTTATAGAGTTATGGGGGTACTTATGTAATTTTCTAAACTAAGAGGTATCACAGGTAAAAGTATGTGTTCGCTAAAAATCGGGCGTTATTCCTAGTCAGACATGCATACTAACATTATCTAAAACGAATACAGGAAACGACAAGAAGCAGAACAGATAAATGCACGAAAGAAGACATACCAGGGATCGACGACGAATCTCGTGAGAAACGGGCTCCATCAAAAGCCACGGGACGTCTGGGACGGAGCAGCTCGGATAGCATCCCGATAGACCACGCCCGACCGCGGTCTATCCCATCCTCATCATACCAGTCCAAGTCCGCCCAGTCGTCGTGATGAGGGCTGCAGCGAAGAACGCCCTGAGCGTCAGTAAAGGTGACCTCCTCCTGGTCACCCTCCAATCGGTCGAGATGAGCAGGGTCCATCGATATAGGTGGAATATGTGAAAAGGTCGGAAAAATCGGAAAAGCGGCAGGGCTTCCGCGCTCGGAAAAGAGAAAAAAAGAGAGAGAAAGAGAGCTAGAGAGAGAAGGAGAGAGGAGAGAATGAGGTGGAATGAGCTCAGCAAGGGATTACATAGTGAAGAGGATTGTCGCGCGACAAATGGCCACATTGTCGCGCGACAAAGACCCCTGTACCGAAGTGTCGCGCGACAATCCCCCCATCCCCTGAATTTTTGACTTTTTTTCTCATTTTTTATCTCCTGCAGGGGTACTTCAGAGAAGCAGTTTTCGAAAATTGCTAAAAACCGCACACTCAGGATGAAATTTAAAGAATAAAACTTCCAAATCATCTCTCCGAAAAACGCGAGAAAAGAATGCCATGATTAAAGTAGTCTCTGATCTCACAGAAAGGACCAAGACCAGCAATGAGAAGAGGCAGAATGCCACGATAAAACGGGAATAGAAAAAATTGAAAAAGTAGAAAAGAGAAAGAACCCGTATGAGCGCCCAGAGCGAGCGAGAGAAACAGAAATGCAGAGTGACAGGGAGAGCCACACCAAAAGTGACAGCTAGGCCAAAACCGGCTCAGGGCTTCGTTTTGGGTGAGTAAGGCTCCTGATCACGACAAAGGGACAAAAAGACTCCTGGTCAAAAACAGAGAAGGCCAGGAAAAGTCTTTCCCAAAAGAGGAAGAAATAAGGGCATCGAAAAAACAGAATACGATGTGGGCCCACCAAAAGAGAAAACTAAGAAAAGAACAGAGATCAGAGGTTGAACTTTCAAACAAATTTTCTTTTCAGCATGATAAAGGAGAGATGGTTTGGAAAAAATCTCGAATCATCGCACTGCGAGAAACAAGAGAAAATCGAAAACTGCCTTCCAAGAGAGGTATCCTCGCTCGAGGAAAACATGAGAGTAAAAGTTCGAGAAAGGCGCAAGAAAATGGATATCCGGATAAGATTAGACCTTGAGGAGCTCTTACCACCCTCACGAGGAATTTCTCTCTCTCACTCTAGCGGTCTAAGAGAGACAATAAGTATGTTTTATCACAACACAAGCCCTCTTCGGAGGCAAAACACAAACACAAGCCCTCGCCAGAGGCAAAAAGTACTCACAAGAAGCCCTCCCAAAGGCAATTGTCTTTCTTCTTACAGATTAAAAGCCCTCCCAGAAGGCACGGCACTGTGTAGCAATGGTAGTCCTCCCACCTGAAGGCGAAGCCCTCCCAGAGAGGCACGAACGGTAGTCCTCCCACCTGAGGCGAAGCCCTCCCAGAGAGGCACAATGGTAGTCCTCCCACATGAGGCAAGAAGATCTAAAAAGCCCTCCCAGAGAGGCACGGTGTAGCAACGGTAGTCCTCCCACCTGAGGCAAAGCCCTCCCAGAGAGGCACGAACGGTAGTCCTCCCACCTGAGGCGAAGCCCTCCCAGAGAGGCACGAACGGTAGTCCTCCCACCTGAGGCGAAGCCCTCCCAGAGAGGCATACGGTATAGTCCTCCATCTGAGGCGCAAAGTGGAACAAATGAAAGTCCTCGAAAGAGGCAATGAGGTAACACAAGCCCTCTGCGGAGGCAAACCAATCGCCAAGCCCTCTCCGGAGGCACTCACAAGTACTTCTATACGCATACACTTTCTTAGAGTTCCTGCGGGAGCCATGGATCAAGGTCTCTTCTAGTCGCCTCAATTCCTTGCAAGCAAGGAGCTTGAGTCGAGAGGGTCTGTAGACACCCCGATCCGTGACCCCCGCAAGAACCCTAACGACCTCCGAGAACTACTATTTTGGGTCCGGGACCACCCGAGGACCCGGTACTACACTAGGAGGGTTTGTCGCCCGACAAACTTGTTCTTTAGAGAGATTGTCGCACGACATATCACATTGTCGCGCGACAATCCCTGATATGTCGCGCGACAATTCCACTATGTCGCACGACATTCCCCCTCTGCACCAGACCATCACTTTCTGACACATCAATCTGTCAGAACCATCACTTCAGCCGTTTGTTGCGCGACATTCCCGTATGTCGCGCGACATTCTCCTTTTTTAAGGAAATGTCGCGCGACAATCTCTCCCGAGCAGTATAAATAGGCCAACACCCCCAAGGGTTCAGGGCGGCAATTAGAATCCGAGAATTTGGTGCTTTAGATCTGATTTTTATCAAGCATTTTTTTTACTATTATCTTATTTCTGAAGAATTCTCGAATCTATTTCAACACTCGACGTGTTCCGTTTCTGGAATCGATTTCTCGGAAATATCTGAAGAAAGAGAAGATTACTATCGCCAGAGATCCCTCTGCCGTATTATATTTTCTTTCTTATTATTATTCTCGTCGGAAGGTAAAGAAAGTCCCTTCTAGTATTTAAGATTAGATATCTGTGTACTTGTTTTACTTCTGTTATTCTGTTCACGTTTTATTTGAATAAACTTATTGTCAAGTTACCAATAGTCTACCGTTTTCAAAACAAAAGACCCTGATAAAACTACTTTCAAAACCAGAAGAGTAAGTACATTATCGTCCGGATAAACCCTGTTTTCAAACCCGGACCGATAAAGACTTATCTAGGAATTAAAATCCACATATCTTGTCTTTTTCATAGACTGCGACGTGTCTGATAAACTCTCCTCAAAGAGTTCAAATTCCATATTGAATTAGTCCCGACATAAAGATCCGAACCTTTTTCAAAATAATCACAACTCGAGAAAACCGTCATTATCTGAGGAAATAATACGGAATACTCTTTCAAAAATAAAAGGTTTTTGTCATTTGTCATTACATCTTTTAAATATAAAAACATCGGATCTCGGAACACAAAGGTTTTCATCCCTTTCCCGTTTTCCCAAATTAAGGTTTTTTTTTATTTATTTAGAAAGTAGTAGACTGTCGGTAAAAGCATCCAAGTTTTTCAACATAGAATAAACTTATAAGACCACTAGAGACCGAAAGGGCGGAATGGGTGCTTAACACCTTCCCAAACCGTAATATAGTTTCCGAACCCTATAAGAATCCCGGTTTCGCAGACAAACGTGTAAAGAAAGGCTTGTCTATAGCCTTTCCTCTTACACGACCTTTTTTGTCCGTTTTCTCGTAAAAACGTACTGGCGACTCTGAATGAACCCCCCTTGCATCTAGAAATAGAACGTAGGGACACTTGATATGAGTCAACGAAAACGCTCCAGCAAATGGAACGACGGAATCAGTTCCGACGTCCCATGACCCCCACCACCAACGGGGACGAGACCCGGGGGGTCGCATTTGCGGATTCTCACAACACTCTACACTCCATTGCTTTATATTAGGTGACTCACTTGTAACACATTCACCTAATGTTGAGTGAGTACGTATGAATTCACTCACCTGTCATTAGGTGAGAGACGAGCGGGAAAATGTGAGAAATCTTCTCTCTCTATCTTTTTATTTTTAATTAAGGTTTGTATTAACTTTTAATTGGGTGGTGGGTGTTTGTGACTAAAAATTAGCATGAGGGGGGGTGTTTGTGACAATGGTGGTGTTAGTGACATAAATGGGGGGTGTAAATAATGGCCCCCTTCTTTTAACACAAATAATGTACAATTATATGTACATCTTTACGAGCCAAGGCAATGATAGTAATCGACGGATACCCCTCTTTTTTTTTTTTCAAATCGTGAATTCTCTGCCGCAAACCATGGATGCAAATATCCAATCAATTGATTAGAATATTATAAATAACTAATCCGTATAGTTAACTTTAATTAAATCACACAATATATATATAATAAACTAATTAATCAATTAGTTGTCCAACCTTATATATATTTATATCTAAATCAATATATTTGAATCGAAAAAAAATCAATTATCAATGATACAATATGAAGACCACTCTGATACCACTTGATGGATCTTGTTATAAACTTTATGATCGTTCATGTCGTATCACCAAGAATTAAAAGATTAATATGCGGAAGCGTACCTGAATCCATAGTGTATGTTTATAGCCGAGTGGTTGGCCTTTCAGATTTACACATATTTCTTTAGAGAATCCTTTATACATTCTCTATGTTCTCTGTGATGATGGGAACTCAACGTACAGGGACAAAATACATAAGTGTAAACTAGGGACCATAACGACAATATATATAGATAGTAAACCCTACTATCTATTTAGTATTTCTATTTTAACCAATCAAAAAAATAGAATTACTCTTAAGTATCTACACATTAAAGACCCACATCCTATTAGATGCATTTAATCCCAAATAACTTAAACCTTAGTTGATCACTTTAAAGTGGGTTTAACCATACGATAGTCCACAACACACAATTATTCTACATTTAAGCTCAATATTAGATTAAGAATCCAACAAATAAAATTCTAGTTAAATGATATATTATTGGGAGCTACGGAGATAAATCCCTAATATGTCTAGAAACCAAAGTTAAGTCCAACTTAAAAACTTTTAGCATGAGAAGGACAACAAGTTACATGAGTATACTTTTTTCCCAATCTTCCCTTATTTCATTCAACTCTACTTAAAAGGAATTAATATATTTCTGGAAAGTGTATCTCGTTGCGTATTGCAAGAAATAATAGAAGAATCGGGTAAATGGTAGCAAAAATTTTATATGTAACCTAAATCAACCTAGATAATAAATGGTAAAAAGTCGTCTCTTACAACTTGCACCGATCAACTTATAAATTTTAATTTGTAGTTTAACTCTAGTCATGACCCTTTTGTAATAAGATTCACCATGAAAATTTTCACTCCATACGTAATAATGAAATTTCTTTTTAGAGATAAAATTTCAATTTCATTGTAATAAGAATTCCGCTTTGGATAGTTTCACCGTGTAATTAACTATGAAATTTATTTGCTCACTCTCATGAAAATTCCACTTGGGAAAATTTTACTGTGTAGTTAACAATGAAATTTCTTTGTACAAATAAAATTTCACTGTAATGAGAATTCCACTTGGAAAATTTCAATTGTGTAGTTAACAATGAAATTTTGTTGTACAGATAAAATTTCACTGTAATAAGAATTTCACTTTGGAAAATTTCATTGTGTATATAATAAGTACATACATATATATATATATATATATATATAGACAATGCATCTATATATATACACATACACTAATTTAAATTGATATGGGAAACTTTGTAAAATCTCATTCCAATTAATGTTGATTTTGTCCTTGTCATTAGTTTTGGAAATAAAAAGTGTCCTTATTGAGTTAAAACAACTTGTGATAGACCTTTCGCAGAAATATAATCTTATTAGGGATTTTTCACTCATTTTCCCTATATTATTTAATGCTATATTGATATTTATTTCCCTTCTACTCTTTCTGATTTTTTTCTTCTCTCTCCATATTCTTTTTCTTCTCTGTACAAAACAAAGATTATATATATATATATATATATCTAGTTTCAAAGCTTCATTATTTCTTTTAAACACGATAAAAAGTAAAATTGTACTTCAAAAAAATATCTACAGGAAGAAATTAAAATCTTCAATTCGAATATAGATAAAGAGAGATTAATTAGTATTTGAGGTTCAATTTCTCCATTTCATAAGAGGATCAACAATGTCAAATGAATCATACAGCATTAGGTTGTGTTTGGTTGTAATTTTTAAATGTTTAATTTAAAATTTATTTTTAAGTATAATTCTTTAAAACTATTTTTAAATTCGATTTGTATCCGTACACTATTTTTAAAATTTTACAAAAAAATATAATCGCTGTTTTTTATTTTTTTCACTTCTTAAAGTTTTTCTAAAATACTATAAAAAATATTCAATGAAGTTTTTCAAATAGATGAACCAAGCACAAATTTTTTTTTTTTTTAAAAAAAAAACCCAAAATATTTTTTTAAAATACAACCAAACAACACCTTAATACACAAACGGACACCGTAGGGCTGCATGTGGTGATTTTTATATTTTCTGATCAAAGACGTAAAGGCTTAATTTGTTTTTTTCGTCATTATAACTAGATTTTGTTTGGAGGGGGAGAAAATTTCTCCATTAATGTTCTTTCTCAAAGGAAAAGTCACGACATTTTCTGTTTATATTTAATTTTTTAATTTTAGATTTGCTTGCAATATTTGAAGGATATAATTGACGCAAGTTAAAAACTAGCTTCTTTGTTTTTTTCTTTTTTTTCACATAAACTAAAATTAGCAAATTAGTATTTGCCCCAAGATTTTAAGGATTCCTTTATTCAAAGTGAAAACCCATCACATTTAATAAATTAGTGAATAGCCCAATTTTTAAGATTTAACCCAATTATTTTGGTTTTAGTCCAAATTCGAAAATATTTTTTTCTTTTATAATATTCTAGTATTTTTAAGACTAATCTAACTAAATTATATTTATTGAATAATATAATTAATAATAAATATTTATCACATCTAATATTTTTTATCTTTAGCTCTAACACATCTCTAACACAATTAATAATATATATCTTTACTAAGATTTTTTTTAAATTAGTTAAATAATAAGTAATACAAATTAATTAAAGGCTACATATCTCTCTACAAATTGTCATCTGTCTATTTATGGAGGTTTTGAACATTGACTCTTAATTCTGATGGCAAATATCTTCCATTACAAAGATAAAAAAAATTGCAGTAAAAAACACATATTTAATGTAGCAATCATCAATGTCAAAGTCTAGTATCCATGGCGAAAGATGAGATCTATAAAAGGTCCAATATAGATTTATGTGTTGCTGCGATAATCCAATATATGATCCAAGGTGCCACCAATATCTTCTATTTGGTGCACTTATTATGATTTGTTAGAATGTTTATTATAAGGTATGTAAATTCTTTATTTCCACTCTTGTCTCTACATTTTTTTATATTTAGCATTCTAAATTCGGATATTTTGATATAACTGTATTTTTAATTTTACTTGTATAACGTCTTTTGTAGTATGACTGTATTTTTAGTTTGACTTGTGTAATGCCATTTTAATTTTACTTGGGTAATTTTTTTAATATGATTGTGTTTTTAGTTTTACTTGTGTAATTTTTTTTATAATGACTGCTTTGTTGTTTTTTTTATATGTAATATTTACTACTAATATGATTTATAGATGACTCAAGTTTTAATATTTGATATTTTAATATGACTATATTTCTAGTTTTACTTGTTTAATCTCTTTTTTAATATGACTATATTTTTAGTTTTACTTGTATGTAATATTTATGTCTAATATATATTGTAGTTGTCCCACGTTCAATGTTTGATATTTTGTATTTATTGCAAGTCAACTTTTTAATTTTTTTAGTATATATTTATCCTAAGGCAATTAACAATTACCAAAAGTTATCACTTGTAATTTATATTTATGAAATTTTAAATTTGAAACTTTTAAAATTGAATTTAAACCCATAAAAATTCCTAAAAGATATACGTTCTAGTAACAACTAAATATAATTTTAAATGAATAATAAATTTTAGTTTGAAAAATTAAAAAATGATAAGATTGGAAAAACATTAAAAAAAACACAATAAAACATTTATAATATGTATATTTATTAATTATCTACTTCTTTGGGCCAATTACTAATTTCCCAAATGATATTGGTTAAAAGAAAAATAATTTAAATTTGCATGGCTAAAAACTAAAAGCTCCTTAATTTAATAGACAATGCGGATTAATTTAATGACGCGGATTAACTACAAGATATCATGGATAGAAATAAAATTACTCTTTATGAAAAGAGTGGGCTGAAATAATACATAATTTTATTATAAGAGAAAATTTTTAATATAAAAACTCGTTTAATTTAATGGTAAAAATCATTTTGCGTTGTTAAATTTAAAAAAACTAGTGAAATATAATTCTATTTTATTGTAAAATAATAGTAAATTTTATCTCATTTTTATAATATTCACTTAAGCTTAAAATTTTAGATTTTAAGGCGTTTTATTTTACCTTTTAATTCTAAATTGTCTTATTAATAAAAATATTATTATGATGCTGTTACATTAAAATGCACACTTATGTTATTTTTATTTTACCTTACACTTGCTATGGGGAAAGTGATGGAGATGAGGTGGGTTGGTTCGTTATTAACGTCTAGGCTATTTGAAAAACCTGTGAAAAAAAAAGAATGTGTATGAGAGAGAGAGAGAGAGAGAGAGAGAGAGAGAGAGAGAGTGTTCAAAGACAATAAAACATTTTACTTAAAAGAAAGTGAGCCTTGAAGTCAAATATTTCCTTTTAGTTGGACATATTATAATATGAATAATAATTTATTTTTATAAATTAAGAGTCTTATTTTTGTTCGAATGTTTAAAAATAATAGTCTAATATTTTTTTAACAATTAATTAAGTATACTTTCTAGTAATTTTTTTTATTACAGGTTTTTCATTATGATTCTTTATAATTTTAAATTTAAAAGTTAGTGCATTCCTTGAAATATGTTAAAACATTACAAGGGAAACATTTGGATTTTAATTTTACATTATTGTTTTTTCAGTTACAATTTTGTGTGTTGACATACTTTTGAAAATAAGAGATAAACATTATGAAGGATGGGATACTTTGCTGCTCTTTAACATTTGCTGTCAACATTTATTATTTTTTTCCATTCATTAGATTTTTGTAAAGAATAATATATTTAGCAATAAATCACGTATTCGAATCTTTTTAAATATAGTTACTCAAGAAATTAAAATAAAATAGAATTACAAGTGTCGGACATCTATGATCCTTTGATTCAGGCTTTCAGTTTGACACGCTGGGCTGAGAGCTGGATGGGCTAGACTGGGCTAAGCTTAATAATGCACTGGACTACTACCCTTTTTCTTATATATATCTAGTGGGTATACAAAAAAATTTCCTTCAGCTGGCAAGTTCAGGTTTGTCATCTAAGCCTGTTTACGGATTAGATTTGAATTAAATTAAGGTGAATCTAAATTCATATTTAAAAAAAAAATTCAAATCGGATTTAGATTAAATCATGTAACGGATCACCAAAATATTTATCCATATCCAAATTTGTTCGGATCGGATTCGGATCAGATTATATTTGATCAATTCAAAATTTTAATTATATAATAATTAGTTTGTAAATATATAAAAAATAATGAAATTAACATAAAAGTTAAACTTAATAACAATCAAATTTATTCTATTCTTGTAAAAAGAAATTTATTTAATATTTTTTGAGTTATATTTATTTTTTATGAGTCTATTAATAACAATGTAGTAAATATAAATGTAATAAATTTAATCATAAATGTGTATCTTGAATTGGATCAGATTGCAAACGGATTGAATTGACATAAAACTATATCCGATTTATTAATCTAAGGCCTAACAAGTTCGGATTGAATTTGAATATACGGATCATAAATCTCAATTCATATCCGATTAAACGAATTGAATTCGAGTACAAATCCGATCTATTGACAGGCCTACTGCCATCTCTCACTAAGATTTTTGTATTAAGATCTTCCTTCTGCAGTTTGATTTGAGTTTGGGTTGAATATTCATCATCTATTCTCTTGTTAAAACTATTACGCCATATTAAAAAAAAAAGAGTTGGATTCTAAGGGAAATATAACTTCAATAATAAAACAGGGGCGGAACTGGGCCCTGGCCCAGAGGGCTCCAGCCCAGCCCAAGATTTTTTTTTCCCCACTAGTTATATAAAAAAAATACTATTAGACCAATAAATTCCTTAGTCCAGCCCACTCCAGCCCACAATTAGCCCAGTCCAGCCCACCCCAGCCCACAATTAGCCCACAAAGAATCAAATAAATTAAAAAGTTTTGTGTTGTTGTCAAACTAGAGCCTCTCTCTCTCTCAATATAATTTTTATGAATACTAATTTTCTTCCATAAAAAAGAATTACATTTAACTATATTATTTTTATTTAAAAAAAATTTCACTGTAGGAATAAATTTTTTGCTTAAAAAATTGTCATAAATTTTTGTGTTAATTCAGCCCACCCCATCTAACATACCAACACTTGATGTGTGTAATATATATCAATACCAACGTATTTTCAAGTTACATCAGAATAATACAGCTAGCAATGATAATCAATGTATAAATAATATATTATTAAAAAAACAATTAACAATTTTAGGTACACTTCGATTACCACTAAAAAAGTAAGCTTGTAATACTTTTGCAAGTTTGCATTTATGTGACTTTGTGTATGTATCACAGGTTTATCCAAAAAAATAATAGCTACTGCCTTTTGCTTAAATTGTTTAAAAACCCAACGCCTAGTTTATAATTCGAGAGGTAAAAGTTCTTCGATTGTTATCAAAATTCAAGTGTATCTATGTACCCATTACTAATTTTACAAATTGATATGCCAATAACAAGCTTGTAATATATTTGTTTGCTTATTCCTTACTCTCATAACAAGATGTATCTCAAGATGTCATATCACCAAGTTGGTTCATTGTATTAATGATATTCAACGGTGGTCTACATGGATTTAATTAATCTAAGGTGCAGATTGTTGGGAATTTTTCGATCAAATCAATAGTCCTACAATATTAAGTGATGTAAATGTTTAACATTAGATTAATAAGAAGGGTGAATTGACTATTTTAATGATCATTGTTATTTATCACTTGTCTCATTTGAAAGATCTCATAGAACTCTTCCCAACAATACAAATTTCATGGAAAACTGATATGTAAATAAAAAGTTAACACATTAAATGAAAAAGGTTTGAACAATTTTTTGTGAAAAGTGGGAAAGAGGTAGGAGATGGAGCATAATGAAACTTCAATCGGAAATGGAAAAACTGAAAGATGTTTTAGGACAAATTGGCTTAAATTTTATTGTATTAATTACTCTAATATAAATCAAAGGGTATAAATCTTTAATGCTTCCATTTCAACAAAATCACTTGTTTTTTCTTCGAGTGAATTGAATAAGATCATAAAATAAATTGATTACTCTTTAATTTGGTTACATCACTGTATTAACGAGAAATAATGTTTTGTTATCCTTAATTGTAGGACAACGTCTTTTTCTCTCAAGTCACGCAGTGTTTGACTAGAGAGGATTCGATGAACCACGTGCAAAATTTTGCTTTTTTACTAGTTGCCAAAATAAATTCATTACTTTGGCTTTCGTTAATATATTAAAAATAATTTTTCTTTTTTGAATGAATTAGTGGTCTCTTGCTTATATATATATACAATTATGTTATAAATTAAGAGCGATTTACTCACTTTCGCAAAAAGAATGAATTCTCATTTGGAGAGGTAAATTGATGAATTATTTTTTGAATTTTTTAGAGATGATCTACATTATGAATAGATCATCTCCATCAAATTTTATTAAAAAACTCAATCTAGAAGTAAGTGAGATGATCATCAAAAATTTCAACAGTAAAAAATGGACATATATATAAATTTTTCAATACACCAATTTCTAGGTTGAGGTTTTTTATGAAATTTAGAGTAGGTGATCTACTTACTATATTAATCATCTCTACAATTTTTTTTTTAAAAATTCATTTATTTATTGATCCAGTAGGCATCCATTATTTTAGCTAAACTGAGGGAATCGCTCTTTATAACCTAACTCTATATGCATATATATATAATATTACTTTTAATATATCCGAATTAATATATATATATATATTATAAATTTAGGTGGTAATTCGGCAGTTATTGAAACCATAAACATTGAGAGTAATAAGACTCCTAACCGCTCTTTCGCTTATTGTTTTCAAAATTTTATTTCATTCAAATTACTTATATTCGAATATCACATATGTTGTGTGTGTACAAAAAATCTAGTGTATATATAAGGCGATGGGGAAACGTTTAGAACAAATAAATTAGGAGTGTTGTTAAATGGACCCACAAAATTAGTTCTTCACCCTATTAAAATTCAAAATTATGTCAAAGTTAACCTAAAAAATAGTGTAAAATACTTTCTTTTTACCCCTATTTCTATCTTGAGAAAAAATCGCCGCGATTAACTTCTTTTTGCACTAGTTTTTTTCTTGTCCATCTTTTTTTTTACACAACAAAATACCAACACAACTACGAAACAGTTATCTTATAGAAGAAATCCAAAAAATAGTGAGGGGGGCAAAGCCAACCAATTACAAGGCCCAAGCAGATTTTTATATCTGGTAGGATTTTTGATTTTTATTTTGGACATGGAATGATTACTGTTTTGATTTTCTTTTTGTAGTGTGCCTGATATTGGTTTTTCAAATCTTGTATGGTCATAGAATTCTAGGGTTTTGTTGTCATATATATATATATATATATATATCCTTTTAAACATAACATATTTAATTATCCCATTTGTATTTGTTTAAGATTCTTTAAATCATTAATCTTAATTTTGCGTAGTTTTGGTTGCTATGTGCTGCAAATGTAATTATATATGTTTTTTTATTTTGAAGGTGTTTACCATTAAATAATTCTTTAAGGATATTTTTTTGTTCAACCAATTACTTTTGGACATAATTTATATATTCAACATGACTCAAAATTTTTATGTGTATGATATATATATATATATATATATTTAAACACAACAAATTAATCGTTTAATGTTTTTGGAAGAGTGAGTTATGACTTATATTTACTTCTTTGTTGAAAATAAATTTTTAGAAAAATTGAAATGAATAATAACCATTTGTGAGTAATGGATATAGTAAAAGATTATATGAAATATCATATATAATTGCTAAAATTGTATTTATCACAACTAAATGTGTGTAGAATCCAATCCAATCCAATCTTTTAAAAAAATATTATAGTTCAACAACACGAAGCCCATTATAGATTTGAACAGGGTTACCTGGTAAGTGGATTGTAACGGTACATGGAACGGGTACGGGAACATAGAACGCTATAGGTAGCAGCACACAGGTACGTTGGGAGTAGGCTTCTTTTGGAACGATTAGACGGATGGAAAATCGCTTACCCAGAACGAGAACATTTTTTAGGATCGTATTTATTACATACCTGCCTTATAATTTAGGTTAGGTGACAACTTTTATATCCCAACTTAATTATACTATTTTTACATGTATGTAAAAAATGTAAAAAGTCATGTTCAAATCAAATTCTTCTACCGGTTTAAAATTTTGTAAATTTTCTCCTAGAATCTTATTCAAATAAACTATCTATTATATATTTTAGATTTGAGTTTGAATTACAATTTGTTTTTCAAGATTGTTTTAGTAATAAACAAAGAATCCTATTCACATCAAATATTCATTTTGTATTTTAGATTTTGAGTGAGAATTATAATTTATTTTATTTTATTACGATTGTCTTAGGTACAAATATGATACAACCAATTTCTTGCTTTTTAACTAGGTGTTTTTTTTTTCAATTTAACCTTTTTAGTTAGTAGTATATTTTTATTTGCAATCTCCACCACTCAATGTTTTACTCCATGTCTCCCCGACATGAGCCATTCACATCTCATAAATACTGCGTATAAAATTTTTCTTCCCATTAATTAGTCATTCAAGGAGATGGAGTTTTGGAGATAGAGATTGTTAACAATGCTTCTGAAATGTCCATAGTTTTTCCTACATTATGTATGTCATGTTTTTTTTAGTTATTAATTATTAAATTGGTAGCTTAATTTTATTAGGATTCTCTTCTATTGGTCCCTACATCTGGAACGCCAGTTTTATTGTTTCAGTTCACTAAGAGCATCTCCAATGCAACCATGAATTGGAGAAAAATGGAGTGCCACGTAGGATATATAGACAATGAGTTAAAAAATCCATCCCCAATGTAACTATTTATAATGACCATGAAGGTGATGTGTCAAAAAGAGGAGAAGATATTGTGAGGGTGACCCTCTACATCTAGAGGGTCTTCTAGACGATGTTTAGATGCCACATTACCATTTTTACCTTAATAATTTATTTTTAAAATTTTAAATCATTTTAACTTTTAATTTACAATTCTATATTAAATAAAATTTATATTGCTAAAAAATACTCCCCAAGATCTATCAAATAAAATCCATATTCTTTATATATTTTTTTATTAAAAAATTTGACGAATAATATCAATAGCAATTTTATGGACAATACCATTGGAGATGATTTTTTTAGAACTTCACAATGAACAATATTTTTAGTGACACGTAAGAACCATGTCTTTAGATATGCTTACATGTCAATATTTTTAATAGATCCAATACATATTAGCATTGGAGATGCTCTAACATTCCAAAACGAAATTCGCCACAGGGAACATTCCAAAACGAATAATATCAATAGCAATATTTTTAATCAGTGACTGGCAACTCATGATGCTTCGCCATATAAAGCTTGGATTGCTACCCACTTTTGCATTTAAGAAATTCAAATGAGCAAAATAGCGAGACTTATAAATCTTACAACAGAGAGAATTTGGCTTTGACAGAAGGCACCACACTTGCTTGGCTAGCATAGCCACGTTGAACTGATGAACTTGCCGAAACCCGAGACCACCAAAGGTTTTTTTGTAACAAATTTTTTTCCAATTCGTCCACCGAATGCAAGGAGTACCATTTTTCTTTCGACCTCACCAAAAATTGTTCATCATTCTCTCTAAATTTTTGCATAAGCGAAGCGGAAGCTAGAAAACGCTCATAATATAACTAGGAATGGCCTGAATTGTTAGAATATTATGTTTAGGTTCTTTTCCACCATGTATTATTCCCCTTTCCACCATGTATTATTCCTCTTGTAGTTGTATTATTCCCTTTATATAGGGCTCTTCTTAAGTGAATAAAAACACACAAAATACAAATCCTTTTCTCTCTCTAAAATCTATATGGTATCAGAGGTGGAAGGCTGAGAAATCCTCTCCATTGTCTCCGTCCAAAGGGGGGCTCTCTCTCTATCTCCAGCCTCATACCCAAGTAGTAGTACTAATCACAAAATCATAAAAGCCTCAGATCTTCCTCTTTCAGATCTGTAAAATCAGATCTACAAACCAAATCCCCCATTCCCGTTCAAATCTTAAGAAACCCCACTCAATACAAATCAGATCTGGAAATCAGATCTTCGAAACCCAACAAACCAGTAACGTATCTTTGAATCCCAGATCTACGAATCCCGCAAAGCTACATCGTCTTTCAGAGCATCAAAAACACACCTTCGAAATCAACTACTTTGATTTGGTTAAGATCGTATCCAAAACAGGCAAAACAGACCTCCATTCTCATCGTCTGAAGAGACGACACCACCTGAGAGAAGAATCGCCGCCAAAGGACATCACACGCGCCCTCACGCGCGGCCTGTGTCATCCACCTTCCGCTCCGCCGTTCCACGCGCCGTCACGCGCCGTCCTCTGCAACTTAACGGCGTTAGTCGCCGTTTATTAACGTCGTTAGTAACGCCGTTAACGCCGTCAGCACCGACAGTTAACGCCGTTAGTTAACGCCGTCAGCTACCGTTAGTTAACGCCGTTAACGTCCGTCAGCCGCCGTTAACACCGCCGTCAGTCAACGGTCAAAAAAAAAAAAAAAAAAAAAAAAAAACAGAATCATTTTTTATTGACCCGGTTTATTTTTTCAGAAGTAATTTTTTGACCGGTTCTTCACAAGGTTAGACCGTTTCTTCAACTATTCACTCATATAATTCGGTGTTGCTTATAAAATTATATAATGAATACCGTTCCGACTGCAATCACTGAATC
The DNA here is from genome assembly GCA_021464415.1 of Lonicera japonica. NCBI lineage: Eukaryota > Viridiplantae > Streptophyta > Magnoliopsida > Dipsacales > Caprifoliaceae > Lonicera > Lonicera japonica. The sequence goes on from CM038470.1 coordinate 21,973,947, forward strand.
ATCGAAGAAAGCATCCGGATTGCTTACCGCTGCTGAGATACCTGGTAAGGCCTTAAATTCTGCATCTGTTTTGAATAGTACATGGATAATTGATTCTGGTGCTACAGATCATATGACTATTCGATTCTAGACATGTCCTTAGTATTACCCCCTCATCCAATAAATTCATTTCCACAGCTAATGGTGATCCGGCTCCTGTAAATTCGGTGAAGGGACAGTTCATTTAACTGGATTCTATGAATTTAACCTCCGTTCTTATAGTTCCCTCACTCAAATATAATTTGCTCTCAGTCACTCAAATTACTAGTTATACTCTAAATTGTATTGTTGTGTTTTGGCCTACTTATTGTGTTTTTAAGGATATTCAGACAAGACAGACGAATATGGTTATGGGATTAGGCGGGGCAAATTGTACTACTTGGACTTAGAAGTGAAAAGTACGAACCAGTTAGAACAGGCCCTACAAACTGGTACTACCCGAGACATAGAAAGATGAAGATGAAATTTGGTTATGGCATCGTCGATTGGGCCACTGCATCTTATTGGCTATTTAAACATAGTTATTTCCTAAACTTATTTACAAATATTGATCTTTCTATGTTCAAGTGTGAAACATGTGCACTTAGCAAAAAGTCATCGTACTTCTTTTTAAACCATCGTTGAATAAATGTTCTGCCCCTTTTATGTTGATTCACTCTGATGTTTGGGGTCCCTCTCCTAACAATTCTTTGAGTGGTTTTCGATGGTTTGTAACTTTTATTGATGATTGTACAAGAATGACATGGATCTGTCCTATGAAGTCTAAGAGTGAAGTTCAGTTCTTTGTTTCAACGATTTCATAAACAGATTAGCACCCAACATGCATAATGCTAGTTTTAAGCCGGGTACTGAGCACGAAGTCACGATAATCTGAGGTGAATATATGGCTACAACTCTACAGGAATTTTTACAACGTCATGGGATTGTCCATCAAACTACCTGTCCAATACGCCTCAACAAAATGGGGTTGCAGAAAGGAAGAATCGTCATTTGCTAGAAATTGTTCGGGCATCATTACTTGGGTCTAACGCACCGGTATCTTACTGGGGGAACGCTCTTTCATCGGCCGCATACTTAATCAATCGTGTTCCATCAGCAATTCTTGACTTTCAAACGCCATTTGATGTGCTCCATCAAACAGTCTCGGCTCCAAAAGACTCCAACTTGCCTCACGGATTTTTGGTTGTACTGCATTTGTTCACTTACCCAAAGAACAGCGAAATAAGCTTGAATCTCGTGCAATCAAATGTGTATTTGTGGGCTATGCACTAATCAAAAAGGGTATAACGTTGTTATCATCCTCCGTCACAAAAAATGTATGTGACTAAGGATGTCGTATTCCATGAAGAAGAGACGTATTTTCAGCCGACTGAACTTCAGGGGGAGCACTATAGTGAAGTTCAAACTCTTAGATTGTGTTGATGACGACCAGCTAATCCAAGTCGAGATCTCACCACAAGTTTCAGTAATGCCAAACTCGCCGAGTCCAAGTTCGGCACAACCGAGTACACCATCCAACCGTCAGAACCAAGTTCACTAAGTCAAAACTTACAATTGCCCCCGCCTGACCCAAATGACCAATCATCTCTCTACGACACGTCTATGTCTGAATATCAGGTACATTCTCCTGAACCTTTTAAAAGGCAACTCCCTCCCCGAAACAAGAATTACGAGGTATTCCCAAAACCAACATATGAACCCGATCTCACCAGCAAAGCCAAATTACCCTATGAGTAATCATGTATCTTATGATAAGTTGTCCACCTGAATCGAATAAGTCATTTGTATGTCAATTATCCTGCTGTATCTATTCCTAACAGTGTGCAGAGAAGCCTTTAATGATCCAACATGGAAAGCAGCTATGGATGAGGAGATGAGATCCTTGAAAAAGAATGACACATGGGAGATAGTTGAATTACCACCAGAAAAAAGGCGGGTCGGTTGCAAATGGGTGTATACGGTCAAATATAAGGCGGACAACTGGAACCATTGAAAGATGACCAAGAGCGAGACTGGTAGCAAAAGGTTACACCCAGACTCAAGGAATCGATTATCTGTAGAAGACCTTCGCACCGGTGGCAAAAATCAATACAGTACGTGTCTTGCTCTCGTTAGCTACAAATCTGGATTGGCCACTTCAACAATCTTGACGTAAAGAATGCCTTTTTACATGGGGATTTGGAGGAAGAAGTATATATGGAATTTCCGCCAGGAATTACGAAATTCCTGGTGGAACATAGAAATAAGGTATGCAAATTGAAAAAATCTCTGTATGGTTTGAAACAATCTCCCAGAGCTTGGTTCGGAAGATTACACTAGGTCGATGAGGAAATTTGGTTACAAACAGAGCAATTCTGATCATACATTATTTTTGAAAAGGTGCAATGAGAAGATCACAGCACTCATAGTTTATGTTGATATATGGTAGTTACCGGAAATGACTCACAAGAACGAGAAGCTCTAAAGGAATATCTATCTCGGTGGCCCCAAAATTTGAGATGAAAGATCTTGGCAAATTGAAGTATTTTTGGGAATTGAACCTGTCTAGATCTCCAAAGGCGTATTTCTACTCAGAGAAAGTATGCAATGGATTTGCTATATGAGACAGGAATGTCTCCACTGCCAGCCATCTGAACCACACCCATGGAAGAAGGTTTGAAGTTAGAAATTGAAACTGATACAAGTACCAGTCGATAAAGGGCGCTATCAGAGATTGGTGGGAAGACTGAAGTACTTAGCACATACCAGACCTGATATTCTCTTATGCATTGAGTATAGTGAGATTCATGCATTAACATATGAAGGGATACATGAAGATCATTTAAGTTGACCCGCGACTAAAGGCATCTCCAGGAAAAGGGATTTTGTTTACAAAATCCAGTGATCCCTTCACAAGGTTGACTCAGGATACACTGATGCTGATTGGGCCGGAAATATAAGTGACAGAAGATCAACATCAGGATATTTTACGTTTGTGGGTGGAAATCTTGTTACCTGGAGAAGCAAGAAACAATTTCCAATGTCGTGTCTCGATCAAGTGCTGAGGCTGAATATCGAGTGAATGGCAATGGGAGTTCAAGCCAGTATATTGTGGCTAAAGTTTCTATTGACTGATTTAGGCTATCCACCAAGGAACCTATGGTGTTATATTTTAACAAAGCAGCATTTATTGCTCAGAAATTCAAATGAGCAAAATAGCGAGACTTATAAATCTTACAACATAGAGAATTTGGCTTTGACAGAAGGCAACACTTGCTGTGCCTAGCATATACGTTCCGAAGATCACTGGATGAACTTGTTTCCCGAAATTTTCCCGATTGACCACCAAGGTTGGGCATTTCCATTTTATGCACCAACTTAGGGGGAGTGTTAGAAATTTTTTTTCCAATTCGTCCACCGAATGCAAGGAGTACCATTTTTCTTTCGACCCCACCAAAAACTGTTCATTCATTCTCTCTTGTAGTTGTATTAATTCCCTTTGTATAAGCGCTCTTCTTAAGTGAAGCTAGAAAACACTCAATAATACAAATCCTTTTCTCTCTCTAAAATCTATATGAATAACTGATTTGATAAAGACCTCTTTACCAGCTCTAGAGAGATGCTTATTACGCCAACCATACACACGCTTCCACGCCTTCTCCTTAACATAAGAAAACATCGTTTTCTTATCGCGACCAATAAGTGAAGGGGCTCCTAGATACTTGCCGTGATTCTCACAAATTTGAACCCTCAATACACCACATATGTCGTCCTTCACTTCTTGAGATGTGCTAGCAACTAAACAATATGGAAGACTTGGAAAAGTTTATCAATTGACTAGAGGCTTTCTCGTATTTAAACAAGCAATCTTTGATATTCATACATTCCTCCTCCGTGGCTTGAAAGAACAAGTAACTATCATCAGCAAAGAATAAATAATAGACTTTAGGCACAGTTCTTGCTATCTTACATCCATGGATCAAACCTCTATGCACCCTATCATTCAAAATAGAAGAAAGACCCTCTGCACAGATTAAAACTAAATAAGGAGAGATTGGTTCCCCTTGCCGTAAACCTCTAGCTGGCTTAATTGGACCCACGCCATGCCCTCCTTAACGAACCATATAGGTCATCGATGTCATAAAAAGCATCACTAAATTGGCCATTTACCATCAAAGCCCAATTTCAACATCATATTTTTTAAGAATAGCCATTCAACCCTTTCATAGGCCTTCGACATATCAATCTTTAAAGACGCTAAACCCACCTTCCCTTGTGTACGCCTCCTCAAATAGTGGTCTATCTCAAAAGCTACCATTACATTATCAGTAATAAAGAGTCCAGGAATAAACGCACTTTGAAAAACAAAAATAATAAAGTCAAGAATCGTCATCAATCGATTTGCTAACATCTTCGTCATGATTTTAACAATTACGTACATTGCAAAGGGAAATTGGTCTAAGGTCATTGATTTTATCTGGCTTCTTAATTTTAGGAATAAGAACTATATTAGTATCGTTTAAACCTTTTGGCAAGGCAGAAGAATTCAGATAGAATAAGCAAGACTCAGTCACAGCCATACCTACATCCTCCCAGTATTTTTGATAGAAAAACGGGTTAAACCCGTCTGGCCTTGGGCTTTTATCCGGGTGCATAGCCCGAACAGCTTTGTCTACCTCCGCTGTCGTGAAGGGTCTGCATAAATACTTATTTTGCGCTAGAGAGACTTTGGGCCGAACGGTAGATATGATTGGCAGATTATCACTTCCTCCAAAACCAAATAAATTAGAGAAATAAGAATGAATCAAGTCCTCCAGCCCTCACCCCCACGACCGGCGCTGACCTGCTGTATCCAAGAGGAAATTAAATTCGTTCTTTTTTCGGGCATTAGCGTATGAATGAAAAATCTTCGTGTTAACATCCTCCGCCTTTAACCAGAAGATTTTTTACCGTTGTTTTCAATACTCTGATTGTTGCTTCAACAAACTGAACAGATTATTTTTCTCTTTCAAAACTAAGTCTTGCGAAATCGGATCCCTTCGAGCCGAAAGAGATTTGATGCGGCTTCGGCAGCCATCAATGTTTGATCAGAATTTACGCCTTTGATTTTCTCCCTACTGTTGCAGTGCACGACTACATGAAGATAACTTTTCTTGAATATTAAGATGAGCAGTACTACCCCAACTTGACACAATAATATCCTTACAGGCTGGGTCGTGGGCCCAACAATTTTCAAAGTGAAATAATTTAATACGATTGACCCGCTGCAAAGAAAAATTGAGAAAAAGAGCACTGTGATTTGAAGACTCGACCGGAATATTTTGCAGTTCCGCATTTGGAAACATATTTGCCCACTGACTTGTACATAACGCTCTATCTAAACGTTCTTTGTAAAACGTTCCTTTGTAAAACTATATGCGTGCTCCTCCCCTTTTCCCAAGTAAAAGGGTGTCCTCGATGACCCAGGTCTAGCAAACAACAATCTTCAATAGCTTGTCTAAAACCGTTTATTAAATTCACCGAATGCGGCAACCAACCTCGCTTCTCCAATTGAGATAAAAGATCATTAAAGTCCACCATACAACACCACGGGAGGCTAGATTTATTGGCTAGATCACGAAGGAAATTCCATGAATCTTGACGTCGATGTCATTCCGGATAGCCATAAAAACCTGTAAAGCGCCACATAGGTTTATTAGGTAAATTAATTGAAACATCTATGTGATTAGACGACAAACCAAAGAGATTCGTTGACACTTTGACCTTCACATTAGAACCAAACCTCCTCCATTGTTAACACTTGCCTTAAAGTACATACCCTCATACTTGATTTTTTTAAACACACGATCCACCTTCTCACATTGAACTTTGACTTCAGTTAAAAAAATAAAATCGGGATTCTGTTTGGACACAAGGTCCAAAAGTTCTCAAATCGTCTTCGGATTGCCCAATCCTTGACAGTTCCACGCTAAAGTTGGCATAATGCCTGGTGAGTCCTGACACCAGAACTCGCCTCCATGGAGTTGTTTTTTACCCCGCCAAATTAAATTGCCCGAATTATTACTTGCTTCTTCAACTAGATCCATGTCTTCAACCAGGCCACCTTCTTTTCGTCTTCTTTTGGAGTCCACCACAACTAATAAATCAGGCCCACTTTCAAGGCCCAAAATATTTAAATCTTTATTATCTAAGTCCATGCAATTCGAAGTTGGTACTTGTCTCACTAATTTAGGCAGATTGAGTCCACTTGCTTCTTCACCGATATTTGACTTTGTAATTGCCAACTGTTGACTATTATTCAGCCCATTAAATAAGGGATTTTCCCTTGAATTAAAATTGCCTTCACTTTTTTGACAAGCCTCCGCTTCCATGCACACCGAATTATCAGCTTCAGTGTTCATTGCATTCATATTATGATTGCCTGTTGTCCCCTTTAGTTAAGGGATTTGTTTTTGCAACAGAACCGCCAACTTGATTCTCTTGATTCGAAACTTGACACTGAATTACCATAGTACCCTTGCCTTTATTCTGACTAGAAGTCTCACTGCTGCTAGTTCCGGCCGATCTACTGCTACCGCCGGTGACTCCGGCACTGGTTTCATCGTCATCATTGGACCAGAAGTATTGATCCCCATCACTCATAGCTTGTCTACGCGTAGGGGCACTCAACCATATTCCGAAGATTCTGGGCACTGACTTATTCGGAAAGCTACGTAATTTAGCGCAAAACTTCTCTGCATGACCAATAACTTCGCAAAAGGAACAAAAATTCGGGAGTTTCTCATATTTAAAATTAATCTGTGATTCCAATTGGCCTGGCCGTACCTAAATCATGAGTTGTTGCGGAGTTTCTCATCCCTTTGGCGAGAACTCATTTAAGTAGAAGCTATTTGTTAGAATGGATATGAGCCATCTATTTTTAATTTAATGCTCTAGATTTCGTCAACTCTGATTTTCGTCACTCCAGCAGAGTTGGATCTTGGAAGATATCATTGATTTCCTCATATTGCAATGTTTTAAGGTTGATCTTACTGCCAATTTGCCTTGTACCACAATGGTAGCACTGCCATTAGGGTTCGGGAGGGGAGGGATCAAGTGTTCAATTCTCATTGTTGTAATTAAAAAAAGAAAAGAAAGAATCTCATTGATTTCCTCACATGGTCATGTTCAAGGATTGCATATATTTAGGCATAATTGTATAGTTTCCTTGTTAATTCTGTCATGTATTTTGTGTATAAATTTGCCTCCTCTGTCTAAATATACTTGCTATCTCGTTAGTTTTATAAGTATTTTTAAGTAGAAATATCATTAGTTACTTGGAATGATTTGATATTACTGCCTAATGAGTTGAACTCTTCGAATGACATACTCGTAATTCGTTGCCTGATGATTGGTGGTGCCTAGGGTGCCATTTCGGTAAACCGGTAATCAATAAATAGCCTTTGAAAAAATATCAAATCAAAACCAATCGGTATTTGAAATTGAAACCGATATCAAAGTGTTTGGTTTTTCGGTAAATTAGGTATTTCTTGTAAATTATGGTACTTTTTATTTGTTTTGGTTTGCTAAACACTATTTAAGCATAAAATTTAAAAAATATTTTTAATTAATTTCAATTTTGTGAGAGTTTTATAGTTTGGAGACTAGCTAGGGTTTTAGACGAAAATGTGAAAGAATTATTAACTATTTACATGATGAAGTGTATAGTTACGGTTAAAAAGAAAGGGTAGGTCAAGTGCACTTGACAATTCAAGCATAAAAAAATATTGAAATAAAATAGGAATTTTTAAGTACTAAAATCTTGGTATTTATGGTATTATTTATATTTAACATTTTTGATATATGATTTATTGATAATTTTTGTATTACACATTTTTGATAGTTTATGAATTGGTTTTTTGGTATAATTATATTGATTGGTATTATAGTTATCACACTTTTTGGTATTTTCGGTTTGGTAAAATAGTATTTTAGGTTTTTATATGGGTAAATCCCGAAATTGAACTCACTTTTTTTTGGACATTTTTTGTTTCGGTATTTCGATATTAAAATATGTGATGCCAATATTTTTTTTTTTTTAAGATTAATTTAGTTGATTTCAGTAAAAAACATACCGGGTGACACACTAGTGCTACCTAATTTTTTATTTTTTTTAAAAAAAAATGATAGAAAACTTAGAAAAAAACCAACTTTCACGGTAGCTCCAATAAGAAAAGACTTTAATTCGTTAAACCTCTTCTATAATAACTCTCTCTCTAATTAACTAACCAAGAAGTAAAATAGAAAAATAAGATTACAACTCTCCTTTAGTAAAACATCATAGTTCGAAACATCTAGATATACGGTCATTAGCAAAAAAAATTTCACTCCATTAACAAAAATAAATTTTTTTTACAGAAAATGGGGAAAAAAAACTACCGGTATTATTTATCCAAAGCTGCCCTAAAACATGATAAAATCCACTTATTAAAGACCCAAAAAAACTGTGAACTGGTCATGTGTTAAACATAATATTAGCTAGTCAATAGTACAGTGTACCTTTAACACACCAGCAAGGTCAATTCCCAGGCTTGATATCTGGATATATCAGCCTAATTAAACTTATTTAAATAACTCGATCTTCTTTTGAGAAAATTAGAAAACATACATCACCACATACATCACCACATCTAGATGTGGTGATAATGTCAAAGAACATATCCCCCCCCCCCTTTCAAACCATATCTTCTCTATTTTCAACATATCTAGATTTGTATAGATTTTTGGTTTGACAATGTATGTATTTCATCCCTATATAAAGGGACATTCATGGCTAATAAGAAATAAGACAACAATCTATTCTCTCATCTCTCTTTTTATATTCGTCAACATGGTATCAGAGGTTTTGTTGACACATTAAACACAACCACACGGCCTACACCACCTCCAAAGAATACACACCATACCCACAGACCCTCCACCACTAAAGTAGAACTCATACCTTCTCAAAACAACAACATACAGAGTTTCAAAAGCTTCGTTCATCCAGTACAAATATCAAAACCACCCAAAACCAATACCATCATAATTTTCTCAAACAGACGATCCTAACCACGTTTGAAAACCCATATTTGGACACAGCACGCGCCCTCACGCGCCACTAAAAAATCAGACATCTTGTCCGTCATTCTCACGCGCCAACCAGTGAAGAAGACGACCACGTGTCTGCCATGTCAGCCCTAAACGCCACGTCACTGCCACGTGTTCGCCGCGTCACTGCCAGTCTTCGCCGCGTCACTGCCACGTCACTGTAACGGTTGTTACTTTCTGTCGTTACATTTAACGGTATATTCCTAACGCCATTAGTATTTAACTGAATATTCTTAAATCTGTCAGGGTTATTTGCAAATTGACCCCCGAAATTTCTAATATTTCTATTTTGGCCCCTGAACTTTCTGAAGGTTATATTTTTTGCCCCAGAACTTGTTCTTGACATTTTTCAACCCTCTGAACACAACCACAACCTCAAAAATTTCAAATTCTATCTAGATTATTGAGTATCACATTTCTCCAATGGCTAACGACTTCATAACCTTGACCGGATCATCCGCAAAAGATTCTCCTCTCATTATTCAAACTGAGGGCTCCTTATTCAATATCGGCCTTCTATTGGATGAAACCAACTATGATATTTGGTCTCAACTCATGGAGATGCACATCGCAAAGAAACATAAATTCTCTTTTATTCATGGTTCAGCCTCAATTTCGAAAGAAGGAACACCAGAATACGATAAATGGTACCCTGATAACTAACGAGTAAAACGCTGGCTTTTAATGTCCATGAAACCGAAAATCATGAAACGTTACATTTGTATTCCTATGGCACGTGAGATCTGGAAATTACTGTCTACGTGTTTCATGACGGGGAAGATGAATTACAAGTGTTTTCTTTGAACCAACGGGCATTCACTGCCAAACAGGGTGGGAGATCAATATCTGAGTTTTACGGGGAGCTGACAGAGATATTCAGCGAATGGGACCACCGTGATAAGGTAGCTATGGAATGCCCTAATGATGAGGAGTCTTACAGAAGATCAATTCAGCACTTGCGAGTTCATATTTTTCTTGCTGGGTTGGATAATGAACTTGAACAGATTCGAGGTGAGATTTTGCGAAAGAATTCGGTTCCAAAACTAGAAGCAGTATATGCCATGGTTCGTCGAGAATCTCTTCGACGACAAACAATGAACACTGAGATAGACACTGCAGCTATGGCAGTCCGTAATCAAGCCCCCTCCAATTCAAATTGGCGCAATTCAGAAAAACGATTCAGCTCTGGTAACCGACCAAATGACTTTCGGGGTTTGACCTCTAAATACCCCCATGCTCTGTCTGTGGACTTACGGGACACTCGAAAAAGGGTTGCTATGAAATCGTTGGCTACCTGGATTGGTGGAAGGACTCTCGCAATCGCCGAACAGGTCAAAACACAGAAGGAGGTAACAAACAGGCCTCGGGCTTACTTACCACCACAGGTACATCAGGTACGACTTTACATTTTGTCTTTGTTTTGAATAATACATGGGTAATTGGTTCGGGTGCCACTTATCATATTATATCTAATTCAAAAATGGTCACTACGTTAAACCTATCTTCTCAGACATTTGTTTGCACAACTAATGGTGCTCCAGTTCCTGTAATAGGCAAAGGGTCAGTTAATCTATCAAACACCCTGAACCTAAACTCTGTCTTAGTAGTACCATCTTTAGATTATAATCTACTATCAGTTGCTCAAATAACTAATGCCTTACATTGTGTTGTCACATTTTGGCCTTCCCATTGTGTTTTTAAGGATATTCAGACAAAGAAGACGATTGGTTGTAGCGTTAGAAGAAGGCAATTGTACTACCTGGACCTGGAGGAGAAAACCACAGATCGCTTGACTTTACACACCAGTACCTCTAAAAAAAGATTGCAGATGAACTTTGGTTGTGGCACCGTCGGTTAAGACACGCATCGTTTGATTACTTAAAGAAACTATTTCCCCGTTTAACTAATAAGGTTGATTTATCTGTTTTTCATTGTGAGTTTATGAATTGACTAAAAGCCATCGTACTTTCTTTAAACCGTCATTGAGTAAAAGTTCAGTTCCATTTATGATTATTCATTCTCATGTATGGGGCCCATCTCCCATTTTTTCTTTAAGTGGTATATGATGGTTTGTCACATTTATTGATGATTGTACTCGGATGATGTGAGTTTGTCCTATGAAATTCAAAAGTGAAGTTAGTCGTTTGTTTCAGGAATTCTATAAACAGATCAGTACACAGTATAACGCTACTATTCAAGTTCTCCGAAGTGATAATGGTGGTGAATATATGAGTACCGAGTTACAGGCATACTTCAAACTCTATGGGATTATTCATCAGACAACGTGTGCTTATACTCCTCAACAGAATGGGGTTGCCGAACGCAAAAATCGTCATTTATTGAAAATAGTTCGGGCATCATTGATTGGCGCCAAAACACCAATCTCGTATTGGGGTGAAGCACTCTCCTCAGCTGTCTATTTAGTAAATCGCATCCCCTCAGCTGTCATTGATTTTCATACACCCTTTGAAGTCTTATCTAAGTTTGTCTCGGCTTCCACCATGTCAAATCTTCCTCCACAAGTATTTGGATATGTTACATTTGTCCACTTACCAAAAGAACAGCGGAATAAGCTTGAACCTCGCTCTCTCAAATGCATCTTTGTAGGATATGCATCTTCTTAGAAGGGGTATCGGTGTTATCATCCTCCCACACAAAAACTGTATGTCACCATGGATGTGACATTTTATGAAGAAACTATGTACTTTCACCAAACTGAACTTCAGGGGGAGCATTATAAAGAAGTTTAGTTATTTGAAAATATTAATGAGGAAGAGGAGATAAGCTCAATAGAGGTAGTTCCAACGTTAAGTTCACCACCAGCAAAAGAAACAACAGAAACCTTTTCAAGTGAAGTTGTGCCATCTCCATCTCCGTCTTCCCCTAATGCAAACAACCAATCGTCCATTTCAAATATCCCTGAAATGAAGGCCTCCAGGTATCATCTTCTTCTATTCCTATAAAGCAGCTTCTTAACCGAGTAAATAGAGGTGTACCTAAACCCATATATGACCCAAACTTTATCAATAAAGTCAAGTATCCTATTAGTAATTATGTGTCGTATGATCGGTTAACTGCATCTATTCCTAACAGTGTGCAGGAAGCCTTATGTAATCTTAAGTGGAAGTCAGCAATGGATGAGGAGATGAAGTCCTTGTTAAGAAACGACACATGGGAACTAACCGAATTACCGGCAGAAAAAAAGAAGGTGGGTTGCAAGTGGGTCTACACTGTGAAATTTAAATCAGATGGAACAATCGAAAGATTCAAAGCGAGGCTGGTTGCAAAAGGCTATACACAGACACATGGAATTGATTATTTAGAGACATTTGCGCCCGTGGCAAAGATCAATACTATGCAGGTGTTACTTTCATTAGCTACAAACTTAGGCTGGCCTCTACAACAGTTCGATGTAAAAAATACCTTCTTACATGGGAAATTAGATGAGGAGGTGTATATGGAGTTTCCACCTGGATATAAGATTCCAGGTGAGCATACGAATAAAGTATGCAAGTTGAAAAAATCTTTGTACAGACTAAAACAATCCCCCAGAGCCTGGTTTGGGAGATTCGCTATATCGATGTGAAAATTTGGGTACAGTCAGAGTAATTCTGATCATACCTTATTTTTGAAGAAAAGTCATGAGAAGATTACAGCACTTATCGTTTATGTATATGACATGGTGCTCACAGAAAAAGACCCTCAAGAACAACAGGCTTTGAAAAAGCTCTTATCTCAGGAGTTTGAGATGAAAGATCTTGGGAACTTGAAATATTTTTTGGGAATTGAGGTGTTTAGATCATCAAAAGGCATTTTCCTTTCTCAGAGAAAATATGCCCTAGACTTACTAAGTGAAACCGGAATGTCCGCTTGCCAACCATCAGAGACTCCAATGGAGGAAGGATTGAAGTTAGAGGTCGAACCAGATCAAGTGCCTGTCGATAAAGGGCGCTATCAGCGATTGGTGGGAAGATTGATGTATCTAGCACAAACAAGGCCTGATATATCATATGCATTGAGCATTGTCAGTCAATTCCTGCATAATACAGGGGAAAAGCATATGCAGGCAGTTATGAGGATTATTAGTTATCTCAAAACAGCTCCTGGAAAGGGAATCCTGTTTTAAAAAAATAAGAATTTCTTAAAGGTTGAAGGATACACTGATGCTGATTGGGCAGTTAATATATGTGATAGAAGGTCTACATCAGGGTATTTTACATTTGTAGGAGGAAACTTGGTCACTTGGAGGAGTAAGAAGCAAAATGTAGTATCCCGATCAAGTGCAGAAGCAGAATATCGAGGAATGACAGCCGGTATTCAAGAATTATTGTGGTTGAAACTGCTACTGACATATCTCGATTTTCCTCCGAAAGAACCTATGGTGCTATATTGTGACAATAAGGCAGCATGTGATATCGCACACAATCCAGTTCAACATGATAGAACAAAGCATGTTGAAGTGGATAGGTTCTTCATTAAAGAGAAGTTAGAAGATAAAGTTATTATTATTCCTCATGTACGCTCTGAAGATCAGTTAGCTGACATACTCACAAAAGCCGTGACACGGAAAGTCTTCGCCAAGCTGATTAGCAAGTTGGGCATGTTTGATATATGTGTGCCAACTTGAGGGCGAGTATTAGAAAACATACATCACCACATACATCACCACATCTAGATGTGGTGATAATGTCAAAGAACATATCCCCCCCTTTCAAACCATATCTTCTCTATTTTCAACATATCTAGATTTGTATAGATTTTTGGTTTGACAATGTATGTATTTTATCCCTATATAAAGGGACATTCATGGCTCGTAAGAAATAAGACAACAATCTATTCTCTCATCTCTCTATTTATATTCGTCAACAGGCTGAAGTAGAATCTTGATTCATGGTACCCCAACCGAATTTCATCACCCCCTCCAATCCTCGCCTATTCACAAACTCTTTCTTCCAATTACTGGTCATTACAAAGCTATTTGAGCTCCATAGTTTGAGTTCCAATTCATGTGTAGTATTTGTATCAATATCCAAAACCGCGAACCTTCTACCTTTTTTAGTTCTACAATCACTAGCACAATTTTTATCCATCAATGGTAATATTTGTTCTTTCATCGGTACTTTTCCCAATAACAACCTACAAGAACTATTTACATCGCTTTTCGTAAGTTCTTTCTTGATCTTCCATAGATCTTCGTTTGATTTCAATTCTTGTAAAATACCCGAGTGGTGAGCCTCTTTTTGTGGTGTTTTTGCTTCTGTGATTCTGCTGAACCATAGTGATAACTCTGTCAAAACATCAGTTTCTTGTTTCTCTTCTGTTTTCAAAGTTGAAGTCATGGACGAATAATAATAAATAACTAATAGGGAATGGGGCGGGGAAAAAGGGTAGGGTGGTTTTTTGATTTGATATTTTCTATCTTGTTATGGGTGTTCTTTGACCAACGTGAGATATATGAGAAGTGTATACATATATACATACAGGATCTTACTACTCCTAGTAAGATTTTGTTTTTTAAACTGTGTTTGAACAAATCCTAATCATATATGTATAAGTAAAACTATATAGTAATGTATATGTTTTCCAAATTCTAAAGGGATTTGGAACGTTGGTTATGGGTTTTTAAATTTTTTTAATTTAGCTGCGTGCAAAACATTGGATTAGAATGGAGAGAAAAATTATGTCCATTCGTCCTTATAATTGTTAAAGTTTGAGTGAGAGATGAATGATGAGAATACTTGCCTGAAAATACAAATTGAATTCTATGGAATTGTTTTAGATGTAAAAGTTTTTCATGGAAAGCAAAATTTAGGTTGAGATAGTCTTTCAATTATATATTTACATGAAAAATGAGGACAAAGAACGTGCAACAGAGGTATAATTTCACCATGAAAAAAAGAGCACACAATTAATTTAATCGATTTGGAATTTTTTTAGTAATAATCACTTGAGGTAAAAGGAATTTTTTAAATGTAGTCCACTTAATTCTTTTTTCTAAGTTTGCGGGTCTTTCAGGTACAATATCTACTTTTGATGATGCAATTATTGAGTCTATGTGACATCTTGATCATAGCTAGGTGCGATATCTATGACCAAGAAATTTTGGTTCAACGGTGATAGGTATAGTATTTAGGACCAAGAAATCTCGATTTACAGATACTGTACCCGTTACTAAGAATTCACAGATGCTGAGCTTGAGAGACCTTAAATTTATCTTTTTAAAAAATAAACACCGCATCCAAAAGATATTTGAAATCAAGAAGCGGATCCTAATTTTTTTTAATAACTTTCAGAATAATATAGGTCAAACTACACCGTTTAAAACAAAACATATATACTTTCTAGCATTGAGCTAATAAATAAATTACCTGATTTACCAATTTTATCTCAAATCACGTGAAAAGAATATAGCCTTATTTATTTTGGGTTAGACCTTGTTACATTGATAATATTCCCCTCAACTTTTATTATTTAGCATTTCACCCTTATGTATTATTTTTAGTACCCTATTATGGCACTACACCAAATGCCATAATTTTTTACTGCACGGTTGGAAGATTTCTAACAGCCAAAGTGCATTTGCCTAGTCGAACATTATTAGCCGTTGTGCAAATAGAAAGTTCGTCGGCAACTCTTTTTCACGCTCTCGCCATCACCACAATTGCTGAGAAAGCTTACTTAATCTTCTTCAATTCATCTCAGGTAAAACTTAACCCTATGTTTTGATGGAGAAAAAAATTTGGAATTTGAACAAAAGTCATAATTTGGAGCACGGAAGTGGAAGTCCATCGTTTGTAAAATTAGTGAAGAATTTGAAATTTTACACATGGTAAATTTAATATATTTTGCCTTTTAAAAATTCCTACTTAAAATTATGTGGTATGAGGCGTCATTCTCCAAATTTCAACTTAAAACAAGTGATATTGTAATTTATTTTATTTTTTAAATTCTACATACAAGATATCCAAACACGAGAAATTACAATTGAAGAAATTTGAAGTGTTAAAATTTTAAGTTCTGTCATTTATAATATCTATTAAAATTAAAATTACTCCATCCAATATTTTTTGCTTTTATGATTGATTGCTCAAACCCTAGCCAAAATTATGGAAATTAACATCTAAATTGTAGTTTCCAATTTTAGGAATTTCTTACTAGGGTTTTAAATTTCGTCAAGTAGCCATCTCTCTCTCTATACATATGTACATTTGAAATTTTCGTTCTTCTCTGTTAACTTTTTTCTTATTCATAACAATTTTTTGGCTAGGAGTTTGTATTTCTTCTAAGATCGGATTGCTACCAGTGTCCACATTGCTCAAATCAATCTTTACATGTTCAAATCAAATGGTGATTCTAATGGTTTTCCTAAAGGCTGTCGATTCTATATACTGCGTCCAGATCTATTCGTAGTATGTTTCAAAATTTGATTTAGAGAGCAACATGATTGGTCATAGATTAAAGGATATATTCATATAACAATATATTTAACTTTGAGTTAGAGAGTAACATGATTCGTCATTTATTTGTAGTATGTTTCAAAAACAGCGTCGAACTTTAAATTTTTACTTTCGTTAAACCTTTTTAAAAAGGGAAAGTCACATTGATAGTCCTGCATTGATGGTGATTGAAAAGGAAAGGGACATCTAACTTTAAATTCTTCTATAATAACTATATCGTACTATATAGTATTTAAGTAGCCTATACATTAAACCATTAAATATAGTGTGTCATTTGTTATTTTATTTGTGAATTTTTAAGTTAATGTAACTATTGTAAAACCCGTTTAATCTGATTTTATAGAAAATATTCAAATAAGATGTTTGAGTTAAGAAACTTTTATTAAGAAAAGATTGCTTACTTTAATTTTTTTTCGAAAATTATGTTATGACCGTTTTAAAGCATTGAAGCGAAATAAACATAATCAAAAGCAACAAGAGCAATCACACAAGAACACAAAATTTGCGTGGTAAAAACCTATCCAACTAGGGATAGAAAAAAATCCATGGAGGCTCCCAATCTCACAACCTAAATCCACTATATGAATATAGTACAATAAGGAACAAAAAACAAACAAACATGCTTACAACTAGTCCTACGCAAACCACTAGTTTACCAACAAAGATGAAGCACAAACTATTCTTTCACCCAGTCTCTTCAATCATATAACCCGGGAAATAAGTTGCATTAACCAAACACCAACGCTCAACAGAAACATATTCAACAGTAAACCAAAATCACAACAATAATACTTTGCAAATCAGATTCAAAAAACACAATGCTGTCAACAGGTTATCAAAAACACATACACGATAACCAACAAATACTCAGACAAATTTATACATAGAAATAAAATCAAACAAATTCTGATTTCCACACCAATAAAAAAACTGTTTTTCCACAGTAATAATAATCAATTTAGAAACAAATATTTCGCACTAATCAAGACAACCAACAAGTACTCAGAAAAATTTATACATAGAAATAAAATCAAACAAATTTTAATTTCCACACTAATAGAAAAACTATTTTTCCACAGTAATAGTAATCAACTTAGAACCATATATTTTGCACTAATTAATTCAAAACTGAATCTCAGCCAAGAACACATTTATAAATTGTAATAAATACAATGGTACATAACAGATTTTCACAACAACAAAACAACTTAAAAAAATAGTTTCAACAATAGAACTAGATTATCTGCAGCAGTAATAATCAATAGATTAAAACAGAGTTTATTTAGTAATAACGACCAACCAGAATCAAATTATTCAAATATAAATATATCTCAAGAATAAGAAAGAATATGATCCAGAAAGATAGTACCAGATTTCAGAATGTCATGAATGGACTAAGGGTCAATTGTGTCATGTCATGAATGGGATGTTAGGGCCTTGATAGTTGTGTGAGTGTGAGATATATGTGAGTGTGAGGAATGTGTAAGAGATGTGAGGTCATTGGTGAGGTCATCCATATGGCAATGAGTGTGTGAGAAATTGTATAAATAATGGATAATATGGCGTATTGAAGGCAAGCAAAAAAATGATATGAAATTATGTTTTTATCTCCCTCTACGTTTTCTTCTCATTCTTCTTCCCTCTAAATTTATATATTTCAATTCTAAGTTCTCCCTTCGCAATCTCTAATTCTTTCTTTTCAATTATATTCTAATTCTCCCTCTCTCAATAATTCTAAGTGTGGATCAGGAATTTATCAAGTCCTGACAATTGGTATCAGAACACTTTCTTCCCCAAAATCATTTCTGTTGTAACGGTCATGAATAAAATGAATCTCCATTTTAATAACAAATCAGGTTCAGGTGTGGAAGATGAGCCTCGTCGAACTCTCGTAGTTACAATTCATTATATGTTATACCTAACAACTTTGAATGTGTTGCATTAAGTATTTTCTCCTCATGGAATTGTAGAGTAGATCATCACAATTTCAAAATCAGTCGGGTTTAAAACCCATATTCAGTTTCAATCACACCAAATTGATGTTACTACTAGAAACACATTTCACGGCCGCAACATATACGATAGTTGTTGTCAACTGGACATTCAACTTAGTTATGGAGATACAGAAGGAAAAAGGATAGCCAAGGTGCTTAAAAGTGATCCAAAGCTAGAGCCCAAGGAAGATGAAATTGGACCAGATCTGGAGCAAAAAAAAGCTAAAATGGGAGTCAAATTAGTCCCTAAAGTGAAGCAGGGAATATGTGAAACAACTAAAGTGCAGGAAAGTAGTGCACTTACAGATATGAAAGTGAATATGGTGATCAATATGTATTATAAATATGGACTGGATGGATATGCATGTAAGGTGTTCGATGGAATGCCTAAAATGGTTGTTGCAGGAAATATGGATGTTTTGGAGTGTGCATGTGAATTTTTCTCTCGTCCTGAGGCTGATACAAATGAGTTGAGAACTGCACATGCTAAGACAAAACAAATGATCACTTGGGTTGAAAGGGCTGTTGTGATTGGGTATTTTTTGCTATTGGTGGTTGATCCAGGGGGAAATAAATTGATCATTAGAAAGAGTAAACAGAGCAGTCAACTCAAAGTATTAAATGGCCATCTCCTTTACAAAATATTTTTTTAAAAAGCATACAAATGGAGTTATAGCTTTAAGAAGGCCAGTAACTGCAATTACAAGATACATACACCTATCAATCTCAATTCTTGAATTATGGAGTGGAATCCAACAAAACTTTCACGAACCAAAGGGGACTCCTAAGATTATATGGCAAGTGCTACTACTATATGTGGAAAATGCTCTAGTGCTCTAATTTTTTTTAGACCTTCAATCCTCGAGGACAAGGATTTTTGAAGGGGTAAGGAATGTCATAAATGAGCTAAGGGTCAATTATGCCATGTCATGAATGGGATGTTAGGACCTTAATAGTTGTGTGAGTGTGAGATATATGTGAGTGTGAGGAATGTGTGAAATATGTGAGGTCATTAGAGAGGTCATCCATGTGGCAATGAGTGTGTGAGAAACTATATAAATGATGGATGATATGGTGTATTGAAGACAAGCAAAAAAATGACATAAAATTCTGTTTCTATCTCCCTCTACGTTTTCTTCTTCTCTCTAAATTTCTATATTTCAATTCTAAGTTCTCTCTTAGTAGTCTTTAATTCTTTCTTTTCAATTCTATTTTAATTCTCCCCCTCTCAATAATTCTAAGTGTGGATCAGGAATCTATCAATTCCTGACAAAGAAAAAAATAACCACAACAAATTCGAAAATCTTAGCGCCACCGAGTGTTCAAAATACGCAGCACAAATCTAGTTACACAGCAGTCCCGAATATACCAACACAGCGCAGATATGAAATACACACAGCAACGTATATACATAGCACTTTCAAATCTTTAGCGGAAAGAATCAACAATCTCCTATTTCGAAAATCCCCAAAATTTCGAATCCAACTTGACAAGAATTTTACAAATAATTTCGACCAAAAATCAATACAATACTCTCTCAAGGGAAGAGAAAAAATCCAAAGCATATTCAATTAATTACTACTCTAATCTCTAGAAATACACAAAAGACAAGCACAAAATAAATTTAGTTCTTCAAAGATCCAGAGAGAGAGAAACAAGAGAGAGAATGAGACGAATGTGTGTGATGTGCTGCTGCTCGTTTTTTCCTAGGGCACAAAGAGATAAAGAGGATATATATGTATATGTGCACAGTAGAAGGCTATGATCAATCTCATCCAACAGCTCAAAATAAAAGAGAAGTAAATATATTAGCTCACTTAAACCAAATCTTATATAAAAGAGTACATACAATATATCTCTTTGAACATTTTTTAAATAAATTCGTCTTCTGATAAAATCTAGTATAGTAAAATTTTCAAGGGTTAATTACAAAAATATACAATGTATTTCCACCCATTTTACACTGTAATCATTGTACAATTTTTTCGACAAAACCAATAGCGTACTTTGTGTTTGTTTTCATTTTGGTCATTTTGTCCACTAGGGTTAGTAACGCCGTTAACGCCGGTAACGCCTGTTAACGCCGGTGGTCACCGGAAAATTTAGAGAGAGAAAGCGTATATATATACCATCAATCTGTTACTCCTCCTCCTCCTCCTCTTCTTCTTCTTCTTCTTCTTCTTCTTCTTCTTCTTCTTCTTCTTCTTCTTCTTCTTCTTCTTCTTCTTCTTCTTATCCTTTCCCTCCCCTTTCTATTGCTATACATATATACACCATCGATCTTCTGCTTCTGCTGCTTCTTCTTCTTCTTCTTCTCTCTATCTCTCCCCCTTTTTATTACTCCTCTTCCGGTGGTCACTGAAAAATTTATACCCGTCTGTGATCTTCACGCCGGCAACACTATAATCACCTCCATTTACGGCATTAACTACCACCATCAATCTGTTGCTCCTCTTCTTCTTTCTCTCTCCCCCTTCTATTGCACTTCTTTTCCGGTGGTCACCATTAACGGAGTTACTAAACCCGATAGACGGAATGACCAAAATGAAAACAAACACAAAGTACACTATCAGTTTTGTCGAAAAAATTATACAATGACTACAGTGTAAAATGGGTGAAAGTACGTTGTATATTTTTGTAATTAACCCAATTTTCAATAACATGCGATTAGAATAGAGTTTACTTTTTAGAATTTTTTTACTCGAATTATGAAACTTTTACTTATAATAAAAAAAATATTTGATAGTCAGCTGTTGAGCACAAAATCCTCTTCAAACTTAGTGTTCATCAATCCCCATCACTACCTTATCAGAGTCGTCGTTTTAAGTAAGTACTTTTCTCTTTTTAATCCATCATATCAAAGAAAAGTGTGTGGGAATTGAATGTGCGCTAACTACTTTAATTAACTTCCTTACTCTTTCTATTAAGAGAATATCCGCATTGATAATTAGCTAGTACATGTACGTGCAAACATTGACTACATATGGCCAACATAATTTATTTTTCTTTTTGGTTAATCATTTAAATCACATATGGGCATGAGAAATAATCATATCATTGTGTTTTGGTCAAAAGTAGATAATGATATATTTACGAAGAATTGGAATTAAGATATAGTTTTATAATTTTAGTGTTTGAGTTGATTTTAGTATTCGCTTAGTTAGGTAAAATATTTTATTTATAATAATTTTATTGTAAATTATTGAAATTTTTTTTTTATTTTAAAAAATAATATAAAATTGTGGTGTGATTTTTTTCTCGTAAACTTGTATATAGTTTATAAGGTATGAAATTTCAACTATATCTTTACTTTTTTTATTTAATGTCTTATGTATTAACTTAAGTTTATGACTTTGTATATTAGTTTATTTTTTCAACTAAATGCTCCAATTAGATAATTCATCAATTAAACAATTTCAAACAATTTAATTAGTAAATTAGAAAATAACCAAACGGAGATATATAATTTTGCAATTATGATAGAATTCCAAAACTATCGATTCGAAATGATTGAATTCTATAAAGAGAGAAGCTAGAGTTTCTAATTCCAATTCCAAAAAAAATTAAAAAAAAAATTAAAAAAAAAAAAAAAAAAAAACTCACCCACGATCACTACACTCCAAATTAACCTCCAGCCACCACCTCGATCACTAACAGAAAATTTTAATAGAATTTTCAATGAAAATTACATGCACAACAAATTAAATAAACCATATATGTAGCGGATTTTATACATGCATGCTGGTGTACGTACCTAATAACAAACCCCCTCTTATTATATTAGTTGTACCACATCCTAATTTGACATGCTTCACAAATTAAAGTACATATATATATTAATTCGTGAAATACTTAATTAAAGTACATATTATATATATATATTAATTCAGAACACCCGGCCCGCACATTCTAATACAAGCAATTCAATTCATACTACCTAGCATTGGAATAATACTAGAAATTAGGTAGAAGGGCTTATTATACATTGATTTTTACCAAAAATCCAATGAATAATATTTTTTTGAATGAAGGGCCTATTTTTAATTGGTAATTTGAATGAAGGGCCTATTTTTAATTGGTAATTAGTGTAAGATGCCTATTTTGTTTTATATTTTAAATTAATGTATTTGAATAAATTTAAATATCATTTAATTAATAAAAACATGTTATGTATTACCTAAATTACCCCTTTTAATGAAATTTTCAAAAAAAATATGCACTGAAAAGTTCATATTGCAATAAAATATGAACTGCAAAGTTCATATTGCAGTGAAATATGTACTGCAATATGAACTTTGCACTAAAAATATGGACTGCAAAGTTCACATTGCAGTAAAATATGGACTGCAATATGAACTTTGCACTAAAAATATCGACTGCAAAGTTCACATTGCAGTGAAATATGGACTGCAATATGAACTTTGCACTAAAAATATCGACTGCAAAGTTCACATTGTAGTGAAATATGGACTGCAAAGTTCATATTGCAGTGAAATATAGACTGCAAAGTTCATATTGCAGTCCATATTTTAATGCATATTGATATTTTTTTAGTTTATTTTAAGGGTTGGGATGTCATTTTATAATGAAAAAAAAAGACACATGTCATATTATCAATAAAATAAAAAATAGGCCCTTTATTTAAAAAAAAATTATTCCTTAGCCTTAGTGTGAAAATCTTTCTCTAATAAGCCCTTTTTTTTAATTGCCCCGGAATAATATTGAAATAAAGTAGCTATATACTTCCCAACTTCGCGGCGCGGCGAAGGGAGAAGTAGAATTTGGAATGACCATTCCATAAGAGCCCAATCACATCACCCACCACCAATTTCCGCCTGTCGACGAAATCCCTCTTCCAGTTGGTGGTGAGTATGAAGCTATTACTTGCCCACTTCTTCAGTACCATGTGGTTTGAAATATTAATACAAAGCCAACAAGAAAAGAAATAACAGAATGATAGATACTTTCTCATTCTTTGTGTACGATCCTATCAAGGCCTTGATTTTTATATAGTCAAATTAACAAATAAATATTTCTCAGAAAAAATAATTAAGTGATTTTATGTTTAGTAGGCAAAATATTTCTGTCTTCTAGAAAAACTCGAGTTCAATCATCTTATATAAAGTTACCAATCTCATGTTTTTGTTGGTAACGATCAAGTGATTTTATGTTTAGTAGGCAAATGGACGTATACAAGATCTATCTTTATATAAAAAACTTATAATATTAACAATTATTATGGTTTTTTGTTGACAGCTCCTAAACTGATATGGATGGTCCTTTCCTCTTTTTTTTTTATTGTACAAATGATAAATAGATCGGGGTGATTCGTGAGAAATGAGAAGGACCGGAATCAATCGTTCTACGTGAATATTCACATTTACAACTACTTGAGTTCAAATACAAATCTATATATGGATAGTCTTAAAACATCTTTAATTAAGTAATAGTGTTTAATAAAGTGATTAAAATGCCTGTTATGTACATATATATATATTTAGCTAGAAATTAGGTAGAAGGGCTTATTATACATTGATTTTTACCAAAAATCCAATGAATAATATTTTTTTGAATG
The DNA here is from genome assembly GCA_021464415.1 of Lonicera japonica. NCBI lineage: Eukaryota > Viridiplantae > Streptophyta > Magnoliopsida > Dipsacales > Caprifoliaceae > Lonicera > Lonicera japonica. The sequence continues at coordinate 21,998,120 of CM038470.1, forward strand.
AAGGGCCTATTTTTAATTGGTAATTAGTGTAAGATGCCTATTTTGTTTTATATTTGAAATGAATGTATTTGAATAAATTTAAATATCATTTAATTAATAAAAACATGTTATGTATTACCTAAATTACCCCTTTTTATAAAATTTGCACAAAAAATATGGACTGCAAAGTTCATATTGCAGTGAAATATGAGCTGCAAAGTTCATATTGCAGTGAAATATGGACTTGCAATATGAACTTTGCACTAAAAATATGGACTGCAAAGTTCACATTGCAGTAAAATATGTACTGCAATATGAATTTTGCACTAAAAATATCGACTGCAAAGTTCACATTGCAGTGAAATATGGACTGCAAAGTTTATATTGCAGTGAAATATAGACTGCAAAGTTCATATTGCAGTTCATATTTTAATGCATTTTGGTATTTTTTTAGTTTATTTTAAGGGTTGGGATGTCATTTTATAATGAAAAAAAAACACATGTCATATTATCAATAAAATAAAAAATAGGCCCTTTATTTAAAAAAAAATTATTCCTTGGCTTTAGTGTGAAAATCTTTCTCTAATAAGCCCTTTTTTTTAATTGCCCCTTATATTTAGTACGCACTGGAGATTATGGACTTAAAATCCATCATGTTTCAAGTTGCATTCAGGTACATCCCCAGCAATCAGCTTCTTTGGTGAAGCTATCCTTGTATATTTCCTACATCCGTCAAAAATAATCATAGCAAGAACCTAATATTAATAAAGTTTGTAATTCCAAGTAACTAAACCGAAAAATGAATATATGATTTTTAATCCAAGTATATAAATAAAAGTAGTTAATTAAATAGAAATTAGAACACTTATGTTAGTAAGGGATAATGTTTATATATATATATATATATTTAAGATATTATTAATATATTTGTACAAGGTTTAGTGAAAAATTAAAACTATTAATATAACTAAGTTACTTAATAGTGATTATATACGTAAGATCGGATAAATAATAATGATAACAATGAACAAAGTGCATCTGATTTGGGACCCTCTAGATCAAAACGAAATAGTTCAATCTTCTTCTACAGCTGTAGATTTTACCAACGTTACGGTGACAACAAGATTTGGGGCCCTTATATCATTGCAATCCGAGTAAATAATAAAATTATTAAATTAAAATACTTGGTGCATTTTTAACCGTAGTAAAAATTCTTGTTTTTGAGGTTAGAAGAATTCAAGATTTGCTTACTCAGGTCGACTGTATCACTGTAAGGTGTCTCATGTGTATACGGAAAATAATTGTGTGGCTGACAAGTGTTTTTTTTTCCCTGGTCTACGGAAAATATTTATCTATTCATAAACAAAGCACACTTCTCTCTAGCTATATAATACCATTCTTCTGAATATTTGCTCTCAAAGTTAGCACCCATAATTTGTTCTTTTGTCTCATTGTACCTTATTTTGTTTCCTTCAATCACTGTGAATTAAATCTCTGTGACATGGCATCAGCTTCTTCTACGGCTCCACTTAATTGGGACCTCTGTTTGGGGAATTCTCATCATGGCCCAAATTTTGTATAATGTATTAAAAGTAATATGTTTGAAGCGAAGCACACAATACCTCTAGTATTGTTCGGTGATAGCGTTTAATAAAAAAGGTGTACTCTCTTCTGTAAAGGCAGTTTTAGAAATGACAAAAGAATTCAACCTTAAAATTTTATCGTCTTAAAAAAATATATATATATAATTGAGTTGAATATGCTACCTGTGTGTTGAATATATTGTAGCTGAACATAAAAGTATAATTGGGTTGAATATGTGAGGTGTGTTGAATGTATTGTAGCTGAACATATAACACTATAAACAAAATCCATTTCTTACCAATCGAAAAGGTTATTAATGAATGGGTAAAATCTGTGATTGGCAACAAATTTTAAAACCGGCAACCGTATTGGTTATTTAGTTAAAGGCACTTACCTGAATAAAATAACGATTTTCTCAAGAGCAACTTTTCAGACCCATTTAATTTTCTTTTTCTCAAAAAATAATTTTTTAGACCGATCGGTATATCCATATGTACATCAACTTTTTATTTCTGGTACTTCATGATAGATATCCGGCCACTTCCGAAGTAGATCTATATTTACCATCAGCTTTATTATAACAAATTACTCTTTTCTTTTTTTTTACTTAATTTGATTGATTTTGTTTGCAAAATTTGGTTTGTCCAATGGATTGATTTAATTAACTATATAAGTTACTATTGCTTGCCCCGTTTCTTGTACACTGTAATGGTCACTCCTCTAATTAAAAGGAAGGCCGCCTTTGCATCAATTTTTCTCTGTTCTTTAGTTTTTTCATTCACCAAAAAAACAGAGCATCTAAAAGAATGACAAGGCAAGGATGAACACAATATTTTAAACTTTTACTGATGAAACAACAGACGAATGGCAGAAGCGAAGGATTACAACACACTATATAGGAAAAGAGTACAACAACAACAACAAAACACTAAGAAAATTAAAGGACACACAATAGACCAGAACTTACAAGCAACCACTTCCTAGCATTGAAATCAACTACTTCCCAACTTGGCTGCGAAGGGAGAAGAAGAATTTCGAATGACCATCCCATAAGAGCCCAACCACATCACCCTCCACCAATTTCCGCCTGTCGACGAAATCCCTCTTCCAGTTGGTGGTGAGTACGAAGCTATTAGTTACCCACATCTTCAGTACCAAGTGGTGCTTGGTATTAGTGTCCACATCTTCAACCTCGAACCTCACCCCAACTCTGGACCTGCACTGTTTAGCCAGAATTTGATCCATACCGCGTAAAACTTCCCCCTCCACCTGTTGTGTTGGCCATAAAAGCCTGCAAGAACCATCCACGTCGCATTTGGTCAACTCTTTCGTGCTGTTCCTCCAATAATATTCTTGATCCAAACTAGGCTCCAGATCAATGGGACGTAGTCCGGCCATGATATATATATCTTATCAAGTAAAGCTACCAAAAGTAGTAGGTAGTAGTACTGGAGCTATTTGCTATTTATAAGCGATATATGATAGACAAGTCCTTTTCTATTGATATCCCCTACGATTAATGACAAACATGCATGCTCTCAAAAGTTTTTATTGTCTGGCTGAGATCGAGAGACAAACTACCTTAATAAAGTACTTGGCCATGTGCCACTTACTGACTAGAGAGTGAGCTTTCTATCCTTACGTACGTACGTACACTCAATTATTGTAGGAAACTTCTTTTACTCTAAAAATATATTTTGGCTTAAAAATACCTCAATTCGTTACTTTGGCTCGTGTTAATATATTTTGCATTAAAAATAAATTTTCTTTGTTGATTGAATTAGTGGTGTCTTGCTTATATATATATATATATATATATTTATTAATAAATCAAATGAGTCCTAATATTTTAAAACTCTCTTCACTTATATTCTTAAGTGGTGGCTCAGATTTAATTTGAATTTTTATATTTTAATCCGGCCACTAGTTGCGAAGACAAGTAAATGATATACTTAAGCTATCGGGAAAAAAACATAAACGTTCATATTAAATATGAGTCACCAATTAGAAAGATAAGCGAATGTCTAGATTTAATATAAGTCTTTATATTTCGATCTAAGTGCTCAAATTAATTAAATAAACGAAAGTTTTCTTCTCATTAGGTACATCTACTTAATGTTATCTAAATCAAAATCGAATTCCCCATCTCTTTTAGATATTTATTTAAATTATCCAATAATCAAACTTGATTCAGATTAACATTATTACTATAAATTTAATTTCATGTACAAGAATGTTCACTTGCTGGAAATTCTCTAGCAACAAAATTCTTTTCACTTGCATCATAACAAAATTAATGAAACTTTTTAATAACTTAGTTAATAAATTCAATAAAAAAATTGAATAGCTTAAATTAAAATTAGAATCTAGTTTTTTAAGTATATTTGATTTTATTACTAAAATAACTTCTTTATTTATATTTTTGCGTACCTTTATTCGATTATTTAACATGTATGAGTAGTTGTTACCATCAATATCAATTATTTATTAATATTTTAACATTTAGTTATATTAAATTCAATGTAAGTTTAATTGCTCAATTATTTTATACTTTCTCAAAACTATTTATATTCATAGAACACTATAATTTATCACGTTTTTGTTTGTGTTTTCCCTATTCTCATCTATCTCGTGTCGACAGAATATGCAGATTGTACTTGTACACTTTTGAGCCAATTTGAAAACTTCTAATTAATGCAATCTAGGGTCACGATCACCGGACTACTTTTGTTTGCCTTTTACTTTTCAATGCCACAAAGCTCCAACCACTAACACAATATTTATAATTCCGTGTAGATAACATAAGAGAGTGTATTTTTATATTATTTATAGGATTAAGTTAATGTTGCAGTATGGACCGAGTATGTGCATATTATCTCGATCTTATAAGGTCGAATTGAGCAATTATATTTTGTTTTATTTCCAACAATAACTTAGCCAACTTTATGGGGTGGCCTAGTGGTACACTAGGTCCTTGTGAGTAATCAATCTATTTAGCGGAATATCTCGTATTCGAATCCTTGCAAGTGCAAGTTGTCAAAAATAAAAATAAAAATTAACAATAAATAAATAAATCGGCCATATTACACCAAGATATTGTACACATATTCGGTATAATATAACTAAACACAATAAATAAGATAAAATGTTACTAAATAAAATAAAATATATAATTTGCGCCACCTTAAATTTTTTTTTTTTTACTCCCGTCTCACATATATTTAATTCGATAATGATTGATCGAAAAAAACGTAATGAGCCAAATTTAAAGGAACAAATTAAAGGGTGCTCACTCTGACGGAAAATATTCAAAAGACTGACTATTTAAGGAAATATTCAAAAGCCTCGACTGTTGGACTCAAATATTCAGAATCACGCCGAACTTGACAACTCACCATTGCGGCACAAACCAAAAGGCTAAGAAAAAACGTTTTGACGGCAGCTTCTCTTCTACTAACGGTGTTTCTTAAGAAAAAATAAGTTGCAGCAAATTTCGAAAAAGCTGCACACTGAAAATTTGAATCGCCTTGATGGTTGCCCCAGTTTCTCTCCGGGGGTGGATCCAAGATTTATGAAAGGAGTGGGCTCAAATAATACAAAATTTTGTAAGAGAAAATTTTAATATAAAAGCTGTTTGATTTAACAGTAAAAATAGTTTTGTGTTGTTAAATTAAAAAAAAAATAGTGAAATATAATTCTATTTTATGGTAAAATAATAGCTAATTTCCTCTCATTTTTATAACATTCGCATAAGCGTAAAACTTTAGATTGTAGAGCGTTTAATTCCAACTTTTTAGATTAAAGGTTGGAGCCGTTTCAGATTGCAGAAGTAGGACTGAAAGCCTGAAATTAATTAGAATTGGAGATAAACAAAATTAGAATTCTTGCTATTCCAAAATCACTCAAATAATTGATTTTAGGGTTAATTACAAAAATATACAATGTACTTCCACCCATTTTACACTTTGATCATTGTACAAATTTTTCGACAAAACTAATAGTATACTTTGTGTTTATTTTCATTTTGTTCATTCCGTCTATCGGAGTTAGTTACTCCGTTAACGGCGGGCTGAGTTGGCACTAACGGTCTTACGTGGCATCCCACAAGGTGCTAAATGTCAAAAAATCACTAATATTTTTTAGGGGCAATTGGGCACAAGGGCTCATTCTAATAATAATATAATTATAAAGGATACTTAAAAATTAGATATGTAAATTAAGGACATTGTACAAAAAAGACACTAATACCCCTTCTTTATAACATCTCACGTCTCATTATGATACTAACAACAACTAGAACGTGCTAAATGCATTTACCACCACTTGGACAACAACCAAAAGGTGCTAAATGCATTAAGCACTACAACCAGAAGGGCTAAATGCATTTAACACTACAACCAGAAGGGCTAAATGCATTTAGCACCACTTGAACAACAACCAGAAGGTAGCACCATTTGGACAACAACCAGAAGGTGCTAAAATGATTTTAGCTCCATTACAAAACATAGAATAATAAAATTGATAAGATCAATATCCACTCCATTTATATATATATGTATGGATCAACGTAGGGTTCGTAAAAAAAAAAGAGTTACGATCAGTTTTTTTTTTCAATATCCTACTGGCCCGTCGAAATTGGTCAATTTTGATAGCAAAATAACCTTTAATCATCTTGATTTAGGCAATAATATAGTAACTTTGTCTTCTGAATAACATATCTAAAAATTAGCTAAATCCAATAGTTCAATCAAAAGTTATATCTGTTTTATGATTGCTCCTGTAGAAAAAAAGAAGAAGATGAAGATGAGAACGGTACTCCTCTCGGCGATACGATCGGAGAGTCAAGTGGTGGTGGTGGTGGTGGTGGAAGAGGAGGAGGTGAGATCGTTGGTCGGAGCTGAGGTTGGTTTGTTGATTTTAGATAGAGAGAGATCAATATATTTGATTTTAGAAAGAGAGAGAAGAGAGAAGAAATGGGAACTGGAGAGAGAGAGAGAGAGAGAGAGAGAGAGAGAGAGAGAGAGAGAGAGAGAGAGAGAGAGAGAGAGAGAGAGAGAATTGTTACTTTTAACATTAACTTGAACTAATTAGTGGTATATTTGCCATCAGTATTTATCATTTTCTTTAAAATAAATTAATATTATAAAAAGTGTCTTTATTATAAAATCAAATTATAAAATTAGTACTACTTCTCTTTATTAAACATGAATCCGTCTTTAGAATTATAAAACATCACGGAGCGATACCCTATAACCTATTATCTCTATTTTTTATTTTTAAAATTGGACATGCTCCAAAGGTAAAATAAAGCCCAAACAAATAAAGCCCAATGAGATATAAGAGGAAATTGACCTTGAGAATGAAAGAGATAATTTACTTTGGGCCTTATATAAAGGCCCAGTTACCCAAATTCATCTATCGAAAATAAGGAATAAACACTTCCCCAACATCTATCATTCCGGCATTTCGATGTGTAGCATTTAATGTGCATCTAAAATTCATTTAGGTTATGTTATTTTTATAATATTTTAAAATCATATGATAATGATAAATTATAAGATTTTAAAATCTCATGATTTTTAATTTAATTATTTTTTAAATAAAATTAGAAAATTTTATAAGTATATAATAAATTACTAATAATGGATGATATACATAATTAAAAGAAGATAGATTAAATTCAAACTCTGTAATTCAACACATGATTCTAAAATTACATAATTTATAATACTTCAAAATTTCACGAATTAAAAATATCAAAATTTATTCCAAAAAAAATATTCATGAATTAGATAAATTACGTGATTTACCAAATTTTATCTCAAATCACGCGAAAAGAATATATCTTTATTTATTATGAGTTACACCTTGTTGCACTCATAATGTTCCCCTCAACTTTTATTATTTAGCATTTTACCCCTATATATTATTTTTAGTACCCCATTACACCAAATGCCACCATTTTTAACTGCATGGTCGGGAGATTTTTGATGGCCGAAGTGCGTCTTCCTGATCGAAGTTATTAGCCATTGTGTAAATAGAAAGTCTGTCGGCAACTCTTTTTCACGCTCTTGCCATCATCACAATTGCTGAGAAAGCTTACTTATTCTTCTTTAATTATTCTCAGGTAAAACCTAACCTTGTGTTTGGATGGAGAAAAAAAACTTAGAATTTGAACAAAAGTAAGGATTTAGAGCATGGAAGTAGTCCATTGTTTGGTAATTAAATTAGCGAAGAATTTGAAATTTGACATGTGGTAAATTTGCAATATTTTACCTTTTAAAAATTCCGAATTAAAAATTATGTGGTATGGGACGTTATTCTTTAAATTTCGACTTAAAACAACTAATATTATAATGTATTTCATTTTTCAAATTGTACATACAAGAGATCCAAACATGCGAAATTATAATTAAAGAAATTTTAAATGATGAAATTTTAAGTTTTATTATTTATAATATTTATGAAAATTAAAATTACTCTATCCAAACATAGGGTAAAGGTGTGGCTTTATTTCATTCCTTTTTGCTTTTACGATTGATTGCTCAAACCCTAGCCAAAATTATGGAAATTAACATCTAAATTGTAGTTTCCAATTTTAGGAATTTCTTACTACGGTTTCAAATTTCGCCAAGTAGCCATTTCTTTCTCTATACGTATGTACATTTGAAAAGGTCATTCTTTTCTGGTAACTTTTTTTTCTCATTCGTAATAATTTTTTGGTTTGGAGTTTGTATTTCTTCTAAGATCGAATTGCTACCAATGTCCACATTGCTAAAATCGATCTTTTATCTGTTCAGATCAATTGGCAATTCTAATGGTTTCTTAAAAGTCGTGGATTCTATATACTGCGTCCAGATCCATTCGTAGTATGTTTTGAAATTTGATTTAGAGAGTAACATGATTGGTCATAGATTAAAGTATATATTCATAGAATAATATAATTTATCACCTTTTGTTTTGTTTGGGTTTTCCCCATTCTCATCTATCTTGTGTTAAAAGAACATGCACATAGTGCACTTGTACACTTTGAGAGGAAGGTAAGAAAACAGTAAAGAGATTTTTTTTTAGTTTACTAGCAAGCACCCATAAGATAACGTGGTCATTAAGCCACAAAAATACAATAACCACCCATAAATATGAGATTTATGAGATTTTTAATTTTTTTAAACAAAATTGGAAAAATATAAAAACATTAATCTCATTCTTTTGTTGATTTAAACATTAATTATTATTCACTTACAATAGTGACATGCCTTCAAAGTGATTTATATAACTATTTCAAAGTGATCTTTACCTATTAAACGAAGTGATGTGTTAATTAATTAGTACTATGATATAGACATAATTAATCTAATTACTAACTTGTAATATACTTTTTAAAATAAGCGATACTTACAAATACTCGATGTTCAAGCTTAAAAGGGAGGGAGAATATTCGAATTCTAGTGAGGTGGCTTGGCTTTAAAGCCAACTCCATTGCCACTATGTTTGACTCCCAAATCCACACTAACACTTGATGTTATGTACTAGTTTTATGTTTAAGTATTATATATTTATATATATTATAATACCTATATTCTCATGATTTTCGTAGCTAAATATATATAAAATGGGGCACTTATTAAATATACAAACAACATCAAGGTAAAATTTTATTTTTTGGAAAATTGGGAGGGGACACTTGCCTCACCTTCCACCCATGCATGTCGCTTCGTCTCTGGTTCAATATAGGGATAGGGGGTTAAATAGGGCTATATAATAAACCAAACTCTCGCAATTGTTCGAGTAAAAACTCATTTGAGATTCGATTGTGTGAGAATTTGAGTATACGACCCTAGTTCTAACTTTGAATTTGGGGGTCTAAAACATTGGAAGAGATTCCATTGATTCATTTGCTTTTATAAGGTGATAATTCTTATGGTGTGTCTCTCGTTTTACGAGAAAACAAATAAAAGAGTTGTGTAATGGGAAATGCTACATATAAGTCTTTTCCTTACCCGTTTGTTTATAAAACCAAGATTCTACAGGGATCGGGAACTATATTACGGATTGGGAAGGTGTAATCATCCGCTCCATCCTTTGGATCTCCAGCGGTCTTATATGTTTATTTTGTATTAGAAGATTTTGGATACTTTTACTGATATTTTATTATTTTCTAAAAATATTTCATAAAAACCTAATTTTGGAAAAAATAAAAAAATAGATGAAAACATTGTATTCTATGATCCGATATTTAGTTTTGTCAAATTTTAATTTATTAGTGACAAAATTTTATCTTATTTGTTTGAAATCATAAGAATGATTTAGTATTATTTCTTCATAAAACAATATTGATTATCTCGTTTGGGTTTATTTAGAAAAGATGGGATCTTTATCATAATTGATTTTATATAGAATTGAACTTTTAAGGAGAATATATTGAATATATTGCAGTCTATATAGAAGACATAATATATCCAGTTTGAATTCCTAGGTAAGAATCTATAAGTTCGGGTTTTGACAGTTTGATTTTATTCAGACAATTATGACTTTACTTTTTATGTTTTTACAAATTATTTTTATAAGTGTTTTGAAAGGAAACTTTGTTGAAAATGGTAAATTATCAGTACATTGACAATAAATTTATCAAACTAGAAAATGAACAGAACAACAGATAAAAAGTTTACTTTGTGCATAATTGAAAACAAGTATACAAATATAATGTAATTTCTAAGAAAAACTCTAGTTACATTCCTAACAATATATGATAATAAGAGAGACAATATAGTACGGCAGAGAAATCTTTGGCGGATACCAGTTTTTCTTCTTTAGATATTGCCGGTGATTCGATTTCAGAGTATGACACTCGCGTGTCTAAACAAGACTAAAATATTCTTCAAAAATTTATCATTCGATAGATAAAATGAACTTTTGAGATAATTTGAAAGTCAGAAATTTGGTAGGAGTAATATAATTTTCGAGGTAAAAATCATGTCTTTGAACCAATGGGGTGCATATTTATTTAAAGTGCTGGGAGGGTTTTTAATAAGCCGTGATTTTATATATTTGAACCTGCCGTCGCGCACGGCATTCGTGATTAATCAGGTCCCGGAAATGAAAATCTCATAACGGGATTCGGGACAAGGCCTCTTTTTATTAAAGAAAAGTTTTAATAAGTCATGATTTTACATATTTGAACTCGCCGTCGCATACAGCATCCGTGATTAATTGGATTTCGGGGGTGAAAATCTCATAACGGGATTTAAGGCGTCACAGGGTTTGTCGCATAACAAACCACAATAGTGAACAGTTTGTCGTGTGACAAACATTTGAAGTAATGGGTTCTGACACAGTGATGTGTCAGAAAATTGTTGATTTGTGTTTTGATGGGTTTGTGGTGCAACAAACCTATCATATAGAGTTATTTGTTGTGTTACAAACTCCCCTAATGCAAGCTCTAATGTGTTGGTGAGTTTTGGACTCGACGTGTACTTTTTGAGAACTTTTAAGATTTTTGCAGTGGTCAAGAATTGAGGTATCTATAGTTTATGAAACAAATTAGCTAAACTTAAAAATATTTTAAGAGCTCGCGACGTGTTAACGAGCACAACTCGATAAACTATGTTAAAAGTCAAACTACCTTAAAAGCAAAAAGAGCAGCAATTTGGTTTAGTGAAAAGAAATTTATTATTCCAAAATTTTTATGTTTTCCTGAAATGCAAGGAGATTTTATTTTAGAAAATAATTTTATTTTAAAATATTTACCAATGACCACACAAACACACACACACACACACATATATATATATTAATGTTTTCATTGGATCAATAGTTTCTTGCATAAAAGAATCAAATATATTACAATACACAAAAACACATAGGCTACGGAGGTAGTCCAAGAGAAGTTGAGACTTTAGGCAATAAAGATAAAACAGGTCGTCAAAGTATTTATCAAACTTTAATTTTGAAAAATGCAATATATAAATACAAAGAAAAATTAAGTTCGAACAAGTTAATACTTGTATATATATATCATTACAACTTTTTTCTTTTTTGACTTGAATTACTATAAAAATAGTACTATATTATTTAAAAGGGGAGTTATTTTCTACATCGAAATCCTAAGCAACGACCTAATTTGCCTTATGGCAGGATTACCTTTGATAGGCTATTAAACTGACAGTCATAATAATATTTTTGATATAATACTAGCATAATTTTTATTCATTAAGTAAATACTAAGTATATTATTTTCTTAATACGGATATATCTATATTAGTTTAGTTAATAAAACTAGCTATTCGTATTTATATTAAAATGCCAATTAGTTTGCATCACTTCGTCTGATAAAATTTGTGTGTATTTTTTTGGTCGTCTGTCATGTTCCTATCTGTGTTTTTGTCAAAAATAACACCTAACTTAAAATCTTTACTTTCGTTAAACCTTTTAAAAAAAAGGAAAGTCACATTGCTAGTGATCGAAAAGGAAAGCGTTATGCGGACCCCTTATTTCAAACAAAAAATTCCAAGGAGTTTGTGCATGTTCGTGATCCTTGACTTTCAATTTGTCGGTTAAACTGTACGTCTTTTTCCTTTTTGTTTTTCGTTACAAAGAGATCGAGTTGATTATTAAAATAGAAAATCCTCCTCGATTATATATTATCAATTGATTCTTCCAGAAAAGGTCATTATTTTTTTATTCTTGTCATAGTAGATACTATTATGTCGTACTATATAGTTAGAGAAATTTAAAAAAAAAAACAAAAAAACTCAGCGACGATCACTACACTCCAAATAATATTCTTGATCCAAACTTAGCTCCAGATCAATGGGAGGTAGTCCAGCCATGATATCTTATCAATTAAAGCTACTAAAGTTAGAGAAATTAAGAAAGTACTTGTCGGTGGTAGGTAGTAGTACGTACTGATGCTATTTGCTATTTATAAGCGATGACAAACATGCATGCTCTCAAAAGTTTTTATTGTCTGGCTGAGATCGAGAGACAAACTACCTTAATAAAGTACTTGGCCATGTGCCACTTACTGACTAGAGAGTGAGCTTTCTTTCTATCCTTACGTACGTACGTACACTCAATTATTGTAGGAAACTTCTTTTACTCTAAAAATATATTTTGGCTTAAAAATACCTCAATTCGTTACTTTGGCTTGTGTTAATATATTTTGCATTAAAAATAAATTTTCTTTGTTGATTGAATTAGTGGTGTTTTGCTTATATATATATTAATAAATCAAATCAGTCATAGTATTTTAAAACTCTCTTTACTTATATTCTTAAGTGGCGGTTTAGATTTAATTTAAATTTTTATGTTTTAATCCGATATCTAACATATAACATTCTCTTATCTTTCTAATTCGTGACTCATATTTAATATGAACGTTTATATTGTTTTTTTCGACAGCTTAAATATATCATTTACTTGTTTTCACAACTAGTGGCCTAGATTTAAATTTATTATTTTATTTTTTTAGGTTTTGTGTTTGTCAAAATAACACCTAACTTTAACTTTATCAAGAAAAGGGAAGTCACAATCTAGTCCCTTCAAAAACTTTAACAGAGAACTTGAGAGCAAATATGCAAGGACCAAGGGGCCCTTTGTTACTGATCGAGAAAGAAAGGGACATGTCGTATATCCCCTAGCTAGTTGTGTGATTTTGTTTCTGTGGTGTCTTCTTTTTCCTTATTTCAAAACAAAAAAATAAAAATCCAAGGAATCTGCGCAAATCCCAAGGAGTCTTGGTAGATGTACGTGGGCAGCATGATAATAAAGGCCAAGCCTCAACTTACCAAGAAGTCCAAGTAATTTGTCGGTTACACTGTACATCTTTTCCCGTTCTGTTTTTCATTACAAAGAAATCGAGAGGATTAAAATAGAAAATCCTCCTAGAGTATATATTATTAATTGTTCTTCCAAAAAAGGCTAGTGATTTTTTTTATTCTTATTATTATAGTATATAATACTACGTACTTTATATATATATATATAGTATTTCAAGTGGCCCATACACTAAATTAATAACCATTACCATACTTTATTAATATACAAATAATATTAAAGGTGCAATATATATATATATATATATCAAACTTTAGTTTTGAAAAATGGGCTACAGAGGTGGTTCAAAAGAAGTTGAGGCTCTAGACAATAAAGATAAAATAGCCCATCAAAATATTTATCAAACTTTAGTTTTGAAAAATGCAATATATAAATACAAAGAAAAATTATGGTCGAACAAGTTAATACTTGTATATATCAAAATATCATTTTTTTTTTCTTTTTTGACTTGAATTACTATAAAAATAGCTCTATATTATTGCTTACTATAAATACAGATGTGGATACAAAATTTAATTCAAATTACTCTTTTAAATATATGTGGACAAGGTTTAATTATACCAGTGTAAGATTATAAAATTTTACATTTACTCAAAACTTTTTCTTGATTCATAATTTATCAATTCTATTATTGGATAAGTTATTTTTATTGTGTTTAACAAACATGCAAAATTCCAAATCAATCATATATTTGTAAAAAGGCGTATTTTATTGTACGCTTTGGTTGTGTAGCTTTCTAATTTATTATTTGGAAACTTGTATTAAGTGTAACACACAAAAAAAAGAAACTTTTATTAAGAAAGCCTTATAATGAATGAAAATAGATTTTGAAAATAACATGCAGTTCTAATATCGGTTTTCTCTCCAGTTGGATTATAAAGTCCCTAAAAGCACACTTTGGTAAAATAAAAAATTTACCAAAATTTAAAGCTTTATTACATCATCACAATTATCATGATTAAAAAATGTGTACTACATTGAAATTTTGAATTCTTTCGTGTGCTGGATGAAATAGATAAACTATTGAAAATAATACTACAAATTACGAACAGAATGAAGTTACTAAGAAAAATTGGTGTTCGAAAAACAAGGGGTTGAATCATGGATATGGTTATTAATTTTTAAAAAAATAACATTATGAAACTTTATACAAAAATTTTGTAATTTAAAGATAAATTAACTAGAAAATATGATTGGAAAAAAACAAAAGAGTCAAAAGAACAAAGGCCCACTTTGAGGCCACGGCTAAGTGATAAGACGACTTGTCAATGGAATCTAAATATCAACCTATCACCGTTATGGTTTGTACGGTTACTCAAGGCAAAGTGATAAGAGCACTTGTCTATGGTATCTGTGTACTTACTTATCACCGTTAAGGTTAATCTACGGTATTTCAAATCATGTCCCCCAATAAGTGACTGCTAGTTTTGTGTTGTATTCTTGTGAATTGATAGATCGTTTTAAAAATTTAAAAAGTAATTTATTTATTTTTATTTATTTTCTTTACAAAAAAATTATATGCAAATTAACTTGCAAAGAAAAATAAATGTCTGATCATCATTTTTTATTATTTATTGGGTTCAATTTTATTTTTTTTAGATTTTTAAATTTTTTTAAAAATACGTTCTCAGTAAGTTAAAAAATTGAGCAATCACAAGATTCATTAATCTTTTCAATTGCTGAGTAAGAAAAGTCTCTCTTTTCTTGTGCAGGTTACTTTATTAAAAGTGATTGGAGAGAGAGAAGACAAAGTGCCATGTCCTTGCACTCTGTGAACCCCAGCACACGTGTCCCTCTGACATGTCATTGGTTAATGTGCTGACATATAAAAGTGCCGCTCTTTGATGGTTGCACACGAGATCAGAACTATCACCTTGTTTATTTCACCATTTTCATTATTCTTATCCAGCATATTTTTAGAGTGATTAACAAATGTGTCAATTTTCTTATTAATTTTGGCATTAAGGAAAGAAAATATTTATATTTTAACAAAAATTGTTTGTCTAGAAAATTAGCGGGTCTGTCTAGAATAAATAGAGCATAGACTTTTGATATAAAACTTCTGAATATGTAAGTTTTGGCTATTTTTTTTTTATCTTTAATAAATTTAGGGGGCCGCATCCTTCTTTGGTTAAAAAAAAGGAATGAAAAAGGGGAAATCTAACGTAGGATTTTGCTTCAAATCTCTTTTTTAAATTGGAACTTATTATATAGTAATTCCCCTGTTTTTAATAATTAATTTTTTTTAAAAAAAAAAATTCTTAATTTGATATATTTGAAGAAACGGAGAGGGGAAAATTTAGAAAAACCCAAGGTGCTTAGGCTTATGACATAGATGCTTGAAGAAAGGGTGTTTATATATAAATAGCTGGACTGAGTTTCACTTTTAATTCTTAGAGAGCAAATCTGGGTAACCTTTTTCAAAAACACATAATTGACCCCTGCCTCCTGTGTTGACCGTAAGCAGAATCTAAAAGAAAGGCCGCCTTTGCATCAATTTTTCTCTGTTTTTTAGTTTTTTCATTCAGCAAAAAAACAGAGCTTCTAAAAGAAAGATAAGGCAAGGATGAACACAATCTTGCAAACTTTTACTAATGAAAC
Organism: Lonicera japonica; assembly: GCA_021464415.1. NCBI lineage: Eukaryota > Viridiplantae > Streptophyta > Magnoliopsida > Dipsacales > Caprifoliaceae > Lonicera > Lonicera japonica. The sequence continues at coordinate 22,014,119 of CM038470.1, forward strand.
AACAAACGAATGGCAGAAGCCAAGGATTCCAACACACTATATAGGAAAAGAGTACAACAACAACAACAACAAAACACTAAGAAAATTAAACGACGTACAATATAACAGAACGTAAAAGCAGCAAAGAAAATTAACTGACCAAACAACCTAAGCATATACAGATATTGAGCATCCCATGCAACTTAGCTGGCTAGTAAACATGGTGCCGATATTTGCGGCGAAGGGAGAAGTAGAATTTGGAATATTGAGCATCCCATGAGAGCCCAATCTCATCACCCTTCTCCAATCTCCGCCTGTCGACGAAATCCCTCTTCCAGTTGGTTGTGAGTACGAAGCTATTAGTCCCCGGCCACTTCTTCAAGTACCAAGCTGTGCTTCTCATTAGTGTTCACATCTTCAAACTCGAATGTCGCCCCAACTATGGACTTGCACAGTTGAGCCCGAGTCTGAGCCATACCGGATAAAACTTCCCCTTCCACCCATTCTCTTTCCAATAAAAGCCTAGAAGAACCATCCACGTCGCTTTTTGTCAACACTTTCGTGTAGTCCTTCAAATAAGCTGTTTGACCTAACCTTAGCTCCAGATCAATGCGAGGTGGTCCGGCCATGATATCGTATAAATTGAAGCTAATAGCTAGAGAAATTTAGAAAGTTGAAGTACTGATCTGCTATATATCGCTAAGCTATTTATAGGCAGAAGTCCTTTTGCGCATTAAGAATCTTTGATTTAACCCCTATAATGACGACAAACATGCTCTCAAAAGTTTTTATTGTTTGACTGAGAGACGAACTAGCTTGCTTAATAAAGTACTCGGCCATGTGCCACTTATTGACTAGAGAGTGAGCTTTCTATCCTTAACTACACTCAATTGTAGGATACGAATTGAATTGAAGAAGAAAAAGTCAGTAGATGGATGAACGACGTGCAAAATTTTGCTTTCTTAGTAGCTGCCAAAAATAAATTCGTTACTTTGGCTTGTGTTAATATATTTTGCATTAAAAATAAATTTGCTTTGTTAATTGAATTAGTGGTGTCTTGATTATATATATATATACATTTATTAATAAATCAAATCAGTCCTAATATTTTAAAATTCTCTTCACTTATATTCTTAAGTGGTAGCTTAAATTTAATATAAATCTTTATATTTCGATCTAAGTGCTCAAATTAAAATAAACGAAATTTTTCTTCTTATGATGTACCTCTACTTAAAAATATCTAAATCAAAATCGAATTACCTTCTCTTTTAGATATTTATGTAAATTATCTAATAATCAAACTTAAAATATATTTAAATATAATCTATACGGCATTTAAATTTCAAGATTTTTTAAACTAATTTTCTTATTATAAAAAATTCCAAACATCATTTTAATCATTATTTTTCAAACCGCATAAGTTGATTCAGAATAACATTATTAATATAAATTTAATTTCATGTACAAAAATGTTCCACTTGCTGGAAATTCTCTCGCAACAAAATTCTTATCACTTGCATCATACCAAAATTAATGAAACTTTTTAATAACTTAATTAATAAATTCAATAAAAAAATTTAAATAGCTTAAATTAAAATTAGAATCTAGTTTTTTAAGAATAACCTCTTTATTTATATTTTTGCATACCTTTATTCGATTATTTGGAATGTATGAGTAGTTGTTACTATCAATATCAATTATTTATTGGTATTTTAATAGTTAGTTATATTAAATTCATTGTAAGCTCAATTGCTCAATTATTTTATACTTTTTCAAAATTATTTATATTCATAAGAACACTATAATTTATCACGTTTTTTGTTTGCATTTTCCCCATTCTCATCTATCTCGTGTCGACAGAATATGCAGATTGTACTTGTACACTTTGAGCCAATTTGAAAACTTCTAATTAGTGCAATCTAGGGTCACTATCACCGGACTACTTTTGTTTGCCTTTTACTTTTCAATGCCACAAAACTCCAACCACTAAGACAATATTTATAATTCCGTGTAGATAACATAAGAGAGTGTATTTTTGTATTGATTATAGGATCAAGCTAAAGTTGGAGTAAGGACCGAATATGTGCACATTACTTTCGGTCCTATAGGACCGAATTGAGCAAGGTATTTTTTTTGTTTCCAACAATAGCTCGGCCAATCCTATAGGTAGCCTAGTAGTTCATTAAGTCCTTGTGAGGAATCGATCTATTTAGCGGGATATCCCGTATTCGAATCTTACAAGTGCAAGTTGTTCAAATAAAAATAAAAATAAAAATAGCTCGGCCATATTGCACCGAGATAATGTACACATACTCAGTGTAATATAACTGAACAAAATAAATAAGATAGAATGTTACCAAATAAAATAATGATTACCGTATGAATTCGACTGATGCAATGTGCAAATGTATGTTAGCAAAATAACCATAAAAAAAATGAAGAAACTAAGCTAGCCGTCCAATATTTAATAATTCAAGCTACCAAGAGATAAGTTGAATAAAAACATACTCATGTGGCTCAAAATATAACCGAACAAGCGTTATAAAGTTAATTGACTAGAATTAAGTTAGCAGCATAGTTAAAACCTCAAATTTATCACTTTATATTCAAAAGACTGACACCAAAAGCCTTGACGGAGAAAAGAACTTTCACCATTTTTCGTGCCCACTGACATGATATGTTAATCGAAGATCGCTCAAATAATACATTTATAACACATAACTATGAGCAATTTGTATAAAAAACAAATTTAAGATGTTTTATTTTAGCTTTTATTAAGTTTTTAATTTTGAAAGCTTGATGTTAGGATCTTTTAGATTCACTTGATTTAAGTGCAAATATTATTATTGTACATTATGTACACTTACGAAACACAACGTTTGATTAAATGAAAAAACAGTAATATCTTACAAAAGCTTATTTAGTTGGACACCTGAATGAGTCCAATTAATTAAGTATATAGTTATTGCGGCTTAGTGCATTCCTTGGTTAAAACCTACATGATTATTGTTACAACGAACAACACAATATTCGCTATCAACTACTATTAATACTCTGTGTTTGAATTCCAATTAGGGCCGTCTATTCTGTGAGGGACTATTTAGCAAAGGCTCCCCAAACCTGAGAGCTTTGTTACTAGTTGAAAGTATCATATACATAACCTTTTTAGTTCGATTAGGGCCGTCAAGCGATGGAGACATGACACCCACTTAACACTCGCAATCTTCTCTGGAGCTACGACCGAATTCGTCCTCACTAAAACTCAAAGACCTCATACTTAACAATGGCTTAGTTTGTTCCATGTGAAGACACGAGACTCTGGCTTCTTTCTTGGGTGAGTAGATTTATTCTTGTTTTCGCTAACAGATACCAGTGTTTCATCCTGGAAGCATAAGTAGAAGCAATGACCATCAAAGCTTCGTAGCGGAGTCGGTATAGCTTTAAAGGAGCCATTAGGTTAAACGGGACTCGGTTGTGATCAAATTCACATTATTCAATTTTATTCATTTGTTGCTACAGTTCATGAGTTTTAAATGATCTTTGCCAAAAGAATCTAGGCGCAGTGGTTGATTTCCTCTTAGGGGTGGGTCAAGGTGTCTCATTTTGTCATTCAAAAAGAGAAAATAAAGAATCTCATTGATTTCCTCACAAGGGTTTTTAAGGATAATGCATGTATAGGCTTAATTGTATTCTAGTCTCCTTGTTAATTCTGTCATGTATTTTGGCTTCGTTTGGTGATAAAGTTCATACACATATTAGTTCGTTCCGTGAGTGACACCCATGTGCTAAGGTAGACACTCTTTACACCGTTTCATCCTGGAAGACAAACGCCGTAACAAACCTCAAAGCACCACGGGAGGCGGCGTAATTGTTTTAAGGAGATCATGTGAAACACGAGACTCGGTCTTACATTTCATTAATTTATTCTTGTTTTCGCTAACAGATACCATTGATTTCCTCATATTGCAATGTTTTAAGGATGATCTTAATGCCAATTTGCCTTGTAGCGCAGTGGTAGCACTGCCATTAGGGTTCGGGAGGGGTGGGATCAAAAGTGTTCAATTCTCATTGTTGTCATTCAAAAAAGAAAATAAAGAATCTCATTGATTTCCTCACAAGGCCATGTTTTTAAGGATTGCATATATCTAGGCATAATTGTATAGTCTCCTTGTTAATTCTGTCATGTATTTTGTGTATAAATTTGCCTCGATCATTCAGAGTTTGAATATAATGCGGGGATTTACAAATCCTTTCATTAAGAAGTGTACTAGTAGTGATTATATGCTATTTATGTCTAAATATATTTGCAATCTTGTTAGTTTTATAACTATTTTTAAGCGGAATACCATTAGTTAATTACTTGGAATGATTTGATATTACTGCCTAATGAGTTGAACTCTTCGAATAACATACTCTTAATTCGTTGCCTGATGATTGGGGGTGCTATTTCGGTATACCGGTGATTAGTAAATAGCCTTTGAAAAAATACCAAATCAAGACCAATCGGTATTTGAATTTGAAACTGATATCAAAGTGTTTGATTTTTGGGTAAATTAGGTATTTTTGGTAAATTATGGTATTTTTGATTTGTTTTGGTTTTGCTAAACACTATTATAAGTATAAAATTTTAAAAATATTTTTGATTAATTTCAATTTTGTGAGAGTTTGGAGACTAGGGTTTTGGACGAAAATATGAAAGAATTTAATTTTATATGATGAAGTGTATGGTTACAGTTAAAAAAGAAAGGATAGGTCAAGTGTACTTGATAGTTCAAGAATACAAGATTATTGAAATAAAATCAGAATTTTTAAGTATTAAAATCTTGGTATTTATGGTATTATCTATACATAATATTTTTGATATATGATTTATTGATAATTTTTGTATTACGCATTTTTGATCGATAGTTTCTGAATTGGTCTTTTTGACATAATTATTTTGATTGGTATAATAGTTATCACACTTTTCGGTATTTTTGGTTCGGTAAAATAGTATTTTGGGTTTTATATGAGTAAATCCCAAAACGATACTATTATTATTTTATTTTCAGATTAATTCAGTTGGTTTCGGTAAAAAATATATCGGGTGACACACTAGTTTTACTATTTTTTTTTTTGGATAGAAAACTAAGAAGAATACTAACTTCCATGGTAGCTCCAATAAGAAAAGACTTCAATTCGTTAAACCTCTTCTACAGTAACTTCTCTCTCTAATTAACAAACCAAGAAGTAGAATAGAAACATCGAGATATTATCGTCATTAGCAAATTCTTTTTTCTTTTTTTTCACTCCATCGACAAAAAAGAAAAAAAAAATTTACAGAAAAAAGGGAAAAAAAACTACCTGTATTATTTATCCAAAGCTGACCTAAAACATGATAAAATCCACGACCTAAAAAAACTGAACTGGTCATGTGTTAAACATATATTAGTCAGTAGTACGGTGTACCTTTAACACACCAGCAGGATCAATTCCGAGGGCTTGATATCTGGATCGATCAGCCTAAACTTATTTAATTAAATAACTCAATTTAAACTCTTTTCTTGAGAAGGTTGAAGTAGAATCTTGATTCATGGTACCCCAACCGAATTTCATCACCCTCCTCCAATCCTCGCCTATTCACAAACTCTTTCTTCCAATTACTGGTCATTACAAAGCTATTTGAGCTCCATAGTTTGAGTTCCAATTCATGTGTAGTATTTGTATCAATATCCAAAACCGCGAACCTTCTACCTTCTTTAGTTCTACAATCACTAGCACAGTTTTCATCCATCAACGGTAATATTTGTTCTTCCACCGGTTTTTTTCCCAATAACAACCTACAAGAACTATTTACATCGCTTTTCATAAGTGCCTTCTTGATCTTCCATAGATCTTCGTTCGATTTCAATTCCTGTAAAATACCCGAGTGGCGAGCCTCTTCTTGTGGTGTTTCTGCTTCTGTGATTCTGCTGAACCACAATGATAACTCTGTCAAAACATCAGTTTCTTGTTTCTCTTCTGTTTTCGAAGTTGAAGCCATGGATGAATAATATTAAAGAACTAATAGGGAATGGGCCAGGGAAAAAGGGTTGGGTGGTTTTTTGCTTTGATCTTTTCTCTCTTGTTATGGGTGTTCTTTGACCTACATGTATATACAGGATGTGACTAATCCTAGTAAGATTTTGTTTTTTAAACTGTGTTAGATTTTGTTTTTTAAACTGTTTTTTGAACAAATCCTAATCATATATGTATAAGTAAAACTATATAGTAATGTTTATGTTTTCCAAATTCTAAAGGGATTTGGAACGTTGGTTACGGGTTTTTAAATTTAGTTGCATGCAAAACATTGGATTAGAATGGAGAGAAAAATTATGTCCATGCGTCCTTGTAATTGTTAAAGTTTAAGGTTAGAGATGAATGTTGAGAATAGTTGTCTCAAAATACAAATTAAATTTTATGAAATTGTTTTAGATGTAAAAGATTTTCATGGAAAAGGCGGAGATAGTCTTTCAATTACATATTTACATGAAAAATGAGGACAGAGAACGTGCAACGTACAGAGGTATATATAATTTCACCATGAAAAAAAGAGCACACAATTAATTTAGTAAATATGAAATTTTTTAGCAATAATCAGTTGGGGCAAAAGAAAATTTTTAAATGTGGTCCACTTAATTCTTTTTTTAAGTTTGCGGGTCTTTCAGGTATAATATCTACTTAATTTTGACGAGGTCGGATACATTTCTTGAGTATCTATAACATCTTGATTATAGTTATGGTATTTATGACCGAGAAATTTTGGTTCAATAGTGACAGATATAGTATATGGGATCGAGAAATCTCGGTTCACAGATATTGTACTTATTACTAAGTATTCACGTATACCGAACTTGAGAGATCTCAATTTAAAAAAAAAGATAAATACCGCATTCAAAAAATGTTTAAAAACAAGAAGTGGATCCTAATTTTTTTAATAACTTTCAGAATAATATAGGTCAAACTATACCGTTTAAAACAAAAAAAAAATTAAAAAATATATATATATACTTTCTAGCATTGAGCTAATAACTATATTTTTCTTTTAACCTTCTTTATTAAATTATAAGCTGCCTGCCAATAAAAAAGGGCCTGTATGATAATGCTTAAAAAAATTTAATTTGACAATGGGAAATATAAAGGAATGTCATGGAAAAGAAGTGGATTCATGGAATGTTGGAAAAAAAATTCGCATTGACAATAAATATGGAGGAATATTATTGTCAAAAAAATTATAATTATTTTTAGAGCAATATAAAACTTTAGACTTATACAATACAACTTTTTAAAATAGTAATATGTTATGGCAAGTAGATAATTGCATTAACAATATAACAAAGTTAAATATAGAAATATATATATATAATAAGAAAACTGATAGAAAAAAATGACCTAGTTGACCATTAGTCTAGCTAATTAGTTTCCTTAAAACTTTAATTTTCTTGTGTAAAATGCGCTATTCTTTTTTTTAGGAAATCAAATAAAAAAGTACTACTGTTAGTAAATAGATAAGGAAACTTCTTAAAGTGAGATGGGTAATTAGCAATTTTGACTCTTAAAGTTTGCCATTTTTCTTACGGTCATTTTGGATCCTTTTTTTTTTCTTTCTACGTTGTCATTTAAAATTGGGCAAACTTTAGAGTTGTCTCTGCAGAAAAAAAAAATCCAGAACAATCTCGGAAAAAATGGAAAACTTTAAATGTCAAAAAATCACCCACATTTTTTATTTTTAAAATTGGGCATGCTCCAAAGGTGTATTGTATAAGTCTTGATAATGAAAGAACTAAGTTACTTTGGGCCTTATATAAAGGCCCAGTTACCCAAATTCATATCTGTCCAAAATAAGGAATGAGACCACCTTCCCAACATGTATCATTTGGCGGAAATGCCCCCACATATCCGTCCAAGGATGTATTAGCACTTTATGTGCATTTAAAATTCATTTTGGTGACGTTATTTTTACAATATTTTAAAATTATATGACAATTATAAACTATGAGACTGCAAATGGGATTTTGACAAAAAAAAAATTTTGTGCATACTTAATTTTGTAAAAATTTGTATTTTATGCAAATTTTTTTTGTATGACTTGTTTATATTTTATGTGTCACTCATATAACTTTAAAGGATCAAATAAATCTCAATACATTATAATGAATTATAAAACAAGGAGTGCTAACTTAACTTTACGTAACCCAAAAAAGTTATTATAAGTGTTTTTATTAATAAAGGGATTTAGATTTGTAACTTATTAAAATAACTTTAAAGATAAGTCAATTAAACACTTAGACCTGTTTGGTGGACGTTTTGAGTTGAGTTTTTGACGGGTTTTTTTTTTTTTGAAAAGTGTGAAAGTAGGTTGGATAATTGAGTTGAGTAAAATTTGATTTTTGTTGGAGTCTTTATTTTTTTCAACCAATTCAAGAAAACTCATAAAAAAACTCAAAAAATAGTCATAATGAATCTTATTTTATAGATTTTGATGAGTATGTTTCAAATATATAAATATATATATATTTAATCTAATTCCAATTTTAGGATTTAAAGTTATTGTGTTTTAAAAGTTTTATGAGAGAGAAAATAAAGTGTAGTGAATTTTGAGAAGTGTGATAGTAAAGTTGATTTTTTAGTAGAAAACTAAAAAACTGATTTTTTAGTTTGGGCTAAACATAGTAAACTACTAAAAATAATGTAGTGCGAACTTCACTTTGCACGATACCATAAAGTATTACAATTAGAAAATCTACCATAAAGTAAATGTTGCACTCCTTTTGGAGTTTTGTCAAAAATAGGCTCTTAATTTACAAAAATATTATTTCTTGGTTCTTTTTCAAAAAAGCCCTATTTTATAATATTCTGTTTTTAATTTAAGCATTATTTTAAAAAAATTAGAAATTTTTATAAGTATATAATAAATTATCAATAATGGATGATATGTATAATTAAAAGAATATAAATTAAATTCAAATTCTCTAATTCAACACATGATTCCAAAATTACATAATTTACATAAATTCAAAATTTGACAGAATTTAAAAATATCAAAAATTATCCAAAAAAAAACCTCATAAATTAAATAAATCACGTAGTTTACTAAATTTTATCTCAAATCACCCAAATATATATATATATATATATATCCTTATTTACATACTGTGGGTTACACCTTGTTGCATTCATAATATTCCCCTCAACTTTCATTATTTAGCATTTCACCCCCATATATTATTTTTAGTACTCTACTACACCAAATGCCACTATTTCTGACGGCACGATTGGAAGATTTTTGACGGCCAAAGTGCATCTTCTTGGTCGAACATTTTTAGCCATTGTGTAAATAAAAAGTTTGTCTAGGGGTGTTGTCAGAAATCCGAAAACCGAACGAATAAACCGAACCGATCCGTTGTGATCCGAAATTATCCGAACCGAAAAAAAACCGAAATCGAAACCGAATGATTTGGGTCGGTTCAGGATTCGGTTTGACCCGAAATCGACCGAAACTTTAAAAAAAAATCTACTTCTTCAAACGGTACCGTTTAGAAGAGTGTAAAACCTCAAACCCCTACTCATTCTTCTCAGTTTTCTCCCATCTCTCATTCTCTCTGCCGCAGTGCTGCACACTGCTTCTTTCAGCATCTCTCTAATGTCTCTCTCAAGGCTCAAGTTGACTCACTGCTATAGCCCACCGCCGCACGCTGCTGCACACCGCCGCACCCTACCTTTCCTCAGGTTTTTTATTTTTCTCTAAATCTCAGATCTGTTTTTCTCTAAATCTTCGATGCTCATTCCTGAGTAGTGTATGTGCATATATATATCTGTGTATATATATATGTGTGTGTATATATGATTTATATATATATAGCTGTTTAAAAATCTTCAAATACTCATTCCGTCGGGTGTGTATGTGTGTATATATGTTGTTTATATAGATATAATTTACTTCAAAACTGTGATCTTGTGTTTGAGGTATCCTTATAGGCCCTTCATAATACCAGTCAGACTTAAGATCTTGCCAGATTAAAATTACTGGAAAAAAGAAAGAATAAAATTTATTTGGATCAAACAGAAACTTTATGAAGGTTTCCATTAAATTCCAGCTAATGAAACTAGTTCCTCCGATAGTTCCTCCATCAAAAGTCCAAAAATTCCAAAATCAATTTCCATAGCCGTCTCTCTCATCTGTTCTTGATCATTCTTCTTCCATCTGTTTACTTGTCTTCTGAAATCCAACTCGATCATCATATCAATGGTGTTTAATTCCACTTCTTTCCATGAATCCAATTTCTTGCAAACCCGTTTCACCACCACTCACTACGAGAAAACAAGGCTTTTACGGCATTTATTTTGCTGCACTATAAATAAATGCCGAGAAAAAAGTTTTTCCGGCACTTTTGAACAAAATGCAAAGAATTTACGGCATTTTGTACAAAATACCGGGAATTTATGGCATTTCATAACAAATGCCGATAATTTGTGGCACTCTCCAATAAGTGCCGACAATATTAATATTTTTTTCTGCATTTTGTACAAAATGCCGAGAATTTATGGTATTTCAAAACAAATACTGCAAATTTACAGCGCTCTTCAATAAGTGTGAACAATATTAATACTTTTCATAACATTTTGTACAAAAAGTTTGGAGTTTATGCCATTCTATATAAGATCAGATAAATTATCAACATTTTTTAACAAATGTTAGCAATGTTAAGGTGTAGGTAACCCAAATTTTTATTATATATGTGTGTATATCTTTCCACACCTTATGTGTCAGTTGTGTCGAAAAAGAAACATAGCTCAAAATATTAATAATCTTGTTTATTTAAATCAAATTTTTAATTATATGTATTTGAATTAAATTAAAGTATAAATAATATACACAAATAAATAAAAATTGTCATCAATTGAAATAATTAAAAAAAATCTAAAAAACTTAATCAACGAAAAACTTTATGTAACTTTCAGTATCTCTTTTTATGTAATGGTACCAATGATTCATATTTCTATGTGGATGTATGTTGTGTGTATATATATAAATAAGTTATTAAAAGAAGAATTTACAATTTAGTAACAATTAAGTATTTTGACGCAGCGGTTAATGAGTTGAGATAAAGAATGCATTAAGTGAAACTTAGGTGTTAGTCACGAGTTCGAGTCTCGCTAGAGACAAAACTTATGCAATTTATTATTTTTGTTATTGTAGATTTTTTAGCATTTATATAAATACCACAAAAGAAGTTTTGTCGGCGTTTTACACAAGTTTCGCTATAAATGCCGCTAATGTTCCCGGCGTTTGTAAAAATGCCGAAAATCTTTTACGACATTGGCTTTTAAGGTACTTAAACAAATGCCGAGAAAAATGCTGTAAAAGTTTTAGCGGCATTTATACTACTTATAACGGCATTATACTAATGCTGAGAAAAGCTACTTTTTTTGTAGTGACTTCACTATTGTCCACGCCATTCCGTTTTTCCTCCGAAATGAGGTCCAAGACAAGCGTATTCATGTATGCTGGGATTTTCCTTAGATAATGTGAATTTGTTTTGCTAACCACCTCTTTAACAATCTCTACACTTTCTTGCTCTTCGTAGGATGAAGGTGACTTTTCATCAGCAAACTCTGTCTCTTCGTGATCGTCGTCATCATCATCATCTTGTTCTTCTAACATTCTTTTCTTAAGCTCAATAGGATCCAACTATGTCAGCCTCTCAAATCTACGAAGCTTATGTAGTAGTTGCTGTTTACTTCTGTAAGTCCAAGTGAGAAAACATAATTTTAGATTAGAATATATAAAAAGTTTGATTATAGTTTATAGCTAGTATCTCAAATGAAGGACATTGTGTTTATCGTAGAGTTTATGGTAATTCAATCAATGTTTTACCTTTTTTTAACCCAATACCTCTAACTAGATATGTGAAGGGAAAAACACCATGGGATAAAAGCCTACGGTTACAATCAAATGAGTAATTAATTTTCAAACGAAATTTTAAGCAATAGAGATGAAAAGGTTATGGTTTAAGGAGAAAATGACCTGAAACAGGGGGTAGCTGGGGAAATTTATTAGTTTTCTTTCACCAAAGAATTACCATGTGTATCTCTTATAGTATGCAAAAGGGATATATTATATCCATTTCGGGTAATATCACATTTGATGTGCTTTTTAAAACTCAGAATAAATGGGTTAAGTTTTTCATACTGGTCTAGTAGTTTTTGTTTGGAAATAAAGTGAAAACTACTCAACAGTTCAATGGCTATGTGAGTTTGTGAACATATCATCAGTCACTGAAGTGGAAGCAGGTGCTCAACAATTCAATGGCTATGTGAGTTTCATTGGCCCATTTTATTGTAATATTATTATATATATAATTAGCCCATTTAATTGTAATGTTATATTACATTAATATATATATGTATATATTATATAATGGTTTATATATATTATATACATATACATATATATATATATATATTACATTTAATATATGTATATGTATATAATATATACATATACATGTATCTTTGATTCATATTCTATTTCTTTTAAGGGTTTGAAATTCACATTTGTGTTGCAAGTTGAATGCTTTGTTTTACTTGGCATTGCTTCGAGATAGTTTAATTAAATTATATCTGAATCTAGCATATTGTCTCTTGCCATTGCTGTTACTTTGCACAGGGATATAATATACTATTACTAGCTTTTATTGAGCAAGAGTTTTACATTTTTGTGTCATATATACACCAAAGCTGTAATACATTTGTGGCTTTCTAAGATAATAATACAAAGTGCTCCTAGCTTTTAAAAAAAACCGAATGAGACTGAACCGGACCGAAACCGAATAATTTGGGGAGGGTTTGGGTTCCATAGATAAGAAAACCGAAACCAAACCGAACCGAATCCGAATTATAAAGTTTGGGGAGGGTTTGGGGTACCCCATTCCCTACCCCCAACCAAAACCGAAAACACCCCTAAGTCCGTCAACAACTCTTTCTCATGCTCTCGCCATCACCACCATTGCTGACTCTATGAAAGCTCACTCAATGTTCTTCAATTCTTCCCAAGTAAAACCTAAAGGTGTGCTTTGATCTCCTTCTTTTTTGCTTTTATGATTGATTGCTCAAACCTTAGCCAAAATTTTGGAAATTACATCTAAATTGTAGTTTCCAATTTTAGGAATTTCTTACGAGGGTTTCAAATTTAGTCAAATAGCCATTTCTCTATCTATACATATATTGTACATTTGAAAAGTTCCTTATTCTTTGATAACTTTTTGCTCATTCATAGCAATTTTTTGGTTAGGAGTTTGTATTTCTTCTAAGATCGGATTGCTGTCAGTGTCCACATTGCTCAAATCGATCTTTTACATGTTCAGATCAATTGGCGATTCTAATGGTTTTCCTAAAAGTTGTAGATTCTATATACTGCGTCCAGATACATTCATAGTATGTTTCGAAATTTGATTTAGAGAGCAACATGATTGGTCATAGATTAAAGAATATATTCATAGACCAATATAATTTATCTGTTTTTTGTTTGTGTTTCCTCCATTCTCATGTATCTCCTGTTGAAAGAACATGCACAGAGTGTACTTGCGTGTACACTTTGAGCCAATTAGACCTTTATATAATCAGATTATTCTATATTTGGATTACTCTTTTTTCTTAATTGCTGAGCCCTGTGGTGGATATATGACGATCACGTTCCATCGATAATTTTAACAAATTGTAAAAAAAAATTATTTCAATAAAAAAATTTGTAGTGTGCTTTTTCCCACATGACCTTGTATGATATTTATAAATCACGCCATTTCAACTATATCTTAACGTTTTCTGATTCAATTTCTTAGGCATGAACTTAAATTTAAAACTTTATATAATAGTTCAATTTTGCAACTAAACACTCAAATTAGATAATTCGCAAATTAAACAATTCTTAACCGTCCAATTTATAAAGTAAGGAATAACCAAACAAGCTATAAATATATTTTTCTCAAAAGTAACATTAAACTTTTTTATGTCAATATTATCCAATTTTTGAAAGTAGTTTATTTCTCAAAGTTTGTACTTTTGTTTAAACCTTTTTCCACTCCTACACTGGGGTAGTGGGGTGTGCAAATCACAAGGAATCTTGGTTCATGTACGTGGGCACAATGATAATAAAGGTCAAGCCTCAACTTACCTAAGTCCAAGTAATTTGTTGGGTTTTTTTTATTTTGACGTCTTTTACCCTTTTTATTTTTCTTTACAAAGAGATCCAGACAATTATTAAAATAGTAAATCCTCCTCGAGTATATATTATTACTGTTCTTCCAAAAAGGCTATTTTTTGTTCTTTTTTGACTCTTATCATAGTATATGTATACATATATTACTACGTACTATATAGTATTTCAAATGGCCCATACATTAATGATTAAACTTTTACCATAGTTTATTAAGATACAAATCTAATGAAATTAACTATCTCTATCTCCGGGGAATACTTTTGATTATTTCAACTATAATTTGTGTTAGCTAAATTACTACATCTCTTGACTTCTCTCTATGCAATTCAATTCAAATCATCATTGCTGCACATTATATTTGACAAAATTGCATTTGTATATCTATGAGTTATTTGAATAAATATAGTGTGTCATTTATTATTGCATTTGTGCGTCTTTAACTTAATGTAATAATAGTAAAGAAAAACATCCGGTAGCCTATTGTTGGTTATTGTTTTATGTACAAGAATTAATTGAAATGTGTAAAAGTTATTTTATGTAATATTATAATATTAAAAAAAAATTGAAAAAGCAAATATGATTATAATAAAGAAAAAAAAGAATTCAAATAAGTACATAAACAAAGTCGTCCTTTTTAAATAAGTACTTTGTTCTTTTTAATGGGACAATTAAAAAAAATGTCTTATTAGAGAAAGATTTTCACACTAAAGCCAATGAATAATTTTTTTATAAATAAAGGGCCTATTTTTTATTTTATTGATAACATGACATGTGTCTTTTTTTTTCATTGTAAAATGACATCCCAACCCTTAAAATAAACTAAAAAAATACCAATATGCATTAAAATATGGACTGCAATATGAACTTTGCAGTCTATATTTCACTGCAATATAAACTTTGCAGTCCATATTTTACTGCAATATGAACTTTGCAGTTCATATTTTTGGTGCAAAATTTATATTACAGTCCATATTTTACTGCAATGTGAACTTTGCAGTCCATATTTCTAGTGCAAAGTTCATATTACAGTTCATATTTCACTGCAATATGAACTTTGCAGTCCATATTTTTGTGCAAATTTCATAAAGAGGGGGTAATTTAGGTAATATATATATATGTTTTTATTAATTAAATGGTATTTAAATTTATTCAAATACCTTCATTTAAAATATAAAACAAAATAGGCCTCTTACACTAATTACCAATTAAAAATAGCCCCTTCATTCAAAAAAATATTATTTATTAAATTTTTGATAAAAATCAATGTGTAATAAGACCTACCTAATTTCTAGCTTTTTAATCCATAAAAGACAAAAAGTTTGTGAGAATTGAATATGCACTGACTCCCTTAACTTCCTTACTCATTGTACTAGCTATGAGAATAATAGCATTAATTAGATAGTACACGTGCAACTATTGACCACATATGGCCCACATAATTTATTTTTATTTTTACTTTTGGTCAATCATTTAAACCACCTTATCACCTTTCTCAAATCGTTGCCTACTCACAAACTTTTTCCTTCTAATTAGTAGTCATTATAAAGCTACTAGTCAGTAATCCATGTTCTTAGCCTCGATTGATTAATGTTGCGTAGAATTCGTATTAAGATCCAAAATCAAATTTTCTACCTTCTTTACTCCTACAATTCCTAGCTCAATATAATTTTGATTCACAAATGGTAAAATATGAGCCTAGATCAACTAATTATTTTTTAAATTTTTCAATAACAACCTACAATCATTACCTACATCACTTTTAGTCAGCAACTTTTTAATCCTATGGATCTTCGTGAAAGGATGTTTGTCTCGGTTTGCGGGCCTCCTTTCTATATTTTGTGCACTGAATTACAAAAAATTATCTTGGTGGTTATTACTGCATCTTTTTCATTAAGTGCCAAAGATACAGGGAACAATTATAAATTAAAAACTAAAAAAAATAAATAAAAGTGGCCCAGTGATCATAATATTAAATTTGACTAAGAGTTTTTAAGTCAAGACCCATAAGTTACAAAATAATTATGTGAAAGCTAGCCGACACCCTGTGACATAAGAAGAAAAGAACCTTATAATTTTGTTACATAATGACTCATTTAGTTATAAATTAAAATAAGTTGTGATTCGTCATAAAATAGTTTGTGATAGAACTCAGAAATTTGTCACTATAGAGTGTTTTTTTTTATAAAAAAATATTATGCAAATTTATTTTAAAGAAGTGATTTTACTGCCCCTAACTACTGTTTACGTTTGAATATTGATATTTGCTATATTAAGACTATCTCAAAAAAGAGTAAATTGTTTACCCCAACAATTGCTTTCATAATATAGAAAGATACCACCATAGGGCTAATGTTGTTATTTAGTACTTACAAATATGGCAGCTAAAGATAGAAAACATGTAGAAAAGTGAGTGAGTGAGAGAGAGAATATTCCTTCTCAATTATGTACCTCGATCAATTGACATGTTACCCGCGACTTTTTAATTTGTTTATTTATGTACTTAATTTGAAAAAGATTACGCAATTTTAAAGTGTCACTTTTGCTTGACCGATAATTATAGAGACTTCACTTTGCTTGATATTATTAGTTAGTCTTCCTAGCTAACTTCATTATTTTCCAAATATATAATCAACATATATATTTTACTTCGAGAGAAAAACTTTATATCCTTTTAGTATATTCTCTTAATTTCTAATCTTTAATTTAAAAAGCCTTCAATTTATAACCCCGATTATTAGAGAACCTATTTAGTGTATACCCATTTAAGTAGTAATATCGATCCTTTACACTGTTCTTAATTAATATCAGTGTAGAAAAATTGGTCATTGAGTGTTCCTTGGGTATTTCAACTATTAACACTTTTAACTATAGTAAATTATTTAATTAATGGAAAAATATTTATGACAATGATTAATTTTTGTTAAAAACACTATCAAACATATAAAAAGTATGTTTAATCTCAGTCACACAATTTTTTATCCAATTATGCATTTTCAAGATTCAAAAATCATGCAGTTAATCAAATCTTCGTCCAATATTTAAAATAAATGGATTAAATCTTGACGCATTACAAATCATTTAAAAAGACAGTCAAACTAAGTTTTATCCATTGGCACCCTAACGGTGCTTGAAAAATTGTAATATCCAAACTAAGCAAATAAATTGACAGTACTACTCATAAATTGACTAATTGTCATTATCGATCCTTCATTGCTTTTTCTATATGCACAAACACCAAATGGGCCAAGATCGATCTCGACCAGTTAATTCAACACTACCTGTTAACAAGAAAATAATTACTCAAAGATTACTGCTTCTATTTTTGCTTCTATTTCGTAGCCATTGTTTAAAGTGGAGTATGTTGAGCAAACTGCACGTGGAAGATTTTGTTATTAGAATATCCTTTTGTAACCATATTCGATCGTTAGACTCGGCAAAGCTAACTTTATACTCCCTTTAATTAGAGTTTGATAAAATATACGCCCTAAATTTATAAAAACATTATTCCCTGGTTTTTTTAAAAAACTTTTTCAAACAAGTCTCATTTTTCAATATCCTTCCCAACATATATTTACTTATATGTATATATATATATATGAATAGATTCCTTTTTTTAATGATCTATATATAAATATATTTTTGAAATGTTCACATTTTGAATTATTTAGCATATAGATTTCTTTTATTGCTATACCTTTTACTGCAAATACCAAATTTGTCTATTAATGATTTGTATATAGATGTATATTTTTGAAATGTTTATAGTTTAAAATTTTGAACAAATTAGCATATACAGTAGATTTCTTTTATGGCCGTATCTTTTACTGCATATACCAAATTTGTCTAGTAATAATTAAGCCCCTATATTAAAAGACAAAAATTTAAAAACAGAACCACACATACCAAATTTGTCTACTAATTAATGAGCCCCCCTCATGCAATTCTACCCCACCCACAAACCCTTGCATGAGAAAATCCTAGAGAGAGGGAGAGCCCAACACTCAGGGGCGGACTTAGGGAGAGACAGAGTAGGCTTTAGCATACGGGAAAATTTTGAAAAATCTACTAGTGCTTGTAAAAAAAAATAAAAATTTATAGTTTCAGCCCACCCCTTTTTTAAGTTTTAGCCTACCCCTTAGCCAGCCCAAATATATATTAGCCAGAGTCTGTAATGTAATAGATGAATTCAAATCATTAAAAATTTGTCAAACTCAACTTTGTTAAATACTTTTCGTTATGTATGAATTCAAATATTTAAATTATGTTATTAGTTTTTTTTTTCACTATATATATAGTTATACTTTCGATATTCTTTTTAAGATTTTTTTTGTCTGTTACTATTAGTCCATCTCTCGAAAAATTCCTAGGTTCGCCACTTGCCAACACTTACATAAACCCCCTTCACCCTTCTTTTTTTTCAACACACCACAGACCTCTCAAACAATCGTTTTCTTTTCTTATACCCCAAACACCCAAATTTTCCCTTTCCCTCTCTTTGCGATGGCAATCGATTGTATGGCGAAGATGGTGCCTCCTATGCTATAACAACCGAAAGAAGAACACCGGGATCCGGAGGGAGAAAAAAAAATTGGTTTTTTATACTGCTGTTATTCGGTACGAAGCCAACATACCGAAACAGTACGAGTGGCCTGATCATGAGAAGCCCTCATGAGCAGTCAGGCCACCGCCACTGGACGATGTCACAACCATCGATCTGGCGGGGTTTCTCTCTGGCGAGCCTAGGGCAGCTACAGAGGCGTGCAAGCTCATCGGAGAGGCGTGCAAGCTCATCGGAGAGGCGTGCCGTAAGCACGGATTCTTTGTAGTGGTCAACCCTGGAGTTGACTTGAAGTTGATCAATGATGTTCACACTAGGCCCAACAAGCTCTTAGGCGACGCACATTATCCGTCTCCTAAGATAAGTATGTTCATCTCCTAAGAGTCAGGCGACGAGCAAGCTGTCTCCTAAGAGCCGTCGCCTAAGTTGCGACGCCTAAGATCTTAGGCGACCTACAAATATAGGTTTGTCTCCTAAGTATCTCTTAAGCGACGTACATAATGTACGTCTCCTAAGTATATCTTAAGCGACGCACATAATGTACGTCTCCTAAGTCCCCATCTTAGGAGACGCACACTGACTAATGTGTGTCTCCTAAGTTGGTCACTTAGGAGGCGTACACTGATCAATGTGCGTCTCCTAAGTGCCATAGGGGGGGAAACAGATATCCGTAATTTCGGATTACGCGATACCGCAATATAAACTAAATAGTTTAACTATATAACATTAAATATTCATAATATGGAAGTATAAATAACCTAATTAATATGGGAGAGATATAGTAAAAACAAAAGAGAAGAGGCATTAATAAAAAAGCATCGTTGATTAAAAAGAGAGAGGGAATTACAGAGAGAGATGCTACTCCTCACACCAAACTACTTCACTTCTCTTTCAACTCTGCTAAACTCTATCATAAGACGTCCCTTATATAGGGGAAACAATGAGCTTACATCCATACAGCTGTAAAGTAACAATAATACAACTTTGAAAAAGGAAAAGATTCCTTCTCACAAGAAAGTAAAAAGAAACAATAATGCAAAACAGACAAACAAATAACCGACAAACAAGGACATAAAGCTGCCAATCAAAAGGAAAATAGACATAAAGCTAGATGCTTTGCATGATACGAGTCAAACGAGTCCAAACGCTGCCGACACTGAGTCAATAACGAGTGGATATCCCTAGTCTATTTCATTGCCGCTGTAATCTGGAGTATACGGTGCTTCTGGGGAGTGATTGATATTCCAATGATCATCATCAGGATTATGCCATATGGGTTCATATTCTTCATCATCAGCATCATAGTCAGAGATATGATCAGGGATGTTATGTTCAGGGATGAAGTTTTCTTCCCATCCTTCTGCTATTTGTGCTGCTGCTGCAAAATCTGCTGTTGCTGGACTTCTTTTGGATCTGGTTCACCTTCTTCTGTGGAGTCTGAACTCATGTCAACGAACGCAATAGTTTCTGAACTTTGTTCACCTTCTTCCCAAAAATGCTTTGTTGCATAGGTGTACAAACATTCAAAAAGTGGAGCACACGAGACATCACTCATGTCTGGGGTTATCCATGGATCATTTCCAAACTTGATGGAATCTGGAACTGAATCATAATTAACCTTATTTTGAGTACACATCTCTTGCAAAAATTCTACATATGCTGGATTCTCAGGTTCTTTGATTGATTTTGCAAGGTTTCTTGGAAACCATTTCGTAATCTGAGCATTTTCTCCTTCAGGGTAAGGTTCCTTTAAAAGTTTATTGAACTGGATCATACAATACCGATTAGGATGAGTCTGTAATAATTCTAACCATTGTTGAGGAGATTTGAACCATTTGAGAAAAGTGAGCAAATTGTACGTTCCACTTGCAGTAGGATTGTACAATTCATTGTAGAAACCTTGAACATCTGGATCTGCCTGTGTGATTCGAAGATACTGGAGAAGAACTGGGGCATCAAAAACAATACATATTGTATATGCTCTAGTTAGATACCAGAGAAATACAAGTGCATGTATGGGAACTCTGCAAGGACGATGAATATGGAATAGTGAAAGGAAAGGATAAGCCGGGTGGAGACGGAGACCACGGAAAACAAGACCGTAGTTCATGAGAGTGATTTCAAGAAACTTTATGACAAGTTCTTTGTCACTGAGCTTAATCCATTTATCAAAAAGGATGTCCTGGATTTCCTTTGGGAGATAGGGAATCGCTTCTAAGGGTTCAAGGAGAGGGGTAAAATCTGAGAACTGAAATGGGTGAGACAGTGATTCGGGTTTAGAAGAGCTAGAAGAGCTAGCGTGATTCATTATGGAGGAGGGGATATGAGAAAGGATTTCTGGGTAAGGGATTTCTTCAACAGAGAAGATGCAGGGTAGGATTTGTGGTGTTTGGGTTTGTGGAGATTGGTATTTATAGGACTTGCAAGGTAAGTAGGGTTTTATGGTTTCGATGTGGGATAAGCTGTTTAGTTCAGCTGGTTGGGTTCTCGAATAATAGTCTGCTGTAATATTTTGCTTGCCTGGGATGTGCTTTGCTGTGAACGACCATTGGGAAAACCATTCATACCATCTGAGTAACTGTGGATTCGGGATTTGTTTATTCTTGAATTGTAGCATAGCTGGAAATGACTTCATATCAGTCTCAATGGTAAAATGATGACCAATGAGATGGAATTGGAATTTCTCTATGCCTCTGCGAATTGTAAGAATTTCTTTGAAGGTGGAATGGTAATGGCTTTCTGATTGCTTGAACTTGCCTGACTTGTAACCGCACACATTTTTTTTTCCATCAATTTCTTCAAAAAGAATAGCCGCCCAGTAAAGATCACTGGCGTCTGTTTGTAAGATTCTAGTACCTGTGGATGGAATTTGCAATGGTGGAAGGCAGTGTTTTAAAAATCGGATTTTATCCCCGATTTATCGGAAATCGGCACTGTGCCAATCGGATTTTACATAATCGGTTCAATATATCGGCTGGAGAGAAATCGGCATTTTATCGCCGATAAATCGCGATAAAGTCAATCGGCGATAAATTGAACGATTTTTTTTAACGTTCCAAAATCAAACGACGACGTTTTTAATCCCAAACCCTATTCGTTCTCTCCTCATCGAAGACTCCCACACTTGACATCGCCGTTCCTCTCTCTATCTCTCACTCTCACTCTTCGTCATTCCTCTTTCTCTCTCACACACACGACGACTCGACCTCAGCTCGCCATTTCTCTGTCTATCTCTCACTCGTTCAGTCATCCTCAACCTCCCTTTACCTCTCTCTATCTCTCAGTCTCACTCGCTGTTCCTCTCTCGGTCTCTCCCAGTCGACTGCCGTGCTTCTCGCTGTTCCTGCTCTGTTTGGCATGCTTATGTTTTACTACTTAGTACTATTTACTCTATGTTTCTACCTTTGAGATTGCATAATATTGCATGTACTATGTTTCTACGTGCTTGGTACTTTGTTTCTATTAATATATTAATGTCCATTTTGCTACTATTATGTTTTATTTAGCATATTGTTATATAATATATTATTTATATGGTGAATAGTGCATATCCGATTTTTTCCGATTTATCCCCGATAAATCCCCGATAAAATGAAAAATCCCCACTCCCCACCTTGCCGATCGATTTCCGATTCACGATTTTTAGAACATTGGTGGAAGGTATTGGGTGAGTCTTTTGAGCTTTCGCACATTTTCAGAATGAATTTGGGACCACGGAGGGGGTGATTTTTTGAGGAGGTCAGCCAAATGGCCTGTGTACTTTGAAAGGTTTGGAATGAACTGGGACATGTAGTTCACAAGACCAAGAAATTGCTGAATCTGGGTAACTGAAGTGAGTTTATCCGGGAATTTGAGGAGGTCCTTAGAGATATGGGGCTGAAATTGAATTTGACCATTAGAAATTGTCATTCCAAGGAAGTCAATTTCTGTTGTTGCAATGATCATTTTCTTCTGGGATAACATAAT
Source organism: Lonicera japonica (assembly GCA_021464415.1). Classification (NCBI taxonomy): domain Eukaryota; kingdom Viridiplantae; phylum Streptophyta; class Magnoliopsida; order Dipsacales; family Caprifoliaceae; genus Lonicera; species Lonicera japonica. The sequence goes on from CM038470.1 coordinate 22,036,858, forward strand.
TCCATTTTCTATGACGAGTTGGTAGAAATGAGATAAGAGATTGAGATGGGATTCCATGTCCATAGAATATAGAAGTATATCATCGATGTAGATGAGAGCATTTGCCATGAGGGGTTGGAATATGGCTGCCATTGTTCTTTGGAAAACTGACGAAGCATTTTTGAGACCGAAGGGCATAACAGTCCATTGATAATGGTATCCAGGGATACAAAATGTTGTCTTGTGTCTTTCATTTGGATCAAGTCCAATTTGCCAAAATCCTGCCTTGAGATCAAACTTTGAGAAAATCTTTGCATGGGATAGTTGGCTGAACAATGAATGCTTCTGAGGAAGTGGAAACTTATCACTTAAGAGAAAGTGATTTAATGGCTGATAGTTTATTACTAATCGCATCTTTCCTCTTGCTTGTTCTGACCTTTTGTTGACATAGAACGCTTCACACGCCCATTGGGAGGTGGTTTCTTCAATGAGCTTCTGCTGGAGTAAAGTTTTCAATTCTTCTATTGCCAATGAAAGGTGTTCTGGGTTCATGCCTGAGTGAGAGGCTTTGGTTGGTTTAACATCTTCGTTTAACTTGAATGGGAGTTTAACGAAGTATTTTGGGTTTTGCCAAAGAGGGTTAGAACATTTCTGCAGGAATTCAGTATGGGATTCTGCACATGAGGTTTTGATGATTTGGCTGGTAAGAGTTTCAATAGATGTTGGACCTGAGAGAGGTTGTAGTATAGGTACTGGGGATTGAATATGGAAAGCTTCTTTTGGATTAATCCACGGTAACATATACTTCTTAAAACGAAATCCATCATCATCAAACTTCAAATTTGAGATTTGGGTAATGATATCAAAACCAATGAAGATATCCTTTCGAGGGAGTTTATTACCATATACCTTACTTCGAATGACTTTTCCTGGGAAAATCTGTAATTGAATTGATTTGGAAATAGTATCAACTGTAAGATATTCTCCATTTGCGACTTGAAAAGCAAGTGGAGCACACTTTTGCCAATAAGAGGATGGTAGCTTGGATGGATTTAGAAAGGATTTGGTTGATCCTGTGTCAAAGAATGCAACTAGGGGAATTGGTTTTGCATATGGCTTGCGAATGAGAGAAACTTTTGCATATGGAGATGGCTGAGGGGTAATAGACATGCATTCTTCAAGGGAGAAAACTGCTGGGATTGAGGAGTTTGTGGAGGAATATGAGGAATCAGAGAGAGAGTTTGATTGAGAATCTGAATTGTTTTCTGTCTCCTTATCAGAATAATGAATCTGCATAATAGTTTCTGGAGCTGCTTCATCAGTTGCTGAGAACAGAGATTCAATATCCGATTCATGAGTTTCTGGATGGTGTTGCAGTAAGAGGGCCATGAATGCTTCTTTCTTCTTTGCCTGGGGGCAATTTTTCGCAAAGTGGCCTTTCTTGTGACAAATGAAACAACCATCACCGCGCTTCTTTCTGAAACTCCTTTTCTTTACAAACTTCCATTGCCTTTTTTTCTTGAATTGTCTGTGCTTGGAACGCCGTTTCCAAGACTTATCATCTTCATATGGTTTGTTCTTTGGATGCTTATGCCTGCGATGTCGTCGAGAATATTTTCCTTTTCTGTGGGAACGACAATCACATTCTCTATCATTCTTGCACTTGATTTTCATCCAGTCTTTGTTGCAGGAATCTCGGATACGATCAGCATTTTTTTGAATATTCACCATGAGAGTTTGCTAAGAACACATTCTTTCAACAGAGTCTATGAATATTTCATAGATATCTACAAGAGTAAGATCCTTGATCTCTTTGCCTTGGATTTTCAAAATCTTCTTTGCTTCTACAACAAGGGGATCTGGGAAAGAATGGAATACAATCTGCTTGAGATTCACATCATCGATACCGCCAAGGACATAAAATCGTTGAGAAATTCGATCATAATTCTTCTCTAGATCTGATAAAGCTAGAGAACAGCACTTCATGCTTAACAATTCTTCACGCATGATGTCCAAATGACGTTCTGCTTTGCCAACAAATTCAATGTACAGAAGACCAAGAAAACCATCAATGGTTTTCTGTTGTTGGAGAGTCTTTTGCCTGTATTCACCTAGAGAGTTGTACCAGTCTTTCAATCTTGCGAGAAATCTTAAAAAGACTTCTGACTGGGAATGATGTTCTAGATCTGTCTGAATCCATGTCGTAAACTTGTTGAATCTGGCACGCCATTCCTTTGGAGGAATATCATCAAGAGTGAACTGCTGATATTTTTCTCCTGGTGGGATTTTTGGGAGTACATATTCACGATCGGTAGAATCAGAATCTGATGAGGGATCTTCAACGATTGGATCCTGGACATTTTCAGGAAGGGGTTGTGGCTGATGGGGGGTGGAGGTGGTTGTTGTTGCTGAGGGACTTGTTCGGCCATGAAAACTTCTTCAAAGTTAGCAAATAAATCTGGCTTAGTTGCTTTTATCGGGACACGATCTTCCATTGTTAGAACTTTCAAGAATGAAGCAATTTGGTTTTCTGGCATATCTTCTTTGTCATGAACAAACAACATATCCATTTGCTTGGTGGATGCACCTGTAGTTGGGTCATGGTTATAGGCTGAAGGATTATTTGAAGAACTGGTTTTTTGGGAGTAGGTTGGGATTGGTTTATGGAATGATGGTGTTAGGGGAACCGGGTTAGGAAGTGGCTGGATCGAGGAACGAGATATTTGACGGTAGTTTTTAAGATACATATCGTCAAAATCTGGGTTTCTTATAGTAAGAGGGGGGGTGGTTTTGGTTTAGCTTTGGGTACATAAGCATAGTGGGATTTTGGTTTGGGAGAGCGAGTTTTGGGTTTGGAATCAGGCCAATGGGGAAGACGTCGTTTGGGAACATCCTTCCATAAGTCTACTGCATTAGACATGCCTGTGGTAGGGGGGACTGAGTAAGATCTGGAAATCGAGGTGGAGATTGCACCTTTTGGAGAGAATGCAACTGGGCTTGCAGGGATTTCTGTTCTTGTTGCATGACTTGGAATTGGGAATTCATAACAGAAAAATCAGTAACCGTGTCACACAGATACTTCATCTGTTGATCAATTTGCTTTAATCTACCACGTATCTCTTGAATAGAAGCTTCAACAGAATCTATCTTGGATAATTTTCTGCTGATACTCTGAGTTCTATGAGCAATTTGAGATAACATGGAATTTTGAGCACCTGCATTTTCTGCCTGCCAGTTAAGAGCTGCTTCAGCTGCCGAGACTTTCTTTCTTTCACCATGAATCGGATTTTTGACCTTCCAGATATGGCTTATGTTTTGAGATTGGTTATCAAAATCTTCGGAGGGTAGAAATAGGCTTTGTTCTTCCATAAGGAAGCAAGATATGGGTTCGGGAATGAGAATATTGGGCTGAAATGGAGATGGGCTTCTGAGGGCTTCAAAAGCTTGTTTGTTATAGGATGAAATATGCTGAGGTTTTGGAGGAGAAGGTTTATTAGGCCTTGGAGGTGGAGTACAAGGAGGTGGAGATGGAGTAACTTTTGGTGTGGTTGGTTTAGGGGAATTACCATAGGTAACAAAGAAGTCAAACTTGCCTGAAGGTTCTCCAAGCAAATCAACTGTCGGATCGCCATTTTCATAGCGCTCTTGCAGTTGTTCTTGAGATGAGAGGGCTCTTCCTTCGCTGAGCTTCTTTTTCCGCCTATACCACTTCAATTCAGCTGGGTCAAGCTGATCCAAGTACCTATCTTCTTGACAGTCTTCACAAAAACATTCATCATACCAGATATGACCAGAAAGGGATTGTCTTTCATAAACCGGAAGTCCTTCGTGATTAAAATAAAGGATCTTCATAGGGAGGTTTGTGAGTTCTGGATCATTAGGATGACGTTCAAGAGGCTCCATCATGTTGATTTCTGTCACAAAAGGGTTATGCTGTGGAGAAGCATTCCTTTTGTAGATCACATCTACCTGTCGATTGGCTCTGCTAATATAAACCGGATTTGTAGTTTGAACCGATTCTATATTCGCTTGTTCATGCAAGACTTCATAAGAGGTTACCCATTTTTCTGGTAACAACTTAACAAGCTCGTCACGAGGTAACTGCTTGGGGATAAAACTCGCTGTTGGAGCTGCGTTTGAGTCTATTGTAAGCATCAACGCTTCTGCAGTTTCTGAGCCTGGAATACAAAGATCATATGAATGATTCTGTAGACGCGTGATCATTTGATGATGGATTGTTGCTGCTGCCGTTCCTTCAATCATAGAGGCACCACTGATTTGGACTTGTAGCTTTAACGCTGTTGCCAAGTGCTTATCTGCAACTGGAATGTTAAAGTTGGGGTAGAGGGTAAAAAATATTGTACCGGCATTGAGAGTTGCCTGAACAGTTCCAAGAACCGCCTGGGAGTAAGTTTTGAATCGAGAGTCTATCAGGGCTATGTTTGTAACCACTGGAAGACCTTTTCTACCATGGAATGTGACCGCAAACCTAATTGCGCCAAAGTGGAGGTGGGTATAACCCTGGGTAAGGGCCATCCGTTGAAAATCTGGTGGAAGAGGGATTGGAAAGAATCTTTCTTCAGAACCAGAGGGAACAATCAAAGAGTCAAACTTGTTAGCTTGTACATACTCTTTAATTGGAAGTGTTGAGGATTTACTGGAGATCAATTTTCTGACTTGTCTAGTCCAAGAAACTGGAGTAGGTTTAGCAAAAACATTATAAGGATTCGCAGTGGGCAAATCCGTTTGTGGGATTACAGTAGAGGGAGTATGGGTGATTTCATAAAGAGACTCAATATTATCTACAGAAAATCTAGAGGATGCAGAAGAAGAGGATACACTTGAAGATCTACTTAACTTAGGATAAGAGTTTTTGGAAAACATTTTATAAAACTTAAGTTCTTTACTAATTGCACAAATAATCGGAATATGAGCATGAGCTTCTTCTGATAACATATTTCTCTAAAAGACCAAAGAAGACAACCTTAAGAAATATCAATAAGATTTGTATGTATCTCAGACCACATCTGCGAGTCATCGAGCTTAACACGGCACACTCTGCCTTAACTGCTCTTTCCTCAAGCAACTTGTCTGCTATACTATAAAATCTTAATCCGTTTCTTAAGAACTATACTCGTTTTCTGAGTAAGAATACTTTCGAGTTCTGATACGAGAGATCCACTTAACAATCTTAGTGTTCTGATGTGAGAGATCCACTGATGTGGCAGTCACAGAGCATACTAATCAAAGATTTGTTAATTATATGGCAGTCGTAGAGATATAGTTTATGAAATATTCATAAACTATTTAGGATTCTTGGATACCATGTTTTCCAAGTTAAGTCACTTAGGAGACGCACATTGATCAGTGTACGCCTCTTAAGTGACCAACTAAGGCAACGCATATTGATCAATATACGTCTCCTAAGCTTAAAACTTATGAGACGCACATTGGTCAGTGTACGTCTCCTAAGAGGAACACTTAGGCAACGTACATTGGTGAATGTACGTCTCTCAAGTCATACCTTTAGGAGACATACATTGACCAATGTGGGTCGCCTAAGATGGGGCACATGTTCTTCTTAGGAGACGTACATTGGTCAATGTACGTCTCTTAAGTGTACCCTTAGGAGACGTACATTGACCAATGTGCGTCGCCTAAGAAGGCCCTGTGTCCCATCTTAGAAGACGCACATTGGTCAATGTACGTCTCCTAAGGGTACACTTAAGAGACGTACATTGACCAATGTACGTCTCCTAAGTGTACCCTTAGGAGACGTACATTGACCAATGTGCGTCTTCTAAGATGGGACACAGGGCCTTCTTAGGCGACGTACATAGTCCAATGTACGTCTCCTAAGTAAAAGACCATTTTTTCCAGAATTGCTAGAATTATAATTACCCATGCAGTAAAAGCTGCATTTTATATATCTGTTATCAAGATTTATACCAAGAATAACCTGTAATCCCAAACAACTAATTCCGAAACACCAAAATTCACAAAATTACAATTCATAAAGCTACATCATGCAATTCACAAAATTATAATTAAACTGTCAACATATACATAAAGTCTCAAAGTACTTGGGATGGACAAAATTAAATATTTGTTAAAGTCTCAAAATATACAGTCTCAAAATAAACCAAAAGGTTAACTTATGGCTGTTGGCGGGAAGTACTCTCGCCACCGGAAGCACTCCCTCCAAAAAGTAGCCGGAGTCGAGCTTCCATATCTTCCATCTTTCGTTGTTGTTCTTCCATCTTTCGTTGTTGTTCTTCCATCTTTCGTCGTTGTTCTTCATTTGCTCGTTCTTGTTCGGCCTTGAATCGTCGCATTTCTTCGGCCTCTTGTTCTCGTTCCTGTTGCATTCTTGCCATGGTGGATCGGAGCTCCTCGACCTCGGATGGATTCGACGTCTTCACGCCACCCTTCGACTGTGGACCCCTCATGTGCCCTATTCCCAGATCGCGAATGACCGTCCCTCTCCGAACACCAACCTCTCCCTGAACAATATCAATCTGTGTCTCAATAGGGAGAGTAATTGGTGCCGGAGGGGTCGAGTCTGAGCCGCCTTTCAAGGGCGGCGGTGTGGGATTTGAGGCTTCGAAGGAGGAGATGGAAGCCGTAACCGCGACAGTCATAGCATCCTATAAATAATAATTAATTAATTTATAATTCAATAACAATAAATAAATAATAATAAAGCAACAAACAATTAATAGACTGTTACCGCTGCATCTGGAGCGTTCTTTTTATATACTTCCACCCAAGTATTGGGAATAGGGGCTATATCCCCAGATTCCTTCCGCTTCTTTGCTCGATAGGCGAAGGGGACCGGACCCGAACTGTGGTCCACCTTTTTGTCAGATGCCCTAACCGCCTTCATTTGCTCGGAACGAGCCTGCAATACAATGCAACATTTAAAAATAACTCGTTAGTAGTAGTTGTCCCGAACTGTGGTCCACCTTTTTGTCAGATGCCCTAACCGCCTTCATTTGCTCGGAACGAGCCTGCAATACAATGCAACATTTAAAAACAACTCGTTAGTAGTAGTAGTAGTAGTAGTAGTAGTAGTCCCGAACTGCGGTCCACCTTTTTGTCAGATACCCTAATCGCCTTCATTTGCTCGGAACGAGCCTGCAATACAATGCAACATTTAAAAACAACTCGTTAGTAGTAGTAGTAGTAGTAGTAGAATACAATGCAACATTTAAAAACAACTCGTTAGTAGTAGTAGTAGTAGTAGTTGTTGTTGTTGTTGTAGTAGTCCCGAACTGTGGTCCACCTCTTTGTCAGATGCCCTAACCGCCTTCATTTGCTCGGAACGATCCTGCAATACAATGCAACATTTAAAAACAACTCGTTAGTAGTTGTCCCGAACTGTGGTCCACCTTTTTGTCAGATGCCCTAACCGCCTTCATTTGCTCGGAACGAGCCTGCAATACAATGCAACATTTAAAAACAACTCGTTAGTAGTAGTAGTAGTAGTAGTCCCGAACTGTGGTCCACCTTTTTGTCAGATGCCCTAACCGCCTTCATTTGCTCGGAACGAGCCTGCAATACAATGCAACATTTAAAAACAACTCGTTAGTAGTAGTAGTAGTAGTAGTAGTAGTAGTAGTAGTAGTAGTAGTAGAATATAATGCAACATTTAAAAACAACTCGTTAGTAGTAGTAGTAGTAGTCCCGAACTGTGGTCCACCTTTTTGTCAGATGCCCTAACCGCCTTCATTTGCTCGGAACGAGCCTGCAATACAATGCAACATTTAAAAACAACTCGTTAGTAGTTGTCCCGAACTGTGGTCCACCTTTTTGTCAGATGCTCTAACCGCCTTCATTTGCTCGGAACGAGCCTGCAATACAATGCAACATTTAAAAACAACTTGTTAGTAGTAGTAGTAGTAGTAGTAGTAGTAGTAGTAGTAGTAAGTAGTAGTAGTAGTAGTAGTAGTTGTCCCGAATTGTGGTCCACCTTTTTGTCAGATGCCCTAACCGCCTTTATTTGCTCGGAACGAGCCTGCAATACAATGCAACATTTAAAAACAACTCGTTAGTAGTAGTAGTAGTAGTAGTAAGTAGTAGTAGTAGTTGTCCCGAACTGTGGTCCACCTTTTTGTCAGATGCCCTAACCGCCTTCATTTGCTCGGAACGAGCCTGCAATACAATGCAACATTTAAAAACAACTCGTTAGTAGTAGTAGTAGTAGTTGTCCCGAACTGTGGTCCACCTTTTTGTCAGATGCCCTAACCGCCTTCATTTGCTCGGAACGAGCCTGCAATACAATGCAACATTTAAAAATAACTCGGTAGTAGTAGTAGTAACATTATAGTAGTAGTAGTAGTAGTAGTAACATTATAGTAGTAGTAGTAGTAGTAGTAGTAGTAGTAGTAGTAGTAGTAGTAGTAACATTATAATAGTAGTAGTAGTAATAGTAACATTATAATAGTAGTAGTAGTATGATTAGAATTTTCTAAAGTAGTAATAGTAGTAGTAGAATTTTCTAATAGTAGTAGTAGTAGTAGTAGTAGTAGTAGTAGTAGTAGTAGTAGTAGTAGTAGTAGTAGTAGTAATAGTAGTAGTAGTAGTATGATTAGAATTTTCTAATAATAATAGTAGTAGTTGTAGTAGGTAGTAGGTAGTAGTAGGATTAAAATTTTCTAATAATAATAATAGTAATAGTAGTAGTAGAATAAGTAGAATAAATATAAGTATAAGTAGTAGTAATAGAATAAAGATTAGTAGTAAGTAGTAGTAGTAGTAGTAGTAGTAGTAGTAGTAGTAGTAGTAGTAGTAGTAGTAGAATAAGTAGAATAGATATAAGTAGTAGTAGTAGTAGTAGAATAAGTAGAATAGATATAAGTAGAATAAATATAAGTAGTAGTACTAATAGTAGAATAAGTAGAATAAGTATAAGTGTATAAGTATAAGTAGTAGAATAAATATAAGTAGTAGTAGTAATAGTAGAATAAGTAGAATAGATATAAGTAGTAGTAGTAGTAGTAGTAGAATAAGTAGAATAGATATAAGTAGTAGTAGTGGTATAATTATAAGTAGTAGCTAGTAGTAATAGTAGAATAATTAGAATAAGTATAAGTGTAAGTGTATAAGTAGTGGAATAAATATAAGTAGTAGTAGTAGTAATAGTAGAATAAGTAGAATAAATATAAGTATTAATATAAGTATTAGTAGTAGTATTAGTATTAGTATTAGTATTAGTAGTAGTAGTAGTAGTAGTAGTAGTAGTAGTAAGACAGCACCTGGACCTTCATTGGAATATCAGCAATATGCAACAGTAGATTACCAAAGTCAAACAAAGGAATCTATCAAAAGTATACTTGAAAAAAAGAAGAGGGGAAAAATCAGCAGGCATTGTTATTTCAGCCTAAACGCAAAGTAGTAGTTAGGGGTTGTCAACTGGGGAAGAGAGTAATCCTCTAGACCCAAAAATTGAAAGAGAGTAATATGAAATTATTTGACCATTTGCTGCTCCAAGTGTGCCTATGCCACCAGATAAAAGGCAGAAAGCTACCCTTTTCATAGCTCACATGGTAAATTTGTGATTGGCCTGGAAGACTACAATTCACTACTGTACTAGATCAGAACAACTAAATTGCAAAAATGGTACAGATATTAATCGTAAAAGAGGCGTGTTTGCCTCATTACTGAAATTAAACCATGGGTCTGCTGCTTTAAGGATGCTAAGTTCAACATGCTTCCCTAGCATAATGGTTGCACCACTCTAGAATTCATTTCATTACAACATTAAAACCAACCCTCCTTTGCCCCCAACAGAAACCACTGGTCTATCGAATAGTACATAGCTTGAATTAAAAGGGCATCTTTGACAAGTGTTGGTTAATTACGACAAACATCAACAAAAGGTTCCGAGTTTATAGGAATCTTTAACAGCAATAATGGGAACAATATAAAATCCTTTGTAATCTTTTCAAAATTTATCAGTCTGAATTATTTTGAACTACATAGTAAAAAAATTGTCAAGAAACATAGGCCAACTCACTGATAATGAAATTTGTAAGCTCCTTAAGTAACAGTACTACGATATCTTACTAAATCCCTAAAATATATACACTTCATTTGCTAGACAGACGCGTGTATACACATACACATACACACGCGCAACACTATAACAGTAACAACAGTGAGATTCGAATATTAGTAAAAAAAATTGAAAAAAAAAACCTTTACACAATACTGAGCTCGAATTCGAGAGAGAGATAGAGATAGAGAGGGAGAAAGGGGAGAGAGTTACTTGATGAGACTCGAGAGGGAGACAGATTTGGACCACCAGCGCCGGAAGATGACGAGAGGCCCGCCGGAAGATGACGAGAGGCGGAGAGGGAGACAAGGGCGAGAGGTGAGGCACTCAGGGAGAGATGGAGAGTGGGAGTATGTGCGCCTGTGAGAGAGAGTGAGGGATTTAGGGAAAGATGGAGAGAAGGAGACGAGGTCGGTCTGTGAGAGAGAGTGAGAGATGAGATGAGTAAGAGAGGTGGCACTAAGTTTTGGTTTGCTGATTGATGATGGCCAGTGGTGTGGGAGTTAGGTTTTGGTTTGATTTGGTTATAAAAAAGGTAATTATTTTATAATTAATAAGGTTATAAAAAAACACATTTTATATATTAGAAATTCTGTAGAAAATCTTATTATATATTGATTTTTATTAAAAATTTAATGAATAATATTTTTTTGAATAAATGGCTTATTTTTAATTGGTAATTAGTGTAAGAGACCTATTTTTTTTTATATTTTAAATAAAGGTATTTGAATAAATTTAAATATCATTTAATTAATAAAAACATGTTATGTATTACCTAAATTATCCCCTCTTGTCAGTTTTTTGTTACATTTTTATGGTATGCATTAACTCTACACCATTGGATGAGTTTTTTACACACATCAAAATCAATTTAATATTTATAAAAAAAGATCGTCAAACTTACTAAAAAATAATATTTAAATCTACTAATCAAAATCAATTAAACAATATCCGTCAAGACTATAGAATTATTAATTTAATATTTAAATTTACTAATCATGATTAATTAAAAAAGATCCATCATGACTACAGAATGAAGAATAAAATTACTAAAACATATAGGAATATAATCCTAACTAAGACGTCAATCAGTATCGTCTTCATCATCGTCAAACCCTTGGGCATCGTCCTCATCACCTGAACATATGATGATGTCATTGTTAAAGCCTTCGGCATCATCGTCGTCGTCGTCCTCATCATTATCATCATCGTCCTCGTCATCTTCATCATCATCGTTATAATCTGGAGCATCCTGTTGTGGTATATCGCCAAGATCGATGGTAAAAACGGATATAGGAAAATAAGTCATGTGGGGCTCTTGATAGGGTTCGTCTACTTCATACTGTGTGGTGGAGGCTTCCTCCCTTGCAAGTGCGCTCTCACTGTACGTACCTCTATGGGACATAACATTAACTACTTTTCAACTTGGACTAACAAACGGATCATCTATGTAAAACACTGTCTTGCCATTTTGGCAAGAATAAATGGACTGTCTTCGTACCAACTGGTCCATGTGTTCACGGATAAAAGACCACGATCTGTCTTTATGTTGTCTGGTTCTGCAAGGTCAGTGTTATACCATTTACACTTAAACAACACAACAGACATGCCTTCTGTGTACTTAAGTTCGACGACTGCCTCAAGAACCCCGTAGTAGGAGATGCCATCTGCCTCTACCATAACTCCGTTATTCTGGGTCTTCCGGTTCTGGTCTCGTTGCCATGTAACGAAGTTGATTCCATTTACGTCACATTGTGAGTAAACATAGTAACCCTGAGGCTCATATGAAAGAATCTCCAGTTCTGGCATGTAATGAGAGTCCATTTTAACTCGAAGATCAGTCATCTGCGTAATAATATAGAACATCAGTGAAAATTGAAAGAAATATATGCGACAAATACAGGTAAATTAAGGGTGAGTTCTTACCCAATGACGAAAATGTGGAATAAAGCTTGCAATACGCTGTTCTTCAGTTGCGTGTGGATCTAATATGTTCAGTTGATCTCGGTGACCTGCAATGAACGATTCTGCTTCCCAACAGTTGTCTATGACACACTAGTGAGCCATTGAAAGTTCTTGTTTACTTAGCTTGTAATTTTGGAGGTAACCTTTGGTAATCACAAGTTCGGAGACAACAAATATATTCCACTTAGGTGCATCGGGGATGACTGTATCTCGTGAGGCGTTAGCCATATATAATTTGATATACGTCACACACTCATGCATAACGTACCTCTCAGTGATACACCCCTCAGGATAACGTCTGCTGCTTACAAAGTTCTTATACTCCCCGAGTTGCCTGTAAAATTACGTAGTTAGTACAAAATATAGACAATTACGTAGTATCGTAAAAAACCAAAGCTTAGCTACATGTACCTCTCTATAGGAAACATCCACGTAAAATGTACAGGACCGATAAGCAGGACTTGCTCTGGAAGGTGGATGCAGAGATGTACCATTATAGTAAAGAAAGCCGGGGGGAAAATTAGCTCCAGTTTGTAGAGAATCATGACGATATCTTGCTGCATTTTGTGGACGTCTGATTTCTTCAGCTCTCGAGTACACAACATCTGAAAGAATCTAGATAGCTCGACTAGCGGATTAACGATCGATTTCTTCAAATATGGTCGGATAACCACTGGCAGAAGACATTGAAGTAGCACGTGGCAATCATGAGTCTTCAATCCATAAAACCTTTTATCGTCCAAATTTACTTTATTCTTTAAGCTTCCTGCATAACCTCTCGGGTACTTGACGTCATCGATCCATTCAAATACATCGCTCCGATACTTAGGGGGGACTGTGTATGGTGCCGGAGGGAGCATCGGTTTGCTTGAGGACCCGGAACCTTTTGTCGCCCAGAGTTTTTTGCGTATTCCCATCTTTTCTAGAGTGGAACGAGCTTTTGCATCGTCCTTAGTCTTTCTTCCAAGACCTAGAACAGTTCCGAAGACGTTATCACACACATTCTTTTCAATATGCATGATATCCAAGGTATGTCTGATCCTCGTTTCTTTCCAGTAAGGCAACTCCCAAAAGATACTTTCGTGAGTCCAACATAATTTATCTTTATTCAAATCATGCTTGAACCCCGGATCTAAACTCATCACATTATATTGATGTTCATGAGATATGGTAGCTTCGTAAACCTCATTCGCAGACAAACTTCTTGGGGCAAGTCTGCGCTCTTTTTTACCGTTAAACTTTTTATCTTTCCGGTATGGGTGATCCTCATATAACCATCTCCTTGCGCCCAGGTACGACATTCTGGAATCACTATGAACTGAATTAATATCGTCCAAACAAAGCAGACATGCCTTGTACCCTTTGGTTTGAATGCCTCCCAACATCCCTAATCCTGGAAAGTCGCTAATCGTCCAGATCACTGCTGCTCTCATCCAGAAAGGCTGATTTAAGTGTCGATCCCAAGTCCAAGCTCCCGCGTCCCACAACTCCTTCAGCTCATCGATAAGCGGTCTCATAAACACGTTGAGGCACTTTCCCGGAGATTTGGGACTAGATATCAACAAAACTAGTATGTTATACTCTTTCTTCATACACATCGAATGTGGAAAATTGTATGGAAGTACGACAACAGGCCAAGTGCTATGGGGAGAAGCCCCTGGTCCGAAAGGGCTGAACCCGTCTGTTGCCAAACCAAGGCGCACATTTCTAATTTCGGAAGCAAAATCAGGATGTGATCTATCAAAATATTTCCATGCTCCCCCATCCGCGGGGTGTCTCAGATACTCCGGATCTACGGTCCTTTCCCCGTGCCACCGCATTTCCTTTGCAGTGTGTGGAGACATGTATAGACGCTGCAACCTCGGCTTCAAAGGAAAGTAACGAACCACCTTCCTGGGAACCTTCTTACCTTTATATATATCCCATCTTGACTCGTCGCAAATGGGACATTGTTGTAACTTTGAATACTCTTTGTAAAACAAGCAGCAGCCATAATAGCACACGTGGATGACCTCGTGACCCAAACCCAATTTTTTTAGGATTTTTTTTACTTCTTTGTATGATCCAGGATACTTGTTTCCCTTGGGTAGGACACTTTTTATATGCTCTAACGATCCATTGTATGCTCTAATCGTCATATTATTACTTGTTTTGACTTGCATCGAGTTAATAATGGCACTTAACACATTCTCATTACTACCATCATATATTGGAGTCCGTGCTTCAGCTAAAAGAGACTGATAGTGCTCCATCACGGCCTCGACAGTAGAGTCAACATGAACTCCAGTATTAAAATCATTTACACCATCATAACAAGGGGCAAAATCGTACGAATCACGAAAAGGAAAAGTATCGCCCAAGAGCTGCATAGTATATAGGATCAACACTATTACTTGAAGAAGCCTTATTATGTAGATATGCTTGCCTAATGTCCCACGCTGAAGGTGTATTTGAAGCTTCACCGTGATGGACCCATACAATATAGTCCTCCATTATCCCATTTCTGATCAAGTGATAGTACATCTCATTTTCGTTAAGTTGACTCTTCTGGTTGAGACAACTATTACAAGGACATCGATACAATCCAGTCGTTGAGTTTGCATTCTCTCTCGCAAATTTTATGAATTCTAGTACCCCATTAATAAAGGCATATGTTCCTTTATAACACCGCATCCAAGCCTTGTCCATGTTCCCTATCACACGAGAAAACTGTATAAAATAAAGGTAACAACTAACGCCATAACTATATTTTCAACACTAAACTTATAATTTTAACACTAAATATTATGTAACAAATTAATATTAACTAACAAATTAATATTATATTATAAAATAATAAATTAAGTAACATAGAGTTCAACTTAGAATATCCACTATAAACACAAAATTAAGTAACAAATTAATATTATATTATAAACTTAGATTATATTAACATAGAGATTAAATAAGAGCAACAACACTAAAACTAGATATTTAACACAAAACATACAATTTTAATACTATACCAATAATTTTTGACATTAAACTAACAAATTAAGATAATTAAGAAAGATTACACTAACCTTTAGATCAAATAGGAGATAAGATGTAACTCTTTGGTGATAGAAATGCTTAAAATCGTCCAAAATTAAACTCTTCTCACTCCTCTCCACATTTTCCTCGAAATGGGTGGAGGGTTTGCTTTTATATCAGATCTGTTTCTTAGGAGACGGACATTGCTCAATGTACGTCGCCTAAGAGTCATCTTAGGCGACGTACATTGAGCAATGTCCGTCTCCTAAGAGATATGTCAAAGGGTTTTGAACAATTAACCGTTGGAAAACTTTAGGCAACGCACATTGGTCAAAGTGCGTCTCGTAAGTGAATTTTCAATTTTTAAAAATTTTAAAATTTCGGTGAAAATTGGGTGACTTTAAGCGACGCACATTGGTCAATGTGCGTCTCCTAAGTAAATTTCCAAATTTTCAAAATTCTGTGAAAACTTTAGGCGGGAAAATTACTCTAGGCGACACACATTGGTCAAAGTGCGTCTCGTAAGTAAATTTTCAATTTTTAAAATTTTCAAAATTTCGGTGAAAATTGGATGACTTTAGGCGACGCACATTGGTCAATGTGCGTCTCCTAAGTAAATTTCCAAATTTTCAAAATTCTGTGAAAACTTTAGGCGGGAAAATTACTCTAGGCGACACACATTGGTCAAAGTGCGTCTCGTAAGTGAATTTTCAATTTTTAAAAATTTCAAAATTTCAAAATTTCGGTGAAAATTGGATGACTTTAGGCGACGCACATTGGTGAATGTGCGTCTCCTAAGTAAATTTCCAAATTTTCAAAATTCTATGAAAAATTTAGCGGGAAAATTACTCTAGGCGACGTATATTGGTCAAAGTGCGTCTCGTAAGTGAATTTCCAAATTTTTAAAATTCTGTGAAAAATTCAGGTGGAAAAATTTAGGCGACGTACATTGCTCAAAGTGCGTCTCCTAAGTTAATTTTTAATTTTTTCAAAAAATCAAAATTTCGATGAAAATTGGGTGACTTTAGGCGACGCACATTGGTCAATGTGCGTCTCCTAAGTGAATTTCCAAATTTTCAAAATTTTGGGAAAAATTTTATCAGAAAAATTTACTTTAGGTGACGCACATTGGTCAAATTGCGTCTCCTAAGTGACATTTGAGGTGACGTACATTAATTTGTGTACGTCGCCTAGAACTTATCTTAGG
Organism: Lonicera japonica; assembly: GCA_021464415.1. Lineage (NCBI taxonomy): Eukaryota > Viridiplantae > Streptophyta > Magnoliopsida > Dipsacales > Caprifoliaceae > Lonicera > Lonicera japonica. The sequence goes on from CM038470.1 coordinate 22,053,078, forward strand.
AGACGTACAATGACCAATGTAGGTCGCCTAAGAAATTTGTCAATTATGCTATTACCAATTACGTTGCCTAAAGGTTAAGTTTAGGAGACGTATTATATTAGTACATCGCCTAAGAGTGAACTTAGGCAACGCAATCGCTTGTACGTCGCCTAAGTTAAGTCTGAGGAGACGGACGTCATGTGCGTCGCCTAAGATGTATCTTAGGAGACGAACCTATTTGTGTGCGTCGCCTAAACCCTTTTCTAACATAGTGTCACAAGTGCATGGACTTGTTCTTTGAGCTGCCTCTAAGTGAGAGGCAAAAGGTTCAAAGGAAGCTTGGTGAGAATTGTGGGTATGCTAGTAGCTTCATTGGGAGATTCTCCTTTAGTCTTCCTTGGAAAGAAACTCTCTCTTTTGAGTTCAAGGATGACCAGAAAGAATCCAGGCCTATTGAGGAGTATATTAAGAGCAAAATGGGTGAAGATTTCACTCAACTCGGGTATGAAAAATTATTATGTTATAAATTTAGGAAATTTGCATAAACATATGATATGTCAAACATATGATTAAATGTAAGGCCCACATGCAAGTGATCGTTCTACTAAATTCACAGTATATAGACATTTTATGCTGATTTAATTTGTACGTACCGCCGACGTCAATCAATTCTTTAAGTGTCTTAGAAAAACAAAATACTCAGAATCACTAATGTTGAGTTACATTGCTTTTGTCATATGATTGTTTCTTTCTCATCTCTTGATACTAGAGAAAAATAGTTTCAGATACAACAGTTTTACTGAGTATTCTTTCTAAATATAACAATGTTATTCATTTCTAATTCATGACTTTTTGTGTGCTATTTTCGCCTTTATTAATTGGTGTTACAGGCGAGTTTATCAAGAGTACAGCAACGCCATGAGCAAGCTTTGCCTCGAGATCTCGGAGCTACTAGCGATCAGCTTGGGTGTGAAGGACCGGTTTCATTTTAGAAAGATTTACAAAGGAAACAATTCGGTAATGCGACTCAACTACTACCCGCCGTGCCAGAAACCCAACATAGCCCTAGGGACGGGTCCACTATACTTCACGAAGACATGGTTGGCGGCCTCGCGTTACTCGTGGACAACCAATGGTGGTCCGTTACTCCGGATGTGAATGCCTTTGTTGTCAACATTGGCGATACATTTATGGTAAGATAAATTAAGAAACTAAAATATAACACATTTTTGTGGATCCAATTTTCTTGTAAAGGAATTTTTACTCCCATATTTTTTTGCGACAAATTTTGTCACACTTTTAATGTGTGGAAAAAAAAAATATATATATATATATAGTATATTTTTGTTGCAAAACAGTCCGTACAAAGATCGGCCTTTAACAACAAAAAAACAATGCCCGCGCCAGAAATTTTGTACACATGATTACATAGTCATTTTAATATATTAAATGGCTTGAGGATCAAAAATTTGCAGCAGCTCATGGGGAGAACTAAGCCAAGTGTTTAATTAGCTCAATTATGTTATATTTAGTTTCCAAATACACAGTCTTGCATGTGGGTACAGAGAGTGGTTTAAATGAATATGAGGAAAGGAATAGCTTTTTCTCTTGGTGGGTAGGATGGTAATTTAGGAGAAATACGGAGAATGGAATGAAAAAAATGAGAGCTATATATGGGGCCATTTTTGTAATCTTCTCTCATGATGTGGAAAAATTTAACTTTTACTTCTAGTTTCAGTATTTTCGATCTAAGTCTTACAACAAAAAATTAGGATGGCATTCTTGTTTTCAAATATTTTGATGCAGGTTTTATAAATTTTTTTAAAGTTTGTAGTTTTTGCTATTTGGTATTTATATCTGGCAAAAAATCACAGATCTTTTATCTGTGACAGAGTTTTTTTTTATCACAAGTATTGTATTTGTGACCATTAAGTTGAGATTTCTCGATTCACAATTACCATATATGTGACCGAGAAATTAAAGATTCTTAAATATTACATGTGTATGTATCGAAGCGGATCTGTGACAACTAGACCGTGCTTCCTCTTCTTGCAGCAGGGGGGGACCTTCAGCTTCAATGTATCTGTGAAGATGTTCATTTTATGCAGTGACGCCGGACAAAACTACATTCTTAGACTCAACAATGTTTCTTCACCGGAAACAAATACTATAACTAAGAGACCGCATTCTTTAAAATAAAAAAAAATAAAAAAAAATCATATTCTCAAATTTTTTCGACGAAAACAGAATCATAAAAAACCATTGTGACAAAGCAAACGAGGTGGGTACCGCATACATTTTTTGAGTTCCGAAAGTTTTGTTTTTGAGTTGGTACTTTTGAGCACAAGTGGGTGCAAAAATCAGTGGGTGAACAAATTTTGTTGGAAATTAACCGACCAAAACTACTCGCAACGTACGATATATGCAGGATATAAACCAGCACGAATTCAGTGTGAGCTACTCAGTGTTCAATCATTTGCGCATTATCACTGCATAATTAATATGTAATTCTCTCTAATAAGAAAAAAATAAAAATACTAATGTCATAAATTTAAAAAAAAATACTCTCTTTCTTCTTTCTTAACGTCTTAAAAAGTTCTGTTTCATTTCCTAGACGCAATCAATTTACATAATGTCACAATAACGTATATTATACTCAAAAATAAAATAAAATGTAACAAGCATTTTCTTAAATAATTATCAAAGTCGAAGTTAAAATAAAATAAAAAATGCTACTTACCGAAAAAGTGGAAGTCTTTTTCTTCTTTTACAAATAGAAGTGAAGGAAGGAAAGGAGGATTAACCAATGACCTCATCTCAAGTGAGAGGCGAGGCTTAGTACCTTTTGAATTACAGCTTTTTGACAAGATAATTCGTACGTATTTATTTTTACTTGTTAATTAATATTTAATGGAATAATATTCAGCAATCAGATTTATATTATTATTCCTCACCACTTATAAATCCTGAATTTCGTTAAACTTCAGCATCCAAATTTAAGTGGCAAGTATGATGCTTAAATCTATTCTTAATACAATTTATTATGTTTTTTTTTTTTCTTGATTTATTGATGTATTTTATGACATTAAGGATATAATTGACAAATGTCATACATTCAATTAATGTTCAAGAACCAATAGATTCAACATAAAATGTCAAATCACCGGCTCGAAATTTAAAAATATTTTAATTTAGAGAAGTACTCATCATATCCTAACTATAGTAAAAAGTATCTACAATCTCACTACTTTGTATGTATAGGAAATGGGTAAAAACTCTCTCCAATAAAACCTTTTTAAAAAATAAAATCAGGGAATAATATTATTTAGAAATAAGGACCTGTTTTTTAATTGTTGTTAGCATAAAATTCATCTTTATCAATTGTGTTTTAAACTAAGGTGTTTGACAAAAAATTGTATTTTGTGCAAATTTAACTTTACAATCCAAAAAACTTGATACAAATTTTGTTTTTGCATAATGTGTTTTTATATTTTAACAAGTATAATTTTACGTGTCACTTGTGTGAATATAAAGTATTGTCAAATAATTCTCCATACATAGTAATGCACTAAAAAACAAGAATTGCAAACTTAACTTGCATACCCAAAAATTTTATCATGTGTGTTTTATCAATAAAAGAGTTTAATTTTGTAACTTATTGAAATAACTCTAAAGCAATGTCAATTAATCATAGTAATCTACTAAAAAACATGAAGTGCAAACTTAATTTTTTTGCACTATACTATAAAAAATTACAATTCAAAAATCAACTACAAAATTAACAATGCACTCTTTTTAGAGTTAGGTCAAAAATAGACTCTTAATTTATATAAAAAAAAATTATTCTCTAAATTTTTTTCAAAAAACTTTCTCAAACAACCCTATTTCCCAACACCCCAATATATAATATATATATATATATGTATATATATTCAGGCTTCAGCTGTTCCTTCAGCTAAAACAAGAAGTGCATTTTTAAAGTTTCACCCAATATTAAGTACTTAAAATTTAACACTTGGAGACTAAAAACAATAACTCCTTAGTTTGAAATTTAATGATTATTTATGTTTTATTTCAAGAAGAACAAAGGAAAGAAAAACAAAATTATATGATTCGGCCTACGTCCTGTCTCCCATCAACTAGTATATCATCGTAATATTGAAATGTTTGTTGGATCTAGTGTGGGCTGTTTTTGGGCCAAGGCCGACAAGTACTTCCAACAGAAAAGATGGCCCACAAAATAATTAATTCAGAAGAATAAAGATCCATTGAGGATTTTTTGGGGGGCAATTAGTAATACGTCCCTATTTTCAAAAGTTATTAGGGGTTAGAATTATTATTTTTTAAAAATTAGTGGTTAGTCATTTTTACCTTAATTAACCATAATCTATCAATTAATGTTACGATTTTATGACAATATTACCCAACTTATTAATTAAGGCAATAATTATGATTGATGAATATATTTCTTGTAAGTTGACCATAAATAATTACCATTTATAATACATTTTTATAATTATGTTTCGGTTTAAATATAATTTTTAAAAATTAAAATAAAACATCTAATAATAACATGTAAATTAACATTAAATATGTATATATATATATATATATATATACACTTGTATATTAGCATTAACAGTCATTTGAGTTTATGTTTTACTTATAAATTATTATGGCTATTTTTTGTAAGTCTTAGTATTTGTTTAGTATAAACTGCAATTTATCATATAACAGATACAATGTATATACCAATCAAGTAACATTAAAACTTAATCAATAAAGACAGCAATAATGTATATTACACATAAAAACGTGTGATAACTATGATATATGAAAAAAAAAATAGATTAAAAAAAAAGATGAATTATTATTATGTGTATATCTGTACCAGGATTCTACCAAAAAAAAGTGAATTTTTGAATATAAAAAGTAAGGTTTAATGACCAAAAATAATTTTAAAACATTAATTGTATAGTGAATATTTAATGAATAATGAAAAATAATTTAATTTTAATCTTTATCAAAGGGTGCAATGATTACTGTATAGATACAATTTATCAAGAATTGATGCATACCTGTATTGTCTGTTCTGCAACAGTTATGTCAAGCAATTGTGTCGTTCTACAACTTAACAGAAAGTTTAGTAGGCGCGATTATTTGGTTGCTCCGTATAGTTATAAATGGAGTTTTCATCCACTAGTTAGCATTTACAACAAAATTAATAAACAATTAAATATGAACCTTTACAGATCAATATATAAACAATTAACTGTATAAAGTAAACTTATATATAAATCCTACCAGAAATAGTGGATCATGAAGATAACAGACTTTTCGCCAACAATACAAAGATGATGTTGACGAAGATATCTTAATTAACATATTCAACATTATAGATGGAATCCTAACAGAAATTGTTTGTTCTTGGAAAATGATACCAGTTACAACTTAAAATTAAAATAACAGAAATTAAAACAGAAAAATAAAGATAGATATACTTACATAATAATTAAGATGAAACAAAAGCGAAACCAACCTCTGATACCAGTTACACAGATGCGGAATAGAAGATCAAATTTTTTATTTATTGAACTGATTAAAAAGAATTTTTACATATGTAGGAGATAAGAGAAATTCTACAGTGCTCGATCCTCTCTACTTATCTATCATTCTCCTTTTATAATGGAGAAACATGCAACGATTGTCAACAACAATCTGCCAACAATCAACAACATTACTATGCAAAAAGTAATTGAATAGTAACTATACTATTCATCGAAAGTTACATAAAGTTAATGAATAGTAATTATACAATAATTATACAGTGACTCTTTAATTTTTGTCTACATAGTTGTCTACTGTCTACGAACATCTTTATTCAGGATTCCTCCACCCTCTTCGAGAACTTGTACACCTGTCGTGTGCTGGATTGGTTGTGCAGTCGGTCAGTAGGTGACAAATTTTTTGACGTCACGGATGACGTTTTTCTTCTAACTCTCCATTTGGTTAATGAGGTTAGCTTCTCCTACGGAGTCTAATGACAGGCTATCAATAGGACTTGAATTCGAGCCGAAAGCTTGATTCTCCAATTCCTTGGCCTCCATCAATAGATCATATGAAACATCTAAATGATTTTTATCTTTTAGATTTTCCAAAAAGGTTTTTACCTCAAGTATTTGTTCATGGGAAACTTGATAAGTAGAGTTTAAATCAGTCATAAAAAGTCTCCTTCCATCCGTTACCATGGTTTTGTAATAATTAGGATACGGATGAACCGTTGGATACAGCTGTTTGGCTGTTGTAGAAATATGTATTAAATTTCTTAAAAAATAATTTCAAATATCAATTTCGTCTATGGGGGTTCCGGAATACATATCATTTTCAAACCATTGGTATTCTGATTGCTCTGTGGCTCGGAGCTCCCAGATTTGGTATGGCTGGTAGAATTTTTCTCTAAACCGCCATCCAGTAGAACTTGTAATATGAAAAGATAACATTATATTATATTTAAGTTTATATACCACATGATAGATCATGGATTTGATCATCATAAGTAATTTAGTAAGATTACAAGAAAGACTACTGGGGAACATAATGTGGTTCACAAGTCCCCAATCAATTGTTTCAGCATTTCAAAGATCATCTTCTGCATAAAGATGGATTTTAGGAATTACTTCATGATCATTTAAATTTTGACCATATTGATTCAAAAGACTTTTTATCTTTGAATTTTGGTCTTCGATTTTTTGAAGAATTTCTATTTGAAATAAAGGTCTCGGGAGAAGGAGTCTTGCCTTCTCATAAAGAAAAATTCTTCTAATAGTATAGAAAATATTATCTGAAAATTCATCTTCTAATAATTCTGCAAAAGAAAGAAAAGTATTTATTTGTTCAATAGAATCGTAAGAAAGCTCAATTTCATAATTCATTTGTTTTAGAATTTTGAAACCAAGAGTTTTAAAATTCTGAAGATGTTGAATTAGTTCTTGAAAGGTTCTTGTTTGTTCAAAAATCCTTTCATAAAGGTTGCTCATATTTACGCGAAATTCTTTTTTGTTCCCGACAATTTGAGCTTTTCAAACCTTATTTAAAGGTTCATAAATTTCTGGGGGTATTCCCGAATTATAAAAATCTTTTATTTCTTCAACATTGGGAATTTTTTGTTCCCTTGTTGTTAAACCATAAAATTGTTGTACTAAATTGGGAAAATAATGTGCAGGGGTGGACTGTCTTATCCATTCATCCCACGCTGCCATTCATTGGTGCAAATTTTGATATTTTTGATAAGTGCCACCAGGAAAATTTAATACTTGAGTTTGGCATTGAAACCAATTATTGTAGATGCCTGGTTGGCGCCCTCTAAATACAACATACACCGGTCGTGTTTCGAGCGGTGGATTTGTGTTCACAGTTCCTTGACTAGGCTATGAGGGTGATCCGGATGTAGTGTGTTTTGCCTTTTTAGCAATATAAATCCATCCTTCATTTTCAATTTTGTTTTTCCCCTTGTTAAGGTCTGCCATTACTGTAAAAGAAAATAATATTAGTCCACTGTATTAATAATCTTTCATATAGTTCCTGCTCAGATAATCTGCAAGAAAATTATTAATACCCTTTAAATGTTCAACTTCAAATGTATATAAAGCTATTTGATTATACCATTTCAATCTCCTACCTTCAAGAATATTTCTTTTGTTAATAAGGAAATCTTTAACTGCTTGATTATCAGTTCTAATAATAAAATCTTCTGGGGCTAAGAAGATATGAAATTTTTTAATTGCTAATTTAATTGCTAATAATTCTTTCTCAAATATAATATATTTTATTTCATTTGGTTTAAATTTTCCTGAATTATAACCACATATTAATTCTTGTTTTTGCAGATTTTTTGATATTGGAGTTTTTCTAGCTCGTATGCCAAGATTACTAGACTCGATTTCTGTCCAAAGCTTTGCTGGAATTGCTTTAAGGACAAAACCCCAACATAATTCAGAAGTATCTGTTTCAAGAATTAATTTATCTCCTTGTTGTGGGAAATAAACTTTGGGACAATTAGCAAGAATATCATTTTTTATGTTTCTTACTGAAGTTGTATCTTTATTTGTCCAAACAAACTCATCACTTTTCTTGAGTTTTTCAAGAAGAGGTAATTCTTTTTGAGATAATCCTTGTATGAAATTTCTTCCATAATTAAGGATTCCTAAAAAACTTTGTAATTGTTTTTTATCTTGTATATTTTCATCAAAATCTCTGATTTTAGAGATTATATGAGCTTGTAATTTTAAACCGTCTTTATTTAAAATTATTCCAAAAAAATCAATTTATGTTTTTTCTATTTCTATTTTCTTTGGAGATAATACTATCCCATGTTTTTGGAATTTACTGCTTAATATTTTTAAATGTTTTTTATGCTCTTCTAATGTATTAGAAAATACTAAGATATCATCGATATAGACGACACAGAAATCCTTAAGGTCTTTAAAGATTCTGTCCATCAATCATTAGAATACTTGTGGTGCTATGTTTAATCCAAAAGACATAACATTCCATTGATAATGTCCTCTTGGAGTGCTAAAGGCTGTTAGTGGTTTTGATTCTTCAGTTAGTTTTAACTGCCAGAATCCTGATTTACAATCGAATTTACTAAAGATCTTTTTACCTTTAGTTTGATTAATCAAAACATCCTTTCTTAGGATAAAATAACCATCAAATACTAATTGTTCATTTAATCTTTTATAATTTATTACCATTCTTTCTTTTCCTCTTTTTATTTCACTATGGTTTCTTACCATGAATGCCGGATTAGAGTGTGGACTTATTGTTTCTTCAATAAGTTTTGTATCTAGTAATTCTTTGATTTGTTTATCAAATTCATCTATATCTTTTCTAGTATAAATCATTGGTTTTACTCTTATAATTACATTTGGGTCTCTTAATTTAAGTTGACAATATTTAGGACTTTTATCCCATAATTTTAGTGGGTTTTCACTAAAATTTTCTTTTAAAATTTTATAAAGCCAATGAGTTTCTTCTAATACTTTTATTATACGAGTCATTTCTCATTTTTTAACTGGTGAAAATCCACGATCACATTTGTATTTATGTTGTTATAAAAGTGGAATTTCTACCATTTCTTTATTTAATGTTAATCCAAGTGTTCCATTATTTATGGTCATTGGTAAATATTCTGAAATAAAATTATTTCCTGAAATAATATCTCCATGCATTTCAGGGAAACATAAAATTTTTTGAATAATAAATTTCTTTTCATTAAATCAAATTGCTACTCTCTTTGCTTTTAAAGAAATAAAATTTTGAGTACCGTTTATACTTGTAACAGAAATTGGATTCTTCATTTTTATCCATTTTTCTGGTGGTAACGCATTTGGTCTACAAGAACATATTGTTGCTCCAGTATCTATTAATGTACATAGACTATATTGTTTATAGCCTACAAAATTAAAATATCCCAAAACATAGGTATATCTTTTCTTTCTATGACTTGGTGAAAATATTATTTCTTCTTTTCCTAGTCGGAAATGATATATTTGACTTGATTTACTAGTTTCATTTTTACTAGTAGTTCCTGGTAATATTGGAATTTTTAAGGAATTATTTCTTTGACTACTCTCTCTTTTTTCAAAATTAATTGATTTCTTTGGTGCTTCCAAAGATGGTTTTGGAAAGTTTTGTTGCCATTGTGAATTTTTATTAGTACTTCTAAAATAAACATTATTACCTGAAACTTGTAATTCAACATTGTTCTGTTGTTTTTCAGGTTCTTCGTCTACTACCGTAGGTAAAATCCATTCTCGAGGGATTTCGAGATCTCGCCAATTCATCAATCTTGGTTGAATTGCTGAATCAAAAGGACGAGGCTCGAATATTTCTATAACATTTTTATCTAAAAAATGTGTTGTAGTTGTTGGGAGTCTTGTTAACTCATGTATGGTTTTCCAATGTATAGAAAGATTGGAAGACATATTTTTCATTCCAATTCCTTTTGTTTGTATTTTTATTTTAACAGAATCCTCTATATTTGTAGGAGATAAGAGAAAATCAAAATTTTTATTTATTGAACTGATTAAAGAGAGTTTTTACATATGTAAGAGATAAGCAAAATTCTACAACGCTCGATCCTCTCTACCTATCTATCATTCTCCTTTTATAATGGAGAAACATGTAACGATTGTCAACAACAATCTGCCAACAATCAACAACATTACTATGCAAAAAGTAATTCAATAGTAACTATATTATTCATCGAAAGTTACATAAAGTTAATGAATAGTAATTATACAATAATTATACAGTGACTCTTTAAATGGAATACTAACATTATGTTAGTACTAGGATATTGAAATTAGTAGTTAGTCCATCTTGCTTTAGATATAATGAAAGCATCCATAAATGCATTTATCTTATGCCCAAACTACCCATCTCAATCAAATAATCTAATTACTACATTTACGTAAGGAAAAGATGGAAATATACATCCTTAATACATTAATTCCAAAATCAACATTTTAAATTCACACCACATATATGAAAACCATTTACATAAGCCTCATTACACGTCCTTAATATATTAATATATACCAAAATTCAATTATTATAAAAGAGTTTATATACATCACAACAAGATCAAAATCAATTATACAATATAGTACTTCTCTAGAAGGACTAAAAGGTTCAGAGACATCAGAGGCTTTTAAACTCGTGAACCACGCGCCACCCGAAATGCTAAACCTACAAAACTGTTTAAAAAATGAGATGAGCCAAATTCGGGCTCAGTGAAAATTATATATGTGTGGTATGAAAAACATACCTAGCACACAAAATCGCGTGTAGCTTTTATAGAAAGTAATTACTTTACTTTAGTATAATAGTTAAAGACAATGAGATGCAATGCAACCCACACCCAATTGCATATCGAGCCCCACTATGAATACTACTCCTATGGTCGGAAGCTAACTATCCGAATTATTGCTCTCGTTCCCACAAATTCTCATATACGTCATTTCAATGATTGCACGTTCTTTTAAGGGGTGGGTTATAGGATTATCTTGATGAATTATTAGCTTTCGACGATTCTCAATGCTAAGGAGAATTCTTACTAATATGTATATCAATTCTGTTCCCTAATCATCTCGTACCTATCTCAGAAGTCGGTAATTATCGGCCAAGTATTCATTATTTCCTCTTTGTTATTAATTTATTATGACTTTCTTATTTGACTGACTAACACGCATTTCTACATGATCATTGTCATACCTCATGTCCTATTTTCCACATTGAATTTCTCTTAACCCCAGTTGAGGCTTAATCCTTGTTGAAACGCGAGCAATGGGTTCTGAGTCATTCGAACTTGATTCGATGATTTTAGCATATCATGTTAGGTATATTAAGTTTGTGTGATCAATCCTTCCATTATTCGGGTGCCCCAATCGGTTCTGGCTTGTAAATCGTAAGTTTCGATCTTATGCGATTCTTTGCTTTTGGCTAAATTTGAAGCCTTGTAATTAGGTCCCCGGTTACAATTATGTCTAGGTTTTATACCATTTTACAATTTGTGCCCCAATTAGGTTCCCGGTTGCAATTATGTCTAGGTTTTATACCATTTTACAATTTTTATGTTGTGACCAAAGTTCAATTCATACTTGTCGTTGTTCAAAACAGCGTCCGAAGTAGGCCAGTTAGTAAAATCTGTTCATTCAGTAGCGCTTCAGCAGAGCACTATCTTTGACAAATTTTTGGGAGTTATTTGTCAAGAATTTGAGGAAACTTCCTCTTAGTAAGTTATAAATCTTTGAATTATCTTGTCGTGAACATAAAGATCAACCCAATCGGAGTTCCGAGCAAAAAGTTATGACCGAAATACAAACAGTGCTCCAGATCCAAGCGAGAAAAAAATTCTAGATCGATCCAGGTATGAACTTGATCGATCCAGCTTTCGTAGCCACGAAATTTCTATTCTTTTTCATTATTTAAACACACAAAAACACACACATTCAACCCCAATACTTATTAGAGAGAGAAGGGGGGGGGGGTTTAAGAGCTCAATATTGGGAGGTCTTTTGAAGGTATTTCTCACTATCTTTCACCCTCAAATCAAGAATTCATCATCAGCATCTTCCTTCCTTGATCTTCTCTCTCCTCCATTGTTGAAGCTTCAAGTTACGAATTGGGGATTTGGAAAATTCGGCCTTCCAAACTCAAAGGAAAAGCTTTGTAAAGGTGGGAATCTAGTATTAAAAGATAATTTTCAACTTATTATGGTTTTATTTTGATTCTAGCATTTGTTTACACAAAAAACCTAACTTTCTAAAAAACCGGGTTTTCACATGTGTTGGGATTTTGCATAAATATTGAAATTGATGCTTCTAATGGTTCAAATCATCTAGTAGCCTCTAATACCAACCTATGACGCTCCGGATCCTGTTATGAGATTTTCAAAAAGGGATTTCAGTGGACCATGTTTTATGAAAGAATTGTTTTTATCAAGTTGGCATTTTATATCTAAAATTCGCCGTCGCGCACGGCATCCGTGATAAACCAGGTCCCGTAGGTGAAAATCTCTTAACGGGATTTGGGGAGTCATATTATCATCCTCCAAACGATGAATATACGTATAGCCAATGTAATCCATAAAGGCTTCTCCTTCCCGTTCTGATGCATACAAATTGGAACATCTACCCACGTAAAAAACTTATAAAAACTATTCTGCAAAAACAAATTTTAAAGAAGAGATTTGTTATTAAATATATCCAATATAAATATAAATAAACATAAAAAGATTATAGGTCCACGCTACTAGGAAAAGTAAAAAATCTTCGATCAAGGTTTTGAAATGCTATAGAGTATGTTGTCCGAAATAACAGATGAAATACATCAATCTATGTATAACTCTTTTTAATTTTTTTTACTTATTCTATATTTTATATGAGACGCATAGATTATAAGATAGATATATATATATATATATATATATTTATTTATATATATAGTAGTGGGATTTAGGAAAAGGGAATTGGGGGAAAATGAAAGTTTTCATACTATTTTCACCTACGCAACAATTCTATTATAAAGCTGTATTTTAAACATACATATCAATTGTAGTTAATATAAGTTCCAAAAATAATATTAACACTAGATTATAACCCACACGATGCGTGGGAATTTTAATTATTTATATATATAATACTATATATCACATTACTTTTAAAATATTTTTATACATACTTAAATGGTATTATGGCCATAAAATTTTTTAAGAAAAAAAAAAATTGGGCCATGATTAGTATACACTAAGAGGTTGGGAATAAATGAAAACCAAATTATACCTTTTGTTGTAAAAGTACGTGTAGTGATAAAGTAATTAGCACAAAATAGTTTAATTTTAACCCACGCAATGTGTGGCGATTTTAAAATTTTATATATATGCATGTACATTTGCATAAACTGATAAACATATATATTAGAAATTATTAATTATAGCAAACATGAATATTATTCAAATTAAGTTTATGGGGATGAAGTGATAAAAAAATGTATGTAGCATATACAGTACACAATTTTAGCTTGTGGTGCAAATTTGTTATAATCCTTCTATCAAATGGATGTCAAAACATATATATTAAATTAAATTAAAAAGAAACTGATAACAATTAACAAAATTCATAAAATATCCAAGCAACTTGAAACTTCAAAATGATAATCTTGTCAAGAAGCATGTTGCAAAAACAAAAACAAATGAGGAAAATGCATTAAAGCCAGACCTAATACATGTTTTGGGGGAGAAAAAAATCATAGATTAAGAGATAAGAACATAATGTTGAAATGCTACAGTAACATATATATATATATATATATATATTGGAGAAATAAAACTCACGACATGCATTTTGCATTATTTTGGCATATGCATAAAGTAAGGATTACACAACTCTGATTATTTACACTTAGAAAATGGAAAAGTAAGGAAAATGAGTTTAAGATAATGCATTAATATAAGAAGTGAAAAAAATGTACAGTTTACAAAGAATAACTTTTTCTATTCATCTTACATATAAAGGGACATAACAACAAAATAATGGCTTTAATGATGGAATAAATATATTAGCTCTTTTTGATATTTGCAAAACTCCATATTTAATGAAGGACACATGTCAAACACGTGAGAGAATAAACATAAACGCTCCTACTTCTCTAGTTATATATATATGCTAGTTTGTAACCCATGCGATGCATGGGCGTATTAAGATAAAATAGTTAATTACGAAATTAAAAACACACGTCAACTTTCTTCCTGCATATTAAAAGGTGCAGAAGAAAAACTTTTATCATCTCTTTTACCATTGATTTCACAATTTCCTTTAAAAAAATCGGAATGTGGATTGTATTGGAAATAGATTAAAAATCGGAATGCAGATTGCATTGGAAATAGATTAATTAAAAAATCGGATTTCGGATTACATTGGAAATAAATTAACTTATGTGTGAGAGAAATGAATTTGGGTTCTAATTAAATACAGTGTAAATACACACAAAACGAAAAAAAGAAGAAGTATAAGTCAACTATAATTAAAAAATAAAGAAATGTTTTAAAATGAGAGAATAAAGATGGAGTAAATGCAATACACATGGCAGCCTAACAAAAAAACCTTCTCACTCCTCCCATTTTTCATATATACTATTAGATACTATTGGATTTATTCATAGATGATAATATTACTATAACTACCAACCATCTTTATACATACGTATATACATAAAATATCTGTTAAATTAAAAAAGTTGTTCCAAAATAATATATGTATTAACATTTAATCCATATATATAATTTTTATATTTAACAGATATTCAAGTGTTTAGTAATATAAATATAAATAAATATACATGAAAACATATATTAAAATATTTATATTTAAACATATAAATTAGGAAAAATAGAATATTAACAAATATTCAAATGCTTAGTAATATAAATACATATATTATATATTTATATATATACTTATACATTTAAACATATATTCAAATATATGTAAATAGATATAAAAATATATATATTTAAACATATAAATTGGGAAATAGAATATTAACAGATATTCAAATGTTTAGTTATATATATATATATATATATATATATATTTCTAAATAGATAAATTAATATATGTTATTCAACAAATATTCAATATGTATTTAAATAGATAAATTGGAGAAAATAGAATATTAACATACATTCAAATGCTAAGTAATATAAATATAAATTAATATATGAACACATATTCAAATATATATTTAAATAGATAAATTGGGGAAATATGAAATATTAATAGATATTCAAATGTTTACTAATATAAATAAATGTACATTTAAACAAATGTTAACATATAGTCAAATAAGAATAATTTGTTACAAATAAGAAATATGTATTCAAATATTTATATTTATATATATATTATATACAAATTTAAATAGATATTTAAATATATTTAAGCAGATAAAATAAGAAATAGAATAATAACATATATTCAAATAATATATGCAATTTAACATGAACATATTTAACATTAAATGTAATTTAATTTTATATGTTAACCGTTTTTTAAAGTTAGTATTAACATAAATAATTTGTTTGAAAAGTTACTTACATATTAATATGAACTCATCCAAGTAAAGTGCTACATATTTTTTCTAAAAAAAATAGATATACACACACATACATGTATGTATGCATCTATATATATTACAATATCTGTTTTTATTTTTTTGGAAGATATTTAATACCATTAATATATATAATTTTTACATTTTAAACTGATATTCAAATGTTTAGTATTATATATATATATTATCTAATAGATAAATTAACATATATTATTCAACAAATATTCAATATATATTTAAATAGATAAATTGAAGAAAATAAAATATTAACTTATAATCAAATGTTTAGTAATATAAATATAAATTAATATATGTTATTAAACAGTTATTCAAATATATATTTAAATTGAAAAAAATTGGGAAAAAAAATAGAATATTAACAGATATTCAAATATATATTACATGTGAAATAAGAAATATCTGTTACAAATATTGTATAAAGTATAATATATAAATACACACATACATACATTAATGGTTTAATATAGAATATTTGTTACAAATAATTTTCACATGTTGAGAATCAATTAAAATACTTTACATTATATTATTAATAATTATCTGTTACAATATCTATTATATAATATAATACATTTGAAAATATTAAAATTATAAATTATTACACTAAATATTTGTAAAACTCTTAATTTATTTTAAATTTGATACTAAGTAAAAAATTATATGGAATTTATAAAATCAAATAACATACAAGTTAACTCAGGATATATGAAAAATCTATTAAATGAATTAAGTGTCTAATCAATTAAAAAAATACTTAGTACTTTCAAGAAGTTAAAAATTGGTTATAAAATATTTCCTAAAAAAATGGTTATGAAAAATTTATACATTTACATATTTAGAAAATAGTATATTTCAAAACATAAATGCATTTTTCCTTAATATACTAATTAATTATAATCCCTAAAATTATGTATGTCATCATTCCTCACTACAATTATGTATGTCACAAAAGTTTCCTAAAATCCACTCAAAGGGTATTCCGGTCATTAGGCCATAAACGTGCAGCTGGATTAAAACCACATGACAAATATTTTGAGTCAAAAAGCCAAACTAGGAAGGCGTCACTAATTTCCTATTTTTGGTAGTCCTTAACATCATACAATTTAAATTGTGAGGGCTAAATCCTAGTTTTCTATTAATTCTAACACCACTGGTTTTACAAGAAAATAATTACTCAAGGTCACTGCTTATGTTTTTGCTTCTATTTTGTAGCCATTGTTTAAAGTGGAATATGTTGAGTTATTAGAATATATTTTTTTGTACCAGAGACCCAGTTCAATTAATTCATCATCTGATGCTTTTTTCATCTCCTCTAATTCTTATGGCATTATTGTAAACTCCATTGACGGAATCCCTAATTATTTAACTTAGTGAACTTAAACTTCCTTAATTTGCATATATTAAACATCAAATCTACTACCTGGTTGTTTTCTCGAAATGTTTGTGACATGTAATTGAATTTTTTTTAACACAAAATTATATGCAAATTAATTTAATTTTTTGTTTTTATTTTTCGAGAATTACTAAAATATAGAGAAAATAATCGGTAGATGAAATTACTAGAAATTAGGTAGAAGGGCTTATTATACATTGATTTTTACTAAAAATCCAATGAATAATATTTTTTTGAATGAAGGGCCTATTTTTAATTGGTAATAGTGTAAGAGGCCTATTTTGTTTTATATTTTAAATGAATGTATTTGAATAAATTTAAATATCATTTAATTAATAAAAACATGTTATGTATTACCTAAATTACCCATTTTTATGAATTTTACACAAAAAATATGGACTGCAAAGTTCATATTGCAGTAAAATATGAACTGCAAAGTTCATATTGCAGTGAAAGATGGACTGCAATATGAACTTTGCACTAAAAATATGGACTGCAAAGTTCACATTGCAGTAAAATATGGACTGCAATATGAACTTTGCACTAAAAATATCAACTGCAAAGTTCACATTGCAGTGAAATATGGACTGCAAAGTTCATATTGCAATCCATATTTTAATGCATATTGGTATTTTTTAGTTTATTTTAAGGGTTGGGATGTCATTTTATAATGAAAAAAAAAGACACATGTCATATTATCAATAAAATAAAAAATAGGCCCTTTATTTAAAAAAAAATTATTCCTTGGCTTTAGTGTGAAAATCTTTCTCTAATAAGCCCTTTTTTTTAATTGCCCCATGAAATTAATGTTAAAAATTGTTAGCTTAAATCATTAATCTAAAAATTGTAGAAAGATTATATAAGTGAGGGTAGTGAAGCAGGGTGATACGACAAAGCGTGCGTGGGACAATATCAGCAAGTTAGTTGGTGGGCCCGGCCCATATGCCTCAACAATTGAAGTGATAAAAGCATGCTTTAGTTTTGTAATTCAACTTTTCCACTTTGTCACTTTTTGTGCACGTACCATATATATATATAGTTCTTGGGTGGGCCTCTCTTTTATTTTTTTGGCGGCAGTGAAATATATATAGATGTAATTTTAATTGTTACTTTTCTTTTTATTTATGAATTGTTATTGTAATATTAATTATTAGATAAAAAAATTAATGGTTAAAATTAAATGTGTAGTTGACTAATATAATTAATACACATTGGAGAAATAAAAAGTATTAAGGCGGCAGTGAAATATATATATGAGTGTGGTTTCAATTGTTACTTCTCGTTTTACTTATAAATGGTTATTGTAATATTAACCGCTTGACAAAAAATCAATTATTGAGATTAAATGTGTAGTTGGTTAACATAATTAATACACATTGGAGAAATATAAAGTATTTAATGTAAGGTAAAGTGGGTAACTTGTTGTTACCCAATGACATAACATTTGTTTCTATTTAATTTTAAGAAATCATAAATTAGATATTCATTCCATAATTTTGTAATTCCAATACATGACATTTCTATTTCTTATCTTTATAAAATTTTTGATTTTGTTTCTATTGAAATATTGCAGTTAATATACATTGTTAAGTTAATTAGCATTGCTTACTAAATTAATCCGTAAGCGTACATCTACTTTAATTAAATAAATAAAAATATGGGGTTTTTTTTAAAGGAAAAATCAATTACTCTCATTCTAACAAATGACATTCTACTTTTAGGATTAGTTTCAAGGACAACTTTTTAATCGATGACAAAATAAATTTTAATTTATTAAAAATAAAAGATAGTCATTTCCAAAACTACCCCTTATTAAAGATAACAAATGCTAAAAAATAAAATAAATAAAAAATATAAATAACAAAAGCTCAAATTCAAATTAAAAATCTCAAACAAAAATTTCAAATTTGAACATGTGATCAAAATATTATCACAAAGGTCAACCAAGAACATAAGTATTAAATATATATATTTTATTAATTTTGAAAACTCTAAATTTAAAATAAATTATCAAATGATAAGATGCTACAATTTTAAAAAAAATAAAAATTATGTACAACAAAACATAAAAATAAAAATACTTGAGAATGGTGATCCTTTCAAAAAAAAAAATTAAAATTTTGATTAATTTTTTTAGAATTGTTTGTAAGCTCATTTATTTCACATAATTTCATTAAAATATTTTTTTAAGCACAAAAAAATCTCAAAGGTTTTATTGGTATGTGTTTGCTATCAATTTCCTCTCACAAACCATTTTAGTGAAGAAAATACTATTCCTATTATGAATTAGAGTATCAATTGTCGTGCTAGCTAATTAATTACATAATCATGAATACTTTATATGATTATATATTAAAAATTTGATAAACATGAAATAGGTTTAATGTGCTTGTCAATATAGAAGATTATGGATACTTGATTCTTAAATCTTCATATTATTATTATTATTTTATTATTATTATTATTAGGTGAAAACAACGGGTATAAGTATTAATAATATAGTTAATTGAAAATATTTTTTAATAAAACCTTTTAAAAATTCTTTAAGAGTGTGTTTGTAATGTATATTTGAGAGAAGATTTGAACAAGAGATTTGGATTTGGAATCTCAATCTAAATATTTTTGTTTGGTGTGAAATTATGATTTGAGATTTATAAATATATTCAAATAATGAAATTTGAACTTATCTTAAAGTCATAACTTTCAAATTTTAGAGTTAGGGTTGTTCCTTCTAAATTCCAAACTCGTGAATTTGAAAAAAATAACAATTAATTTTTAAATAAAATAAAATATTATATTTTATTATTATAATTATACTTGTAATATTAATTATAACAATAATATTAGGGATGGCAAAGGGTCGTGTGTTATCCAAACTCAAACCCAATACGCTTATAAACACATCCTAACTCGGTGCAGGTTTTGTTTTTTTTCAAATCTAAATCTATCGTGAAGAGTGTACGCATAAATCCACTCTTGCCCCGTAGTAATTACGCTATATTGTAAGGAATAAAATACTACAATAAGGGTGGGTCGAGTCAAACAAGTTAATTTTGTGTAAGCCTGACTTCTGCCATAGTGTCAAAAAATAAAAGTAGACTACTAATCAACTAAATATAAATTTTAACGGAATAATATTTAGATTTAGAAATTAATTTCCTTAAATTTGTTAAGTAAACACAAAATTTTAAACTCTTCTATTTCAAATATGTAATTTTTGAATCTTAGATTTATGATTTTTAAGGCTAAATTCAATTTTATAATCCAAACGCACCCTAAAAGAAAATAGGAAATAAATTAAAATGGAAGTAGATTTCGATTAGGAATCTAAATTAAAACGTAATCTAAATTAACACAATTATAAATTAATTTTAAATGGTGGATATACTTGTCAATTTTGAAAAGGGTACAAAATTTGTTTTGTCAAACACAATACATTGATTATTGAACCAAATAATTAATTATTTAATACTACGTAAGATATATTTTAAGTGTTATTTAGGAAGTCGTACGCATACTTCTGTATTTGATCAAATTATTAAAATTGAGTTTATTTGAAACACCTTAAATTAAAAAAAAATACGTTTTTTTAATATTATTTTATGTTATTGTGTTGAAATTATTATTTAGTTGAAAAGTGATAGATAAAACCAGTAGTACATGCTATATGAGATGCTTTAAATTAATTTTTGAATTTTTATTGTGATATGATTTGTTGCAAATGATAATAAAATGACTAAATTGAAAGTGTTATTAAAAAAGTTGAGTTGTATGTAATTTGCAAACCTATTATATAGAGAAAAAAATTCAAAGTCAAATATATTTTGAAAGTGTTATTTTACATAAACTTATATTATTAATTAACTATAAAACTGAAATGACGAAAACACTCATAAACACTTATCATAATTTGGAATTGGGTTATCCTAAGTCTATTTGGCAAATAAAACTCATAAAAAAATTCGAAAAATAGTTACAATAAATCTTATTTTATAGATCTCGCTGATTAGGTTTCAAATATATATTTTTTATATAATTCTAATTTTTGAATTTAAAGTTATAGTGTTTTAAAAATTTTATGAAAGAGAAAGTAAAGTGAAGCGAATTTTGGAAAGTGTGAAGTAAAGTTGACTTTATGGTAAAAATTTTAAAAACTTGATTTTAAAATCTCAACCAAACACCACCTAAAGTTTAATTAAAAAAAATAAAAATAGAATAGGTCACCTTAACTTATTATACATATTAAATGATTTGCCACCTCACCAATGTGCATTAATTATTGTCAGAATCTATCGATGGGTAGAAAGGGAATGTAACCATTGAAAACTCATATATATATATATATATATGTGTGTGTGTGTGTGTGGAACACATTCTCATTTCATGTTTCTTGCTTGACTAATTGTTATATCCAAATTAAGCAAATAAATTGACAGTATTACTCATATACATATTTTTTTTTGGTGAAATACAGGAAAGAAAAGAGAGACAATCCAAGTCAAAATACAACCAAAAACATCCACAAAAAGTCACCGACAGACCAAATAAAGGCCTTCCAAAAAAAAAACAAAGAGGAACTGAAGTGTAAAAACTGTGAACACCAGCGTGCTCACATACCCCTTTCAAAGGTAGTTCCATGTTGATCTGCCTTTAGGTCATCAATCAAATCCTCCAGGGGCACCAGCATTTGGACCAACATCTCTCCTTGCTCGCCCCCAATCTTAGCTAGTTTATCCGCGCATTTGGAGGTGCCTCCCTAAGCACATGCACGACTTTTGTTTTCAGCTCCTTCATAAGCTTCCTGCAATCCTCAATGAGGACGCGATCCGGATGATGTGTGTTAACCAACTCCCCTATAATTAGTTTCAATCGAAGTTTTTTCCTAGTTTTTTTATCACATAGATGGAGCGCGTATCAGATCGCCCATAGTTCTGCTTTTATAATTGTTAACCATCCTATGTTGCCACAGAAGCCTTTTATCCATTTTCCTTGATCATCTCGAACTAAGCCTCCAAAGCTCCCCCTATCCTCGCGAGTGAGGCTTCCATCGTTATTGATTTTACGGGTACCTGCATTAGGAAATATCCATTTTATCAATTTATTATTATTACTATTAATCTGATCCTTATTGCTATCAAAAGTTGATTTAATATTTCTTGCCATCATCATGCTTTTGATAGCAATCTAATCAAGATTAATAGGATTTCCATTAAACTGAAAATTGTTCCTCCCTTTCCATAGGTTCCACAAAGTAACCGCAAACAGGGTACTCCAATCAAATGAGGCATCAATCCAATTTTCTTGGTGTTTGAGGTTTCCTTCAAGCCATTTCTCAAAATTCTCACTACCAAAATTTTGAAGGTATTTTGGGTTGATAACCCAAAATTTTAGCAATACGACACTCTTTAAATATGTGGTTTTTATCCTCTTGTTGCAAGCAAGATTTACAAAGATTATCTTGCCGTATTCCTCTTTTCAAGCACGCTTTGTTGGTGAGGATTTTCCGTTGTCTCAGCAGCCACAAAAAATGCAAGATACTATAAGGAATTTTCAACTTCCAAAGCCATTTCCAATTATGTTGGAAATTCTCAGTTCCCACTTTTTCTTTAATAATGAGTTTGTAACAATTTCCCATAGTGAACTTACCCGCTCCACTTCCCCCCCACGCCACTGCATCCTCCAAAGAGGTCGAGATAAGAAGGGGGATGTTAAGGATATTGTTAACCTTATCCCTAGGAACAAAGTTAACAAGTTTATTTTCATTCCAAGTGCCATTGGAATTTATAAACTCATTAACTATCGGCTTCCTTCCTCTCACAAGTCCAATGTCATCTAAAGGTTTAGACCCCACCCAAGCATCCTCCCAAAAGGAGACATCTTTGCCTTTACCAATCACCCATTTGAAATTTTTTTGAAGAAAATTTTTGTTGCTGAAAATGCACTTTCAGATTGGTGAAGCTTTTCTGTTGCTTTTCCAATTTCGAGGATTCTTGGAAATGTTGTACTTTTGTTTAAGGACCTTAGTCCAAAGAGGTTTTTTCTCATTGGTAACTCTCCACCCAATTTTACTACTGAGGGCTATGTTATTATCCCTAGCCATACGAATAGCAAGGCCCCCTACAGCTTTGGGAGTACACACTTTATTCCAATTGACCAAATGAATATTTCTTTTCTCATGCGACTCACCCCACAAGAAATTACGGTTCAGTTTATCTATTTTATCACAAATATAATTGGGAAACTTAAAAAGTTGCATGGTATAATTTGGGATAGTAGAGGAGACCGTTTGGACAAGCGTTGCCCTCCCCGCGAGCGATAGAGTATTAGCTTTCCAGCCAAAAAGTTTATTTTGAATTTTATCTATGATATGATCAAAATGTTTCTTTGTGATTCTCCCATGAACTAGAGGAATTCCAAGGTATTTCCTTAGATCCTTAGTAACTCTCATACCACACAAGGCGCTGAAAGCATTGATTTTTCTTTTAGGGACACTATAAGCAAAAAATAATTTGGATTTTTGAAAATTGATCTTTTGTCCTGAAACGCCACAAAAATCATCAAGAATATCCAAAACGCATCAAACATTATTCTCATTCGCTTTACAAAAAAAGCATAAGATCATCAGCAAAGAAAAGGTTGGAGATACTAGGACCTTTCCTTGAGGGTTTGACCCCCTCCCATTTCTTTTCTTCCACCGCTTTGTTGATACAATTAGATAAATAATCCATGCAAAGCACAAAAAGGTATGGGGACAACAGGTCTCCCTGTCTAAGACCTCTCCCAAGTCATGACACGATTAGATAGATACTGCCAGACAAAGATATCCAAGTCATGACACGATGAACTAAGGATATATAACATGCACACGTGGAAATAGAATATTACAATAACTAACTTTAGTACGTACTTAATGACTACTACATACCACAAGCATACATCAAAAGAAAATTCGCAACTCGATCATAATTAAACATAAAGAAAATCAAACACACACATATAATGAAAACTCCCTCAAACTGATCCAGTACACCCAATCGTAAAAATTGATAGGCATCTTTTTCCGTCCAGGCTAGTCCACATAAGTACGTATCGCTCCTAGACCTTAATTTAATTTAATTGTGATTCTTGAAATGCTTAAAGTAGAGTTTGGATCCAAGATATGCGAGTCCAACCTTGTCACCTTGTTGGAGTCCCTTCCTAATAACGAAATCTGGAATCCAGTTTCCAGCGAGCACATAGGACTTAGTACTAGGCCACTGCTTGAGACTCAAATGAAATTCACGACTTTCATCCGCATGCAGACTGCAATGGGAAGGCCGTCAGCGCTTCTGCACTGCCCAGCATCGATTCTGTAACGCAAAATATTATTCTCCACAAAGCTTTTCTTCAATAGAAGCCTACACTGGCTGCGGTTGACATCGCTCCATTTTAGCGTTTTTACATTCATCCAATAATTGTCAGGCAGCCCGAGTCCCAGTTGGATGTTGTTCTCATTTGCAAAAGGCACGTTTTGTTGGTTCCTGCTAGCTGCAACTCCCAATAATTTTATTTTTTTCTCCGAGTACGTTAAACATATCAATAAGTTATTGAAATTTAAAATTGTGTAACACATAAAACTTTAATTATATGCATGCAAATGGAAGATCGAAAGTCTGGGAGGGGGATGGAACTCACAATTTCTCAAATGAAAAGTGCAAGCAAATGGCACTTGAGCTAAAGTTGTTGGACACCACTTTAATGCCCCGCTTGGTCACAAAAATTTAGGGACCACTTTAATTGATTTGAAATACTTGATAACTTTAGATATATATATATACTCCCTCTCTTTCAAACTAAAAATATAACTTTCACATTCTCATTTTTCAACAAGAATAGTATTAAGAATAAAATTAACTATGGCCAAATAATGACATTGATTGCGTTTCCAAAAGAAAAGAAAAAGTATAGACTCTCAAGTTATGTGTTAAGAAGAGGTATTTATAGAGGGTGCGGAGTCTCAACCACAAAGAATCCTGAACTGTCCCTGTCAAATTAATTTAGAGAAATATGTATTGGCAGGCAACTAGCTAGGGTTGGTCGGTCACCTTTTTAACTGTTCAAAAATTTGATATTTTGAAAGCGATTAGAAAAATAGAGTGTATTTTTTGTATGGATCGGTTTGTACGAACTAGACATTTTAGTGATGGTTTTTCATTGCCAAAATATTAGAAAGATATTTTTAGTAATGAAAAACTGTCACAAAAAGTTCAATCAATACCGGCGGATCCTCATTTAAAATTTTCTATAGAATATATATATAAGTGATTATCCATGCTCTTTGGTTCCAAACAATAATTATTTACTTGATAGCAACCATTATTATATATATATTAATTTTCTGGTACATGCTTTTAGAATTAACCAAAACTCAATTTGCTTTTATTTATGAAAATCTTATTTAGTAGTTTTGAAAATTAAAATATATAGTTTGTGCATTAGTTGATATAATTATTTACTTAAAACGTTCAACAAAATAAAAGAATACTATGTCTCATTTGGACTTGACTCCTTTCCATTACTTTTCCATCTAATTTTGTCTAATGAGGTATAGTTCGTAACTTGAATGTATGAATTTTTTTTCATTAAATTTGGGAACCCACAACTTCCCAAATGAGAAGTGTAAGCCAACGGCACTTGAGCTAAAGTTGTTGGACACCACTTTAATGCCTCGCTTGATCACAAAAATTTACGAACCACTTTATTGATTTTGAAATACTTGGTAACTTTAGATATATATATATACACTCCATCTGTTTCAAACTAAAAATATAACTTTCACATTCTCATTTTTCAACAAGAATTATTTAAAAATTAACTATGGCCAAATAATGACATTGATTGCCTTTCCAAATGAAAAGAAAAGAACAGAAAAAGTAACTCTCAAGTTATGTGTTACCTCTTGAAGAAGACGAGTAGTGAGCCATGTTAAGAGATCGATCGAACAAGAATTAGAAGAAGAAGAAGAAGAAGAAGAAGAAGAAGAAGGTGGACTAGAACAGAGGTTAAGAAGAGGTATTTATAGAGGGTGCGGAATCTCAACCATAAAGAACCCTGAATTTGTCCCTGTCAAATTAATTTAGAGAAATATGTATTGGCAGACAACTAACTAGGGTTGGTCGGTCACCTTTTTCTGTAACTGTTCAAAAAATTTGATATTTGAAAGCGATTAGAAAAATAGAGTGCATTCTGGTATGCGCGGATCGATCTGTAAATTTTTCGTCATCAAAATATTAAGGAGATATTTTAAACGACAAAAAACTCACAAAAAATTTAGTCCATACGGACGAATCCTCACTTAAATTTCTCTCTCTATATATATATATATATGTGATTATCGTTGCTCGCAGGTTACAAATAATAATTATTTACTTGACAGCAACCATATATATTTATTCGTTGGTCTCGGTAAAACATTTCGTGTCAGAGGTAGCTACCTGTTACACCCCAATGCGTGAAGAAGCCTAACACCAGGAGGCATGGCGATGCGGTCCTTATTTGTCTGCGGTACTAATGGGTTTCGGAATCTATGCAGGTACGTAAGGCCTTTCGTGTCTTGTGCGCGTTCCGCTGCGTGTTTGCCGCTGTTGTTAGGCTGGCTCGGATCCGGGGGAGTCTGGATGCCGGGCGCCGCGCGGGGTTGAAAGAGTCACCCCGTGACAATTGGTATCAGAGGTTGGTCAGCGGATCAAGGTATGAAGAGATGAGCGGAGACATGACTACACTAGTGGAACGGGAAGAACCGGACTGTGGTGAATCGTGGAGCTTTGGTGAAGGGCACGCATTATGACTTTGGTGGGCGGCCACAAGGTCAGAACCTGCAACGGGGGCGTTGCAGAATTGAGTGGGGGTGGTTTGTTACACCCCAATGCGTGAAGAAGCCTAACACCAGGAGGCATGGCGATGCGGTCCTTATTTGTCTGCGATACTAATGGGTTTCGGGAATCTATGTAGGTACGTAAGGGCCTGTTCGGTGTCTTGTGTGCGTTCCGCTATGTGTTGCCGCTGTTGTTAGGCTGGCTCGGATCCGGGGGAGTCTGGATGCCGGGCGCCGCGTGGGGTTGAAAGAGTCACCCCGTGACACTACCCCAGTGGCCAAACTTCGATCTATTTCTCGATCTATCTAATATTTTTGCAAGTTTGCATTTATATAATTTTGTGTAAATATAATAAGGCCGCTAAAAAAATTAGCATTTACATTTTACTTAAATTCTTAAAACAGACACCTAGTTTATAATTAGAGTGGTAAGAGCTCTCCAATTATAAAACTTATTCCAACTTAGGTTATTTGATTTATTTCAAATTGAAATTATTTTGTTTTTGTAACTATAGATATCTGTAGTTACGAGGACAAAAAATATGCCAAGAGACTAAAAGAGAATGCCATCTTCTACCAATCAATGGAAGAGAATGCATATACACCTATTAGTCTTAGAAGATGGTTTTAGTTAAAATTATTTTTCTGGTACATGCTTTTAGAATTAACCAAAACTCAATTTGCTTTTATTAATGAAAATCTTATTTAGTAGTTGTGAAATTGAAAATGAAAATTAATTTGGCTATTAATATATTTTGTGCATTAGTTGATATAATTCTTCACTTAAAACGGTCAGCAAAATAAAAGAATTAATACTATGTCTAATTTGGACTTGACTCTTTTTTATTATTTTTTCATCTAATTTTGTCCAATGAAGTATAGTTCGTAACTTGAATGTATGATTTTTTTTCATTAAATTTGGTGAAAATGATCTCATAACGAGTAGATCAATTCCACAAAATGTCATCAAAAAATTAAAACTAAAAGTGGGTGAGATGATCATCTATTTAATGATCGAAAATGAACATATGTATCCAATTTTTTTGACACCTACTTTCGGTTTGAATTTCTCAATGAAATTTTGTGAAGATATTTTACTCATTATAGATATTATTTCTTCTAAGTTTTGTGAAAAAAACTCACCTGTTCAAATATTAAATTATACCCTATTAGAAGGAATTGAATGAAAAGAGTAATGAAAGGGAGTTATGTTGGTCTGATTTTAAGGCAAAAAGGTTTCAAATCCAAGAAGCCAAACATGTTTATGTTAACCATCTAGATCTTGAAAATTGTGTAAAGCAAGCGACAAATACTCCCAAAGTTCAGTAAACTAAATTTTTTACTTTTTCAATATATATTCTTGTACTCCTTTCTTTTCAAATAAAAAAAATTGGTTTCTTTGTAAACTATCTCAAATTAAGAATCGTATTTTTTTTTTAATCGTCATATCCTATCTTTGTACATCAATAAAATTTATTTCTTTACCGTTGATAATGTTAAATTAGTTTTGCTTTTTCAAAACTACGACATTCTTAGTGGGTCGATGAGTTTAGAGGGAGTTAGGAAGACTATAAAGAGAGGAAAAAAAAAACAAAAAGACAAAAGGAAAAAAGAAAAAAGAAAAAAGAAAAAAGAAAGATTTTTTTTTTTTTTTAAATAAGCCCTGTGCACGATCCTCTAGAAAGGATGTTCAGCCTTTGTCAAACAAGTTGCACCTTGATATATACAGTCATAGTGACCCACAAAAAGGTACCAATCAAGTGATTCCTCTTATATGCAAAGCATTATTATTACAATGGCAACATAAGTAAAATTAAGCTCAAATTCTCTTAAAATTAATCAAAACTTTTGAATTAATTACTCAAGCGAACAACAACAAAAAATAATTTAGATGGATGATAAGTGAGTAAAAAAATAATGAATACCGGCCAGTCAAGTGTATTTTATGGGCGCTCAAGAAAGTATACATATACATAAACACAAATACTAAAGAAAGTGGCAATGATCGGTAATTTCAACGATAAATTAGTGAGACTTAGTGATTGATGTAGTGAAAATAAATAAATATTTTTTTAATAAAAGTATAATTAATTATTCAAATTTTGTTTTTGTCATAAACAAACATAGACAACTATCTTTGCGACTAAAAAAGTTACTAAAAAAATCATATTTTGAAAAAAGAAAAGAAAAGAAAAAGAATATATATTATTTTAAATTTAATGGTCTAAGGAACCTTCCTAATTCCTATATGTTTTCTCATGATTTAAAAATTTTCGTTTGGGTGTTCAAAACCTATGCGATATAACAAGTTGCAATAGAAAGAGTGCCCAAATTTTCTACTGTTTAATTGTTAAACAAGTTGCACCCCTTTTCTTTTTCATCTTTGTTTTAATGCTAGCAAGCACCCATAAGATAACGTCGTCAATTAAGCCACAAAAATACAATAACCACCCATAAGAGCACAAAAAATAATTAATAGCCTAAATAAATAAGAGATTTCCAATTTTTTTAAAAAAAATGGAAAAATATACTGACATTACTCTCATTCTTTTCTTGATTTAAACATTAATTATTATTCATTTGCAATAGTGACATGCCTTCTAATTGATTTCTATAACTATTTCAAAAAAATGATTTTTATCCATTAAACAAAGTAATGCGTCAACTAATATATTGGTATTATGATATATATATATATATATATATAATCTAATTACTAAATTATAATTTTTTTCCTAAATAAGGAATATTCGAGTAGATATGGTGTTCGAGTTTAAAAGGCAGTGCATGCGGATATTCAAACTTTAGTGAGATAGCTCTAAAACCAACTCTATTGCCACTATGTTAAACTCCCAAATCGACACTAGCATATGATGTTATGTACTAGCTGTGTGTACCTTATATATTATATTATTGTTTTATAATACTTAAATTCTCATGATTCTCATTACTAAATATATATAAAATGGCGTACTTATTAATAAATATACAAATTACATATGGGTAACATTCTAATTTTTGAAAAATTGGATTGGGTGCTTGCCTCACCTTCCACCCACGCATGTGGCTCCGTTGTTGGTTCAATGGAGAGAGAGGGGATTAACTAGAGCTATAAAATAATCAAATTATTTGCGATCGTTCGAGTAGAAATTCGTTTGTGAAACAAAAGAAACAAACTTGGACATATTTTAGGAGCTCGGTGTGTTTACAACCTCAGCTCGATAATCTATGTTTAAAATCAAACTAGTTTTTCTTATGTTGCCATTGTAAACAAATCAAATATATTATAATAACAAAGAGAAAAAAAATACAGTCTACTAAACTGACAATCATGACAATATTTTTGTATCAAACATAATTAATATTTAGATTAATATGCTTACAATATTTTGTGTGCGTCATGCTAAATTTATTTTTTGTCAAATTATATTACGTGCTAGATATTATATTATGTATATTTTGCGACAGGAAATTAATGTTTAAGTTACAAAATACTATAGTAATTGAGTTTTTAACATTTTTGTTCCTTGATATTTACCCGGATTGTCAATTTAGTCCTTGATATTGAAATTTTGACTTTTCATTCCCTAATCTATCTGTCGCGTGTCACTTTTGTCCCTTAAACAAACTTCCGTTAATTTTATGGACGGAAAAACGTAGTGTGCCACTCACGTGACTTTGCTGGAGGGGCATAAAAAGAAATTCTAGTCTTTGGTTTGACCATACCATTAATAAGAAGAAACAAAGATGGGAAAGAACAAAATTCGGGTACCTCCATTGCCAACACCTTCATCAATTCATTCACATAAACACCACCATATCCATTCCCCTCTCTCTTCTTCAACCTTCTGTATACTCAACTCAAACCCCTCTATGTAGGGGTGGGAAAATGTACCAATAATACCGTACCAACTTGTACCAAACCGAACCATTACCAAAATATACCGAAATTTGGTAATGGTACAATACCAATCGGTATTGTACCATACCGAATTTTTTTGGTACGGCACCGGTACTCAAACTCATTACCGACGGTATACCGTACCGTACCGAAATTTTGGTATTACCACGGTATACCGTACCGAACCGAACCAAGTGTGCCAATTATACCAAATACATTAAATTACCAAATTAATTACCAATAGTCTAATTATTTATATATTTGTGTATTTCAGTATTTATATATTTGTGTATAGACTATAGAGTATAATTGTTAGAGTATGAAAATAAATAAAAAATAATACACAGTTTGTGTATTTATGTATATATATATATTTATATATATGTAATCAGTAATCAATGTATTTGTATATTTATTAATTTATATATATATCGTAATTTGCGCATTTTATATCTGTGTAATAAATACATATATATATATATATATATATATGTTTATTAATTGCATGTAGCATTATTAAACAATAGATGCTAGAAAAAGAGTTATGATTTACGATGCATAAGAATAGGAGTATATGTATTAGCATGCATGCAGTTGTTAGTTGATTAAATTGAAAATGAACTTGATTACAATTTAACATTATTGACCATCTTATGATAGGATTTTGTTTGCTTTGTTTTCTATTTTTTTATTTTTAAATAATGATAAGCTGACCTTGTTTGACAAATTATAAATGATTTGATGGTTGTATTCATTTTCAGTTTGATAGTAAATAAGTACCTTAAAATGTTTAAATTAAAATTGTTAATAGTAGTTAAAAAACAATTGGTTAATAATAGTTAATAAACATTCAGTTGGTATACGTGTGTAACGGTGCGTAAAAGCATCTCTAACTGAATATATTATTAAAATTGGTTAGAATGTTTATTTTTCTCAATAATTAAAATTGTGGGATCTATTATTTGTATAATTGGATTAGTGTTTATAGACCGTTAAGGGTATGCAATCGTCTTTTTTTTTTTTAGGATTGATTTTTTGGTAATGTACCGTACCAATCCGTACCATACCAATATTTCGGTATACCAAAGTTCGGTATACCGAAGTTTTGGTATGGTAATGGTAATAGATTTTGGCGTACCGAATTTTCGGTACGGTACTCGGTATACTCGGTATGGTACGGTATTGTACCAAATCCACCCCTACCTCTATGTGATTTTCTCACCGATTGAGTTTGTTTTTTAGGATTTAAAATTCATGTTTCACTTCTTTGTTGATCTAATCTAAAATTTTTGTAGTACCCAATCTAAGTTCGCTCCAATATAATAGCGGAGATAGTAAAACAAATCTTAGTTAGGTCGATTCAATTAGCAAACCAAGTCACCAAAATCGCCGACGAAGGTTCTCCCCCTCTTACTTTTGGGTAGATCTTTTCCACACTAAGGTTCTCCCCTTCTTACAGTCAATTTTTTTTTTGAAGATTATCCCTCCTCCACTTTGAAGATCAAGGAAGGCTTGAAGATCTCATCTCTTGGGTTGGGATTTTACGCTTTAAAATTTTCAAGTGTGGAAGAAAAAATCAAGACTTTCTCTTTGAGTTCATATGGGTCACCATGGACGAAAGCTGGCAGACATCGTGCAAAATGAATTTGGAAGAAGAAAAAAGTTTATCTGAAGAACAAACAGAGAAAAGCACCAACTCTGGGTGCTCTGTTTTTTGTGGTGGTTCCGAAAATTTCTTTGTTGCTTCCATTGATTCTGTTTTCAAGCAGCACACGCCCTCTGCCAGCGCTGCTATTACGGTTTCTATGGCTGCCATAGCTTCCAGTCGGCAGCCACACATATCTCACTCGAATACTTCTGCCCCAACAATTTTTTCCGGTAAAAAAAGTGGTGAACCTTTTGCTTATGCCACTGCTAAATCTATAAGGGATGTGAGGGGCTATTTTCGAGATGTTTGCTTGGGATTTGACCCCTCTAATTCATGCTGCTATGTCGATTTTCAAGCTGCACAAAGGAGGCTTGAAGATCTCCTTTGTTTTTTCTTTGTTCTTTTCCGTCTTTGTTTCTTCTTATTAATGATTTGGTCAAATCAAAGACTAGAATTTCTTTTTATGCCCCTCCAGCAAAGCCACGTGAGTGGCACACCACGTTTTTTTGTCCACAAATTTAACGGAAGTTGGTTTAAGGGACAAAAGTGACACGCGACAGGTATATTAGGAATGAAAAGTCAAAATTTGAATATCAATGACTAAAGTGACAATCCGGGTAAATATCAAGGAACAAAAAAGTTAAAAACTCATAGTAATTTAAGTATATAGTTCAAAATAAATATTTAGGCAACACAAAACTATGATAAGCTTTAAATTGTATTGCCGGATGTTCAGTAATTACATGAGTTGTTTTAATATAATAATTTATCGGCAGAAATAAAATAAGAATATAAATAACATGTTTTATAATACATTAAGAATATATATATAAATAATGGGAAGATTGATGCATTTTTTTTCTCGACACATTTGGCTAAATATGGCAAAAATTAGCCCACGTCTACAGTCATTACCCCCACCATCTCATAAATTATATATTAGTTTAAGTACTTGGCTTTAACATCGTAAGCTACAACAAGATAGAGATAGAAAAGATGGTGTATGTACTTGTGTGTATATATAGAGAGAGAGAGAGGGGGGAATATTAGTCCTGCAACACTCCAAGAAGACAAAATTAAAGAAGCTACAAAAGGTGATAAACTCTTTTAACCTCAAATTTTTGATACACACTCTTATGGCAAAAAATAAGATAACCACTATTGTCTTGAAAAGGACATAGATGGTTACTCTTACGCTTTATTGAAAAAAAATTTAAAAATAAAATAATAAAAATACTTTAAATAATATACCAAAAAGTTTGTAAGCTTTAAAGATTAAAGAAATAAGAAAAGCATAATTATCTTTGAATTTTTGTTTTAGAATATGTACTGTACGTTTTGAACCCAAAACCATTTTTATTAGATATGATAGAGCATAAAATTAATACTAAAATATTAAAGAAATCAAAGAGATACGAATTTTCAAAGTTCAATACTAAAATATTGCATTTTAGGACAAAAATATGGAGATTCTAATAGAAAATGATGTTTCTTGTGCATAATAAGACTTTATTTGTTTCTGTAAATTTTTGTATCTTAAAGTATTCATGCATGTACTTATCATATGAATTATTTGGAACTAAATTGGTTGATTTACTATTTTTCATGCTATTATTAATATATGACCAGAAATTTGTTGGAGCTCACCTTAATGTACTAAAATATTTGTAACTCCGAAATATACTATGCAAATTAAAATTTCACTTGGAGATAAACATAGACACACTTAAAAACAATATATCCAAATTTTACTAGTACATGACTTATAGAGTGTTGTGTACGAATTTTTAAAGTTAGAGATGCAATCTACCTTCCATTTGGACAGCACATGACATACTGTTTTAACAATTTATTTGAGGCACTAAACTTAACCAAAAATTATGAAACTATTCATGGATAAAACATAAATGCTATTGCCTTATTGTGTAAATTTCGAATCCTAATATTGATTCTCCAATTCGTGGTAAACTGGTAATTATGTGAAAAATAGTAAAACTTCATATAAATATGAAGAACAAGTATGACATCCTTTTTGTGCTTCTTATGTGGTATCTAAATTTTACATGTCAAGTAAATATTATTGTTTATTACGTACCTTATTGATTGATGATTTTAGTTAACGCAAAATTTGGTCTTAATTAAAGGTCTGTGACTAATTATGTGTTGATTTAGCGAGAGATGTTAATGTGTTTAAGCTAAAGTTGATATTTACGTGCAAGAATCATTACATTTGTATCATTTCTGATGAGGTTTGTGTGGCATGATGTCGGCCGAAATAAGTTATTCTATAGTTAGTGCATTAGCATACCCATCAATGCCGAGTGATAGTGTTTTGGGTATACACACATGATGAAAAGGCATTTGTGCTGTGGCCTAGTGGCATTGTGCGGGCCGAGAGTGTTGGTGGTGCATGTCGGGTAGTATACGATGGAAAGGGCCGGTGTGTACTATTATGAGATAATTTGATTTTATTGCAGATTGCGGGAGGAGACCCATGTATGTGAAAATTTTAATTTACAATATTACGAGGCATAATGTGGACATGGTCACTATTGTGCTTATTTTGTTATTTGCCAAGATTTAGTTATCTTTAGTTTTAAGTTGAAGGCTTTTCTCACTGAGTAGTATTACTCATATTATCATACTTATTTTCCTTTCAGGTACCATACCTGATGGTTAGAAGCGAGAGGGATGAAATAGGTAGCCGTGGCGGTTAGGGACTAATGTTCTTTACTGTTGTTGCGTAATAATAATAAAGTTTGTTTGTTTCCCTCTTAGCTCGACATATAAACTTAGTAGTTTTTTATTTCCGTTTATATTGTAGACTTTTAGACTTTATGGACTTTTATAAAATTTATGAGTTTTATATGGATTTTTTTTAGAAGTCGTCTAAGTTACACTCCAAGGTACGGTATTTTATTTTATTTTTTGGATATTTATCTTAAAATAAGGGTTGCTAAATCTTGAGGTATTTTTAAAAAGATCAGCTAAAAATTTATCGAAAAACAGAAGATACTAGGGACATTTTTCCTTTAATTCCTCTTTAGATTTTTAATATTTTTGCACCCAACCCAACTAAATATGTTTAATGGAAAATATTTTTTTTCTCATAATGCTTATAACACACAAAGGGTTCTATGTAATTTGGGTCATGACAATTTTTCATATAATATCACCATAATTTGTATCCATTAAATAAATATTAGATATACTATTTTCTAGAATACTATTCGTATTTATATACATATATATTTATATTAGCTTAGTTAATAATATTATTCATAATACATCACTTCGTTTAATAAAATTTGTGTGTATTTTTTCGTCTGTCTTGTTCCTTATTTTTCGCAAAAATAACACTCAACTTTTTTATGTCAATATTATCCAATTTTTGAAAGTAGTTTAATTCTCAAAGTTTTTACTTTCGTTTAAACCTTTTTTCACTTCTACACTGGGGTGCGCAAATCCCAAGGAATCTTGATTCAGACACGTGGGCAGCATGATAATAAAGGTCAGGCCTCGACTTACCTAAGTCCAAGTAATTTGTTGATTTTTTTGACGTCTTTCTGCTTGTTGTTTTTCTTGACAAAGAGATCCAGAGGATTATTAAAATAGAAAATCCTCCTCGAATATATATTATTAACAGTTCTTACATACTATATAGTATTTCAAGTGGCCCATGTGTTAATGATTAAACCGTTACCATACTTTATTAAGATACAAATGATTAAACCGTTAACTATCTCTCCGGGGCCTACTTTTGATTATTTCAACTGTAATTTGTGTTAGATAAATTATTATATCTCTCTTAATTTCTCTATGCAATTGAATTCAAATCATCATAATTGCACATTATATTTGACAAAATTGCAATTGTACATTTATGAATTATTTTCAAAATTTATATAATGTTTTATTTGTTACCGCATTTTTGCATCTTTAACTTTTTTTTGATTAATCATTCACATCAAAGACAATTACGTAGAGTCAGACATAAAATTCTGCATATCTCCAACCACCCACATAAGAGTTGGATAACCACACGAATTATACCATATGCATCAACAACCACCCACATAAGATGTGGACATATCTCCAAACATCCACAAAGGGTGGACAAACCACTTTATTAAGTTCGAATACAACATCCATGGATTTCAAACATGTAACATCTTTAATACAAGACTAGAGAGGATGCCACTAGGCTACAAGACTAGGCCATTGACAACATCTTTAACTTAATATAACTATAATAAAAAAAATTCTTGTGGCAGTTGTTAATTACTCTTCTACATACAAGAATTAGTTAAAATACACCGAACTTAATACATATAATGTTGTGTTACTAAAATATATCTGAATAAAAAAATAACTATCAAAAAAATGGAATTCAAATATGTACATAAACAAAGTCAATATTTTTTTTTTCTTTTTCCATAAAAGACAAAAGGTTTGTGAGAATTGAATGTGCACTAACTCAAGTGGACATTAAGTCGCTAGTAGACGTGCAACTATCGACCACATATGGCCCACGTAATTTATTTTTATTTTGGCCAATCAATTAAACCACAAGTGGGCATGAGAAAAAATCATATCAATGTGTTTTAGTCAAAATACATAATTTATATTATTATATAAAGTTAAGAATAATTTTGTCTAAATTATGTCAAATTTTTGTATTACCTATTTTATTCTTGTTGTTAGCATAGTTATCATATATTGTGCTCTATTATATGTCATGTATTATCATATATTATAATTAGCATATGTCATGTATTACCATATAACATAGTTTGGAGATATTATCCTTCGTATTTTGTATCCATTTTAACCCTATATAAAGGATTCTGATTGTACATAGTTTGGATAGTTTAGATATACAATTATAATACAATTCTTCTCTCAACTTTCTTATATTTTCTAACATGATATCAAAGTTATAACAAATCCGTCGACCATCATCCTTCATCCTCTAACCATTGTAAATATTTTTTAAAAATCCAAATCATCATTACCAATCATCCATAATTCTTCGACATCACCAATAACCTATTGCTAGCTTTACAACCCCAATTCTATAACCAAAATTGATCCACAAACCCTATAAAAACCATGTGTCAGATTTAAATACACCCAAACCATTAGAAATAAGACACCATTGTCTTCATCTCATCCACACGATTCCAACATAACAAGAATCAACTAGAATTATCTATTATTTCCATTTTTGACCCCAAAATTATTTATTATTTATTATTTCCATTTCGACCCCAGAATTATCTATTATTTTTATATTAGCCCTAAAACGTTTTCTGTTATTTTCATATTGACCCATAAACTTGCAATTAATCTAAAAAGAACCCCACATCTTTCAGTTCGTCATCATTTATAGTGTCTGCCACGTCAGCAAACTGCCACATTAGCTGTAGTCAACTCTTATTTCCAATGATTCCGAATGCCAATTGTACTTGTTGCCATGCAACCAACCACTCCATCCTAAAATGCCATGTCCGCGTATGCAAACTTTGTAACAAGAAAACTCCCGAGCATTTTTTGTTTGATTGTTACAAGAATCTAGCGCAAAAATACCACAGTAAAACTGTCACTGCTACTACTACAGAACCACCACCAACACCTTCCTTTAGTGTAACAAATGAAGATCTTGCCATTCTTTTTAAACTGGTTTTATCTGGCCATGCTATTGCTATGTCTATTACTTTAAAAAAAATTGGTATTTTGATTCTAGCTATTGTAATCACATGACTCCCGACCCTAACATATTCTCTTCTAGACACACTGTCCACATCGTTAGTCAATTCTTGTATGCTCCGCGGTTTAGCTATGTCTGTTACTTCAGAAAATTCTTAGTATTTTGATTCTGACTGTTGCAATTACATGACCCCAACCTTAACATATTCTCTTTTAAACACATTGTCCACATCGTCAGTTAGTTCATGTATGCTTTGCAGTCTTCTCATTATTCAACTATTCTTTGCATTCCTCGCTACATCAAAGGGATATTGTCCAAACTTCATTTCACATCCACGTTATTTTTATAGCTTTATGCCTACTCTAATTTCATCTAGTCAGGAGATCCTACTGATAGGCATTGAACCACATGATACTGTATTTTTTGGGAGACTTTTTACTATCAAGGTGTAGCAAGAAACAATTGTTGGTTTCTCGCTCCAGTACATAAACTAAGTATCGTGTTTTCGCTGATATTACTCAGGAACTTGTTTGGCTCCGCTGGCTACTCTCAGACATGGGAATTACTCAACATCTCCCAACAACCCATGGCTGTGATAATCATAGTGCTATTCAGATTGCTCATAACGATATCTTTAATGAATGAATAAAGCACATTGAGATTGATTACCATTTTATTCGTTAGCACGTTACTCTCAATACAATTCGCCTTCAGTTTATCACCTCTGTCGATCAACCTGGACATCTCTTCACCAAAATTCATTCGCCTAGCCATTTCAACAATCTTGTTTCTAAACTTAAGATAGTTTCTCTTTTACCACCTTAAGTTTGAGGGGAAGTGGTAGCATAGTTACCATATATTGTGTTTTACCATATGTCATGTATTACCATATATTATAGTTTTGAGATATTCTCATTCTTTATTTTGTATCCTTCTTAACCCTATATAAAGGGTTCTGTTGTACATAGTGTGGACAATTTAAATACGCAATTATAATACGTACAATTCTTCTCTCATCTATCTTTTAATTATCTTTCTTATATTTTCTATTACCCATTGTCTATTTTTTTCATTAAAAAATATGATGATATTTGACAAATAATATACTGTTTAACCACTAAACCACTTAATATTTTTGTTTTATATTTTAACTTGAATTAGACATATCTAATTAACACACGTATTACGTGTGCATGTGATCTAGTAATATATTTATGGAGACTATTAGATCATCGGATCGATACACAGAAGGATCCAAAGAGTTATTGCTATTAAAGAAAAAATAAGAAAAGCTAGAGCACACAACAATGCGTCATTGAAAAAGTAAGAACATGGATCATTAATTAAAAAGGTTATTAATAAATCTACTGAGTTATAAGTGTCAACAACTCTATATAGCTTTAAAATTGAAGCACTTTTAGAAAAAAATAACAGCAAAAAATAAAGGTTAGATTCTTAAGCGATCCAATAATAAGACTAAAATAGAGCGAGTTATAAAGGTTAGATCTGTTAGAAAAATAATAATAATTTTATTATGGAAAAGAAAAATTAAATAGGAAGAATTTATCAGTCGAGATTTGTTCAAACACAATTTTTAAAGGTGAAGCTGTAATTTGATGCTATCAACTTTCAAGAGCAAATATTTCTAGGAATCAATGACGAAGTTAATCTACCAGCAATTGTAGAACCCTATTGGTAAGAAGAGATTAAAAGGGAAAAAAGGATTTTTTTTCCCTCAAAGTTAAAAGGATGGATATATAAAATCACGCAAAAAATAAGCTTAGAGAGATATACGTGCACAACACATTCTCCAATGTTCAGTTGGAAGTCAAAGCCCTAATGTTAATTAGTTAATTAAAAATACAAAATTAAAGGTTTAATTATTAAAAATACTTGTGTTTTTCAATGAGCCGAAAGCCTAAGGACCTCCCTAACAAAAGCCTTTAATATAATAAAATGTTGTTGAAGAGGATTGAACCAAATAATTGCCAAGCCAAATCCAAATCCAGAGCCTTTTCTATTTGAAATACATGCAACTTGAGCTATATGCATCCCAAAATAATTATTGTATTCAAAATAAGTTTATGTACAACAAGATCAATTACTATTGCCTAAATCTATTAAAAAACTTAAACCTTTGTTTTTCTTCAGAAAAGACTCAAGTAGAATCTTGATCCGTCTTAAAATAAACCAACATTATCATCTTTCTCAAATCATCGCCTACTCACAATTTTTTTT
Source organism: Lonicera japonica (assembly GCA_021464415.1). Classification (NCBI taxonomy): domain Eukaryota; kingdom Viridiplantae; phylum Streptophyta; class Magnoliopsida; order Dipsacales; family Caprifoliaceae; genus Lonicera; species Lonicera japonica. The sequence continues at coordinate 22,093,496 of CM038470.1, forward strand.
CTTTTAATTAATAGTCATTACAAAGCTATTGGCTAGTAATCCATGTTCTTAGCCTCGATTAATGTTGTGTATAATTTGTATTTGAGATTCCCACAATGGATTCTCTGAAAATATAATAAACCAGCAGTTTACCTTTAATAAGTGTGTCAAAACTAAATTTTAGGAAAAGCTTGTTAAATTTTTAAGATTCTTGAAAACCTTTGTGATATTGATGTAATTTATGAATTGAAACTGAAATTAACAATCAATCACAACACAAGGTTTTTTTTACGTGGTAAACTCTCAATTTGAGAGAAACATTCACAGAGGCACCCTATCTCAGAACAAAATCTACTTTATAACAAGTTTTTTACAAGAGTATCCACGGACAAGAGGAATAAACAAGGACCCTAATACACATCCTATACACACCAAAAAGTACAAAATATCCTCCACCAAACCGAGTCAACAAAACTAAACCAACAGTAGTAGATTTATCCAAGATAACCTCACCAATAAGAATCAAATATCAACAATTAAGCTTATCCAAGAGTATAATCGATAAATTCCAGATTTAAAAAAGCTCAAATAATTTGCATAAACAACTTACTAACATATTAACAAGCAAATCACATATGAGCAGAATATTCACAAGAATTATCTTACAACAGGATGTAGTAAAAAAATCCAAAGAGCCTAAAAAATAAAGAACCAAATTACATGAAGCTTGCAACCAATATTCTCTTAAACATAAAAACTAATATAAACAGACTTTCGCACCAATTAATTCAAAACTGAATCTTAGCCAAGAACAAACTCAATACAAAAAAAGCAGACAAACAGATTTGCAGCGGTAACAGATTTATACAACAATAATCAAAAGCAATACCAGCAATAATCAACAATAAATTCGAGCACATTACATATTAATTCTCAGATATTGAAAATAAGAATAACAAAATATAGATCTAGAAAGGTAATACCCGTTTAAAAAGAAATATCCACGCAAAAATATAGAGATGGAGTCGAAGGAGAAAAAGCTTCCAAAGGCAAAATTGAATCCACACAGCACAACCGAGAATATAACAAATCGAATCACATAGCAAATTCAAAGACACGCTACATATTCGGATCAAATATACACAACACCTTCAAATATTGAGTGAAATTCAATGATCCAATCCTTTAAAACAAAGTCCCAAATTTCAAATTAAACACAACAAGGATAACTCAATCAAAATCTCCTAAATTGCTCTCTCTAGGTAAGAGAAACATTTTCAATAGAAATTCTACACAAAACTCTAGATTAAAACACAAATAAGCTTAAAAAGAACTTGAGTTCTTCACAAGTCTAGAGAGAAAAACGAGAGAGAGATATAAAAGAATTTATAGGGCTCAAAGTATTTCTCTCTGTGTGTGTAGGCTGCTGTGGCTAAAAGATGAGAAAATAAGATATATATATATATATATAAATGAAATGGATGGTTAAGATTAACTTAATATAATGGTTACAAAGAAAGACGAAAAATAATGTTTTAAACAAACACACAAGTAGCCAATCATATTTGAGCAATGTATTCACATGAATCAACATATCTACCATTGATATTAAAAATGATCAAAGGCTAAGATTGTATCTAGATAAAGAACTATCAGCTAGATATAAAAATACATAAGCACATTTAAAAAAAAACACAATTAAGATAAATTAAAAAATATTAAAAACCTTTTTTTAATTTTTGGAACTTATGATAAAAATACTAAAATGGTTTATAAAAAAAATATATCTGATTTTTTCCGCACTCTGCGCTTAATCCACTTCTCGAAAATGACTTAAACATAAAAAAGAAAAAAAACACACACACACGCGCGCACAAAATTTTTTGATTCAAAATACTCCAAATACTTGTAGGCCGAAGAATGATCCATATGGTATTAAAATTCAAAATCAAACTTTCTACCTTCTTTACTCCTGCAATTCCCAAATAATTTTGATTCACAAAAGGTAATATATGCGCCTCGAACAACTAATTATTCTCTTTATTTGCCAATAACAACCTACAATCACTACCTACATCACTTTTGGTCAGCAACTTTTTAATCCCATGGATCTTCGTGAAAGGATGTTTGTCTACAAAAGGGGGGCCACTTTCTATGTTTTTTGCTCTGAATTACAAAAAACGTGTCTTGGTGGTTCTTACTTCCTCTTTTTCATAAAGTGTCAAACATATTGGGAACAATTATGAATTAAAAAGTAAAATAAATAAATAAAAGTGGCCAAGTGATCACAATATTATGCAAATTTATTTTAAAGAAGTGATTTTACTGCCGCTAACTATTGTTTACATTTGAATATTGTTTTCATAATATAAAAAGATACCATGGTAGGGTAATGTTGTTAATTAGTAATTACAAATATGGCAGCTAAATATAAAAAACATGTAGAAAACTGAGAGAGAGAGTGTGTAGAAAAGTGAGAGAGAGAGTATTCCTTCGGCCGACCTTTTAGTTTGTTTGTGTACTTAATTTGAAAAAGATTACGCAATTAAAGTGTCACTTTCGGTTGAGAATTAAAGAGACTTCAGTTTGCTTGATATTATTAGTTAGTCTTCCTAGCTAACTTCATTATTTTCAAATAGTCAACATATATATTTTAATTGAAGAGAAAAACTTTATATCCTTTTAGTTTATTCTTAATTTATAATATTTAATTTAAAAAGCTTAAAGGTCCTTCAATTTATAACCCCAATTATTAGAGAACCTATTTAGTGTATACATCGATCCTTCACACTCTTCTTTATATTTCTTTAATATAAGCTATAAATATCAGTGTAGAAAATTTGGTCATTGAGTGTTCCTTGGTATTTCAACCATTAATACTTTAATTATAGTAAATTATTGAATTAATGACAAAATATATGAGACAAAAATTAATTTTTCAATATACGTATTTTATTTATGCTAAATACACTATCAAACATTCTAAAATATGTTTAATCTTAGTCGAACAATTCTTTATCTTATTATACTTTTTAAAAATTTAGAAGCTGTGAAGTTGATCAAATATTCGTCTTATACTTAAAATAAACGGAATTGGAACTTGATACATCATAAATCAATTACAAGAAAAGCCAAACTACGTATTATCCTTTAGCACTAGAGCGGGCCCTAGGCTTACCCCTTATTACAAGGTAATAATATTAATATTACACAAAAATATTTTAACATGCCAAAATTATTTTTAAAGATAATAGGCGACCTAGGCCGCCACCTAGGGCCCCCGATTTGGCCTAGCGAGAATTGGTGAGTGAGCTGAAAATGAATTTGGGGTGCAACACGAGCTCGAGCATTAGCAGTGTAAAGTAACTCTCCACATTTTTTTTATTTTAAATGCTTATTAAGCCTAATTAAGTATGTTTTTTTTTTAGAACAAAAATTATATCTTTTTGTCTAAGAACTCCCAAAATCTTATAATTTTTCAAATATCATTACTATATGGCTTTTTTTTTTCTTTTGTGAGTTGTACTTAATATTACGTGAATATACAAAATTATAAAAGGGATCCGAAACAAAATTTTCTTATTAGCTTTATTAAATGAGGTCTTCAGTTAATTCATGTATTAAGCCTAATTAAGTTTGCTTATTTTTTGTTTTTCAGGAACAAAATCTATATCTTTTTTGTCTAAAAGCTCCAAAAATCTTATAATTTTTCAAATATCATTACTATATGGCTTTTTTTATTATTTTTTTTCTTTTGTGATCGAGTTTTACTTAATATTATCTAAATATACAAAATTACAAAAGGGACCCGATTTTTTTTTCTTATTAGCTTTATTAAATGAGGTCTTCAGTTAATTCCTTTTTGTTTTTCCCACTAAAGTATTCATATTCTTTTTAGTTTTTCTTGAACAAACACTATATCTTTTTGCTTAAGAACTCCCATAATCTATATGATTAAGAAATTTTAATTATTCTTTTTATAATTTTTCAAATGTCATTAATATATGGCTTTTTTTTAGTTTATTGTACTTATATTACATGAATATACAAAATTACATACAAAGGGCTCCGAAACAAATATTTTTAATAGCTTTCTTAAATGTGAGGTCTTCAGCTAAATTTTTTACCAATAAAGTCTTCATATTCTTTAACACGCCCTTCTGTATTCACACTATAAAACATTTTTATATTTCTTTCTATATCTAATTTTTCTATATTTTTAGTTATTTTGGTTCACGGTTATTTCTCTCCATAATGAGGTCATTTTTTTAAAAAATAAAATTAAACTCTATCTTTTATTTGTTGTTTTGAATAAATTCTATGTGACTGAAAAATTTAATTTATAATTTTTTCAAATGTCATTACCATGTGATTTTTTTGCCAGTTTGTTAGTGTACTTATATTATATAAATATACAAAAATACAAAAAGTTCTGAACTCATAACTTAGGGCGGGCTTGTTTAATTAGTACCCTAAGGCCTCGTTTGATTCAGATATTAGGATCAGTGGGATTAATAATACCAATACCATGTTTGATTCATATAGTATTAATACTGGGATATCTCATGCTAATATTAATACCATGTTTGGTTCTGTAACTTGTATGCGGAATTATATTTTGGACTAACAAATTTTGTTTTAAAAAAAAAATATTTTAAAAAATTTGTAAAAAAAAAAATTAAATTTTTTAAAAAAAAAGTTTTAAAAAAAAATTAATTTTTTTTTTTAAAATAATAATAATATAGTAGTAGTAGTGGCATTTTTGAAAATATATGGTTCATTTTTATTAATCCTGGATAAACAATACCACCTCCCCCCTGGTATTAAATTATAGCACAAAGAGTGGTATTAAGTTAGTACCGGTATTAGTAATCCCAGCACATTTGTGCAAATTAAACAAGGTATTATAAAAAAAGTGGTATTAATAATCCCATCCCACTTTTTAATACCCGAATCAAACGAGGCCTAAGGGTATCTTACAAAACGTCTCTTCTATCTCTCACTATATCTTCATTGCTTTTTCTATATGCACAAACACCAAGAGATCCAAGACCAATCAATTCAACACCACCGGTTCAGAAGAAAATAATTACGCCAGATCACTGCTTATATTTTTGCTTCTATTTTGTAGCCATCGATCGTTTAAAGTGGAATTTTGCGCAACGTACCTGTACGTGGAAGATTTTGTTATTAGAATATCATATTTTTGTACCAGAACCTGTTCATTTAATTCGTCATCTTCTCCAAGCATGCACAAAAGATGCATTTTTCATCTCCTCTAATTCTTATATCATCATCGTAAACTCCATTGACGGAATCCCTAATTATTTAACTTAGTGAACCTAAACTTCCTTAATTTGCATATATAGAGCATCAAATCTACTACCTGGTTGTTTTCTCAAAATGCGTGTGACATGTAATTGAAACTTTTTAACACAAAATTATATGCAAATTAACTTGATTTTCGTTTTTCGATCTCTTTTGAGAATTATTAAAAACAAAGAGAAAATAACCGGAAGATCAAATTAAAGAGATAAAAACATGCTTTAATTTTCCTCATTCAACTTTTCCACTTTATCTACTGCAATTAGATTCACTCGGGGTGCTGATTTTTTCATTGCTTCACTTTTTGTGCACGTACCATATATATGTATAGTTCTTGTGTAGGCTTCTCCTTAATTTTTTTGGCTGCGGTGAAATATATATATATATGGACCGCTTCCTCATTACATGTTTCTTGCTTGACTAATTGTTATATCCAAAGCAAGACAGTATACTCAGATACATAAATATATATATATATATATATATAATTGAAACAAGAAGAAATTAAGTTTACATAAATACTACATATATGTGTGTGTGTCAAAACAGGACAAGATTAGATAGATACGGACAGAGAGATATCTACATTATCTAAGTAATGAAATGATGAAATCAAGATAAATAACACGAAAATAGAATATTATGAATACTACAACCCACAAACGTGCATACATGGAAATAAAATATTACAATAACTAACTTTCGTATGAACTTATTGACTACTACATACCACAAATTAAAGCATACATCAAAAGAAAATTTGTAACTCATAATAATGAATTAAACATAAGAAAACCAAACACACACACATATATATAATAAAACTTCCTCAAACTGAACCAGTCCTCCCGAGCGTGCAAATTGAAGGCATCTTTCTTTTTCCGTCCAGGCCAGTCCACGTACGTACATACGTACCGCTCCTGGAACTTAATTTAATCTAGTTGTGATTCTGGAAATGCTTAAAGTAGAGTTTGGATCCATGATATGTGAGTGCAACCTTGTCACCTTCTTTAAGTCCCTTCCTAGTAACGAAAGCCGGCCTCCAGCCTCCAGCGAGCACATAGGAGTTACTAGACCAATGCTTGAGACGCAATACAAATGAACGATTATCGTCCACATCAAAAACATCAATGGGGAAGCCGTCAGTGTTACTGCACTGGTCAGCAGCGGTTTTGTCCATTGAACGCAAAATAGGCTCCACAAATTGTTTCTGCAATAGAAGCCTACACTGGTTGGGACTGACATCACTACAAGTCAGGTTTTTGGTAATGTATTCTTCAGGCAGTCTACGACCCAGCTGCAGCTGGGTATACTCATTTGAAAGAGTTCCGTTTTGTTGATTCCTGCTAGCTGCAACTCCTTGTCTTTGAACACAATCGATTAATTGCTGGGTGATTACCACTAGCTGTGCACCTGCAGAAGAATTAGCATTAAGGTTTTCAAAATGGAAGGGTGGGGGTGTTGTTGGCAGTGATGGTTCACCAAAAGAAGCAGAATCGGAAGGATGGGAGGGTTGGGGTGCCAGGACTGGCAGGGTGTTGGTGGAAGAAGAAGAGTAGTGAGCCATATCAAGAGATTGAAGAAGTTGAGATGGAAAGATAACTCAAGTGAAAGAAGAAGAAGAAGAATTGTTGGATGTGGAGTAGAACAGAGAGTAAGATTGGCTGGTATTTATAGAGGATAAGAGGAACCCTGAACTCGACATTCACATTGACAGAAAAAATTAGAGAAACAAAACCTACAACTAGCTAGGTAGGTAGGGTTTGTCTGACACCTTTTTCTCCACGCTAAAAAAATTGATATTTGAAAGCAATTAGAAATATATATATATATATATATATATATGATTATCCATGCGTGCATGTTCCAAACAATCATTATTTACTTGATTGCAACCATATTCGTTAGTCTCGGTAAAACTGCGCGTCAGATCGTGCTAGCCAGTGGCCAAACTACTCATCACCACCAAAAAGCAAGCTTCTATTTTTCGATCTTTGTAATATATTCGCAAGTTTATATTTATATAATTTTATGTATATATAAGAAGGTTACCCAAAAAAATAAAAAAATGAGCATTTACCTTTTGCTTAAATTTTTAAAACCGACACCAAGTTCATAATTTGAGTGATAGAAGCTCTCGAATTGTTTTGCCAGAGATCTATAGTTTGATTCAATCTCACTTTATTTCCCTTCCTCAAAATCAAATTTTAAGTGTATCTATGTACCTGTCACTAAATTTTCAAATTGATGTGTCAACAATAAGTTTATGTTTATATGTTTGCATACTCCAAGGTGGAGTTTGTTGGGAATGGTACATTGGCTCAAATCAATAGTCCTACATTGGTAACATAAATGTTCAATATTGAATTAATAAGAGGGCCGAGGTGGATTAACTATTTTTATCATTGTAGCAACCATCCCTTTCATGTGATTCAAGACTACTTTCATGCAATTCAATAGTCCTACTTTTGTTTCTTCCATGTGAGTTTTATATGTGATGGTCCCAAATACCAAAATATTTTGTACATATGTATCTATCTTCTCGATCTTTTTCTAGAGTTGGGTATGGTTTGATTGGAATTAATTTTTTAAAAAATAAAAATTATTTATAAGAGTAAAATTGAAACTATAACATATTCAGCCTCAAAATCGATTGGAATCACTACTCACCATATATATATATATATTAGTATAGTACTGAGACAGTGGAGAGACAGCAAAGAATTTCAAGGGTCCACAATCTATCGTCTTTTCTTTTAGAAAGAAGGCGAAAAAGAAAAAAGAAGAAGAAGACGAGGAAGAAAAGCTCGTTTTTTTTGTCGACAGTAGCTAATTAAGAGGGGCAGGAGCACATGAGAGAAAAACGTACCTTTTGTTAGTGACTGAAATACAAAACATGATCAGGATTCTCTTCTTCTATCATTTTTTTTTGGAGATGAAAATAAAATAAATTAACGGGCAATGTTCTAAAAATCGTAAATCGGACCTAGATCGGCAAGGTGGGGATTGAGGATTTTTGGAGAAATCGGAAAAAAATCGGGGATTAATCGGAAAAACCATAATTTGAAAAATCGGGAATTAAATAATATAATAACATTTTCATTCCCACAAGGCCACAAATAATTTCCAAAATAACATCAATTTCCCATAAAAAAAAATAAAAAAACAAGTCCATACCCACAAGGCTACAAACAATATGTTGAGTCAACACAAAGCACAAGTAACAACTAACAAGTTCAAACTAAATTAAGCATGTGTTTGTGATTTGTGAGTTAGGGCATTTTTTGTTATGATTTGTACAAAGTGTAAGGGGAAAAAAAAGCCCTCCAAAACAACATCATTTTATTAAGTTTTGTTTTGTTTTTTAATTGTCATTAACTCCCCGATTTTTGCCGATTTTCTCCGATTTGTGCCGATTTTTCCCGATTTTCACCCGATTTTGGAGACAGCCGATTTTTGAGAACCGATTTATGGAAATCCGATCGGATAACTCCCGATTTCCGATTTTTGGCCGATTTATCGGCAAAAAATCCCAATTTTTAGAACACTGTTAACGGGTTACATATATATTCAAGAACATACTAAATGATAATGTATATTTCTTTCAATTAAGTACACACTAATTTTATATTTAAAAAATATCCCTTTTACATAACATCAATTAGACTATTCTAACTCGCTTATGATTTTGAAGACGTGGGTACAAAATTTAATTCAAATTACTGTTTTAAATATATATGTCAATTTACACCGGTATAAAATTATGAATTTTTTTATTCACTCAAATTTTTTTCTTAAATTCATAATTTATCAATTTTATTGTTGAGTAAGTTATTTTTATTGTGCTTAATTAACAAACGTGCAAAATTCCAAATCAATTATATATTTGTAAAAATTATCTGATTGATTGGCCTAAGTCTGTAAGCAAACCCATTCTAGCTTCCTTTTGGTGACATTTCCAAAATATTGAGGTTAAATTTTACAAGTTTGGCAACTGCAATTAATTTGTGTAAGAGTAAAACGCACATTCTTTATGTTTTATTTGCTTTTTCTTGAGTGCAGGTGTACACATACTAAAATGGTTGGACCTGATAATAGTTTCAACACAAGCAAAGATATATTAGGAATAAAATTTGTATGGAAAAACCCAGATCCATCATACCAAAAAATAAATTCTAAATCTAATGAAAAAGAAAGGAAAAAGGTAATGTAAGTACATTATTTCTTACATGATCGTAGGTAATTAGGCAATGCACTTTCTTTTAAGAATACATATGTTCCACCTACTTTGGAACACAAGTGTGGAATCTCAAAAGGCCTCAGTACTAATTAGCGGATCCATCCCACTTGTTAATTTTTTTTCTTTTTTAACAGCAATACAACAAAAGAAAAACAAGAAAATTACAAAAGAAGAAAATAAAGAGGGGCCCGTGGAGGATGTTGAAGCCATCCCCACGAGATTCCCTTTGCTAGCTAAAGAAGCGATACTATGGGCGATAGCATTCTCTTTACGAGGAATCCACAAAAATGAAATCCACAGAGCCTAGCAAAAAATCTAATGTCCCCAAAAATGAAATCCTGCTTGTTAATTCTTGTTAAACTTCAACATCTTCTAATGTGTGACTATTGATTTTAGCCGGTCATTCCTAACATGATTCTGAAATTGTAAAGAGATCTGAACCTTACTTTAAGAAAAATGTACTCACAAACCGCTAATTAACACAAATACAAAATACCTCGAGTATTACGATGTGACAACTGTAATAGAAAAAAACCCTTACAAAAATGCGGAGTTTTGGTTTAGAACAAATCTTGTTCCCATCATGAATTTTGGTGCCTTGATTATATTACGAAAAGAAAGTAGACTCTTAATTCAGAAAATACCAAAAAGAAATAGTAGACTGTTAATTTGGATGGAGGGTGTATATCTTTTCCTCTGCACATAAAGTTAAATGCTAATTTGTTAACAATTGCAACGTCTTCTTCAAATTCCTGATCAAGAAGTATGCATTGAGCATATTTTTTTCTGTATCTCTTGCATCACATGGCTTTGGCATGTCTTGTTAGCGCATTTTTCTTCTTCTTTCTATTTAACTCTTTTTATTAGTCACTGGTCTCATTTGAAAGATCTCAAAGAATTCTTCCCAAGAAGACAAATTTCATGAAAAATTGATATTTACAAAAATCAAAATTCAGTTAACATTATATAAAAAAAGTTTGAACAATTTTAATTTCGTGAAAGTGGGAAAGAGGTGGAAAAGCTAGAAGACGGAGCATAATGAATTGGACTCTTTTGGTGAATAAATTTAATATTGGCTACTCCTTAATTTGGTGACGTCGCTGTATTATGGAAGTACATGTATCTGTACAATTGTTATTTATGTGAGACGGAGATATTGTTTGTCTAAATCACAGAAGGGCTAGGACTCTTTGTCACGTGCCGCTTTCATGCTATTTTTTACTAAATCAAGAGAGGACCTTTTATTATGTTTTGTTTCTCTTTTTTGCTTTTCTATCTTTAATCGGAAGACAACATCTTTTACTCTTTAAGTCAGGCCGACTAGAGATAGGACTTTGGATGAATCAGTTGTAAAATTTTGCTTTTCTAGTAGTTGCCAAAAATAAATTCATTACTTTGGCTTTGTTAATATATTTTGTATTAAAAATAAATTTGCCTTTTCGAACGTATTAGTGGTCTCATGATTATATATATATTATATATATATATATATTGGAGTATATATATATAAGGCCTCTTTTGGTTATTGAACTATTAAAGTTGTTATTTTTGGCAGAATGTTTTTTTTTTTTTAATATTTTTGTGAGTAATAAACTAGATTCCTCAAGTACATATATCCGTACAACTATTATTAATGTCACACGGGGAAAGTATTTGTCTGAATCACATAAGGGCCGGGACTCTTTGTCATGTGCCACTTTCATGCTATTTTTAACTAAATCAAGAGAGGACTTTCTATTTATGTTTTGTTTGTCTTTTTTGCTTTTCTGTCCTCAATTGTAAGATCTTTTACTCTTTTAAGTCACGGTGTTTTTGAATAGAGATGGGACTTTCGATGAACTGCGTGCAAAATTTTGCTTTTCTAGTAGTTGCCAAAAATAAATTCATTACTTTGGCTTTCGTTAAAATATTTAATTTGTATTAAAATAATTTTATTTTTTTTAAAACGTATTAGTGATCTCATGCTTATATAGGGTTGTAGCTAGTTTTACCATTGTGGGTTCTAAGTGTGTTTTTGGTTTCAGTCGGAATAGAAATTAAGATACCCCAAACTCAAACCACATGTAAAATTTCGGTTTCTGTTTCTAAATTTTCGAAACCCAAACTCAAACCAAACCTTTTAATTCGGTTTTATTTGATTTTGACATATATATTTTTTAAACCAATTTAACATAATAATGTAATACTAATAGTAATGTAAGATTAATTCATACTCAAATTAAAGTCATGATTTTTTTAGAAATAAGGAGTAAACATATAGATATTATGTTTTTTATTTAGTTACTATTTTATTTGCACATTTACAAGAATAAAACACAATAAATAAAATGATGAATTATCTTGCCGTAATGTATGCGATAAAAAAAATCTTAGCATTGTGTAGTTAATTCAATAATAAGGGCATGCGTTTATGACTTTTTTTTAATAGGATCATAATATACAATTAATAAGGAACATATTCTGATAAAATATCATATTTTTTGTATTATAGTATAATTAACGTGTACCCTTCGAGTATGTATTAATATTTTTTTTCTCATATACATAATTCGGTTCGGTTCAGTTTAGTTCTGTTTTGGACTAGCTTGGCCCCAAACCTGAACCAAACTTTTCAGTTTCAGTTCGGTTTTCTCATTTTCAATTTCGTTTTTTTTCGGTTCGGGGTTTTACGGATTGGTTTGGTTTGTTCAGTTAGTTTTTGGATTGACCTTAACACCCCTAATAGGATCAAAACTAATACTTATAATGCACAAATTAATAAGGTATATTTTAAATATATATGGACTTAATGTGTATAATTTACATCATTTGCATTTGAAAAATGTTGTTAATAGTGGGGTCAATCTATAAAAATCTACTTAGTCGAAACAAATTTTCCATGATAAATGTTACTTAGTTCAAAACGTACATGTCCCAAAATGTCTCAAAATTATGTTCCAAATGCATTTTAAACGATAAATGATATCTTTATATTTATTATTGGGTTGTACTTTTTAGTAGCATTGGTCATTCATATTTTTTTTTGATTGATAATTTAGTCACTACACAATTGATATAAAATTAATGATGTATTATTGAATGATCTCACTTACAAAAAAAATTTGTTTCGCCATTATGCACATATATATATATATATATATATATAAGGTCCCCTTTTGCTTTTTGCACTCTTAAAGTTGCTATTTTTGGTGGACCCTTTTTTGTGTATCGATCTTTTTGTGAGTAATGAACTTATATAAAAAATATTTATGATTTGAACAAACATTTAATAATATATGTTTATTCTTTTTATGAGTGATGAACTAATATTTTATACTTGGATTGGACTAAACCTATATTAATATGATATTTAACACTAAGAAAAAAAAACTACTTTATAGCCGCCCTCATTTAATTTATAACAAAAATATTTCAAGAAGGAAAAAAACCTATATATATCTATATTCTAATTAACACTGAACTAACTTAATTGATAAAATACTCAGCATAATTCAAGAGAGATGTATTTTGAATTCGAGACTTATTCGAAAGATGAGAACTTTGGTTGTTATTATTACAATAAATAGAAGATATTTACACGTTATTTTATTTAAAAAAAAAATAGAGAACAATACATCAAGTAAATAGTGTGTGTGTGTGTGTGTGAGAGAGAGAGAGAGAGAGAGCTGAGTGAGTGTTAATAGTCCTTTATCAAATTATGTCTCTATGTGAACAGGCAAACTTTTTGTTTGTTTATGCACTTACTTTGTGATACATATGATTTGTTTATACTCCGTTTTTATTGGTAAAGATTACCCATTAGTGTGTCACTTTGCTTGAGAACTAAAGGGACTTTGTATATAAAGAGTTTAGTCTTCCTAACTAATTATTTTCCAAATAATATATTTTAATGCAGAAAAAAAATTTATACATTTTTAGTTTATTCTCTTAGACTCTGTTTGATTACAATATGAAAAAAAAAATTGAGTTAGTATCGGTAAAAAGATGAAAATAAGTTGAGTACATGAGTGATGTCATCTTGATTTTTAAGTTTTTTCATGGAAAAAAATTTCTATACTTATTGATGAGGAAAATTTTTCCACAAAAAATATGGAAGGATGAATGATATTTATTTATAAAATGAGCAACATCTTTCATTTTATTTTTCTATCTTTTCACACAAACTAACTATATTTTTTTATGGGGCAATTAAAAAAAAGGGCTTATTAGAGAAAGATTTTCACACTAAGGCCAAGGAATAATTTTTTTTTAAATAAAGGGCCTATTTTTTATTTTATTGATAATATGACATGTGTCTTTTTTTTTCATTATAAAATGACATCCCAACCCTTAAAATAAACTAAAAAAATATCAATATGCATTAAAATATGGACTGCAATATGAACTTTGCAGTCTATATTTCACTGCAATATGAACTTTGCAGTCCATATTTCACTGCAATGTGAACTTTGCAGTCGATATTTTTAGTGCAAAGTTCATATTGCAGTCCATATTTTACTGCAATGTGAACTTTGCAATCCATATTTTTAGTGCAAAGTTCATATTGCAGTACATATTTCACTGCAATATGAACTTTGCAGTTCATATTTTATTGCAATATGAACTTTGCAGTCCATATTTTTTGTGAAAATTTCATTAAAAGGGGTAATTTAGGTAATACATAACATGTTTTTATTAATTAAATGATATTTAAATTTATTCAAATACATTCATTTAAAATATAAAACAAAATAGGCATCTTACACTAATTACCAATTAAAAATAGGCCCTTCATTCAAAAAAATATTATTCATTGGATTTTTGGTAAAAATCAATGTATAATAAGCCCTTCTACCTAATTTCTAGTTTTTTTATTTTTTTATTTTTGCAATCAAACATAACCTTAATTTCTAATCTTTAATTTAAAAGGCTGAAAGGTCCTTCAATTTATAACCCCAACACGTTAAAATCTAAACAAGTCCGCCGCACCATGAATAAAATTAGAAAGCCTATTAATTAGTATACATATGCCCACTTAGCAATATATCTATCCTTTGGCACCCTAACGGCATCTTACTGGTCTCATGATTATATTGGGAAAATTTTAAGTAATGACCACTATTTACGGACTGGACCATTGGACACACTTGTCGATGGAATTTTTTTATGAAATTTGGTGGGAATGTTCTTCATCATGTGTAGAACAACTCCACCAAATTTAGTCAAAAACTTCAACCGGGAAGTGGGTTAATTACAGGATTGAAAAATATTGGTTCACAAATAGATATATAAAATCTAAAATTTTTCAATCCTGTAATTAACCCACTTTCCGGTTGAATTGTTTATGAAATTTGGTGAAGATGTTTTACATATAAAGAAAAACATCCCCACCAAATTTCATCAAAAAATTCTATCGGAAAGGATGCCAAATATCCCGGTCCATAAAAATGGTCCTTACTTGAAATGCACCATATATATATATATATATATATATCTATGTATAAGGCCCCGTTTTGCTTTTTGCACAATTAAAGTTGCTATTTTTGGTGGACTTTTTTTTTTGGTATCTTTTTTGTGAATACTAAACTAATATTTTATACTTCGATTGGGCTAAACCTATAATAATATTTAATTTAACACTGAGTAAAAAAGAAAACCTATCCTATAGCCACCCTCCTTCAATTTATAACGAAAAGATTTCCAATAAGAAAAAAAACCTATATATATATATATCAATATTGTAATTAACATTGGACTAATCTAGTTGATAAAACATTCACCCGAATTCAGGAAATGTTTGAGTCTCATCCGAAGAAGGAAAATTTTCGTTATTTTTATAATAAAGGGAAGAGATCGATTTAGACGTTATTTTTCATATAATATTTCCCTAAATTTTATTCATTAAAGTATACTTTTTTCTTAATACATATATTCTATATTTATATTAGAATACCAATTAGTTTACATCACTTCGTCTAATAAAATTTATGTTTAGTTTTTTTGTCGTCTGTCGTGTTCCTTATTTTTTTAATTTTTTTTTTGGTGTCAAAATAACACTTAACTTTTTTTTTGGTTAAAACAGGGAAAGAACAACAAAACAGAAAGAAACAAAAAAACCAAATAAAGTTAAGAGCTTCTGCTAAACTTAGCTCCTCTCATATTGCATTTCATCTCTTCAACAATTTCATTTGGATGAATGAGCATTCTAACTTCCTGCTCAATTTGCTCACTTCCCATGTAAGCCAGGGCGTCGCCACACTTGTTTGTATTGTGGGGAATATGAGCAATCCGGGCGTCCATCTGGATGACTAAAGCTTTACAGTCTTCAATGAGAATCCTATTCGGATGGTTTTTCTCATTATCAGTATCTTTTATAAGGTTCACTGCATTTATATAGTCTTTTTAATGTTGATACTTCTCCAATTTCTCTATTTGCAAAGTTTGAGGGCATGCCTTAAATCCCATAATTCAACTTTAAGAGCGTCTGTGTAACCAATGTATCCGCAAAATCCTTCGACCCATTTTCCTCGGTCCGTCCTCACAAGACCTCCGAATCCACCTTTGTGATCTTCCAAAGAGTTACTTCCATCCGTATTGATTTTAATGCAACCTGCAAGAGAGAAATTCCAACAAATAAGTCTACCATCATTGTTAGAGTTACTTTGAGAATTATTCTCAAAGGTTGTAGAGACATCTTTAGCAAAACTTAGGCTAAGGTTAGCCACAGTGTTTTCATTTTGGAAATTATCGTTGAATTGTAACTCGTTACGCATTTTCCAAATATGTTAAACAGTAGAAGGAAAAAAAAAAATCTCCAATTCATATTACCTATACGCTTGATCAAGAAAAGGGAAGTCACAGTCTAGTCCTTTCAAAAACTTTAACAGGGAACTCGAGAGCAAATTTACAAGGACCAAGGGGCCCTTTGTTAGTGATTGAGAAAGAAAAGGACATGTATATCCGCTAGCTAGTTGTGTGATTTTGTTTCTGTGGTGTCCTGTTTGTTGTTTTTCCTTATTTCAAAACAAAAAAAGAATATCCAAGGAATCTGCGCAAATCCCAAGGAGTCTTTGTGCATGTACGTGGGTAGCATGATAATAAAGGCCAAGCCTCAACTTACCAAGAAATCCAAGTAATTTGTCGGTTACACCGTACATCTTTTCCCTTTTTGTTTTTCATTACAAAGAAATCGAGAGAATTAAAATAGAAAATCCTCCTAAACTATATATTATTAATTGTTCTTCCAAAAAAAGCTAGTGTTTTTTTATTGTTATTATAGTATTTAATACTACGTACTATATAGTATTTCAAGCGGCCCATACGTTAAATTAATAACCATTACCATACTTTATTAAGATACAAATCTTAAAAGTGCAATTTAGAATTTATACTAGCTTAAACTAAATTTTAAATTGAAATATTTTTTAAAGACAAGACGTCTACTTAATATAATAATACTACTATTATTTTATTTATTTTGTTGATACAATCCATACAATACTGAATAAATTACTTAAGTCGAACTTAAGAAAGAGTAAAGAGAAGGAGGTAAAGTTTAAAAGATGACTTAAAACGTGTTAAATGTAACAAAGGTCTAAACCCACTTGTGAGTTTTAAAAGTAACGTAATTTAAATATTATACTCTAACATATTAAAAAAATATTAGTATATTTGTTATTTATAATAAATTTTATTTTCATTAAAAGAAAAAAAATAAAAAAAAATTTAATATGAACATTGCAAAGGTATATTTAAGACAAATGCGGGAAATATATACTTTGTGCGCTCTATTTCATGAAGAATTCTATTATACACTTGGGTTGGGCTGAACAATATAAAATAAAAAGGCTTGTATATAGCCACTATTGTCACTCTAGTTTAGTCTATTTGGGCCGAGCTAAAGTGTGGTAGAGCCCTCTAATAGTTCTGTCATTGGCTAGGAGAATGCCCGAAGTGGGCAAATAACAGCTCACAGGTGAGTTGAATTTTTCTTAAAAAGTTTAGTGTTCAATTAAAATGAGAAAAATAATTTAGTGTGTAAATTTAAATTAACATTTACTATAACAAAGTGGGCTCACAACAAAATAACTCAAATTTAGTGGGGGCAATAAAGCAGAGCTATGGACAAACCGCTCTCTAACGACAAACATGCTCTCAAAAGTCTTTATTGTTTGACTGATATAGGCAAACAAGCTTAATAAAGTACTCGGCCATGTGCCACTTTTTGACTAGAGAGTGAACTTTCAATCCTTACGTACACTCAATTGCAGGAAACATCTTTTATTTCAAGGGTTGGTTTGATTACAAAAATAAAAATAAAAAATTAATTAGTTTATATGAAAGATAAAAATTAAAGTGAAAAATATTACTCATTTTATGAGTAAATATCTTTCATCCTATTATATTTTTGGTAAAAAGTTTGTCTCGCCACCAAGTAAAGAAAAAAATTTCTTCACAGAAAAACTTAAAAGTTAAGAGGATATCATCCCTATCATTCAACTTATTTTCCATCGTTTTATCAAAACTAATTCAATTTATTTTCATTTTCCACTTTGCAATCAACGGGACTTAAATTTATGGAGAAGAAAAAGTCCCTCGATGGATGAACCAAGTGCAAAATTTTGCCTTTTTAGTAGTTGCCAAAAAAAATTCGTTACTTTGGCATTAAAAATAAATTTGCAGCAAATTTGGCTTTCGTGAGTTGCAGCAAATTTCAAAAAAGCTGCCCACTGAAAATTTGAATCCTCTTGATTGTTGCCCCAGTTTCTCTCGATCACAAGATTTTTGTATTAAGATCTTCCTTTTGCATTTTGAATTGAGAATGGGTTGAATATTCATCTACCTATTCTCTTGTTAAAAAAAAAAGGTTGGATTCAAAGGGAAACATAACTTCAATAGTAAAAAATACCAACACTTGATGTGTATATATATATACATATATATCAATACCAACGTATTTTCAGGTTACATTAGAATAATACAGCAATGATAAATAATATATTATTTTTAAAAAAAAAATTAACAATTTTTGGCTACACTTCGATTACCACCAAAAAGCAAGCTTGCATTTATACAATTTTGTTTATATGTCACAAATTCACAAGTTTACCCAAAAAAATTAGAATCTACCTTTTGCTTAAATTTTTGAGACCAACACCAACGCCTAGTTTATAATTCGAGCAGTAAAAGCTCTACAATTCTTATCGAAATTTAAGTGTATCTATGTACCTATTGTTAAATTTTCAAATTGATGTGCCAATAACAAACTTGTATTATATATGTTTGATTACTCGTTGTTCTAGTAACAGGATGTATCTCGAGATGTTGTGTCAACAAGTTGGATCATTGTGCTAATGAAACAATGGTCTACATGGATTTAATCCGAGGTGCAGATTGTTGGGAATTTTCCGATCAAATCAATAGTCCTTCATTGGTAATGTAAAAGTTTAACGTTGGATTAATAAGGGGTGAATTGACTATTTTGATGAACACTGTTATTTATCACTGGTCTCATTTGAAAGATCTCGACGAGCTCTTCCCAACAATACAATTTTCATGGAAAACTGATGTGTAAATCAAAAGTTAACACATTATAGAAAGATGTTTTAGGACAAATTGGCTTGATTAAATTTGATCATATTAATTACTCTAATATAAATCAAAGGGTATAAATTCTTTAATTACTTGAAATTTAAATTTGATCATATTAAATTTGATCATATTAATTACTCGAAATTTAAAAATCACTTGTTTTTTTCTTTGGGTGAATAAGATCATAAAATAATTAAAGAGGCAATTAGGTATAAGGGCTCATTATAATAATAATATAATTATAAAGGACATTTAAAAATTAGCTGTGTAAATTAAGGACACTATACAAAAAAGACACTAATACCCCTTCCTTATAATATCGTCTCATTATAACACCAACAGCAACCAGAAGGTGCTAAATGCATTTAGCACCCCCTGCACAGCAACCAGAGGGTGCTAAATGCATTTAGCACTACAACCAAAAGGTACCAGAAGGTGCTATATCTATTTAGCACCCTCTGGACAGCAACCAGAAGGTGCTAAATGCGTTTAGCACCCCTTGGACAGCAACCAGAGGGTGCTAAATGCATTTAGCACCCTCTGGACAGTAACCAAAGGGTGCTACATGCATTTAGCACCATCTAGACAACAACCAGAAGGTGCTAAATGCATTTAGCACCTTCTAAACAACAACCATAAGATAACACCACTTGAACAACAAATCAGAAGGTGCTAAAATAATTTTAGCACCATTACAAAATAGAGAACAACAAAATTGATGAGATCAACATCCACTCAATTTATTTATATGTATATAGATATGGATCGACGTAGGGTTCGTAAAAAAATAATAAAAAAAAGAGTTACAATCATATTTTTTTTTTCAAATCCTGCTGGGCTGTCAAAATTGATCGATTTCGATAGCAAAACTACTTCTGATCGTCTTAATTTTTCACGCGATAATAGTAACTTAAATTAGCCAAATCCAACGGTTCGATCAAAAGTTATATATGTTTTACGATTGCAGATCTAGAGAAGAAGAAGAAGAAGAAGAAGAAGAAGAAGAAGATGATGATGATGATGATGAGGAGAACGATGATGATGAGAACGATGATCCTCTCGGAGATACGATCGGAGAGTAAAGTGGTGGTGGTGAGACAACTTCTCTTTTCTCTTGTTTTTTGTTTTCTCTCTCTAAACTATGTGTAAGTAAGAGAGAATAATATGTCTTTTGTATAATTAGAATAAATAATATAGTAGGGTAGTTTTGTCCATCAACATTTATCATTTTCCTTAAAATAAATTAATATTATAAAAAGTGTCCTTATTGTAAAACCAAATTATGAAATTAGTACTATTTTCCTTTATTAAACATGAATCCGTCCTTAGAGTTATAACACATTACGGAGCGAGACCTTATAACCCATTATCTCATAATTAAATTGGACTCTTTCGGTGAAGAAATTTAATATTGGTTACTCTTTAATTTGGTTTCATCGCTGTATTAATGAGAAAGATTGTTTTGTTTGTCTTTTTTGCTTTTTATATCCTTAATTGTAGGACAACGTCTTTTTCTCTTAAGTCGGGCCGTTTTTAACTAGAGAGAGGACTTTCGATGAACCGCGTGCAAAATTTTGCTTTTTTAGTAGTTGCCAAAAATAAATTCGTTACTATGGCTTTTTTTAATATATTAAAAATATTTTTGTTTTTTTGAAGGAATTAGTGTTCTCTCTTTCTTTTATATATATATATATATATTATATATAAATTTGAGAGGTAATTCCGCAGTTATTGAAACCGTTCCGTCGCTTATCATTTTCAAAAATTTATTTTTTTTAAATTATTTATATTTGAATAGCACATATGTAGCGTGTACACGAAAAATCTAGTGTATATATAAGGCGATGAAGAAACGATTAGAACAAATAAATTATGTATGTTTATTTAATCTGTTAAGTTTTCTGCATTTTACGTTATATGTGTTATTTAAATTATTTGTCAATTTATTTTCCAAGCATTTTAGTTTACATTTTCAAAAGCTTGTTCCTTTGGAAAATTCCTATTAGCAATGCTTGTATTTAGTTTCGAAAAGATTGGGTTAATTAAGATTACTTAGTATATATCTCTCTCTACCATCACTACTTTGTTTAGTTCAAGTTAGTTTGTGTTTGTGCAATGTTTGTTTTCTTAACAAAATTTGGCATTCTTAAGTGAATTAATTTGAAAGTCCTCTTAATTAAGAAATTGAAAGAACTTAAGTCACAAGATAAGATGGATTTGAGCACTTCTACATAAATATAAGTATCTGAAATAAAAAATTGATATATTAATGTGTTAATTACTTGTTGGTTATAATAAATTGTTATAAAATTCTTTTAACCAACGTAATGACCATATTTTATGTCATAATTTGTATAGAATTAATTATTGGATCATTCAATTTTGGTCCAGAATTACAATATAATTAAACCTTCGTTAAGACTTTCAAATCTTTAGTTAGCTGTCATGCCTAAATTACACAATCAACCTAAGTGACCCAAACAAACCCTTCCTTAATTAATGGCCCCCTTTGCTTTTTGCGCTATTAAAGTTGCTATTTTTGGTGGACCCTCTTTTGTAATATTTTTTTTTAAAAGCCAAAGGTAAAAAACTTAAAAATCAAAAGAAATAAGACTAAGTAGCCAATATGGAATAAAGAATTGTAACTTTCCGAATTTAAGATAAACTTGGAAAAATGAGCAACATGATGAACAAGCCAATTAACCTCACGCGGCCAAAAATAAAATTGAACTCCACCGGCCTTAGAAGAAAAAAAATAAATTTAATATATTCTTGAACATATTCCATGAAATTGGACACTTGAGTATTCAAAAGATTAATTACTGTCAAAGATTCACTTTTCACTATAAGCTTAGCGTAGCCTCGCTATATGGAAGCCAATAAAGGACCCTTTTGTACCTCTTTGTGAGTAATGAACTAATATAAAAAGTATTTAACACTTGAACAACCAGTTAATAATATATGTTTATCCTTTTTATGAGTAATGAACTAATATTTTATATTTAGATTGGGCTAAACTTATATTGATATTTTAATTAACATTGAGAAAAAATACTACCCTGTAGCCGCCTTTATTTAATTTATAACAAAAATAATTCCAAAAAGAAAAAACCTATATAAATATTCTAATTAATATTGAACCAACCTAATTGATAAAATAGTCACTCAAATTTAAGAGAGGTTCTAATAATAAAAAAATTGACTACCTTACTTTCCTAGAAAATAAATAGAGAACGCATCTAGGAGAGAGAGAGACAGAGTTAAAAGTCCTTATCAAATTATGTCCCTATGTAACCGGCAAACTTTTTATTTGTTTATGATACATATATGATTTTTTTTGGAACAAAATACATATGATTATTTTATACTCTATTTTTTGGTTTTGTTCAAAGATTACGCTTGAGAACTAAAGGGTGTTGTATATAAAAGAGTTGGTCTTCCTAACTTCATTATTTTCAAATAACATATTTTAATGCGAGAGAGGAAAAAAAAAAACTTTACCGTCTTAGTTTATTCTCTAAATTTTCGATCTTTAATTTAAAAGGCTAAAAGGTCCTTCAATTTATAACCCCAACACGTGAAAATCCAAACAAGTCCGCCACACCTTGAATAAAATTAGAAAGCCTATTTAGTATATACCCACTTAGCAATATATCGATCCTTCCATATTAATTAGCTAGTATCTTTGTAGAAAAATTGGTCATTGGGTGTTCTTTAGGTATTTCAACTATTAATAATTTTACTATAATAAATTATTGAATTAGTGACAAAAATTAATTCTTCAATATATGTACCTTATTTTGGCAACCTATATATATATATACAAACTATGGTTAAATATATATATTAAATTTTAATTTGTGTAAATAACATTCAAAAAAAATATTTTTAATCTCAATCACACAAATTTTTATTCTCTTAAATATTTTTAAAATTAAAAAATCACGTTGTTAATCAAATCTCTGTCCTAGACACATGACACATCAATTAAAAGGACAACCAAACTACGTTTTATCCTTTGCGACCCTGATGGTGTCTTATAAAAAGTCTCTTCTCGATATATCTCTCATCACTCCCAATTTCTGTCATTATCCTTCATTGCCTTTTCTATATGCACAAACACCAAGTGGTCCAAGACCAATTAATTCAACACCACCGGTTTACAAGAAAATAATTACTCAAGATTACTGCTTATATTTTTGCTTCTATTTTGTAGCCATTGTTTAAAGTGGAATATGTTGAGCAAACAGTGAAGGTTTAATTTGTTGTTAGAATATTTTTTTGTACCAGACCCAGTTCAATTAATTCATCATCTTCTCCAAGCATGCACAAAGGATGCTTTTTCATCTCTAATTCTTATATATATCATCAGTGAAAACTCCAATGATGGAATCCCTAATTATTTAACTTAGTGAAGCTAAACTTCCTTAATTTGCAATTAGCATGAAATCTACTACCTGGTTGTTTTCTCGAAATGCGTGTGACATGTATTTGAAACATTTTTAACAAAAAAATATATGCAAATTATTTTAATTTTCCGGTTTTTTTTTCTTTTGAGAATTATTAAAAACATAGAGAAAATAACTGGAAGATCAAAGTATAGAGATAACAAACGTGCTTTAATTTTTTTCTAATTCAACTTACCACTTTATCTGCTGCAGTTAGACTCACTTGGGGTGCTGATTTTTTCGTTGCTTCACTTTTTGTGCACGCACCATATATATATATAGTTCTTGTGTTGACGTCTAGCTCCTTACGTTTTTTGGCTGCAGTGAAATATACATGGACCACTTTCTCATTACATGTTTCTTGCTTGACTAATTGTTATATCCAAATTAAGCAAATAAATTGACAGTACTACTCATATACACACACACACATACACACATATGTGTGTGAAAACAAGACAAGATTAGATAGATATTAACAGATAAAGATATCTAAGTCATAAGATGATGAACTCTAGATAACAATATGAATACATGGACATAGAATATTACAATAACTTTCGTACGAACTTATTGACTACTAAATACTACAAACTAAAGCATACATCAAAAGAAAATTTGTAACTCATTATAATGAATTAGCTAGACATAAGAAAACCAAACACACACAAAATATATATAATCAAACTCCTCCAAACTGATCTAGTACTCCCAAGCGCGCAAATTGAAGGCGTCTTTTTCCGTCTACCACTCCTGGAACTTAATTTAATTTAGTTGAGATGCTTAAAGTAGAGTTGGGATCCAAGATATGTGAGTCCAACCTTGTCACCTTCTTTAAGTCGCTTCCTTGTAACGAAATCCAGAATCCATCTTCCAGTGAGCACATAGGAGTTAGTACTAGGGCACTGCTTGAGACACAATACATATTCATCGCGACTTTCATCCATATCCCAAACTTTAATGGGGAGGCCGTCAGTGCTACTGCACCGGTCAGCATCGCGTCTCTGTATTGAGCGCAAAATATGCTTCTCCACACAGCTTCTCGGCAATAAAAGCCTACAATGGCTGTGATTGACATCGCCCTGAGTCAGCACTTTAATAATCTTCCAATAATCTTCACACAAGCCGAGTTTCATTAGCATCTGGATGTTGTTGTACTCATTTGCAAAAGCCATATTTTGTTGGTTCCTGCAACTCCTTGTACGTTCAACGGATTAATTTCTGGTTGGTTAATTACCGTTGGCCATGTGCAGAAGAAGACGAAGAAGAAGAAGAAGCAAGCTTGTGAAAATGGAAGGGTCGGGGTCTTGTTGGTACAGCAGGAGCGAAATTATGATGGGAGGTTCGGGCTCACACTGTCGGTAGTAGTGGTGCACCAGATGAAGCAGAAACGAAAATAATAATTTTAGGATGGGAGGTTCGGTCACCGATTGGTGCAGCCGAAGAAGGAGGTGGTGCACGAAGAAAGGCAGAATCGGAAGGATAGGAGGGTTGGGGTCGCAGAGCGCTGGAAGAAGACGAGTACTGAGCCACGTCAAGAGATTGGAGAAGTCGTCAATTAGAAGCATCTATAAGAAGAAGAAGAAGAAGAAGAAGAAGAAGAAGAAGAATTATTGGCTAACTAGCTTGTCTTGTTGCAAGTACTGGAGTATAACAAATAGTAAGATGGGCATGCATTTATAGAGTTGCGAAATCTCGACAATCGAGGACCCACTTGACCCTGACATAAAAAAGTTAGAGAAATATGTGATTGGACTATCATAAAGCTAGGATTTGACTAGTGACCTTTTTTTTGACGTTAAAAAAAAATTGATGTTCGAAAGCAATTAAAAAAATAAATAAATTTGATATATATATATATATATATTTATGTGATTATCCTTGCACGCAGGTTCCAAACAATAATTATTTACTTGATGACAATCCTATGTATTCTTTGGTTTCAGTAAAACATTACGTGTTTAATCGAGTTAGCCAGTGGCCAAACTAATCATCACCACCAAAAAGCAAGTGCATGTGCAACTTTGAATTCTCTGGCGTGCTCAATCCTGTCTCCAATCTCGATTCTGTAAACTTTTTTTCCCTCTAACTTACTAATTCTAAAATTATTTAATTCATTAAGTATTCAAGTTTAGTGTTTTTTTTTTGGTCTACATTCAAGTTTAGTGTTTGGTTGCAAATTAACTAATTTCGTGCTCCCATAAAAATAAAAATTACAAGCTATTAAAGTGAACTAATTCATAAAATAATTTACGGACTCAACTAAACCAAATCAAGTGAGTACTATCTACATTCTTAAGAGGAGGGATTAATAACACTGAAGTTGCAACTTGTGATATGCATTGGGTGTGGATGAAGGTCCTTTACTAATAGGATAACCACTCAATCTCAAATCGCTTGCTTTTAGTTGCATTGTGTTGTATCATCGTTAATATTAAGCACGGATATTTGTAGAACTCCCTTCTTACAAAATTAAGAGTCTGTTAAACTTTTCCATTTTTCAATGATATACTAGTTTCAACACATTGGATTTATGGTTCAACTTGGTTTTTCTCCTATTTATGAATTTTGGGCTATTCAGGCTCATTAATTTGTAAATTAACTAATTTTAGTGTAATTGGTTGCAAAAATGAAATGATATTAAGACAGATAAAATAAAAATATAGTTAAATAATTTAAAATCAGTGTAGGTACGAAAATTGATGAAAAAAAAATATCACACCATATAAATATTTGTTGAACTAAGATGATAATATACAATTTCCTCCAACTTCACAAACTTTTTTTTCTTCCGCGTGAGTCTATGTCAGGTCCCAAACAACAAAAATATTTGTACATATGTATAATTTGACTTTGTTCTTATAACAAAGGTTTGATAATTAAAGAGACAGTACAGCTTTTCAAGGGTCCACAATCTGAGTTTTTTTTGTTAAAATAAGCCATTTTTTTAAATTATTAGCCAAATTAAGCCACTTTTTAACATATTTGTGAATTACACTTTTAATAGAAAAATAATGATTTTGAATCACTATTTTAATGGAAAAATAGTGACAATCCAATCACTATTTTTTCATTAAAATAACGATTCAAAATCAGTATTTTAAAAAGTGTACTAATTTAGCAAATATATTAAAAAGTGACTTAATTTAACTAATAATTTAAAAATACGGCTTAGTTTGGAAAAAAAAACTCTCCACAATCTATTATCTTTGCTTTTTCCAAAAAAAAGACAAAAAGGAAAGCGAAATAAACAAATCCTTAGAAACAAGCGAGTTGATAGCCTAAACTTAATCGTGGAAAGAAACTGACAAGAAATATGCTTCACTGCTTGCTTTGGTAGCAAAAGCAAAATTGACTTCCATTATTGATTTTCTTCTGAGGTGTGCTTGAGGTCCTTAGGCGTAGTTTGTTCACGAAAAGAAAATTAATTAATTTATTTATTTTTATGAACGAAGAAAACTAAAATTTTTGTTAAGTTTTTTTTCATGTATTTAGTAAAGTAAAAAAAGTATTCAAAAAATATCATTTGATTTCCCTTCTAGTGCTTGGTTGGTACAGAAAAGAAAAGTCAAAATATATCAATATTTCAATAATACCCTAAAATTTTAATGGGTAAATTTGGCAATAGCATATTTGGGTAGGGATATTGTTTGCAAAACTTTTGTAATAAATGCTGAAAAACCAAAAAAAAAAATCAATTCTATAAGGTCTCACAGAAATGATTTCCCCCCTATTTTCCCCTCTATTAAAAAAGTATTTTCGAAGTTTATGCTTAATAAACAAAGGAAAGTAGTGACTTTCTTTTCCTTAATTCTCAAATTCGCGAACCAAATAAGACCTTATTGCTTTTTCACATGAAACGATGTAAAGAGTAAAATTATTATTAAAAAATAATTATATCACATTAAACCATGGTAATTAGCACTTTATAAGACTACGTTAATTTTCTAATATTTTAAAAGGAACTTTTATTAATGGTAAGCGCATAAATAAAATTAAAATTGAAGTTGATTTCGACTAAAACTCGAACAAACATACTTAAATCTTTATTAATTAGTTGTTGCTGCGTCAATACGGATAGATCCTTTAGAGTCAAACAAACAAACAAAAAAAAGCCATGTCGTAAGAAAGTTAGTGAAAGCACATCATATGCGCGCTGTCTTTTTATAATTTAAAGTATGAAATAAGCTTTTTCGTGATGTCAATATCTATACCACAAAAAGTTTGATTATTTGAACAAGAAGAAAGTTCGCAAGAGTAGAGCATATTCTGATAACTTTTTCAAAAGAAAAACCTTTTGTTAGTCACCAATTAGTAAATATGTGATTGACCAAGTTTTCTTACTCAGTGCCCACATAATAATTAATTTATATAATGGATTGCAACCGTATTCCTTAATGGAGCAAGTGGCTAAAATAGTAAGATATCAAGATCAAAATTCAATTTATTTTTTTTTAACAAGATTTATCAGGCCATTATATATTGAAAAATAGTATCCTACTACACAATGCGTAAAGTCATTACCATAAGTTTTATTTGTAAAAGTTAAATTTTAGAACGGACTTTCCATAATCAATAAATTGAATGCATTTTAAAAGAGTGTACTGGGAATACAAATTTTAGAAAATTATTTAAACAATTTTAATTAAGATTATCCTCCAATTAAAAATAATAATAAAAAAAAATCATTAATTGAATCCTATTACTGAACAGCTAAGTCGAACAACTTTAATAATTCTATTCGTGTATAATCACATCAGTCCTAATTGTACCACAAAATCTTTTACACTTTATGCAGAAGAAAAAGTCCAACCACCGAGACAAACTTTTGTAATTGACTGTACAAAAACATAGAGAGTGGCACGTGGCACCTCTTCTGTAGAGAGAGAGAGTCCTAGGCTCCTAGCCCATCAAAGCCAAACAGTGGGCCCCGTTCTGTTACTCAGACAAAACGTCTTTTTCTTTTCTTTTCTTTTCTTTTTTTTTTTCTTTTTTTTTTATATATCAAGAAAACATCCTTTTAACCACAAGTAGTGGGCCATAGTTTGCCCATCTTGAGTGTCTTCTGAGTTTGATCCGGATTTTTTTAAGTTGAATTATAGTAATAACAAATTTGCTTTGTCACCGACATTAATTACAAATTGAGATCGGTTGAAATACATAAAAGTTAATTCAAACATCTCCAAAAAAGAAAAGAAAAAAAGAAGAAGAGATAAACATCGTTTTCAGTTTGGATACATTGTATTGACATTAATACAGCGATGTGTTTTAATTTATGTTGATGTTGATAAAAGTTTTGTCTAGATTTTGATTGTGATGGATTCGGTCATTAATAACTGATGTACAGGACCAATGTATTAGTATTATATCTTCTAAATATACCTCTAGTGCATGTATGTCCCACAGAAGTAGTGACAGAAGAAGTGACCAATTAGTTAATAAGTGATTGGCCATGTTTTCTTGCTCAGTGCCCCCATCAAAATTAATTTATATACTGGATTGCAACCATATTTCTTAGCTCACTTTCGGAGCAAGTGGCTAAACTAATAATATATCATGATCAAGCTTTCTATTTTTTGTTTTGGCAAGGTTTACCAGGCCAATATATATATAAAATTAACGAGTTACATAATATATATATATATATATGTATAGAAAGAAAGAGTTATGTTATAAAGAGAGATTTTTTCACTTTAATTAAAAGAACGGACGCATATTTAGAGAGATAACTAGATAAATTATTTTTTTGAAATTTTGTAGAAATGATTTATATAGTGAGTAGATCACCTCCACTAAATTTCATTAAAAAAAAGTGTACGTATTGAAAAATTGATATATATGCGCACTTTCAGCCTTTGAAATTTTGGATAATTATCTCACTTACTTCTAGATTGAATTTTTTTAATGAAATTTGGTGCAGATAATCGATTCGTAAAATAATTAAATTATTTACATACTCAACTAAACCAAACCAAATGAGTACTATCTGCATTCTTAAGAGGAGGGATTAATAACACTAAATATAGTTGCAACTAGTGATTGCATTGGGAGTGGATGAAGGTCCTTCACTAGTAGGATAACCACTCGCTCTCTAGTCTCTTGCTCTTAATTGCATTGTGTTGAATCATTGTTAGTATTAAGCACATTCATTTACAGAACTCCCTCCTTACAAAACTAAGAGAACGTGTTGAACTTTTCCACCTTTCAATGATATACTAGTTTCAACACATTAGATTTAAGGTTCCGCTTGGTTTTTCTCCAATTTAAGAATGTTGGGCTATTCAGAGGGAGTTAATTAATTTATAAATTAGCTAATTATTAGTGTAATGGGTTGCAAAAATGAACTGATATAAGTTATAAACTTTAAGTTAAATCTTAGGTCATTAAGACATACAAAATAAAAATATAATTGAAAATAATACAATTTAAAATTATCATACAAATTGATGAAGAAAATATCAAACTATAAAATATTTGTTAAAATAAGATGATAACTTACAATTTCCTCCAACCTCATAAAGTTTTATTCTTCCATGTGAGTTAATTAATTTATGTCAGATCCCAAATTTTGTACATATGTATCATATGACTTTGTTTATTTAACGAATGGTTCGATAATTAAGGAGACGGAGAAGAAACGGTAAAGATTTTCAAGGGTCCACAATCTATCATCTTTTATTTTTCCAAACAGGACAAAAAGAAAAAGAAACAAATCTTGGTGACGAAAGCAAAATTGACTTCCATTATTTGATTTTTCTTCAGGGAGTACTTGAGGTCCTTGTTGCTTTTCACATGGAAGAAGGAAAGCGATGAAAAGAGTAAAATTATTAAAAAAACAAAAAATATCACATTAAGCCATAAACAAACATAAAAAAAATATCTTTACGACTACAAAAGCTATAGAAAATTCATGTTTTGAAAAAATCTAATTTCTAATTGTTGAAAAGTTGGGCGCGGCACTTTGCCTCAGCTTCCACCTATGCATGTAACTTCGTCGCTGGTCCAATATTAGGATAGGGAGTTAATTGGGATTGTAAAATAAACCAATTTGACTACTTGTGATCGTTCAAGTAGAAATTTGTTTGTTGAGATTTGTTTGGGAAACAAATTAACTAAACTTGGATATATTTTAAAAGCTCGATGTGTTAACGAGTTCAAGTGGATAAATTATGTTAAATATCAAACTAGTTTTTCTTATGCTACCATTGTATCAATAGTGCCTTGCGTAAAGGAATCAAATATATTACAATATCAATAGTGCCAGTGTATCAATAGTGTCGCGTTCCTTGAAGTTTTTATTTTTTTTTGTCAAAAGTAACACCTAACTTTAACTTTATCAAGAAAAAGGAAGTCACAATCTAGTCCCTTAAAAAACTTTAACAGATAACCTGAGAGCAGATATATATGCAAGGACCAAGGGACCCTTTGTTAGTGATGGGAAAAGAAAGGGACATGTAGACCCCCCAGCTAGCTAGTTGTGTGATTTTCTTTTTGTGGTATTGTGTTTGTTGTTTTTCCTTATTTCAAACAGAACAAAAATCCAAAGAATCAGCACAAATTCCAAGGAATCTTTGTACGTGGGTAGCATGATAATAAAGTTCAAGTCTCAACTTAATTAAAAGTCCAAGTAATATGTCGGTTACACTGTACAACTTCCCCCTTTTTTGCTTTTCGTTACAAAGAGAACGAGAGGATTAAAATAGAAAATTCTCCTCGAGTATATATTTTTAATTGTTCTTCCAAAAAAGGCTACTGTTTTTTTGACTCTTATCATATACTACTACCTAGTATTTCAAGTGGTTCATACATTAAACTATTACCATATTTCATTAAGATACAAATCTAATCTTAAAGTATCTCTAATGAAATAACTAAAATTAAATAATTTAAATAATTTTTTATTATTCATTTAGTAAGTTGTTAAAGTTAACGATGTAGACATTCCTATTGGCTAATTTTTCTCGAAATGATTTTTGATTATCTATTTAATGAACTATTTCTATGCTCGGGGTCTGCTTTTGACTATTTGAACAGCAATTTTTGTTAGCTAAATTACTACATCTCTCTTAATTTCTCTCAATCTATGCAATTCAATTCAGATCATCATTGCTGCACATTATATTTGACAAAATTGCATTTGTGCATATGTAAGTTATTTGAATAAATATGGTGTGTTGTATATTATGCATTTGTGCATCTTTGAGTTATTGTAACTATAGTAAAGAAAAAATCTGGTGGTCAATTGTTGCATACTGTTTTGCGAATAGGGTTTAATTAAGGTGCGTAAAACCTAGTTCAAATAATATTGTAGTACTAAAATATATTTAGATAAAAAGATATAACTATAATAAAAAAGAAAAAAAATAATTCAAATAAGTACATAAACAAAGTCTTATTTTTTAAATGGATTCCGTTAACGTGTGTCATAAGGGTACAGATTAAATATTCATTTTTAAAAATAATTAACTTCTAATAGGCATTAAATATAATACAAAATTTTATACAAAATTTAATTATTTTAATTTATGATAACTCTAACATGTACTTTAAGAACATACGTTATCATTTTTCTTTTTAAATAAGGGTGCGTTTGATTGCGAGTATGGAATTTGCATAGAAAGAAAATAAGTTCCAGGCAATTGAATTGCCTAGAATTGAGTTGCATGGAAAATATCAATTAAATGTGTTTGATTGCCTTAATTTTCTACCCGAAAAATAGTGTACTTTTCCATCTTTTGGTGTTTGATAGACATTATTTTCTATGGTAATTGTAACTTTTTCCAACTTTTGTTGTTTGATAGCTATTATTTTCCATGGAACTTGAACATTTTTCCATGGAACTTGTATATTTTTTACATGGAACTTACCTAAAACATCAGATTTTTTAAAAACAGTTTCTTTTTTTTTTCAATTTTACTTAATCAAAAAATAGTATTTTGATTTTTGAACAATTTTACTTCATCAAAAATCAGTTTTTTTAAAACAGTTTTTTTTTTTTTTTAACAATTTTACTTCATCAAAAAACAGTTTTTTTTTTAGACCACACTTCATTGAAAAACAGTTCTTTTAAAAAACAGTTGTTTTTAACAATTCTACTTCATCAAAAAACAGTTTTTTTTTAAAACAGTTTTTTTTTAAAATAGTTTTTTTTTTAACAAGTTTACTTCATCAAGAAACAGTTTTTTTTTAAAACAGTTTTTTTATTTTTCTAACAATCTTACTTCATCAAAAAACAGTTTTTTTATTTTTGAACAATTTTACTTCAGTGAAAAACAGATTTTTTGAAAACAATTTTTGGTTTTTGAACAATTTTGCTTCATCAAAAAACTGTTTTTTTTAAAACAGTTTTTGTTTTTTTTAACAAGTTTACTTCATCAAAAAACTGTTTTTTTTTTAAAACAGTTTTTTTTTTTATTTTTCTAACAATCTTACTTCATCAAAAAACAGTTTTTTTATTTCTGAACAATTTTACTTCAGTGAAAAACAGATTTTTTGAAAACAATTTTTGGTTTTTGAACAATTTTGCTTCATCAAAAAACTGTTTTTTTTAAAACAGTTTTTTTTTTGTTTTTAACAAATTTACTTCATCAAAAAACTGTTTTTTTAAAAACTGTTTTTTTTTTATTTTTCTAACAATTTTACCTGATCAAAAAATAGTTTTTTTTTTAGACTACACTTGTGCTAATTGCTTCGGTCTTTGTGCGAATTGCCTGGAAAATAAAAACTACCCCCAAAGAAAATATTTTTCACCTTTACAAGGAAAAGTACATGAATAATAAAAAAAGTGAGAGTTTGACTCCATAAAAAATAAATTCAATCAAACACTACAAAAATAAGAATTTTGATGAAAAAACTATATTTTCTATAAAAGATATGGCCTATCAAATACACTCTAAATATTTTTTTTTAGTCGTTGAAAGACAAAAAGTATGTGAAAATTTAATGCGCACCAACTCCCTTAACTTTCTTACTCTTTCTACTAGGAGAATAATCGCATTAATTAGACTAGTACACGGGCAACTATTGACCACATATGGCCCACATAATTTATTTTTATTTTTAAACCACATGTAGGCATAAAATAATCACATCAATGTGTTTTGTCAAAGTAGATAATAATATATTTATGGAGATTATTAAATC
Source organism: Lonicera japonica (assembly GCA_021464415.1). NCBI lineage: Eukaryota > Viridiplantae > Streptophyta > Magnoliopsida > Dipsacales > Caprifoliaceae > Lonicera > Lonicera japonica. The sequence continues at coordinate 22,127,201 of CM038470.1, forward strand.
ATCGGATAAGTCAAGTCAGTAGCGACTCGATACACAGGTGGGACCCATGGGATTCAAATAATTATTGTTTTCAAAGAAAGAGTAATAAAAGCACGCACGTCATTGAAAAAGTAAGAACATGGATTACCAATTAGAAAAGTTATTAATCAATCAAGCGAGTGACACATGCCAACTTTTCAACAGCTCCATATAGTTTTAAAATTTAAGTACTCTTAGCAAAAAAAATAAAAAAAAGCTGCCGAAAACAAACAATAAAGGTTAGATTCTTAAAAGATCCATTGATAAGACTAATGTAAAGCGAATTATAAAGGTCAGATTTGCTAGAAAAATAATAATTATTTTATTGTGAAAAATAAAAATTAAATAAGAAGAATTTATTGTTCGAGATTTGTGTAATTACAACTTTCTAAAGTAAAAATTATCCACTGTAATCTAATACTATTAGCATTCAAGAGCAAATACTTCCAGGATTCAACAACCAAGTGAATCTACTAGCAACTTTAGAACCTTATTAGTACTTTCAAATTACTCCAGAAATAAAATATCACAAGAAGAAGAAAAAGGAAAAAGAGGAAAAAAAAATTTGGGGGTATTTTTTTCCTCAAAGTTGAAAAAATGCATGTATAAAATCATGCAGAAAATGAACCTAGAGAGATATATGTGCACAACACATATCCACTCCAACGTTCAATTGGAACAAGTCAAAGCCCTAATCTTAATTAGTTAATTAAAATTACAAAATTAATGTTAATTAGTTAACTAAAAATACGAAATTAAAGGTTTAAGTATTAAAAATACTTTTATTTTTCAAGGAGCCCAAAGCCCAAGGACCTCTCAAACAAAAGCCTTTAATGTAATAAAATGTATTTAACGAGGATTGAACCAAAGACTTGTCAAGCCAAATCTATAGCTGTTAATCCAAAGCCAAAATAATTATTGTATTTAAAATTAGTACATGTACAATAAGATCAACTACAATTACCTAAATCCATTCAAAAACCCTAAATCCTTTTCTTAATTGAACTATCTCAAAATAAATCAACCTTATCACATTCTTCCAATCTTCACTTACAAACTTTTTTCTTCGGATTACTAGTCATTACAAAGCTACTAGCTAGTAATGTATGTTCTTAGTCTCAATTAATATTGTGTAGAATTTGTATTAAGATCTAAAATCAAACATTATACCTTCTTTTCTCCTAGAATTCCTAGCCCAATATAATTTTGATTCACAAAAGGTAAAATATGTGCCTCCATCAACTAATTATTCTTTTAATTTGCCAATAACAACCTATAATCACTATCTACATCACTTTTGGTCCGCAACTTTTTAATCCTATGGATCCTTGTGAAAGAATGTCTGTCTGAATTACAAAAGGGCACTTTCTAAGTCTTGTACACTGAACCACAAAAGTTTGTCTTGCTGGTTCTGACAACTTCTTCATAAAGCGTCAAAGATTTGGGGAACAATCATGAATGGAAAAGTAAAAGACAAATAAAAGTGGTCTAGTAATTGCGATAATAAATTCGATTAATATTTTTTAAATCAAAGATCCATTAGTTACAAATTAATTATGTGAAAGTTGGTTTGACACCCCTGTAGCATAAAAAGAAGAAAAAAAAGAACTTTAAAATTTTGTAATATAACAATTCATTTAGCGATAAATTAAATGATATTGTGTTTCATCATAAAATAATTTGTGATAGAATTCAGAATTTTGTCACTAAAGAGTGATTTTTTAAAAACTATTGTGCATTTTTTTTTAAAGATGTGATTTTACTGCCCCTAATTATTGTTTACATTTGAATGTTGATGTTTGCTATATTAAGACTATCTCACTAAAAAAAAGTTTGTTTACCCCAACAATTGCTTTCATAATATAGATAGATACCATCATAGAGCGAAGGTTGTTAATTAGCACTTACATATATGGAAGCTAAAGATAAAAATCATGTAGAAAAGTGAGAGAGCGAGAGAGAGAGAGAGAGAGAGAGAGTATTCGTTCTCAATCATGTCCCCCAATTGACATGTTACCGCGACCTTTTTGTTTGTTTATGAACTTAATTTGAAAAAGATTACTCAATTAGAATGTCACTTTTGCTTGAGAATTACAGAGATTTCAGTTTGCTTGATATTGTTAGTTAGTCTTCCTAGCTTACATCATTATTTTCCAAATAATCAGCATATACATATACATATACATATAAAAATTGATAGTACTACTCAAAACTTGCTTGACTAATGTTTGTTTCAAATCTCTCTTTTGAAATTTATTGTTATAAAGTAATCCCTCTGACTGTTTTTAATTTTTTTTTATTTAATATGATTCGTTTGCAAATTTGGTTTGTCCAATGGATTGATTTAATTAACTATATATGTTACAATTGCTTACCCTGTTGCTGGTACACTATAATTGTCACACCCCTGGGCGTGGCCATGTGCAGAAACTCCATCTAAAATTTAGGATAAACAATTAAATTGGGTAAATTTTAGATAGATTTAGTTTGGTATATATAATTGACACCACTTAAATTTGGAAAAAGTAGTTAGTAGTGGGGCCAAATTTAAAAAAATATATGAAAAGTGTGGCTCAAAAATATTTTCCATAAAAAATAAGATTTAGCCAAAAAATTGTGTCTTAAATGCATTTTGACCACAAATATACACTTCATTATCAGAGAATGCATAAAAGTTACGATTGATAGGAGATTTATTTACATTAGTTATGGAATGTGCTTTTTTGGGCCAAGTACCATTGCTCATTCTCATTATTTTCGATTGATAATTTAATCATTACAATTAGCGTGAGATTTGGCGATACATTGTTTAATGATCCCACTAATCTTATTTCTATATATAATTTAATGACTCCACTGACTATATTTTCTAGCTACGCCTAAAAGGAAGGGGCCGCCTTTGCATAAATTTTTCCCTGAACTTTATTTTTTGTACAAGTGAAAAAAAAGAGCATCCAAAATAAAGACAAGGCAAAAATGAACATAACAACAAAACACTAAGGCGTATATCATGTACTAATTCACATCAATTCCTTTTGAGAAGATTGAAGCAAAACTGGGCACCATCCCATGCAAGTCCAATTATGTCGCCTTCTTTAAGGCTCTTCCTATTAACAAAATTCCCCTTCCACTTGCCAGTGAGGACGAAACAATCAGTATTATCGCACTTCTTGAGAAACAAGTTATTTCCACAACTTTCATCGGCGTGCCAAACCTTAAGCCCTTTGCTACTGCAAGTCCTGCAAAGAGCATCTTTTTTGCTCATTGAAGAGAAAACATGTTCATCCGCAGCTTTGGTTGACAACAAAAGCCGACAAGACCCGTCCACGTCGCTCGTAGTCAGCACTTTCTTGATCTTCCAAGGATCTTTGTACAATGTGAATGCCAATGAGAGATTATCATCTGGAGCGCCATGATGAGAACCCAACAAATAGAAGTGAGTGGAGGGATCAGAAGCTAAAATATGTCCAGATTGCCAAGCAACAGGAGCCCTAGAAGAAGCTGATGCCATGTCACAGTGATTTAATTCGACAGTGATTGAAGGAAAAAAAATAAGGGACAATGAGCTAAAAGAACAAATTAAGGTTGCTCACTTTGAGAGCAAATATTCAGAAGACCGGTATTATGTAGCTAGAGAGAAGGGTGCTTTTTGTACAAATATTCAAAATTATGTAAGATGTAAAAGTTAAATTATAATATGCATGCAAATGGAAGGTTGAAACTCTCTTTCTTTGGAAGGGAATAGAGCCCACAACTTCCCAAGTAAAACGTGTAGGCCAATAACACTTGAGTTAAAGTTGTTGGACACCATTTTAATACCACCATGGTCACAAAAATTTAGTAATAACTTTAATTGATTTCAAATTAAAAATATAACTTTCGCATTCTCATTTTTCAACAAGAATTAGTAAAGAATAAAATTTATTAACTATGGTCAAATAATGACATTGATTGTATCCCCCCCCCCCCCCCCCCCCCCCCCCCCCCCCCCCGCAAAAAAAAATAAAAGAAGAAGACTCTCAAGTTGTGTTACGTACCTGCAGCAGAAGCAGCAGAATCGGAAGGATAGGAGGGTTGGGGTGCCAGGACTGGCAGGGTGGCGCTGGAAGAAGAAGAGTAGTGAGCCATGTCAAGGGATTGAAGAAGTTGAGATGGAGGGTTTGTCTGTCACTTATTTCCGCGACGTTAAAAAAAGTTGATTCCTGAAAGCAATTAAAAAAATATGTGGTGTCATTGTTCCAGATAATTAATCATTACTTTCTTGATTGCCATTACCATATATATATTCCTTAGTCACGTGTCAGAGCTATTTTGAATTCTATAGCGTGCTGGGTGAAATAGAGAAACTATTTTCAATTCCTTAAGAACTTCGAACCCAATCACCATTCGTCAATCTTGCTTCTCTTACTTTCTTTTTTCATAGCCTGCCGTTTAGTTTTCCAGTAATTTACTAATTCTGAAAGTATAAAAGTTTAGCGTTGGTCGCAAATTAACTACAGTACAAATTTGACGCGAGTAAAAAACTTTTTTTTTTTCACATAAACAAAAAGTTAGGGACGGAACTCTAGGATTTTACGAAAAAACGAAAGTTAATTGTACTTCAAAAATATATTTTATGAAGAAAGAGGATGGAACCTAGCTTGTAGATATAATTTTTATTTTGTGGATATTAAGGAAAAAAATTACAAGGGAAAAAAAAGTTTGGTAGAGAGAGAGAGAGATGAATATTATTAATTAAATATTATATCATTTACTAAGAGCTCATTTGGCTGTATAAATTATTTCATTTATAATTTTTTCATTGTAAACTAATAAATTGTAATTTTTTTCATTTTAACAAAAATTTGAATGATGTAATTTTTTCTTCATAAACATATATGATTGTAAAAGTTATGTAATTTTAAAAATATTTTTTTATTTAATTTCATAGATATTAACTTAAATTTATAAATTCATATAATAATTAAATTTTACGATCAAACATTTAAATTAAATAATTTAAATTAAATTATTTAATTCATAAATTTAGATGATAATCAAACATACTCTAAAATTAAGTTTAGTTATATTAAGAGTTGACATATGACCATTTTTTATTGTACTCATATGACTTCATATAATTTTGTTGATGTCAAAAATTTATTCCCATGTCACATAGACTTAATTCTAACAGTGATTGAAGTTTTAAAAAAAAAAGGGTGGTGATGTTGGCACCTCCAAAAATACTTGGTAACATTCCTACTTTAATTCGGTCATTCGCAACCGAGTAAAGTGTCTATTATTTGGTTGTTGAGGACCGAATATAGGTCTATATATTCGGTTCTTGACAACCGAGTAAGGCATTTTCAAATTTTTTTAAATTTTTGTAAGTTTATATTCGGTCCTTTACAACCGAATAACATATACGTTATTCGGTTGTTAAGGACCGAATAAAAAGTGGGAGTGTTTTCAAAAAATTTTTGAGGTGCCAACATCACCACCAAAAAAAAAAGGTTAATAAGCCAGAAGAACAAAGGGTGCTCGCTTTGAGGGCTATTTGAACAAATAATTTAGCTAGAAGTAAGAGGTTATCTTTTTATGGACATATGTACGGTGATCTTTTCAGAGCCGTTCCTACCGATAGAGGGCCCATCCGGTCTTATCAAACTTTTATATGTTAAATTTTTTAAATTGATACGAACTTTTATATTCTTTTGTTATATTTTTCGAGTCTTTTATGTAAAAAATATAAATAAATAATTCACCGTTAATTGTTTGACTAATAATTACCAAATAAAAGATAATTCAAAACATTTTTTTTAATTTTCTACAAACTTAATTTAAATGAAGTTATAAAAATGCGATAGCTTGTGTAAATAATTGGACAATTTATAGTGGATATTTAGTTATTTCATAAAATAAAAATAATTTTATCAACAATTATTCAAAAATATTAGAACTTAATATGTTGATAAATAATACATTGAGCTACACTCTAAGATAATATTCAGAATTATTTAATTAATTTTTAAATTAACTAATTATTTGGGTAATTAGTTACAAAATTGAACTGGTATCCGAAGTTATAAACTAAAGTTAAATCTTAGGACATTAAGATAGATAAAATAAAAATATAATTCGAAGAATATATTTAAAATTATCGAACAAATTGATGAAGAAAATATCACACTATCAAATCTTTGTTAAAAGAAGATGATAATTTACGATTTCCTCCAACCTCGCAAAGTTGGGTGATTTTGTTTATATCTACCATATCTTGCAATTAATCCGCGTTATTAAGTTAATCAGCACTACTTATTAAGTTAATCCACGAGCATGGATAGACTGAAAAAAATATTATCAATTTAATTTTATAAATATTATTTTAAATAATAATTTAATATTAAAATATCCACTAAATTAATAAGTACAACTACTTTAAAAATTTAGATTCTAATATTATGCCATGGGCAATCTCCTTTCTCACACACACACCACTAGCAATTGTATCCCATGTCAATCAAATCACGCCTCTTCTTCCTCATCATCTTATATTCTCTAGCGTTCTGTGGTCAATCAAATCAACCCTTTCCTTCCTCCCCTCTTTCTTCTATCTACACTTTCTTCCTCTATACATTCCCACTTTTTCTTAATTTGCATACAACTATCTCTTCTTCAACTAAAATAATGGAAAGGAATGTGTTGATACCATCACCGGCCGTCGACTTCAGCTTCGACAGCACCTCAAATTCCCCATACGCAACTGCCTCCTCAAGCCCTCAACGCTTCAGCACCAACTACTTCTTCAGCGCCCCCACTAGCCCCACCCGCTCCTTATCCTTCCACATTTCTTTAGCCCATCCAAAGTTCCCTTCAATTAGGAAGAGAAACACGGTATCCCGAAAACAACTACAAGCCCCAACGAACTATTCGATACATATTTTGCATTTTATTTTAGTGGAAGCTGAAGGATTTGTTGCTGTTTAGGAGCACATCGGAGGGAAGTGAAAGAAACAAGAAATACGTAGTGTTGATGAAAAGTGAGAATAATGATGTGAAGAACTTTAGTTTTAGGCCGACGGAGAGTAGTGGCTGTGGGTCGAGGAGGAGAGTGACGGCACATGAATTGCATTACACCGCAAACAGAGTAGGGTAAGAAGAAATGAGGAGGAAGACTTTTTTGCTATACAAAAGGGGTTTGTTGGGTTGCTTGGGTTTTAATTATCCAATTATAATTTAATTTTAATCAATAAATATATTTATCGATTTTGAAAAAGGTAATATTGTAAATTTTTTTTCAAAAACCCCATGATTTAATGGTGAATTAACTGCAAGATATGGTAGATAGAAACAAAATCAACCCCACAGAGTTTTGTTTATTCCACGTGAATTTATTTCAGGTCCTAAATTTTGTCATGTGACAGTTTATTTAAAGAATTTTTCGATTATTAAGGAGACATAGAAAAGACTGGATGTATGTGAAAAAACTTACAACTGCACCTACAGAAAGAGGTAATGAGGGCTCGGATGTATGGAAAAGAATGCAATCGATTAGGCTGGATGCTGATGTTCAAATTGCTTAGATTTTGGGTAAGGGAGAAATTAGTATTTGGCAATATAATTGGGTACATGGTGTGAAATTGAGTGACTTGATTCAACCTCCATTGGCTGTTGCTAACGCTACGGTTAGGGGAGTTTTAACTAATGAAAGAAATCTATTTGATATTTGCACTGGTTTGTTGCCAATTCAAGTGAAAAGGGAAGTCGCCAATATGCGCAGCTGTCTAAATAATGAAGACGATAGATGTATTTGGATGGCCAATGCTAACGGTAAATTTTTCCTTGCCTCTGCATGGTCGTTATGTTGTCAAAAAACAAGCTTGGTTGCTTCATATAAAATGATGTGGAGTAAATATATTGTGCTTAAATGGTCCATTATTGTTTGGCAAGCTATGATAGGTAAACTACCTTTGGATGATGCTGTTCAGAAGGTGGGGGTCCAGTTGGCCTCAAAATGTGTGTGTTGCAATAAGCCTAAACGGGAATCTAGTTTTCATGTATTTGTTGATAATGAAATAGCTACAGTCGTGTGGCATCATTTTGAAGATATATTTGGAATATACAATGATTTGCATTCTCTGTAGCAAAAACTTAGTGGTTGGTGGATTCATAAAGCTAAGTCCCCTTTGGGAAATGTGGAAAAATCGATGTCGAGGAAAAGCTGGTGACCTTTTGTGGATAAGTGCTCAAATTATTTTAAATGTGCAAGGTGCAGTTATGGATACTTTTATTGGTATTACTTTGCTAGCCTCGGTCCATGCTGATGAGATGGGTATGTGTAGAACATTGGGTCTAGCAGTGGGGAATGCTATCAAAAACTTTTGTATTCTTACTAGATAGGAAAGGCCCATTGCAAGTATGTATAAATTGAATGCTTATAGATGTTCTCGGGGCTACTCGAGCCTTTGTGGTGGTGGTAGTCTATTGAGAAATCATAATGGACAGGTTTTATGGGCTCTAGTTGACTTTTATGGTGAGTCCATAAATATGGGTGCAGAAGCTAAGGCTCTTATACAAGGCTTACAATTGTGTCTTGAAACGGGATTCAGGTGTGTTGATATTGAAATAGATTCTTTGATTCTTGTTAAAATAGTCAACAGGGAAGTAGATGTTCCTTAAGGTATAATATACGAAGTTAGGGAGATTTGGAAGATGATGAATTAGTTGCAATAAAAGCTATCCCATACGTATAGGGAGAATAACAAGGGTTTTGATTTTTTGGCCAACTATTGTTGCTTTTGGCAATGCAAGAAAAAGTTTGATGGCTTTCTCGGGTTGCCTCATAGTTTAAAGGGTATAGTGAACATAGATAAGTTGGGCTTACTGAATATGAGATTTAAAAAATTGTAATCTGGAACTTTTATTTAATTGAATAAAATTTTAAGGTGGCTCTTGCCACTCTTTTGTGCAACAAAAAAAAGGGAGACATAGAAAAGACAGTAAAGAATTTCAAAGGACCACAATCTAAAATTATCGAGTGATTTTATTTTTATCCGCGAGATCTTACAGTTAATCCACCCTTAAATTATGAAAATTGTGAACAAAATTTCACAATATTACCCTTTTTAAAATTAATAAATATATCCCCAAATTAAAATTAATTTATAATTAATTAAATTGATCTAGTCAAATAAATCAAGCAATTGATACAACTGAAAAAACTAAAACAATTAAAATAGTGCATAGGTTTCAAATATTGGAGTTTTTCAACAAAGCTAACATTGTCAAACTCCAAGCCACCTAGACAACTACCTGCTCGCCGGACGAGAAGCCCATTGGACAGTTGAGTTTATCGACAGAAAAAATTGACAAAGTGGTCCAAACTTTTCCAGGGAAGAGAATGGACAATTCAGTAGGTTGGGAACCAATAAATAAAGGGGGAGCTAGTGAAGCTAATACCAATTGACAAGCCCAGCTAGAGCTTAGTCGAATCCAATTCAGAGAATTAAATGAGAGTAATGAACAGAGGAGTGAGAGAGAAGAATTTAAAGAGAGAAAGGAGAAGAATTTAGAGAGAAAATGTGTATTGATCTTAATCAATTCAGTACAAAGGCATGCATAAAATGAAAATACACCCTCCACCGACTCACCATACTGATCTTATAGAGAGAATTTGTATTAATCCTATGATGTTCTTCTTAGGACAACAACACAAGATTGGGTTTTGTGGGATGTTAAAGTGGCAGATATTTCTTGAACTTTTGGGATTAACGTATACTAGAGGAGAGACAAAGTCCTGTCCGAAACGAAAGCTTAACGTTGGAAATGGAGATCGAGCCCGGAGACTAAGAGGCGAAGGAGGAATATGAATATTTGCTTAATTTCGTTTATTTTTTTACTTTTCATCTATATTATTTGCTTTCTTTTTTAACTTTTCATCCTAACCTAATGACTTTTTACAATGTAATAATTTTATTTATTTAATTAAAGTGGATGTAGTTATTTAGTGAATATTTTAATATTAAATTATTAATAAAATAATATTTATAAAAATTTAATTAATAATAATTTTTTATCAGTCTATTCACAATTGTAGATTAATTTAATAAATAACAAGAATTAATTTAATAATATAAATTAACTGTAAAATTTTAGTGATAGAAATAAAACCACCCAAAATTATCTTTCCTTTTCCCCAAAAGGACAAAAAGAAAAAGAAAGAAACTGACGTGAAATATGCTTTCTGCTTGCTTTGGTCACAAAAGTAAAATTGACTTCGAAGTCTTCCGTTACTTGATTTTTCTTCGGGGTGTACTTGAGGTCCTGTTGCTTTTCACATGGAATGATGGAAAACAATGAATAGAATAAAAGAAAAAAGAAAAAAAAAATCTCACAATATTAAAAGTATTTTTGACGGCACTAATTTCGCACATAAAAATATTTGATAATATTTTATTATATTTACTCAATGCAATAATACAGATAACGTGTATATTTGGTTAGTCCATATAGGTCAACCCATTATTTGTTATTAAAAAATACATTGAGTCAATGCAACATGTTAAAGTGTTAACAGAGTATTTTGATACGTATAATTAGCGTCACTTTTTATTAATAATAAGTGCATAAATAAAATTAAAATTGAAGCTGACTTTAACAAAAACCCGAGCAAACATATCTAAATCCATAAACCAAAAAAAATAAAAATAGTACATCTGATTTAAGGCAAAAAAAGTTATCAAATCCAAGAAGGCGAACATGTTTATTCTAACTATATATCTATATCCGGAAAAGTGAATAAAGCACACAAGTACTCCCAAAGTTCAGATAAACTAAATTTTTTGCTTTTTCGATATTCTTGTATTCCTTTTTTTTTTTCAAATTAAGAATTTTTTTTTCTTTGTAAATTATATTAAATTAAGATTCTATATTTTTTATAATCACCGTACCATATTTTTGTACATCAATAAATTTTATTTTTTTACCGTTGATAACGTTAAATTAGTTTTGCTTTTTTAAAAACCACAACATTCATAGTGGCCTCAATTTGAGAGGGAGGTTAGAAAATCATAGAGTAAAAAAAAATTAGACAAAGACAAAAGGAAACAAGAAAGAAAGAAAAAATAACAAATCCGAAGTACGATCCGCACGGTAGAAAAAGTAAAAAGTACCCAAGTTTTCTAGACGACTATCTTAATTTGTCCCATACGGTCATGGTGACCCACAAAAATAAAAAACGTACCAATTATAAGACACGAAAAAATAATAGCCTAAATAAAATTAATATATGTGATTCCTCTTTTATGCAAATTAAGCACTATTGGTACAATGGCAACATATATAAAATTAAGCTTAAAACTCTCTTAAAATTAATCAAAACTTTTGGATAATTACTTATGCGAACAACAACAAGAAATATAGGACAATATAATTCAAAAAATAATTTAGACGGATGATATATAAGAGAGTAAAAAATAATGAATACCAATCAATTGTATATTATGGACACTCAAAAAGTATACATGTACATAAATGTCTAAAAAAGTAGCAATGATCGGTGATTTCAGCGATGGATCAATGATTGACATAAAGAAAATAAATAATTTTTTTAACAAAAGTATAATAAGTTATTAAAAAAAATGTTTATGCCATAAACAAACAGAAAAATATCTTTGCGACCAAAAAAATGCTATAAGTATTATTTTTTTCATTTGCAATGAACGTTTCCTATATGTTTTCTCTTGATTTAAAAGATTTCTTTTGGGTGTTCAAAATCTATGCGATATAGCATTAGTAGCACTAATAGAAAAAGTAATGACTGCCCAACTTTTCTACTGTCCTAATTGTCAAAGAAGTTGCACCTTTTTTCTTTTTTATCTTTGTTTTAATGCTATAGCAAGTACCCATAAGATAACGTCGTCAATAAGCCACAAAAATACAAATTATATAGGGGTAAAATTCTAATTTTTGAAAAATGGGGGGGGGGGGGGGGGGGGGGGAGGGGGGACACGTATTTGCCTCACCTTCCACCCATATATGTAGCTTTGTCGCTGGTTCAATATAAGGATAGGGGTTTAACTAGGGTCGTAAAATAAACTAAACTACTCGCGATATTTCGAGTAAAAACTCGTTTAAGATTCGTTTGTGAATCAAATAATGAACCAAACTTGGACATATTTTAAAAGATCAACGTGTTTAACTAGCTCAGCTCTATAATATGTGTTAAAAATCAAACTAATTTTCCTAAGTTGCCATTTTATCAATAGTGCTTTGCATAAAGTAATTAAATATATTACAATAACAAAAAATATAGTCTATTAAATTGACACTCATGATAATTTTTTTCATAAAATATTACCATAATTTGTATCTATTAAATAAGTACTGACTATACTATCTTATTAATACAAATATATATATATATATATATATTATAGTTTAGTTAATAATACTATTCATATTTAATTATAGTAAAATACCAATTAGTTAAACATCACTTCAGTAGTAACTCGATACACAAGTGGATCCAAAGAATTCTTGCTATTGAAGAAAAAGTAAGAAAAACATACACATCATTGAAAAAATAAGAACATGGATCATCAATTAAAAAGGTTATTAATCAATCAATCAAGTGATACATGTCAACTATGATGCACGGATAGTCTCCCGGAGGCTGCGTATCCTGCCCAACATGTGTCCGACACGGGGACACGCTCGAGACACACGTGTAGGAGAGTGTCCATTTGTTTATATTTTTTTTTCACGAACACGTTTGGGACACGTAAAAGAGGTCAATGTCTAAAATAACTAAAAATATGGGGTGAAAATAATAAAAGTAAAACTTAAAAATAAAACAAACAGAACAAATATAATTTCTCTCTTTTAAGTCTTTACTCGTAAAACATAGCCCCATTCCCAGTCACCATCGAAACGGAACCCTAGCCCCAACTCCCAGTCGTCGACGACGGATCTCCCCTACCCGTCTCAGCCATCGACGACTGCTCGTTGATAAACAAGTACGCTACTCTCTCACTCACTCACTCTCTCTCTCTCTCCGTGTCTCTATTTCTAACTCCGTCTCTCTATCTCCATTCTTCACTCCATCTCCGTCTTTCTTGCTACGTTGATTGCTCTATTCTCTACTTGCTATGTCGACTGTGTTGCAATGTCCTCTGTTTTGCTATTTCGACTTGCTCTTTCCTATTCTAGCTTGATTCAACACTTGCTTTCGAAAATGATGGCTACTTGAAAATTAATCAGAAGTGTTAACTGTGAGAAATAATTGATATGTGAATTATGTCTATGGATATATGAAAAATAATTGATGAAGCTTGGTTTCATTTAATCAATTTAGAAACTGAATTGAAAAACCAGCAGTGTTGACTGCGAGTCAGTGATAGTGTGAAATATGTGTATCAAGTATCTACTGAATAAACTACTGTGGCTCTGTTTTGCTAGTTTCTAATACTTGGTAATTTTTTTAGATGACTACTCCTACTCCTACTAGTGTTTCTTTTAGTGCTGCCTCCACTGGAACAATAATTGATGATGAGGCCACCAAGCCACTTTGGGCTTACATAAATAGGGAACATGATAAAAGAAACAAAGGTGGTGGAAATGTGACTTGGACTTGCAATATATGCATGAGAGATTTCAAAAGTTCATATACTAGAGTGAGAGCTCATTTGCTCAAGATTCTTGGGCAAGGGATAGGAGTATGTCAAAAGGTTACGCAAGAAGATCTTGTAAAATTAAATAAGTTAGATACTGAAGCTAAAAAGTTGAAAGAACAAGCTCTTGCAAAAAAAGTCCCACTACCTCCTTCTAGTTTTATGAATTATTCAAAATTTGATTCAAAAAAGAGAAAGGTAGGTAGTGGGCTGCTTAGCCTGCTTGCGAAAGCTTTCAATATGGGAGTAAGAGAGCAAATGGATTCATTGGTTGCTAGGACATTCTTCTTAGCTGGTCTACTATTTCACTTGGCCCGAAATTCGTATTTTAAGGAAATGATTAAGTTTGCTGCAAACAACCCCATTGCAGGGTATAAAAGCCCCGGTTATAACTCGTTGAAAACAACTTTTTTAGCAAAGGAGAAGTCAAATATTAATAGATTGTTGGCTCCTTCTCGCGCCATGTGGAATGAAAAAGGTGTAAGTCTTGTGAGTGACAGATGGAGCGACTTTCAAAGAAGACCCCTTTTTAATTTCATTGCTATTACTGTTGGAAGCCCTATATTTATTAAGGCTATGGATTGTTTGGGGAAAAGAAAAGATGCTACTTTTATTGCTAACTTGTTGATTCAAGTTATTGAAGAAATTGGAAGTGAGAATGTCGTGCAAGTCATTACTGATAATGCACACAATTGCAAGGCCGCAGGGCAAATCATCGAAGCCAAATTTCCTAACATTATTTGGACGCCTTGCTTTGAAGAACATTATGTGGTGCACACACTCAACCTTGCTTTGAAGAACATTTGTGCCGCCAAGAATACTGAGAGCAATGAGGAGACCTATTCTCTTTGTAGATGGATAACCGATGTTGGGGGGATGCCATTCAAATAAGTTTTTTATTATAAATCATCAAATGAGACTTTCGATGTTTAATGATTTTATTTCAATAAAGTTGCTCTCGGTGGTGGAAACAAGATTTGCTTCAACTATTGTGATGCTAAAAAGGTTTAAGTTAATAAGAAGGAGTCTCCAAGCAATGGTGATGAGTGACAAATGGGCTCTTTACAAAGAGGATGACCAAGGAAAAGCAAGGTTTGTGAAAGAGAAGTTGGTGAGCGATGATTGGTGGGATAAAGTCGACTATATTCTCTCTTTTACGGCTCCCATATATGATATGCTTCGTCGTTGCGATACTAATAAGCCTTGCCTCCACTTAGTGTATGATATATGGGACCAAATGATTGAAAGAGTGAGAAAAATCATTTATGACTATGAAAGGTTAAAGGAATGAGACTTTTCACCATTTTATGTAATGGTGCATGAGATTCCCGTCTCTCGGTGGGACAAGAATAACACCCCACATCATTGTTTGGTACACTCACTAACTCTAAAGTAAGTATGAAATTTCATTTTGATAATTATTATAATATTATTACACTTGGTTTAGGAGTTAGGCCAAGAATAACACCCCATTTTGTTTTTCTTGCTTTATTAAGGTATTATAGTAAGGAATGGCTTAAAAAGGACCCTCACCGAGTATTTCCCCAAACGGATGAGGATATATCAAATGGAAGAGTAAAGTGTCTGAAGAAATATTTTCCCAACTTGGAGGAGTGCACTAAAGTTGGTATTGAATATATCAATTTCATAAGAAATAACGAAAAGTTTAGTGATTTTGATGCCATTTCTAATAGGTATACAATGGAGCCTTTGTGTTGGTGGCTTTTTTATGGTTCTAGTGCACCTATGCTTCAAGCGATTGCATCAAAGATTCTTGTCCAACCATCATCCTCATCTTGTGCGGAGAGAAATTGGAGCACTTATGCCTTTATGAATCAACAAGGAATAGATTGACACCAAAACGAGGTGAAGACCTCGTGTTCATTCATAGTAACCTTCGACTACACTTAAGAAAGACCGGGGCCTACACAATTGGAGAAACTAAGTATTGAGATATTGCCAGTGATACTTTTGACACACTTGAAGGTGTTGGATAACTTCAAATGGCATCCCTCTCTCTTGATGAGCCGGAGTTGGAGTCGGTGGTATTTAGGGATGAAGCTCAAGATGTGGAGGCGGTTAATGTTGAGTTAAATGAGTGATTGTTATATTTATATTCTCCTTTTGGTTTTTGTTATTCTATGGAACAACTTAGTTTATTTAATTATGTTTGTTCTTTTATGTTTTAATTATGGAACAATCTTTGTGATGCTTTAATTATGGAACAATGTACTGATCATGTTTTGAATATTTTCTATTTGGGCTATTAATCCAATATATTTTCATTTTATTACATTCTTAAGTATTTATAATGTTTATTGCATATATATATAATTAATTAATTAATTAAGAACTTGTCCCCATACGAGTCGTGTCTTACATTTTTGAAAAATTGCATGTCGCGTGTCGTGTCGAAATGCGTATCGCGTGTCGCATCCGTGCTTCATAGATGCCAATTTTTCAATAGCTCTATATTGCTTTAAAATTTAAACACTTTTAGAAAGAAAAAAAAGTGGCTTAAAGCAAACAATCAATATATTTTAGATTCTTAAGCGATCCAATGATAAAGCAAAGTGAGTTATAAGGGTCTTAGAAAAATAATAATTACTTTACTGTGAAAAAACAAGAACTGAATAAAAAGAATTTATTGGTCGATACTTGTATAAACACAATTTCTTAAATAATCTTATGTACAACAAGATGAACTATGATTACCTAAATCTATTTAATTTAAAAGCTCCAAATCCTTTTCTTGAAAAGACTAAAGTATAATCTTGAACCGTCCCAAAATAATCAAACTTCATCGGTCACCACCTTCCTCCAATGATCATTGCCTACTCAAAAACTTTTATCTTCTACTTACTTGTCATTACAAAGCTACTAGCTAGGAATCCACATTTTAGCCTCAATTAATGTTGTGTACGTAGAATTTGATTCACGAAATGTGAAATATGATTTTGATCACGAAATGTGAAATATAATGTTTATTGCACATATAATTAATTAATTAAGAACGTATCCCCCCTACGTGTCGTGTCTTACATTTTGGAAAAATTGTGTATCGCGTGTCGCGTGTCATGTCGAATCGCGTATCGCGTGTCGCATTCGTGCTTCATAGATGCCAATTTTTCAACAGCTCTATATTGCTTTAAAATTTAAACACTTTTAGAGAAAAAAAAGTGGCTTAAAGCAAATAATAAATATATTTTAGATTTTTAAGCGATCCAATGATAAAGCAGATTGAGTTATAAGGGTCTTACAAAAATAATAATTACTTTACTATCACTACACCAAAATTCGCTAATTGGCATGGTTCTACTCCGTGGCTGACCGTCTTTGGCACGGCTTCGAGCCGTGCCAAATACCGTAGTACCAAATCTTTTAGCACGGTATGAATCCGTGCCGTAAGTGTGTAATATTTTGGTCAAAGGGTACCAATCATAGTATATGGGCACACATTTGACACGGCTCTCGACCGTACCAATTTTGAGACACGTGGCAAATTATGGTTCTAACACGTTTCACCCTCCCGGGTTAATTCGAGTTACCTTTTGCACCTTTTTGGCACTGCAATCAACCGTGCCAAATAATTTAAATTAATAAAAAAAATTATTTTTGGACAACGCATCTGAACTATATATGCAACAAACAAATCCATCCACCAAATTGAAAAAAATAAAACTTTCAATTGAAAAATGACCATAATTCCACATGCAAATCAAAGTACACTTCCATAAGAATTTGTAAACTACAAATTTTCATTGTTTAGGACCTTAGACTAGTGATGTTTGATCACAAAGCTTGAAATACAATTGACTACTTTGGTTGTCTTTCGAATCTTCTTTTCCATCCTACAAACTTGTAACCACCAAAATCCTTGACTCCCCTTTGAAACCTGGGTATTTAAGATAAGATAAAATAATTATAAGAAAGGGTGACAATACAACTCTAAGACAAAAAATTACAAAAACTAATGGGGGAACTCGAGGAGTTGGACGGGCATGTAATAGTAATTGAACACAAAACAAGAGCAATTGTTGTTTTTTGTTTCAAAGGTTGAATACTAAATAAAGATTTATATAACACGAGGCAACTAAGTCATATGCACCAAACAAAATTAAATATTGCAAAATTCAAAAGGCAGGCTAAACATACTTTGATATGAAGCTAATTGATTACCATTAGCTCTTGTTCCATAAAAATCCAACAAACTTTCCAATAACAGCTCCCACGACTTCATCCTCACAAAATGTCATGTGAGGAGGCAAGGAAGTACCAAAAACAGTCCAAATCTGTCGACCCTATCTAAAAAGGGTCACTTTGACCCTCACATGTGATTGATTAAAACATCCACGTCATTACTCTATTCTAATTAATATTCTTTATTAGATTAAAATATAATTTTAATTAAAGGGACAACCGGCTTCGTAGACCCAAAATTCCTATTGCCATATTCCAATTCAATTAGAGCAGAAGGAATCAATCTGAGCACTTGAGATGAGGCCAAGGCCTACCTTAATATGGATCCAATGGCATGATTGGTGAACTCCAAGATTCATCTAATTAGAGGGTGGAGTCCATATTTAATTTTTTTAAGCGCCGGACTGTGTCTACTACTGCATGAGATGAAGTTCCATTAAAATAGGGGCAATGTAGAAGTTCAATGGAGAGAAGACCGGCTTAGACATTAACGGGTGTCTAACTTATTTCCTAATTAGTTGAAATTATAGTTTAATCAAATAAAGAATATTGGTGTAGCTTGATTGCTAGCAGGTCACTACAGGTACTTGTTTGCTAGTTCTCAATAGTTATATCAATGGTTTATGTTTAGAAGGGGAGCTTTATACCTGTTTCAAAGAAGAATTGCCTGCAGATTTTGAAGAAAAATACGTGCCGAAGCAGTGAGTCCTCTCACTTAACAGCCAACCAATGATCTCAAAGAATTTAGTGCTGCAAATATGAAGAAAATAAAGGGTTAGCCTCATCGAAATCTAGTATAATAAAAACATCATAATCCCTTGCTGTAGTTGGAGCTAGGACATGCCTATCTTCATAGAACTTAGAAAATGGCCACCACACCACACCACACAAGAAAAGAAATTGTTTTTCAAAGTACCCAGGTACCATTTAAACTCTAAAATGCATATTTCTCATATTCAAGAGGTTGTTTCTTTTACATGATGAAGCAATAAAAGCACCAAATTACAACAATAGCCTAGAAAATAACAATTGATAAAGAAACAAAGAATTAAACATAAAGCCACATTTTTTATTTCTACAGAAGTCAGCAGTTCTTTCTATATTAACAGTAAAAAAGGCATAAATACTTGTGACTTTGCTCTCCATAAACACTAAAGCATTCCCCCAAAAAATCTTTATTTACAACTTCCCTGTTCATCAGACCATATTAGCAAACTTCACCAATACCAATATATGTCACTTCAACAATATCTAAGTATGTTTCAGAGGCAAAATCATCATAAAAATACTACAATTACCTACTAATAAGTTTAAAGCTGCCTATTGCAAATACACTCAAAAAGAGACTACATATCCATCTTCTCCATCTCTCTCAAATTAAGAGTTGAGATTTGAGTTCATACCTTAGTTCATCCTCTCTTCTTTGACTCTGATGCTTGTTAATTATTGTTAAACACGTCGCAACAAATTGAAACGGAAAATTTCTGCTCCGAGATATAGTCCCTTGAACCTATAGATGGTAAATTGACGGGACCAAATTCAACTTCAGTAACCAAAAAAAAAATGATATATTAGAGGTAATTAAGACAATTAATAAAGATACAATAAAATTCATACCACTCCCTATCACTGTAAGTGGAGAAGGAAAAATTATGCTCCGAGATATAGTCCCTTGAAGCTATGGTTGAATGCCAAATCATCTAGAAGGAGAGAACAAACTCAGCCAAAAACGTAAACATAGATACACTTGTAAGATAACTCTACAAATTCAACTCAAATAAATCAACAAAACCCCTATTAGAAAAGGGGATCTCGAATAAACATGGAATTTCAAGCTAGCAACAATACCCTAGATCTGAAAAGTTAGGCATTTTCGATATATTTGAATAGCTAAGAAGATCTTCAGAAAAGGGACATTAAATAAACACCAAATTTCAAGCAAAGAAACACTACATCTAAAATATTAGGGATCTCAACAGATTTAAGGATGTGAAGATTATAAGAGAGTAACCTGGGAAACTCAATCAGCGAGAGGGAGGATCAGCGAGAAAGAGTATCGGTGAGAGTGAGGCAGGGAGTGCATTGAGATAAGGAGAGTATTGCAATGCGAGGGGTTTATAATTTGCCCTCGTGTATTCTTCTAACTTCACGATCGAGGCGGGATTTTGAAAAATTTAGGCATTTGGGGGTGGCAATATGAAAGTTGAAAAAAATAATACTCCCTCCGTTACATAAAGATAGATCATTTTTTTACACAAACTAAGAAACTTCATTTAATATAATTGAAACCATAATTTTTTTTTCACAATTTTCCTATTATACCCTCATTTACTTTCTTTCTATAATGAATATATTGGATTGAAATCACATGCCCTAAAAAAATGTGAGAGAAATTTTGGAGTTGATTACTCTTTTGGAGTTGATAACAATGTAATTAAATAAGGGTATATTAGAAAAATTAAAATTGTAGTCCATTCTTTAAAAAGCAAGTGGTCTATAATTTGGGACAGATAAAAATGAAAAATGAGTCTATCTTTGTAGGACAGAGGGAGTATATACATATACAGGCGCTTTCTCCTAAAGACCGTCTTAAGATAGCTAATTTAATTACCGTCCATTTAATAACTGTCCATTTTGAAAGATAAACAGTTGAACTTTTTCATGAAATTTGGTGAAAATGATTTCTACAACGAGTAGATCATCTCCATCAAATTTTATCAAAAAAATTAAATGGGAAGTGAGTTAGCTAAAAATCTAAAATTTTAACGTCCAGAAATGCGCATATATATCAAGTTTTCAGTTAATCCACTTTGAATTTTTTTATGAAATTTGGTAGAAATGATCTACTTATTATGGATATAATCTCCACTAAGTTTCATAAAAAAATTGTACGAAAAACCTTATAAAATAACCCCCTAAAGTTTGAAATTTGTCCCTCACTAGTCCATCTACGTGTCTTCTCCGGCAAAGTTTTTAATCGGACATCCAATTTTGGACGAGTGAGGGGCAAATTAAAAACTTTAAGGATGCTTCAATTGAAAATTAAATTTTAAGGATGAGCAATGGACATTAGTCAAACTTCAGGAGTCAATTTTACTAATTATTCTTATATATTTAACCACTAATACATATAAAAATATTCTTTTGAGTTGCATCGGTGACTCGATAATCCCTATGTCAATATATAAGCACTATTATTGTGCTCTAAAGCTACCGGCAATATAGGATTGCTTTGACTATTTCGTTTAATTGTATAAGTCGAAAAAGCCATCTTGTTGTAGTATAACTAGCTTTAAATTTAATTTATATTATAAAAGAACTATTCTTTTGATTCGCATCATTACACAATGATATTGTCTCAAACAAAAGGATAATTAACTTTGAAATTCTAACGGCTTGGTCCAATTTGAACAGTTACATAGAAAATCTGTTTGGTGCAAATCTTGAGCTTCATCTGGTATTATTAGATATATAAAACACCAGGTGATTTGTTTACCACAAGCCCTAGATCTGTTCAGAAGTGGGGTAGATCTGGTGAAAGAGAAAGAGGTAGATTTGTATATATAATAATAATCATTAGAAACTGTTAATAATACGCATAAGTATAATATTTGTTAGTATAATAATAATCATTAGAAATCATTAATAATATGCATAAGTATAATATTATATATATATATGTACATGTGTATGTCCATTCTCAGTATATATGTACATACTTTGTATATATATAGTATACATATATGTATTAATTAATTCAAGATGAGCGTATAATATATATATATTAATAAAACACAAAAAACATAAGTGGTGGCTAGGATCTCTCCTTAAATGTTTATCTTTTGATCTAACGGCCTATAAGTGTCGTGGCACGTTGATAATTTTAAATATAATTATATATAGGTGCATGTCGAGGTGGGTAAAGGCCATGTGTTGGGTAGGACGAATTCAGGCTTATGAATATTGAAACGGTGCTGGTGCAGATTTAAAATAGACAATGGTTCGCTTAGGTTCTTTCTAATCAATCAGCTACTTATATTGAATGCTACAGATATCCAACAGTTTAAGTTCTCTCTAATGGATGAATTTTTGGGTAGGGTTCCACAATAAAAACTTGATATGAGTTTGGTCAGTAGTGCCATAAGTACATGCATGTCTAGTATTTATATATAATATAAAAATACAAATTTTTTTTATTATTATATTTGTACTTAACGGATAATAATAGGTCATATCGGTTAATTTGATAGGATAACGAATCAGATTTGAATTTGATTTTTTTTACCCACTAAAAAAGCACTTATTTAATCTCAAACCAATAACAAGAGAAACATGATGAAAACTAATACAAATGCGAGTCAAATCGACACATTGCCAGGTCTGATGACTCGAACCCTTAACCCCGACCCTTACCTTCTAATTTCTATGCTAATATGCACTAGTATTGTGCTACAAAATTATGGGAGATATAAAATTTCTATAATTATTTTTTTTAGCAGTTTAAGGCTAAATATTATCTTATTTTGGTATAACTACTTTTAAATTTAGTTATAGTGCCATAATTAGAATTATAAAAGATTTATTTTGAAAATTAAAATCATAAACTTTTAAAAATATTCTTTATGAACTTCATTTTTTTAAAATTTATTTAATATTAAAATCATTAAGTTACTGAATATTAATTATCAGTAATTTAAATGTACCATAAGTAGGTTTTAATGGAATGTAAATATGAAAACATAAATAATTTACGATAAATATACATTTAAAATTATATTTTAAAAGAGTCAATATGATTTTATTTTGAGAAAGCCTAGGCATTTAGACATATTTTTTATTCTATTCAAATCTCACAAAAAAAGTCAAAAATAACATAATTAGTTTAAAAAATAGTGTGATATTTTAATTTTTTTTTCCCCTAAAAGTTTGGGAATTATAAGTGGGAGGCTAAAAAAGTTCCTAAATCTACTTTTTCAAGTGGGCGGGAGATCAGAAAAAAGGGAAAAAAATTGGGCGGGAGATCTAGTCAAAGGAGGGAAAAAGGAAATGAAGATTGACACAGTATTAGCACGGCATGTTGCAGTACTAAATTAGGTAGGGCTCTACACCGTGCCAAATACGTGGCAAGACCTACCAAAATTTGGCACGGTTTAAAACCGTGCTAAACTAGCGTGCTAGTTAGTGAGTTTTGGTGTAGTGTATGGAAAAACAAGAACTGAATAAAAAGAATTTATCAATCGATACGTACTTATATAAACACAATTTCTTATATAATCTTATGTACAACAAGATGAACTACGATTACCTAAATCTATTTCATTTAAAAGCCCCGAATTCTTTTCTTGAAAAGACTAAAGTAAATTTTGAACCATACGAAAATAATCCAACTTCATCGGTCACCACCTTCTTCCAATGATCATCGCCTAGCTACTCAAAAACTTTTCTCTTCTAGTTACTTGTCATTACAAAGCTACTAGCTAGTAATCCACATTCTTAGCCTCAGTTAATGTTGTCTAGAATTTGATTCACGAAATGTGAAATATGATTTTGATTCACAAAAGGTGAAATATGTACCTCTATCAACAAATTATTCTTTTAATTTGCCAATAACAAACAACCTACAAGAACTATCTACATCACTTTTGGTTAGCAACTTTTTAATCATACGGATCTTCGTGAAACGATGTTTGTTCCACAGAAGGGGCTCCACTTTCTATGTTTTGTACACTGAATTACAAAAGTTTGTGTAGGCGGTTGGACGACTTCTTCTTCTTCGTAAAGCGTCAAAGATATTGGGAACAATTATGGATTGAAAAGATAAATAAAAGTAGCCAATGATACTAAATTCGACTAAGAGTTCTTAAGTTTAATTTCGACAATTGTAAAAAACCTTAGTGGCCAATGGCCCATTTTAATCTGAGCAAAGATTAGCTGATGTATGTGAAAGTTGGCTTGGACACCCCGTGGTATAAAAAGAAGATAAAAACCCCTCGATGAATCACGTAGTAAAATTTGTAACATCATCAAAAATATTATTTAACAACTTTTACACACAAGAATGAAAAGCAAAAGTGAAGGTTGTAAAAATTTTTACAATAAAAAAAATGAATTGAGTACTTTTTATACATGTAAATGTAAAATAATTTTTTCTTATGTAGCATTAATATGCCCGACCTAATAGTGGACAGCTAATGCGTTCTAAACTTCTACTTATGGAATAGGGTTCTATTCTCTGTCCGTGACCCTGGATGCCGAAGGCCTCCTTGAAGCAATCTCGTAGTTCCTACCGGGTGGAGATGACGGGGTCGGTCCATGGAATTTCCTTCTTTTGCTGCATTTTGCGCAAAGCATTAATATATAGAGATAGTAAATCAAGCTGTTCGCAAGGGCCCATATATATTAAGGTTGTGCTATGTAACGACCCGGTCGCACCTCAGTACGATATTGTCCGCTCTGGGTAGCGTCCTAGCCAGGCCTCAGCCCCAGGACATCTACCCTCACGGCTTTGTTTCTGGGAGCTCACGACCAGCTTCCCAGGGGGTCACCCATCCCTGGATTTCTCTGGTCCAAGCACGCTTAACTTCGGAGTTCTCATGAGATCCGAAGCCAGTGAGCTACCCAAAAGGCCTCGTACTTAATTAGCGACCATATCTTACTTATATGGGTCTCCAAGGATCCCCCAACTTCCGGTGTGGGATGCCCCCTTTGAGCTACCATTCCTCCACACAAGGGAGTACTCATCGCTCGAGCTACCATTTCTCCACACAAGGGAGTACTCATCGCTCGAGCTACCATTTCTCCACACAAGGGAGTACTCATCACTCAGGGCGTCACATGCTACAAACAATTCATCATTCTTTAATTTTCTCTCCTGTTAGAGCATTGAGAAATGAAATATAAGTCGTGCCATTAATTACATGCTGAATTAATGACAAGATTTTCGTGATGACCATACAATTTAGCACAGAACATGTGCTTTTAGCGACTATATATTATTTATAGACAACTACATTTTTGTCACATAATTAATGACTCGTTTAGTGAAAAATTAAATTAAATTGTGTTTTGTCATAAAATAATTTGTGATATAATTCAGAATTTTGTCACTAAAGAGTTTTTTTTTTTTAAATAAAAAATAAAATATTATGCAACATTGTAGTGAAGAGGCGATTTTACTGCCCCTAACCATTGCTTATATTTGAATGTTGATGTTTGCTATATCAAGGTTATCTCATAAAAAAATTAATAAAACAAAAATATTGTTCTCATAATAAAGATAGATATCATTATAGGGCGAAGGTAGGTTGTTATAGAAAAGTGTGTGTGAGAGAGAGAGAGAGAGAGAGAGTGAATTTACTTCTGAATTATGTCCCTCAATGTCTTGTAATTGGCTACTTTTTTGCATGTTTATGTACTTAGATTAGTTTATTCTTTGTTTTTGAGAATTAAAGAGACTTCAGTTTGCATGATATGATTAGTTAGTCTTCCTAGCTAACATCATTATTTTAATTCGAGAGAAAAACTTTATCCTTTTAGTTTATTCTCTTAATTTCCAATCTTTAATTTAAAAAAGCTTACAGGTCCTTCAATTTATAACCCTCTATTTAGTGTATACCCACTTAGCAATTTCCATCCCTCACAATCTTCTTAATTTTTCATCAATATAATTAGAATTTACCCCTTAAAGTTTACTCATTTTTACACTTTCGTCTGAGGTTGATTTTGCATAAGACCCATCCTTAAAGTTTGTTCTTGTTTTGACTTTAATTCGAAACTCCAATCGCCGTTAACCTTTTGGCTGAAAAAGACCATGTGTGTTGCACATGAGCAATGTAGCAAGGTAAAATGGCCAAGCCACTATAATGCTCTAATTCCCAATTCATTTTGCGCTAATTAGAGCCTTCAATGTAAAGAAAATGCTATAATTTGTTCTTTTTTTTCTCTCTCTACTGTTTTTCCAACTCCACACTTTGATTTTGCCCTAATTTGGTCTTGAGACAAACATATATGAGAGTATTATAGTGGCTTAACCGTTTTACCCCCACTATAGTGCCCACGTGCAACTCACATGTTTTTTTCCATCCAAAAATTTAACGGCATGTGGAGTTTCGGACTATAGCAAAAATGGAAAAAACTTTAAGGACAAGTATTATAAAAAATGAACTTCATCGATAAAACTGCAAAAGCAAGTAAGCTTTAAGGGGATAATTTATTAATAACTCTAACTTATTAATTAATATTATTGTAGAAAAATTGGTCATTGAGTGTTCCTTGGTTATTTCAACCATTAATACTTTTAACTATAGTAAATTATTGAATTAATGAAAAAATATATGTGACCAAAAATAATTTTTCAATATATGTATCTTATTCGTGCCAAAGACACTATCAAACATCCAAAAAGTATATATTCAATCTCAGCTACATAATTATTTATCACCATATACATTTTGAAGATTCAAAAACCACACAATTAAACAAATCTTGATCTTATACTAAAAATAAACGGATTAGATCTTAGACACATCACAAATCAATTAAAAGGACAACCAAACTAGGTTTTATCCTTTGGCACTGATCAGACCCAGTTCAATTAATTCATCATCTTCTCCAACCATGCAGAGAAGATGCTTTTTTCTTCTCCTCTAATTCTTATGTCATCACATCGAAAACTCCATTGACGAAATCCCTGATTATTTAACTTAATTAGTGAAGTTAAACATCCTTAATTTGCAATGAGCATCAAATGTACTACCTGGTTGTTTTCTTGAAATGCGTGACATGTAATTGAAACTTTTTTAACACAAAATTATATGCAAATTAACTTGATTTTCGTTTTTCTCTTTAGATAATTATTAAAAACAAAGAGAAAATAACTGGAAGATCAAATTAAAGAGATAAAAACATGCTTTAGTTTTCCTAATTCAACTTTCCCACTTTATCTACTGCAATTAGATTCACTTGGGGTGCTGATTTTTTCATTGCTTCACTTTTTGTGCACGTACCATGTATATATATAGTTCTTGTGTAGGAGTCTCAACTCCTTAATTTTTTTGGCTGGAGGGAAATATATATATATATATATATATATGGACCACATTCTCATTACATGTCTCTTGCTTGGCTAATTGTTATATCAATATATATGTGTGTGAAAACATGACAAGATTAGAAAGTTACCGGCAGACAGAGATATCAAAGTCATGACAAGATGAACTCAAGATAAATAACATGCATATACATGGAAATAGAATATTACAATAACTAACTTTAGTACGTACTTAATGACTACTACATTCCACAAAGCATACATCAATGAAAATTCGCTAACTCATAATAATTAAACATAAATAAGATCAAACACGCACATTTATATAATTAAACTCCCTCAAACTGATCTAGCACTCCCAATCATGCAAATTGAAGGCGTCTTTTTCCATCCAGGCTAGTCCACGTACGTACGTACATGCCGCTCCTGGACCTTAATTTAATTTATTAGTGATTCTTGAAATGCTTAAAGTAGAGTTTGGATCCACGATATGTGAGTCCAACCTTGTCACCTTTTTGAAGTCCCTTCCTAATAACGAAATCCTGAATCCATCTTCCAGTGAGCACATAGGGGTTAGTACTAGGCCACCGCTTGAGACACAATTCAAATTGACGACTTTGTTCATCCACATCCGAGACTTCAATGGTGAGGCCCTCAGCGCTACGGCACTGCTCAGCATTGCTTCTCCGCATTGAACCCAAAATATGCTTCTCCACAATATCACTCTCCGGCAATAGAAGCCTACACTGGCTGTGATTGACATCTCTCGGAGTCAGCACTATCACAATGTTCCAAAGAGCTTCAGACAACCCAAATTGCCAGAAATCATCATAAGAAGAAGAAGCAGAAGAAGCATCAAGCTTGTGAGACATGTCAAGAGAATGGAGAAGTCGAGAATTAGAAGCTTCTATAAGAAGAAGAAGAAGAAGAAGAAGAAGAAGAAGAAGAATTGGCCAAGTCACTAGTTGGAGGTGGAGTAAAAAAGAGAGTAAGACGGGTACTTATAGTTGAGGACCCTGACACTGACATAAAAAAGTCAGAGAAATATGTGATTGGACTACCATCTAGCTAGATAGGATTTGTCTGTCACCTTTTTCTTGACGTTGAAAGAATTTAATATGTGAAAGCAATTAGAAATATATATATATATATATATATGGGTGTGTAGGGGGGTTCAAGTGCGGATTACTGTTCACGGACCATCTGTACGGATTGGTCCGTTTGGCACGCTTCCTGATGGAATTTTTTGATGAAATTTTTTGGGGATGTTATTCATCGTGTGTAGAACATCTCCACAAATTTCATCAAAAAATTCAATCGGGAAGTGGATTAACTACTTGATTGAAAAATATTGGATTTTATATATCTATTTCTGGACTAATATTTTTCAATCAAGTAGTTAACCCACTTCCCGATTGAATTTTTTGATGAAATTTGGTGGAGATGTTCTACACACGATGAAGAACATCCCCAAAAAATTTCATCAAAAAATTCCTCGGGAAGTGTGCCAAACGGACCAATCCGTACGGATGGTCCGTGAACAGTAATCCGCACTTGAACCCCCCCTTATATGTGTGTGTGTGAGATTATCCATGCACCCAGGTTCCAATTAAACAATGATTATTTACTTGATAGAGACCATATGTATTCGTTAGTCTAGGTAAAATATTATGTGTCAAAATCGAGCTAGTCAATGGCCAAACTAATCATCAGCACCAAAAAGCAAGTGCATGTACTAGTTTGAATTCCCTCGCGTGCTTAATACCGTCTCCAACCTCGATCTTTTTCTATTCCTCCAATTTACTAATTCTAAAATTATTTAATTCATAAAATATTTAAGTTTAGTGGTTCATTGCAAATTAACTACTATACAAAATTGTAACTTTAAATTAATTTTTAAGACAATAAAAAAATAAAATTGCATTAATTCTATACAAGTTTGCGCGTCAAAAAAAAAAAAGAAGGAGACACTACACAATAATTTGCGTACTCAACCATACCAAACCAAATGAGTACTATCTACATTATTAAGAGAAGGGATATATAACACTATAGTTGCAACTAGTAACATGCATTGGGAGTGGATGAAGGTCCTTTACTAGTAGGATAACCGATCGGTCTCAAATCGCTTGCTCCTTATTGCATTATGTTGTATCAATGTTAGTATTAAGCACATACATTAATTTGTAGAGCCCCCTCCTTACGAAACTAAGAGTATTTGTTGAACTTTTCCACCTTTAATTCAATGATATACTAGCTAGTTTAATCACATTAGATTCAAGGTTCCCTTGGTTTTTCTCCAATTTATGAATTTTAGGCTATTCAGAATCACTTAATTAATTTAGGACCCGTTTGGTTGCGTAAATTACTTAATTTTAAAATTAGTTAATTTTTGATTGAAGAATTGTGAATTTGCTCATTTATGATTAATTAAATTCTAATTCAAGTAGTGTTTGGAAAAGTTAAATGGAAAATTTCAATTGTTAGAATAAAAACTTGTTCTCTATTGTTCTATATTATTTAAAATTTTGTCTAGATGCATTAACATCACGGGTAGAAATTAGATCTTCTTGAAAAATAGAGTTATAATGAATTATCTAATTCTAGAATTAGGCAATTTCAAGTTTTACTTGAAATGACTTAATTTGAGTTTTTGTGAATCAACTTGAATTATCATATTTACAAATGTTCAATTTACACAACCAAATACTAATAAATGAAAATTTTGTAAATTACTTAATTATAAATTATCTAATTCGCAATTTAAAGGACAACCAAACGGGCCCTTATAAATTAATAGTTAAAACATTAAGCTAAAATTAATATATATTATTTCACTCTCTAACACTCCCTTTAAAAATAGGTCAACTATTCTATTGATACAAAAAATATTTTTATTTTTAATTAATGGCTAAAAGTTTAAGCTCAAATTAATTACTCTAAATCACTTAAATCCAAATTATTAACCCCATTAATTAAAAACCATTTTCTTTATCATCATCTCTCTCCAAAAGAAGTAAGATAAATATATTTTCGTTATTTCATTCTTAAATCATTGGATAGAAACAAATGCAAAATAATAATAATAATAATAATAATAATAATAATAATAATAATAATAATAATAATAATAATAATAATAATAATAATAATAATAATAATAAGATAATAGAAACAGAGTACGAAAAATATTTACTCGGATCCTAGCAACCGAGTGGTATTCATCATATTCGACTCAAATGAATCGAGTAAAGCACAAATCACCCGGACCTAAAGAACTTAATGGAATTGAAAAAATGACCCAAAGCTTAACTCAATGACAAACAACCGAGTATATGGCCTTGGACTCGGTGATAAACACTGAGCAATATAAGCTTAACTTGGTAACCAGTAACCGAGTATACCTTCAAACTTTGTTATCCATGGCAGCCATATTTAAACTGATTATTTCAATAAATTAAACAATTATGCTTGTAAAACATTTTCAATACAATTTAAATTAACTATTAAATTAAAAAAATAGGGTTCATAAACAAGTACTCAACTATATTCAAAGAGAAAAAAAAAACGTGTAAAAGATATAGAGAAGTTTGACTTGGCCTATAGTGTTGAATTCGTTTGATTAGATATTGATTTGTCGAAGAAGAAGATCGAATATGAGATTTGTGGGGTGGGGTGGGGTGAAATGATTTTATTTGTTTTTTTTTAATTTTAATTGTGAAGAGAGAGTGTGGAGTGTTTTTTAGATTAATATTAATTAATCTAAAAATGAAACATGGAGTATTAGAAAGAAGGAAAGCGTGCATATAGAGTGTTAGAGAGTTAAATAGTGTGTGCCAATAGCAGTCTCCATATATAAAGGTTCGATAATAAGTAGACATTGAAGATACAATTGTTACGAAATAGAAACGAAAGAGAGATTGAAGAAGGAGAATGAAAGAATTGTATAACTTTCTTGATAAGAAAATGTACAATAGAGTAAGGATATATATACTAGAGACTAAACCCTAATCTATGATATAATTTGGAAAGTATAATGGGAACACAATCAATACAATTAATACAATATGGAAAGTAGAATAGGAATAGGAAACGTAATATATAGTATATTCTAACACCCCCCCCCCTCAAACTCAAGGTGGTAAGTGAGAGACCAGCTGGAGTTTGGAAATCAACGCTTGGAAACGACTAGGCTGGTGAGCTTTAGTGAAGAGATCTGCAGGCTGATCATCTGAAGATACGGGCATAAGACGAATGTACAGATTGCGAATATGCTGGCGAATAAAGTGACAATCAATCTCAATGTGTTTAGTTCGTTCATGAAAGACGTCATTGTGACTGATTTGAATGGCACTGCGGTTGTCACAATAAAGAGTAGTAGCAGAGTCTTGAGGAGCACCTAATTCATCGAGGAGGCGTCGAAGCCATATTAGTTCTTGTGAAGTATCAGCAAGAGCGCGGTATTCAGCCTCAGTGCTTGATCGAGAAACAACAGACTGTTTCTTACTACGCCAAGTAAGAAGAGAGTTCCCGAGGAAGAAACAGTAACCAGTAATAGACCGACGATCCGTAGGGTCACCGGCCCAGTCTGCATCAGAGTAAGCCCGTAATACAAGAGATGACTTTGAGGAGTAGTGAAGCCCATGAAAAACTGTCCCTTTGAGATAACGAAGAATTCGAATAACAGCATCAAAATGAGTAGAGCAAGGAGCAGCCATAAACTGACTGACAACATGGACAGCATAAGCAATATCCGGGCGAGTAACAGTAAGATAAACCAGACTGCCAACTAACTGTATGTATAAAGTACCATCAGAGAGAGGAGTACCATCAAACGGAGTAAGTCTAACATTGGTGTCCAATGGAGTAGATGCAGTTTTACAGTCAGTGAGACCAGCACGAGCCAGAACGTCAGACGTGTATTTCACTTGAGATAAATAGTAACTTGTTGAATCAGAAAGGACTTCCAGCCCTAAGAAGTAGTTGAGACGACCAAGATCCTTCATTTCAAAAAACTGACTGAGAGATTATTTGAGATCTGAGATACAAGAAATATCATCCCCAGTAATTATCATATCATCCACATAGAGGAGAAGAATAATAGTCCTAAAATCTGTCTTTCGAATAAAGAGGTCTGAGTCTGACGAACTGGAGGAATAACCAAGCTTTGTGACGGTAGAGCTAAATTTTGCAAACCAAGCTCGAGGAGCTTGCTTGAGTCCATATAGGGCACGACGAAGTTTGCAGACCTGAGTGGACTGGTGTGAATAACCGGGAGGTGGTTTCATATATATTTCTTCTGTCAGGTCCCCATTAAGAAAGGCATTTTTGACATCCATCTGAAAAAGGTCTCATTTGCGAACAGCAGCAATAGCAATAAGACTGCGAACAGAAGTCATTCGAGCCACATGAGCAAAAGTTTCTTCATAGTCGATACCATACTCCTGATTAAACCCCTTGGCTACGAGACGAGCTTTGTATCGGTCAATCGAACCGTCAGATCGCGTCTTGATTTTATACACCCATTTACACCTAACTACATATTTTCTAGGAGGAAGATTCACAAGATCTCAGGTATGCGCCTTATCTAAAGCTTGCAATTCTTCTGTCATTGCTTGCTGCCAAAGTGGATTAGCACTAGCTTCCTTATAGGATGAATGTTCATAGTGAGATATCAAAGTAAAATAACAATGGTAATCACGAAGGTGATGAGGGAACTCTTTTACCCGAGTGGACTGTCGTTGTGGTTGAGTTATGACAGGATCAGCAGGCAAAACATCATCATTGGGAGGTGCCGTATGTTGAAGTTTGTTGGAAGAAATGACATCAGGTAAGGATGGTTCAGGAGATGTTGGACTAAGAGGTTGAGGTGGTGATGGTGTGGCTTCTGATTCAGGTTCTGGTGGAAATGTGACAACTGGAGCCTCAAGTTCAGGGGTGGAAAAATCAAGAGACGAATGAGTAAAGAATGGGAGTGAAGATTCTTCAAGGACATTAAATTTGGATAGAGAGGAGAACATTTTATGTTCCCAGAAGACAACATGACGAGAAATCCTTAAACGTTTTGAGATAGGATCCCAACACCGATAACCTTTATGTTCTATCCCATACCCCAAAAAGCAACAAAGACGGGCTCGTGGTTCCAATTTAGAATGTTCATGAGGCTGAAGTAACACAAAACTAGCACAATCAAAAACTCGTAAGAAATTGTAATCAGGAGAGGTACCATGAAGTCTTTCATATGGAGATTGATGCTAAAGAAAGGGAATAGGGATACAATTGATAGTGTAAACAGCAGTAAGTGCTGCTTCCCCCCAAAACCGTTCAGGGCAACTACTGGAGATAAGAAGTGTGCGAACAGTATCAAGAATATGTCTGTGCTTGCGATCAGCACGACCATTTTTCTGAGACGTACCTGGACAGGAATATTGAGAATCAGTGCCCTGTTCACAGAGAAATTTAAGAAAAGAGGTTTCCTTGTATTCCATGGCATTATTAGCTCGAAAAATTTTTATTGGACGAGAAAATTGAGTTTGAATCATACGAGCAAAATTATAATAAAGTTGGGGTAATTCTGAACGATTTTTCATAAGATAGATCCAAGTAAAACGAGTATAATCATCCAAAAAGATAACAAAATATTTTGAACCTCCCATGGTAGAATGTGGAGAAGGTCCCCAAACATCAGAGTGAATAAGATCAAAAGGTGCTGAAGAAATAGAATCAATTTTATTAAAACATAATGCCGGTTGTTTTTCAAGTTGACAAGATAAACAAGACAATTTCTCAGACTTGATTGACCCTAACAGACCAGATGACATAAGAGAACGAAGACGATCAAAAGACATATATCCTAAACGGGAATGCCACAACTCAAATGAAGAAACAGTTGGTGGGGATGCAACAGGTGGTGTGGATGCAACAATATGAGTGGGTGGGGTACGAAGGTGGATAAGCTCGAACATGCGTCCAACTTTACGGTCGATCCCAATAATTTGTCCCGTCTGAGGATCCTGCACATGACAACCAGAAGAAAAAAATATAACATTCAGTCCAAGGTCACACAATTTACCAACAGAAATAAGGTTGATAGTCAGTTTTGGGATATGAAATGTAGCAGGTAAAGAGAGGCTAGGAGTAGTAACTGTCCCAACATGACTAACAGGTAATTGAGAACCATCCGCAGTTTTAATGGTGGGTGTATGAGAAATAGAACTTGTAGAAGTAAAAATAGCAGAATCATAAGTCATATGATTGCAGCAGCCAGAATCAAAGAACCAAGATGTACCTGTGGTGGTAGCCATAGCAGAACTATGAGAAGATGTAACCTGTTTAAAAAGATCTGTGATGTCAGCTAGAGTCACAGGTGCAGTAGAAATATCCGACTCAGACGAATCAGTGGTGGCAGCAGTGATGGTGCTGGAAGAGGATTTGGTGGAGGATCTCCTGGATGGATTCTTGTAACAGTCGGCTTGAAAGTGACCTGGTCCCACCTTTTTACAAAAGAAACACGTCCTAATTGGACACTTTAGTAGCATATGGGTGGTGGCATGGCAGTATGCACATTCTCATGAAGATGAATTTTTGATAGGTCGCGAACTATGAACAGCTAACACATAATTATAATTGTGGGCCCGAGTGGCGAACCGTGTTTCTTCTGAGAGAAGTTCTGTCGTGACATCATTAAGAGATGGTAAAGGATTGCGATGAAGTAGAGCATCCCGAACAGATTCAAATTTATCGTGAAGTCCCATTAGAAGAGTGATAACTCGTTGATTATCGCGGTATGTTTCAAACTTTTCAGCATCATGCTCACAAAAGGTAGGTTCGGATTGGGCTAACTGATCCCATATAGCTTGGAGATCGGACAAATAATCATCAATGGACTGATCAGATTGTTGGGTTTTGTAATGTAGAGCAGTAAGCAACTGGTATTGATGAGAGAGATCTTTTGGGGTGTACTGAGATTTTAGAAAATCCCAAACTTCATTTCCGGTGGTAAACCGACCAACATGCTGTCCTATACGAGAGATAGTGGTGTTCCGAACCCATGTTATAATATCACCATTTTTTCTTTCCCAATCGTCAAGATGGTCATTAAATTTATCATCAGTTTCGTCGGTTTTCTTGATGGGCTTAACAATTTCTCCAGTAAAAATTCGCCAAGACTTACGAGATTTCAAAAAACTGGTCATGGCTTGGGACCACTGAACATAATTGGTTCCATTGAGGACGATAGAGATTGGGCGTGAAAATTCATGCTTTTCCATTAAAAACGTTGGGTAGTTAACACAGCAACACTAAGAAATAATCGTATTTTGAGAGATTTGAGCCCAGAAACGGATCCGGAACGGTGGATTTGGTAGGGAACCGATTTTAGGGTGAAAAAACCGGTGTAGAAGTAAGTGAACCGGTGCAAGGAAGTAGGACTGGTTCAGAAAAAAACCGATTTTAGGGTTTGGGGCAGAAAAAGCAGCAGCGGCCCGTGGCGCGGGTGGGATTCTTTTAGGGGCGCGTGGAGGTGCGTTCAAGCTCCGATCGGGGTGATTTTGACGGCGTTTGGTTCGTATTGAAGATACGAAGGTCTTGGTATATTATATGGGTGGTTTACAGTTATGTATCGAGGTGGAGATTGATCAAAAAAGGAGGGTGCGAGTGGATTTAGGTGGCGCGACTGGGGGATCTTGCCGAGGCGCGTGAGAGCGCGTGTGATGTCAGAATGGGGTGTTTTCAACGGGGTTTGGTTCGTATTGAAAGGACGAAGCTTTTGGTATAAATTTTGGGTTAATCGAGATTCTGTATGGCTTTGAACAGTGGATCAATAGTTCGATGAAGCTAGGATTTTTGATTGGTTGGTTGCTTGGGTTGATGCTAGGGTTTTTGATTTGGATTGGTTGAAGATGAGATGAAATATTGGTTCTAGAGGAGGATGAATCCCTCTGATACCATGTTACGAAATAGAAACGAAAGAGAGATTGAAGAATGAGAATGAAAGAATTGTATTACTTTCTTGATAAGAGAATGTACAATAGAGTAAGGATATATATACTAGAGACTAAACCCTAATCTAGGATACAATTTAGAAAGTATAATGGGAACACAATCAATACAATTAATACAATATGGAAAGTAGAATAGGAATAGGAAACGTAATATATAGTATATTCTAACAACAATAAATATTTTCAAGGGTCCACACTATTATATTTCCTTTTTCCAAACAAAGAAAAAAAGAAAAACGAAAGAAACAAACATTAGGAACATAATTTTTGCCCGCATAGAGTGTTGCTGTTAGGTTGTCACCAAAATTTGCCCCCAAGATTCAACAGCAATCCTCCAAAAACTAGCATGGCTTTTGGTGGTTTCAAGAACCACAAGCCCTAGCCCACTTAAAAACATATATGAAGATGGAAGAAGATGATTAATTTTGTGTGTTCCAGTGGAGAACGTTGTGGCCGTATATAACGCGTATTCCCACAACGGTTATCTCAAAGAGGGAGCTCTCCCCATCACCTACGAACTTTGCGTAATCGATCGATCAAATAAAATACCGATCTCAACATAATAATATATGTATACAGAGTTTTGAAAATCAAATTTTAAAAGAATTAGTAAATTGGCTTTTGGGCTTATAAAATAATTACAATTTTACAAAAAATATATATATATATTATTTTTAAAAAGCCCAAATCCCCTAGTACAAGATCCTTTAATATATATAACAAAATTATCATTAGAATGACTTTAAACCCATAACTACATAAAAAGACTTTTTACTAGACTACTTAAGCCAATACTTAAATATTTCATTCACAATAGTATATAACCAACATTCCTAACCTTAATCGTGGAAAGGAACTGACAAGAAATATAAAATCGTGGAAAGGAACTGACAAGAAATATACTTTCTACTTAATTGCTTTGGTGACAAAAGTAAAATTGACTTCTATTAATTATTTGATTTGTCTTTAGGGTGTACTTGGGGTCCTTGTTATTTTTCACATGGAGCGATGAAAAGAGTAAAATTATTAAAAAATATATATATCAAATATATTAAAAGAACTTTTAATAGTAAGCACATAAATTAAAATTAAAATTAAAGTTGACTTCAACTAAAACTCAAGCAAAAATACCCAAATATTTTAGGAACAACTTAGTTGTATCTTTCATTAGATAATCCCTTTAAATAGGGTATGAATACAATAGTACATAGGGTTTACAAAGAAACCCATTATGGCCCACAATACACAATTTATACAGTAAAATTCCTAATACATATTACATCTAGACGGTAGCACACTATGTGTAATTTCCTTAAACACTCCATCTTGTACTGAGTTGGAGATAGAATGGTACATGTCTTGTTGCCTCATTAAAACCTTGTCAAATAACAAAAACTCCGTGGAAAAAAATAACCTTAATCGAAGGGAAAAGAGTACAACATTATCTTAATTATGTTAGACTTTTTTCATTGAGTCTATACTTCCATTTGATCCTTACTTCGATCAATAGAGTTTGCACGTATCGTTATCTCGTTAAAAACCTTGCCAAGTAACAAAACTCAGTGGAAAAAATAAACCTTGGTTTAAGGAAAATAGTATAAGCTAATGTCATGTGGATATTATACTCCCCTTCAAGTCTACACCTCCCCCTGATATTCACATTAATCAAGAAATTTGAAAAGCTTATGCATGTATCTTTGCCTTATTAAAAATCTTATCAAGTAACAAAACCCAGTGGAAAAAATAAACATTGGTCTAAAGAAAAGAGTACAACGTAGGTGTGAAAATTCCATCATATTTCACACATTCTCTTGATTATTACTTTGATTATAAGAGTTGGGAAAGCCTAAGCACCCTTATGTTTTTCACATGCTTTTCAAATATGGCCTTAGAAAAAGACTTTGTGAACTAGTTTTTCATGTTTTCCTTAGAGTTTTGTGTGGGCTAGAGAGATACCCAACACCAACAAAATCAATCAAGATTTTATTTGGAATTTCAATGTAAAGGGTGGCCATTTTAGCATCATCATTTACTTTAGATGTTGCTGTCGTATACACATTTTTTTCTCTGTAGGGAAAAAACAATCCCAAACCAATGGAACCTTTTAGGTGTCCAATTATGCTGCGTTGGCGCTGAAGTAAATCTAAGCTAACAAGTTCAATGCGAATGTTATGTCTGGTCGAGTATACTGTGTTTAGTGCAATAATGTGCATATTGCATTTAGATAGAAAGTTTCATCTCCTAACACATTTTCGTATTCTTACTTTGTACGAAATTGATCTTTCATTTGATCTAAACTTCAACCGACTATGGGAGTGTTAGCAGAATGCATTTTGTCTAGGTTAAATTTCCTTATTATCTTTTAAACGTATGCAGACTAGTAGATTAGTATTCGACAAGCTCGATATTCTAGATTAAGATATAAACAAAATTCGAGCTTTCCCAAGATTCTTTATCTCAAATTTGGATTTTAAGTAGCTTACGGTTTCTCTTAATCATCAAGAGTACCTATATGTTCATATCATTAACATATACAACTACAATTATGAATTCGGAACTTGTTTTCTTTATGAATACGCATAGGCATAATTTATTGTTCGTATATCTCTTCCCAATCAAGTAGTGACTTAGACGGGTATACTACATCCGTCCGGATTGTTCCGTAAAGTGAGAGTTTCAACCTAATTGCAAACGCACTCCGTGGTTTAGAGTCACTTGACTTGGGTAATGTAAGATCATCAGGCACTTTCATATATATCTCTAAGTTAAGATCCCCATAGAGATACATAGTTGACGTATCCATGAGCTGCATTTTCAGTCCTTCGAAAACTACCAAGCTAACTAAATAGTGAAATGTTATAACATTTAGGCGATTCTAAAGCGTCTGTGGGAACCTTGCTCCACAAGGTGAGCCTTTTACTTCAAAACTTCTTTTTTCTCATTTACGTTTTACGGCAAATAATTGTTTATATCTTACAGGCTTTACACTTAGCGCGGTTAGCACTACCGGACTAAATACTTGTCTATTTGCTAGATAATCTAATTCTGTCTAGATTGTTTATTTTCACTTAGGCCAATTTTTTTCTTTGTTGACATTTTGCAACAGAGCGAGGTTCGATATCATCGTGTTCTTTGATTCCTTGAGCAACAATGCATCCATTAACTCATATGCCATCTCTTAACCCATTGAGATTTATTTATTCTCTAGAATCATTTATAACTTTCAGGATGTCCCTCAGTATTGATTCATGGATATAAGTATAATCAGAGATAATCTCATAAAAGGGGTTTTTACATTAACGATTAATTGATCAATTTGTACCTTACTCCACCTCTTCTTTTGTGTGAGTGTTTATCGAACCAAATGGCCTACCTTTATTCCTTTAAAGAGCCATGGCCTCAACCACAGCTCCTACTAAGTGTGGTTGCAGCGTCTCTTTCTGTGATACTGTGCCCCTTGTTGGGGACTTTCAACCTTGTAAGCATATGGCAGCTAGTATGTTTGATCTCGTCACTTTTCAATATCAGTAAATGTATCAGGCATCGAATCTATTACATTTTAAAGATCGATTATTCTTTTTTACTTCACTATACATTGTGATGTGCGTGGGGATCAAGATGAGACAAAGTGGGGACCACAACAATTTATGTCCTTCCCTTGAAAATTTCTTTTTTTATCTTCCTCTTAATGATGGAAGATTGTCTCATCAAAGTGATAATCTGCAATTCTTAGCGGTAAAAAGATCGTCTGATAAGGATTCCAAAAGGCGAATTACTGTTGAAAATTCGTATCCAACGTTATACTTAATTGTCTCAGTGGACCCAGTTTAGTGCGTTGTGGGGGCATAATTGGCACATATGCGTAAAATATTAGGTTAATATCCAGTTATCAACTGATACGCATACAATAGTTATACAATATTGGGCCTTGAAACAAATAAGTAAAGTTGCGTGCAATATTGCATAAATCTCCGGGCATATATAGGCAATTTGGTGCACATAACCAATGCTCTATCTACCATCTATATTCTTTTGAAGGTTATTTTTGTGAGTCATTTTTAAGTATGCATATGGAGAATGAGATTCTTTACTTCGATTTTATACAATGATAATCCAGTACTTTTGATGTAAAGTCTCCAAATTTATCAAGTCTTATGGACATGATACAGTAATCATGGTGGTAAGCCTTTAAATGTATAATATCTGGTAAGAGATTTATAAATGCAGTATTTCTTGTAGACAATTATTCGACGTGTGACCAGAATGTCGAATTATTCACTAGATCCATAAAGTACTTTGAATGGTTCCGCACTCTGGATGGATTAATCTACAAATATATCATTATATTCTTTGTAAGAATGGTATATTTTATTTTGTATCTTTAAGCATAAGAAGGTCTCGTTCCTATTTTTGCTAAAGAATATGCTTTAAAAAATCGGGTGTCGTTCCTTTGACATGGTCAACGAAGCATAATAGGAAGGGGGTATTGCTTTTAATACTTCGAAAGTCAATGATTACTTTTGAGCATTACTTGTATCAACACGTTGCAATGTGTTAAATTTTTGTCCCATTTATTTGTCACTAAGAAGAGGGAATGTCTGTGTAAATACTTTAACACATGGATCATCATGACCAAGGTGCATTAGGTAAGCATGCCAAAGCCTGTATGAGTCAGTGTCCCATAGTACATTGCCGGTGACATCATAGGATTTGACAATCCTTATCATAGTGGGGGTACATTCCACTAAAATGACTCATAAGTTTATCTAAAATGCGTATATTTGCACATTTGTTTAGAGGTAAAATAAATATGTTGTTGTTCCATTCTTACATTTGGCTTTTGTATGATTAATATTGCTACGAACATTATTAACAAAGTTCTGGTCGCTTTGGGTGCATATAGAGTATATGTGTTTTTGAATAACATTTTAGCAAAAAAAATGGTTGAGCAGTTCTCTACTCTTATGATGATTTAATCATCACAGTCACATAGGTATTATAGGTTATTAATTGCCTATTTCGTTGAATAGTTATCGTGTTCCCACTATCAACCAATCATTTAACGTTATCATCGATTCATTTTTACAGTAATAAAATCGAGTATAAACTCCGAACTATGTAGTAATAAAACGAATAAATTCAACTACTTTAGAATAAAATTCGAATAAAACCAACAATAATTAATCCAATATCTTGTTTAGAAATCTAATTTATCTAATCAATCATAAACTTTAAGACAAAATCATAGTCTAATTAAAAATTAAGCAATATGCATGTTCAACTATTTTTGAAAAATAAAGTGAATAAAGCAGATCAGTCAAAATCGAGTGCATCCGTTGACTGAGCAAAGTCCTTTTTGCCACTAAAGTCTGCGATTGTGAAGCTGACATTAGCGTCATTATCTTCTCCATTCATAAAATGAGATTCTTATTCTTTAGAATCTTGATATCTCTTGTAACTTACTAATACTTTAGTGTTTACATGGCAGTTCTTGTACCAGTGTCTAATAACTTTACACTTGTAACATGGCTTATCGTCAACTCTTTCCTTGTTTTTTTTGACCGGAGGATTCTTAAGTGCATTTTTCATCTTGTTTCCCTAACCATTAGGTCAAATAGCACCATTTCTTCTCCATACTTTAGAAAAGCCTCCATGACTTGCACCACGACCCCCACGTCCTTTTCCACATTGTGCATTGTTGCCACGTGGGTAGGGATCAGCTTGTCCAACCCCCTTTTCACTGGGGTTTTTTCTATTATTCATCTTACCGTAATTAGCCCCAAGAATTTTCTTTGTCCCGACGGCCCTGGAGTTATTGTTCAAAAGAACTTCATTATACCTTTCAGCTACTTGTAGTAGCTAGATTGATCAGCTTACTGAATGTTGTGATTCTTTTGTTATCATACTCGAGTCTAAACTGGTTCGCTAGTATAAATGCTGCAGTAGGGAAAGTGAAAAGAGTCTTCTGAATTCATATCGTTTTCTGTGAGATCCTTTTCACAAAAGTTAAGACGTACCTTTAGGCGCAGCATGTCATTGTTGAAGTCGTTAACCTTTTTATAGTCAAGTAAGTGGATTTCATTCCACTAAACGGTCAATTCTAAGAGCAAAGTGTCATGAATATTCCCAAAACGTCTCATAAGGGTATCCCATAATTCTTTAGGTGTCTTCAACTGAAGGTACTCCCATCGTAGGCTGGAGTCAATATATTTTCTTAGAAACATTAATGCATTTGCTTTCACCTTGTCAGACGGTCCATTCGTCTGTGGGGTCTTTGGGGTCAGCAAGTGTGGCAGAGTATTTTTTAACCACAAAGGCGGTTTCTACATCAGAAACCCACCGATGGTACTCAAGTCCTTTTAAGTCCAAAATGTTAAATTCAGGTCGAGTTGGGTCGGCCATCTTAGTAAATAATAAATAAGATATTACAAAGTTATGAGTAAATCCATGTTAGTTATTTTTCAGGAATATGAATTAAATTTCAAAACTAATATCTATAATGGTCACATTTTTCGATACTATATGAAAATACTTTATCATAAGTAATTATAATGCACATGAACGTTTATCATCATGGCAACTTTTGAATTTATGACATAATAAATAAAACAATTAAAAATATAGGTGATATTCTAATTTTCTTACCGGGCTAATTTACCACAACTATAGCAATTATAAATTTAATTAATCCATCTCAAATATAGCATGCATAATATTGTGTAAATTTTGGCTACATAGTGGTCAGTAGATGGGGGTGGAATTCAAAACCATATTAAATCAAATTGCTCTTTTGCATTAGAAATAAATTCATATATATATATTAAACCCTTAACTATATATATAAAAAAATATTATATATATGTACTAACATATTACATATATACATAAACTATATATATACATAAAGGAGGTTTCACATATATTCATGGATTCTATAGGGCATAAT
The DNA here is from genome assembly GCA_021464415.1 of Lonicera japonica. Lineage (NCBI taxonomy): Eukaryota > Viridiplantae > Streptophyta > Magnoliopsida > Dipsacales > Caprifoliaceae > Lonicera > Lonicera japonica. The sequence continues at coordinate 22,170,065 of CM038470.1, forward strand.
TGATAATTAAAACAAATTTTTTTTAAAAAAAATAAAACAGAAATTTAGTTAAAACAAAAACTGTTTTTAAGTAAAATAGAAATTTAATTAAAACAAAAACTATTTTTAAGTAAAACAGAGATTTAATTAAAAATAAAAACTGTTTTTATGTAAAACAGAAATTTAATTAAAATAAAAATTAAAACAGAAATTTTTAAAATATGTTTTTAAATAAAACAGAAATTTAATTAAAATAATTGTTTTTAAATAAAACAGAAATTTAATAAAATAAAAATTGTTTTTAAATAAAACAGAAATTTAATTAAAATAAAAATTGTTTTTAAATAAAACAGAAATTTAATTAAAATAAATTCTTTAAACAAGGCTAAATAATACATGTACAAATCTGCGATGATTATTGCAAAATCCATCTGTATAAAACTAACAACAAAAATAAAATCCAACCATATATAGCAAAAATAATGATTGAAAGCTAGATAGGTTTCCTTTAATTTAAAATTAACTAAGTCTACTCCATGGCCATGGGTGTAGCAACCAATCTTCAAACAAGGGGCTTACTGGTTGTTGTTGTTGTTTTTTTTTTTTTTTTTTTTTTTTTGTTTGTTTGAATTGTTTTTTTTTTTTTTTCATGGCATTGGTAGCAGAGGAAAACAAGGCAGATTCATATATGTAGTCAATCTTCAAGCTTGCATATAACTTTATATATGTATGTATATGTAAACAAGGCAGATTCATATATATAAAATCCTTAACTTTATTCGGAAATCACAACATATATAAATCGACAGCTACGATATTCTCATTCTTCTGATCGAAAACAGTTTAGTGTTTTTTTTTCAACAACAAAGTATCTAATTTAGCCAATGATTATTAAATCTAAGATTAGGCAGATACAAAGATTTGAATGATAAGACATTAAATTCAATAATTTTCAAATCTAATATTTTTTAAAAAACTGTTTGCATACCTTGAAGGTTGGGCGACGAAAGAAGAGATCAGTGGTAATGGTGACCGGTGGTTAGGATTTTCTTAGGGTTAGGGTTATTAGCTCTGAGCGTGCTGATAACGTATTGTAAGAAAGTTGTATATTTTATTAGATAATCCAGTTAAATATGATATGAATACAATAGTACATAGGGTTTATAAGGAATCCCATTATATACAATTTACGCAGTAAAATTTATAATACATATTCTATCTAGAGGTAGCACACTATGTATAATTTCCTTAAACACTAAATTTTTAATAGCCGTTGTTTAATTAATCAATACGGATAGATTCCTTAGAGTCAGAAAACAAACAAAAAAAAGCCACGTCTTAGGAAAGTTAGTTAGAGTACATCATATACTGTCTCTTTAAAATTTTAAGTATGAGATAATTTTTTCAAGATGTCAATAGCTATATATACCATAAAAACTTTGATTATTTGAACTATATATAAGACAGTAAGAGTGGAGCGTATTCTGTCTATTTTTCTCAAGAAAAGTGAGATTATGTAACGAGTAGCTGTTCTTTTAAAGAAAAACCTTTGGTTAGTCACCAAATATGTCATTGACAAAATTTTCTAACTCATTGCCCCTATAATAATTAATTTATATACTGAAAATTGCAACCGTATTTCTTAGCTCACTTTTGGAGCTAAGTGGCTAAACCAATAATATATCATGATCAAGCTTCTATATATATATATATAATTTTTTTTGCAAGGTTTACCAAAGCCACTAAATATACAAAACTAGTATTCTACAGAATAAGTTGAATCTCTAAAAATTACCACCTTTTGGATATTTTCAAAAGTTATTAGGAGTTAGAATTACCACCTTTTGGAAATGAGTGGTTAGTCCTTCTTACCTTAATTAACCATAATCTATCGATCAATGTTTTGATTTTATGACAATATTACTCCCGACCTATTAATTAAAACAATAATTAAGCATATTTCCTTATAATTAAATAATTACCATTTATAACATATTTCCTTATAATTATGTTTTGGTTTAAATATAATTTTAAAAAATTAAAATAAAACATCAAATAGTAACATGTAAATTAACACTTAAATATGTATATATATACACAGACCCGTATACTAAACATTAACAGTTATTAGCGTTTATTATTTTATTTTTTTATAAATTATTATAGTCATTTTTTGTCAGTCTTAGTATTATTTGTTTGGTATAAACTACAATTTATCATTTAACTGTTATACTGTATATACCAAGCAAGTAACTTTAAGACTTAACAAATAAAGATGGTACTAATATATATATATATATATATATATGTGTTTTATACTCTTAAAGTATATACATATAAAAACATGAACTAACTATGATATATGAAAAAAAAAATTAGATACAAAAAAAAAGAAGATGAATAATTATTTTTATATATATATATATGGTCGGATTCTACCAAAAAAAACAAGTGAACTTTTGAATCCAAAAAGAAAATTTTATTGACCGAAAATAATTTTAAAACATTTAGTGTATAGTGAATATTTAATGAATAGTCATAAAAACAATTTAATTTTAATTTTAATCTTTATAAAGGGTGCAATGATTACTATATAGATACAATTTTTTTACGAATAGATGCATACCTGGCCTCCTGTATCATGTGTTTTGTAACAATTACGTCCAGTAATTGTGTCGTTCTACAACTTAGTAGAAAGTTCCATACAGTTATAAATGGAGTTTTCATCCACAAATTAGAATTTACAACAAAAGTAATAAATCATTAACTATGAACCTTTACGGATCAATATATAAACAATTAATCATATATTATATATAAATCCTACTTGAAATAGTGGATCATGAAAATAACAGACTCTTCGCCAACAATACGAAGATGATGTTGACGAAGATGATGACAACGATTTACGACCGTGGTGAGCTTAATTAATACATCCAATGATGATGATCTTTGCAGCCACAAACCCTCCATCGATAACCCTTTCCTAAGTACTAAGGCATAGTTGATCTAGGGTAGTTAGACCATTGGTTGTTCTTGTTCTTTTTCACTTTGTTTGTATTATTTCCCTTTTCATTGTTATCAAATCATTTGTTAAGTTTTTTGTTATTTTTGGAAAATCTTTAATTTGACTTTTGTACATCTATTATTGTTTTTATATTAATTATGATTATGTGAATAAAGCTTTTGTTGATTATAGAATGCTTTTTTTTTTAATATGCATAATGTATTATTATTAATTAACTATTATCATGTATATATAGAAATAAGTATTTTTTTTTTAATATTTCAATATTCGGTGTCAAAAGTTTTTTGAATTTTTTTCAATATTCGTAAACTATTACTCATATGATAAAAAGTTATTTAACATGGATTTTTTATTTTGATATATATAAATTGGTAATTCGTTACAATTTTGAGATTTACACCGCAAATTAAATATTTTTTAGTTAATAATGTGAAAGTATTATCAATAGTTTGTAGTACTATACTCAAAAAAGGAGCATCCAAAATAAAGACAAGGCAAAGATAAACACAATCCTGTAAATTTTTATTATTGAAACAACAATCGAATAACGATACAAACACCTCAAATTAAGCACACTAACAACAAAACCTTCGGGAAAAAATTGCACCAACAACAAAACACTCAGAAAACAGAAGAAGCAGTAAACTCAATTTTCTTAATAAGCATATATCATGTTGATTTACTTCAATTCTTGTTGAGAAGCTTGAAGTAAAACTGGGCACCATCCCATGCAAGTCCAATCATGTCGCCTTCTTTAAGGCCCTTCCTATTAACAAAATTCCTCTTCCACATGCCGGAGAGCACGAAATAATCAGTATTATCCCACTTCTTAAGAAACAACTTATGTCCACAACTTTCATCGGCATCCCAAACCTCAAGCTCTTTGCCACTACCAGTCCTGCACAGCTGAGCATCATTTTCGCCCATTGAAGTCAAGACATGTTCCTCCACAGCTTTGGTCGACAACAAAAGCTGACAAGACCAGTCCAGGTCGCATGGAGTCAACACTTTCTTGATCTTCCAAGGATCTTCGTACAATGTTAGTGCCAACGAGGGATTATCATCAGTAGTGCCATTACGAAAAGCCCCCAAATAGAAGTTAATGGATGGATCAGAAGCTAAAATATGTTCGGATTGCGGAGTAACTGGAGCCCTAAAAGAAGCTGATGCCATATATATGTTAGAGAGATTTAATTCGACAGTTATTGAAGGCAAAACAAAATAAGGTACAATGAGCCAAAAGAACAAATTAAGGTTGCTCACTTTGAGAGCAAATATTCAGAAGATTGGTATTATCTAGCTAGAGAGAAGCTAGCTAGGGTGCTTCGCATGTGTACAAATATTCAAAATTGTGTAACATGTGAAAGTTAAATTATATGCATGCAAATGGAAGGTCAAAAGTCTCTTTCTTTGGAAGGGAATGGAACCATGACTTCCCATGTGAAAAGTGTAGGTCAATGGCACTTGAGTTAAAGTTCTTGGATACCACTTTAATGCCCCGCTTGGTCACAAAAATTTAGAAACAACTTTAATTGATTTCAAATACTTGGTAACTTTAGATATATGTATATATACTCGATCCCTCTGTTTCAAACTAAAAATATATATCACTTTCGCATTCTCATTTTTCAACAAGAATTAGTAAAGAATAAAATTTGTTAATTATGGCCAAATAGTGACATTGATTGTATTCCTAAAAGAACAAAAAAAATAAGACTCTCAAGTTGTGTTACCTGCAGCAGAATCGGAAGGATGGGAGGGTTGGGGTGCCAGGACTGGCAGGGTAGCGCTGGATGAAGGCGAGTGAGCCATGTCAAGAGATTGAAGAAGTTGAGACGGAAAGATAATTCAAGTGAAAGAAGAAGAAGAAGAATTGTTGCGATATATTAGAACAGATCGAGAGTGATGGGTATTTATAGAACAGAGCGAGAGTGACAGAAGAAGAAAAAGTTAAAGAAATTAAACATGTGATTGGCCTACCAACTAGCTAGGGTTTGTCTGTGACGTTAAAAAAAAATAATATTTGAAAGTAATTATAAATATATGTGTGTGTGTGTGTGATTAACATTACGTGTAATATTTTTGCAAGTTTACTTGATTGCAAACAATATTCGTTAGTCTTGGTAAAACATTACGTGTCAGATCGAGCTAGTCAATAGTCAAATTAATCAGCACACCAAAAAGGAAGCTTCTATTTTCCAATCTTTGTAATATTTTTACAAGTTTGCATTAATTTATATAATTTTGTGCATATATAATAATATAGTTTAGTGGTAACCCTTGCCTTGAGGTCAAGGGTTTCATGAAGTTTTTCTTTACATTCACTTAGACCTCCCTTAATTTTTTGAATTTACTTATTAGTATTTACCTTATGCTTAAATTATTAAACTGACATAGGTTATAATTTTCTCCAATTGTTATGTTTGCAAAAACATGGTTTAATTTCCTCCCATTTCCATTTCCTTTTTTCAAAATTGAATTTTAGAAAATCTATGTACCCATAAATTTTCAAATTGAATAAATATATACATAACAAATCTTGTTTGTAGCCATCACATTTACATTTGATCCAAGGTTTTGTCAAATGTACTAATTAATTATGCATCAGATATATCCGTACTATTGAGCGGAGAAAGAACGTTTTCTAATAAGAGGGCTGAAGCGGATCGACTATTTTTATCATTGTAGTCTTTCAATTTGTACTTTTGTTTCTATCCTGAATTGTAGGACAACATCTTTTATTCTAAAGGGGCAATTAAAAAAAGGGCTTATTAGAGAAAGATTTTCACACTAAGGTTAAGGAATTAAATTTTTTAAAAATAAAGGGCCTATTTAGTTATTTAAAATTGAAATATAACATATATGCCTTTTTATTTTATTTATATAATATGACATCCCAACCATATTTTTTTTAAAAAAAACTAAAAAAACCAATATGACAAAAAACAGTACCCATATAAACTTTGCAGTAAACTATAAATCATGCAATATGAATTTTTATTTTACTTAAAATAATGAAATGAACTTTGCAGTCGTATATTTTTAGTGCAAAAATATTTTTACATCATATTGCAGTCCATATTTTACTGCAATGTGAACTTTGCAGTCCATATTTTTAGTGCAAAGTTCATATTGCAGTCCATATTTCACTGCAATATGAACTTTGCAGTTCACTATTTTACTGCAATATGAACTTTGCAGTTCAGTTATATTTTGTGCAAATTTCATAAAAAGGGGTAATTTAGGTAATACATAACATGTTTTTATTAATTAAATGATATTTAAATTTATTCAAATACATTCATTTAAAATATAAAACAAAATAGGCCTCTTACACTAATTATCAATTAAAAATAGGCCCTTCATTCAAAAAAATATTATTCATTGGATTTTTGGTAAAAATCAATGTATAATAAGCCCTTCTACCTAATTTCTAGTATTCTAAATTTATGGAGAACAAAAAGTCCATCCATAAACCACGTGCAAAATTTTGCTTGTTTACTAGTTGTCAAAAATAAAGTCGTTACTTTGGCTTTCGTTAATATATTTTGTATTACTCCCCAAAAAAGAAATATATTTTGTATTAAAAATAATTTTGTTTTTTTGGACGAATTAGTGGTTTCAAGCTTATATATATACTTTTAAATTATATATAAATATGTATAAGGCCCCCTCTTGGTTTTTGCACTATTAAAGTTGCTATTTTTGGTGGACCCTTTTTTTTATACTTTTTTTTGTGAGTAATGAACAAATATTTTATATTTGGATTGAGCTAAACCTGTATTAATATTCTAATTAACACTGATATAAAAAAAAAAAAAAACCCAAAAACAAAACTATCCTATATAGCCACCCTTGGTTAATTTATAATGAAAATATTTTCTAGAAGAAAAAAGCATATACATATATATATATATATATTCTAATCAACACTAGACTAACCTAATTGATAAAAAATTCATCCAAATTTATGAGAAGTTTTAAGTTTGAATTTTATTCAAAATAATATTTTTTTTGTTATTATTATAATAAAATGAAGAAATTTAAATGTTATTTTTTAAAAGAAAAAAAATAGAGAACAGTACATCTAGTAGAGAGAGAGAGTGTGTTAATAGTCCTTATCATTGTAGTAACATAAAAGATTGACATTAGATTAAAAAGAGGGCCAGGGTGGACCGACTATTTTTATCATTGTAGTAACCATCCCTTTCATGTGACTCAAGACTACTTTCATGCGATTCAATAATCCTACTTTTGTTTCTTCCTCATGAGTTTATGTGATGGTCCCAAACACCAAAATATTTTGTACATATGTATCTGTCTTTTCGTTCTTTTTCTAGTAGTTGGATATGCGTTTGACTTTGTTAGTATAATGGTTCGATAATTTTGATTGGAACTAATTTTTTTAAAATATAAAAATTAGTTATAAGAGTAAAATTGAAACTATATCATATATACCCTCAAAATAGATTGAAATCACCACTCGCGCGCCTTATATATATATATTAGTATAACACTGAGACTGAGGAGAGACAGTAAAGAATTTCAAGGGTCCACAAAAAGACGAAAAAGAAAAAAAGAAGAAGAAGAGGAAGAAATTAAAACTCCCTTTCTTGTCGACAGTAGCTAAGTAAAGGCAGGGGGCACGTGAAAGAAAAACCTTTTATTGGTGGCTAAACTACAAATCATGATCAAGATTCTCTTATTAATTTTATTTTTTTTGAGATGAAAATAAAATAAAATTAACGGGTTACATATATATTCAAGAACATACTAAATGATAATGTATATTTCTTTTAGTTAAGTTCTTACTAATTTTATATTTAAAAAATATCCATTTTAGATAACATCAATCAGATTTTTCTAACTCGCTTATGATTTTGACAGGTGTGGGTACAAAATTTAATTCAAATAACTCTTTTAAATATATACATATATATATATATATATATATATATGGACAAGGTTTAATTTACACCAGTATCAAATTATAAAATTTTAAATTCACTCAAATTTTTTTCTTAGATTCATAATTTATGGTTAAATAAGTTATTTTTATCATGCTTAACAAAAATGAAAAATTCCAAATCAATCATATATTTGTAAAAATTATCTGATTGATTGACCTAAGTTTTTAAGCAAACCCATTCTAGCTTCCTATTGGTGACATTTTCAAAATATGAATTGAGGTTATACTTTGCAACTTTGGCAACTGCAATTTGTATAAGAGTAATACGCACATTCTCTGCGTTTTATTTGCTCTTTCTTGAGTGCAGGTATACACGTGCTAAAATGGTTGGACCCAATAATAGTTTCAACATAAACAAACACATATTAGGAATAAAATTTATATGGAAAAACCAAGATCCATCGCACCAAAAAAATAAATTCTAAATCTAATGAGAAAGAAAAGGAAAAGTGTAACAAAAGTCCATTATTTCTTACATGATCGTAGGTAAGCCAATGCGCTTTCTTTTAAGAATACATATAGCTCCACTTATTTTGGAATACAAGTGTAAATTTTTATTTTAAAAAATCTCGTTATTAATTAACAGATACATTTGGCTTGTTAATTTTTTTTTCTCTTCTTTTTTAACAGCAATACAACAATAAATAAATAAATAAAGCACACTACAAAAGAAGAATATAAAAAGAGGGGCCCGGGGACGTTGGTGAAGCCAATCCCCCACTAGATTCCGCAAGTACATATATCCGTACAACTATTATTTATGTGAGACGGATAAAGTGTTTGTCCGAATCACATAAGGACTGGGACTCTTTGTCGTGTCCCACTTTCATGATATTTCTTTTACTAAATCGAGAGAGAACTTTCTATATATGTTTTGTTTGTCTTTTTTGGCCTTTTCTATCCTTAATTGTAGGACATCATCTTTTATTCTAAATTTTTGAAGAAGAGAAGGTCCCTCGATAACCACGTGCAAAATTTTTCTTTTTTAATATATTTTATATTAAAAATAATTTTAGTTTTTTGAATAAATTAGTCGTCCCATGCTTATATATACTTTTAAATTATATATATATATGTATATATAAGACCCCCTTTTGGTTTTTGCATTATTAAAGTTACTATTTTTGGTGGACCTTTTTTTTTTTTTTTCACTTTTTGTGAGTAATCAATTAATATAAAAAGTATTTTTTGACTTGAACAACCATTTAATAATATATGTTTATTTTTATGTAAGTAATGAAATAATATTTTATACTTGAATTGGGTATTAATATTTTAATTAACACCAGACTAACCTAATTGATAAAAAAAAAACTCATCCAAATTTAGGAGAAATTCTAAATTCGAATCTTATTTGAAATAAGAAAATTTTCGTTATGATTATAATAAAAAAAATTAAAATGTTATTTTTTTAAAAGAAAAGAAAATAAAGAACAACACAATCTAGTAAAGTGAGAGAGAGAGAGAGAGAGAGAGAGAGTTAATACTCCTTATCAAATTATGTCCCCACCTCACCGGCAACCTTTTTGTTTGTTTATGTACTTTGTCATAGATATATGATTAGATTTTTTTATTTTTATTTTTATGTTTTTGAAAAAAGTTACCCACTAGAGTGTCACTTTGCTTGAGAACTAAAGGGACTTCTATATAAAAGAGTTTAGTCTTCCTAACTTCATTATTTTCCAAATACTATATTGCTAGAGAAAAAAAATACCTTTTAGTTTATTATCTTAATTTTCAATCTTTAATTTGAGAGGCTGAAAGGTCCTTCAATTTATAACCCCAACACGTGAAAATCTAAACAAGTCCGCCACACCTTGAATAAAATTAGAAAGCCTATTTAATATATACCCACTTAGCAATATATCGATCCTTAGGTATTAATTAGTATCATTGTAGAAAAATTGGTCATTGAGTATTTCTGAGGTATTTCAACAATTAATATTTTTACTATAGTAAATTATCGAATTAATGATAAAATATTTCTAACAAAAATTAATTTTTCAATATATGTACCTTATTTTGGCAACCTATATATATATATACATACTATGATTACATATACATTAAGTCATAATCCATGCTAAAGACATGATTAATCATTCAAGATATATCTTAATTTGAGCCACACAATTCTTTACCCCTTACACATTTTCAAGATTTAAAAACCATGCAATTAATCAAATCTTCATCGTATACTTAAAGCAAACGGATAGGATCTTGACACATCACAAATCAATTACAAGAAAAGTCAAAATAGGTTTTATCCTTTGGCATCCTAATGATATCTTACAAAACGCCTCTTCTTTCTATCATCACTCACAATTTCTGTCATTATTCTTCATTAGGTAGTGACATAGGATAAATGGCTTTCTTGATTTAAAGCTTGCCTGTTAATATATGTATATACTAGGGTATACCCGTGCCATCCGGCACGATGAAATAAAAAAAATCTAATAATAAGATAAAAAAAAATTAACATGTGCCAAATTTAAATTAACAAAATCAGTCAATCTATTTTGAGCCAATTGTCTAATCTAACGTTGTGAATAAGTTAAATGTAAGTTCAATATATCTTAATGCTGAAAAAACTAAAAGTATACCGGATTGGACTGACTTATTTTAAATTTTTTAAAGAATCTTTTAATCATAATACAACCACGTAACGTACATCATAAAATTCACCGATTGAGGTGACCAATATCAATGTACGAATACATAATGTACGTCCTTAAATGTTACACAGTAATTTTTCCTGATTTTTTTTTTGCATAATTATATAGTCATGATGGATCTTGTATAATTGATCTTGATTTGTAGAATTTAAATATTAATTTTTATTAAATTTTGAATTTTTTATTTTAAGTTATGTCATTTTTAATGTAGACAAAATTATTAGTATGTGAAAGTTTATTGTGTGTATATTATTGGTGTGAGTGTTTTAACTTTGCTGTGACATCTTGATGTGTGTATAAAACTCATCCAATGGTATAGCACTAATGCACACCATAATATGTGTATTTTCAATCATTAGATCCTTATACTTTTTAGAAAAAAAATTGGTCAAAGATGATGTTTTATAATATAGATATATCCTTAACTTTTCTTTTCTTTTTAATATAGATTAAATAACCCAAAAACCTAGCTAAGTTGTTCAAATATTTTTATATGATTAATCAACATCGTTGCTGCTCTTTGTGTTCTTCATTCTCTCTATAATTAGGTCTAAACGATATTGAGAGAATGATAGATGGACCACGGACGGAGGGGGGGACGGGCAGATGGAGTGTGAGCAAAAATGAGTGCCTTAGATGAGAGAGATAAGAACATAAAACCACTGACATGGGGGAGACGATGGAATGAGAGGCATTCTTCACCAGCGAGAGAGGAGGATGACCTGCAAAAAAGGAGTAGAAATATTTTTTTCTTCCGGCTACAAGACAAAAGAAGGAGCAGGGTTTTTCATATTATTCTTTTTTTTCTAAGGTTTGGAGATGCAAATTGTCAAAAACGCTATTAGAGATAACGATTTTAAGCATAAAAACTCGACAACGTATAGCGATTATACCTAAAAAAAGGCTACCCATTCTCACGTTTTTCAATTGAGATAAATTCAACCCCTTAAAATCACCACCTTCGATCCTACGGTGGTTTTAAGTGTAAAATCGCCACCTACTCTAGCTATTTTAAAATAACTCTATTTGCCCATTTATGTTGAAAAGTACCCCTTTCTCCTAATTAAGATCGAAAGCAAAGCATAGTTAATTGTAAAAAAAAATAAAAATTTCAAAGAAAAGCCTAGCTAACTAGGTTTTATCCTTTGGCACCCAACAGTATCTTAAAGCCATCTCCTTTTTTTCTATCATCATTCCCAATTTCTGTCATTATCCTTCACTGCTTTTTCTATATACACAAACACCAAGAGGTCCAAGACCAATTAATTCAGCACCACCAGTTTACAAGAAAATAATTACCCAAGATCACTGCTTATATTTTTGCTTCTAATTTGGGTGATGTATAACCATATATTGTTTAAAGTGGAATACGTTGAGCAAACAGTGGAAGATTTTGTTATTAGGATATCTTTTTTTGTACCAGACCCAGTTCAATTAATTCATCTTGAACTTACAAATATGGCAGCTAAAGACAGAGAACATGGAAAAGTGAAAGAGAGTGAGTGAGTGAGTGAGTGAGTTAATATTAATATATTATTACCCTCAATAGACATGTACTTAATTTGTGATATATGTGATTAGTTTGACTAATTGTTGTATCCAAATTAATCAAATAAATGGGCAGTACTACTCATATACATATACATATATATATATATATATATATTAAATTGAAACACGAAGAAATTAAGATTACATATATACTATATATATGTCAAAAACAAGATCGACAAGATTAGACAGATACGGACTAACAAATATATATATAAGTCATGACATGATGAACTCAAGATAAATAACATGGAAATAGAATATTACAATAACCAACTTTAGTACGTTCGAACTTAATGACTACTAGATACCACACAGCATACATCAAAAGAAAATTCGTAACTAGATCATAACAATTAAACATAAGAAAACTAAACACACACACATATATAGATATATAATGAAACTCCCTCAAACTGATCCAGTACCCCCATGTGTGCAAATTGAAGGCGTCTTTCCCCGTCTACCGCTTCTGGACCTTAATTTAATTTATTTGAGATACTTAAAGAACAGAGTGTGTTTAGCATAAGTGAGTCCAACCTTGTCACCTTCTTGAAGTCCCTTCCTAGTAACGAAATCGGGGATCCAGTTTCCAGCGAGCACATAGGCGTTCTTCCACTGCTTGAGAGTTAAATGAAATCCACAACATTCATCCGCATCCCAGACTGCAATGCGGATGCCGTCAGCGCACTGGTCAGCATCGTTTCTGTGAGGCAAAATATCATTCTCCACAAAAAATTTCTTCAATCGAAGCCTACACTGGCGACGGTCGACATCGCTCGGTTTCAACCTTTTCTCAAACTGCCAATAATCGGCAGGCAGCCCGAGACTCAGCTGGATGTTTTTCTCATTTGCAAAAGCCACATTTTGTTGGTTCCCGCTAGCTGCAACCCCTTGTCCTTGAACACGATTGATTAATTGCAGGGTGGGTCTCTGTGGCCTTGCATCTGCACAGGGACGAAACCATAAACTATTCTTGAGGAGCCCAAAATTTTTTATTTTTCCACCGTGTACTTTAAACATATTTATAAGTTATCGAAGTTCAAAATTGTGTAACATGTAAAAGTTAAATTATATGCATGCAAATGAAAGATCGAAAGTCTCTTTCTTTGGAGGGATTGGAACCCACAACTTCCAAACTGAAAGTGTCATCCAATGGCACTTGAACTAAAGTTCTTGGACAGCACTTTAATGCTCCGCTTGGACACAAAAATTTAGGAATAACTTCAATTGATTTCAAATACTTGGTAACTTTAGATATATATATTTTCTAAATCCCTCTGTTTCAAACTAAAAATATACATCATTTTCGCGTTCTCATTTTTCCACTAAGAATTAGTAAAGTATAAAATTTATTACCTATGCCCAAATAATGAAATTGATTGCATTCGCACAAAAAAAAAAGAAGTAAGACTCTCAAGTTATGTGTTACCTGCAGCAGAAGAAGAGTAGTGATCCATATTGTCAAGAGATTGAAGAAGTTGAGCTGGAAAGATAACTCAAGTGAAAGAAGAAGAAGAAGAATTGTTGCGATTAGAACATGCAGATCGAGTGGGGTATTTATAGAACAGATCGAGAGTGACAGAAGAAGAAAAAGTTAAAATTAAACATGTGATTGGCCTACCGACTAGCTAGGGTTTGTCTGTGACGTTAAAAAAATTTAATATTTGAAAGCAATTATAAATATATATATATATATATGTGTGTGTGTGTGATTAACCAGGTTGCAACTTGCAAACAATCATTATTTACTTGATTGCAACCATATTCGTTAGTCTCGGTAAAACATTACGTGTCGGATCGAGCTACCCACTGGTCAAACTAATCATGACACCAAATCACACCAAAAAGCAAGCTCCTATTTTCCCATCTTTGTAATATTTTTGCAAGTTTGCATTAATTTATATAATTTTTTGTATATATAAGAAGGTTACCTAAAAAAATTTAGTATTTACCTTTTGCTTAAATTATTAAACTGACACCTAGTTTATAATTCGAGTGGTAAAAGCTCTCCAATCACTATGTGAAAGATTTATGATTCGATTTCCTTCCACTCCATTTTCTTTCCTCAAAATCGAATTTTAGGCTTACGTATTTATGTACTCATTGCCAAATTTTCAAATTGACGTACCAGCAATAAGCTTGTGTTATATATGTTTGCATACTCCTTGTCCACATAACAAGGTGTGTCTTGAGATGTTCTATCAGCAAGTTGGATCATCGTGTGAATAATGTTGAAGATTGACGTACATGCATGGATTTGATCCAAGGTGGAAATTGTTGAAAAACGGAAATAGTACGTTGGTTCAAATCAATAGTCCTAAATTAGTAACATAAAAGTTTAACATTGGATTAATAAGAGGGCCAGGGTGGATCGACTATTTTTATCATTGTAGTAGCCATCCCTTTTGATCATGTGACTCAAGACTACTTTCATGCGATTCAATAGTCCTACTTTTGTTTCTTCAACATGAGCTTATGTGCAGGTCCCAAACACCAAAATATATTGTACATATGTATCTGTCTTTTAGTTCTTTTTCTAGTAGTTGGATATGCATTTGACTTTGTTAGTAAAATAATTAATGGTTCGATAATTTTGATTGGAATTAATTTTTTTAAAAAATAAAAATTAGTTATAAGAATAAAATTGAAACTATATCATATATAGCCTCAAAATAGATTGAAATCACTGCTTGCATTATATATATATATTAGTGTAACACTGAGACGGAGGAGAGACAGTAAAGAATTTCAAGGGTCCACAAAAAGACGAAAAAGAAAAAAGAAGTAAAAGAAGACGAGGAAGAAAAACTCCCCTTCTTGTCAACAGTAGCTAAGTAAAGGCAGGGGCACGTGAAAGAAAAACCTTTCGTTAGTGGTTAAACTACAAATCATGATCAAGATTCTCGTATTAATTTTATTTTTTTGAGATGAAAATAAAATAAAATTAACGGGTTACATATATATTCAAGAACATACTAAATGATAATGTATATTACTTTTAATTAAGTACTTACTAATTTTATATTTAAAAATATCCCTTTTACATAACATCAATTAGATTATTCTAACTCGCTTGTGATTTTGAGTTTTTGACAAATGTGAGTACAAAATTTAATTCAAATTACTGTTTTAAAAATATATATAAATAGACAATGTTCAATTTACACTAGTGTAAAATTATAAAATTTTACATGCACTCAAAACTTTTTCTTAGATTTATAATTTATCAATTTCATTGTTAGATAAGTTGCTTTTATTGCGTTTAACGAACAAGCAAAATTCCAAATCAATCATATATTTGCAAAAAATATCTGATTGATTGTCCTAAGTTCCATTCTAGCTTCCTATTGCTGACATTTTCAAAATATTAATTGTGGTTAAATTTTGCAGGTCTAGCAACTGCAATTTGTATAAGAGTAAAACGCACATTCTCTATGTTTTACTTGCTCTTTCTTGAGTGCAGGTATACACATGCTAAAATGGTTGGACCTAATAGTAGTTTCAACATAAACAAACACAAATTAGGAATAAAATTTATATGGAAAAACTAAATCTAATGAGAAAGAAAAGGAAAAAGGTAATATAAGTCCATTATTTCTTACATGATCGTAGGTAAGGCAATGCGCTTTCTTTTAAAGATACATATGGTTTCACCTGTTTTGGAACACAAGTATAAATTTTTATCTTGCAATATTTCGTTATTAATTAACAGATCCTTTCAACATGTTAATTTGTTTTTTTATTTATTTTTACAGCAATACAACAAAAGAAAAAGCAGCACACTACAAAAGAAGAAAAGAAAGAGAGGGGACCGGGGAGGTTGGTGAAGCCAATCCCCCACTAGATTCCGCAAGTACATGTCTCCGTACAACTACTATTTATGTGAGACGGAGAGAGTGTTTGTCTGATCACATCCATGTCCCACTTTCATGATTTTTTTTTACTAAATCGAGAAAGGACTTTCTATTTATGTTTTGTTTGTCTCTATCCTTAATTGTAGGACAGCACCTTTTATTCTGAATTTATGAAGAACAGAAAGTCCCTCGATAAACCACGTGCAAAATTTTGTTTTTTTAATATATTTTATATAAAAAATAATTTTACTTTTTTGAACAAATTAATGGTCTCATGCTTACTATATGTGTGTGTGTGTGTATAAGGCCCCTTTTGGTTTTTGCACTATTAAAGTTGCTATTTTTGGTAGACCCTTTATTTTTAACCTTTTAGTGAGTGTTCAACTAACATAAAAAATATTTATAACTTGAACAACTATTTAATGATATACATTTATTTTTTTACGTAAGTAATGAAGTAATATTTTATACTTGAATTGGGCTAAACCTATATTAATATTCTAATTAACACAAGACTAACCTAATTTATAAAAAAATTCAACTGAATTTAGGAGAAATTCTAAATTCAAATTTTATCCGAAATAAGAAAATTTTTGTTATGATTATAATGAAAAAATTAAAATGTTATTTTTTTAAAAGAAAAGAAAATAGAGAACAGTACATCTAATAAAGTGAGAGAGAGAGTGTTAATAGTTCTTATCAAATTATAGGAACATAATCGGCAACTTTTTGTTTGTTTTTGTACTTTGTCATATATATATGATTAGTTTTTTTTATTATTTTTGAAAAAGGTTACCCATGAGAGTGTCACTTTGCTTGAGAACTAAAGGAACTTGGCCTGTATATAAATAGTCTTCCTAACTTCATTATTTTTTAAATAATATATTTTAATGCGGGAAAAAAAAAAAAAAACCTTCATCCTTTTAGTTTATTCTCTTAATTTCCGATCTTTAATTTAAGAGGCTGAAAGGTCCTTCAAGTTATAACCCCATATGTGAAAATCTAAAAGAAGTCCACCACACTTTAAATAAAACTAGAAAGCCTATTTAGTATATACCCACTTAGCAATATATCCATCCTTAGGTATTATTAGTATCATTGTAGAAAAATTGGTCATTGAGCGTTCTTAAGATATTTCAACAATTAATACTTTTACTATAGTAAATTGTCGTATTAATGACAAAAATTAAATTTTCAATATATGTACCTTATTTTGGCAACCTATATATATACATACTATGATTACATATACATTAGGTCATAATCCATGTTAAAGACACGATTAATCAACACAATTCTTTACCCCTTTCACATTAATTTTTCAATATATGTACCGTATTTTGGCAACCTATATATATATACATACTATGATTACATATACAATAAGTCATAATTCATGTTAAAGACACAATTAATCATTTAAAAATTATCTTAATTTGAGCCACACAATTCTTTACCCCTCACATTTTCAAGATCTAAAAATCATGCAATTAATCAAATCTTCATCCTATGCTTAAAGCAAACGGATTGGATCTTGATACATCACAAATCAATCACAAGAAAAGTCAAAATAGGTTTTATCCTTTGGCATCCTAATGATATCTTACAAAACGCCTCTTCTTTCTATCATCACTCACAATTTCTGTCATTATCCTTCATTGTTTTTTCTATATGCACAAATACCAAGAGGTCCAAGACCAATTAATTACAAGAAAATAATTACCCAAGATCACTGCTTATATTTTTGCTTCTATTTTGGGTGATATATAGCCATTGTTTAAAGTGGAATACGTTGAGCAAACAGTGGAAGATCTTGTTATTAGAATATCTTTTTTTGTACCAGACCCAGTGTTCAATTAATTTGGGTGATATATAACCATTGTTTAAAGTGGAAGACGTTGAGCAAACAGTGGAAGATTTTGTTATTAGAATATCTTTTTTTGTACCAGACCCAGTTCAATTAATTCATCATGAACTTACAAATATGGCAGCTAAAGACAGTGAACATCTAGAAAAGTGAAAGAGGGAGGGGGGGAGAGAGAGAGAGAGAGAGAGAGTTAATATTGATTATTAATTATTACCCTCAATAGAAATGTACTTAATTTGTGATATATATGATTAGTTTAATACATTTGTTTGGGAATTAAAGAGACTTCACTTTGCGTACCAATACAGTTCTTGTGTAGGCTTCTCCTTAATTTTTTTGGCTGCAGTGAAATATATATATATATATATGGACCACTTTCTCATTACATGTTTCTTGCTTGAATAATTGTTATATCCAAATTAAGCAAATAAATTGACAGTACTACTCATATATATATATATATATATATATATGTTAAAACAGGCAACGGTATCTAGGACATGAAATAATGAACTCAAGATAAATAACCCGAAAATAGAATATTACGAGTACCACATCCCACAAACGTGCATACATGGAAATGGAATATTAAAATAACTAACTTTCGTACCAACTTAATGACTACTACATACCACAAATTAAAGCATACATCAAAGAAAATTCGTAACTCATAATTAATTAAACATAAGAAAACCAAACACACACACATATATATAATGAAACTTCCACAAACTGAACCAGTCCTCCCGAGCGTGCAAAGTGAAGGCATCCTTTTCCGTCCAGGCCAGTTCACATACGTACAAACCGCTCCTGGACCTTAATTTAATCTAGTACGTTGTGATTCTCGAAATGCTTAAAGTAGAGTTTGGAATCATAATATGAAAGTCCAACCTTGTCACCTTCTTTAAGTCCCTTCCTTGTAATGAAATCCGGCCTCCAGCCTCCAGCGAGCACATAGGAGTTACTAGAGGACCAATGCTTGAGACGCAATGCAAATGAACGATTATCGTCCACATCAAAAACAACAATGGGGAAGCCATCAGTGCTCCTGCACTGGTCAGCAGTGGTTTTGTCCATTGAACGCAAAATAGGCTCCCCAAATTGTTTCGGCAATAGAAGCCTACACTGGCCGCAATCGACATCGCTATGAGTCAGGATTTTGGTAATGTATTCTTCAGGCGGCCTGCGACCCAGCTTCAGCCGGGTGTCCTCATATGAAAGAGTTCCGTTTTGTTGATTCCTGCTAGCTGCAACTCCTTGTCCTTGAACAAGATCGATTAATTGCTGGGTGATTACCATTGGCTGTGCACCTGCAGAAGAAGTAGCATTAAGGTTTTCAAAATGGAAGGGTGGGGGTGTTGTTGGCAGTGATGGTTCACCAAAAGAAGCAGAAACGAAAGAAGAAGAGTAGTGTGCCATATAAATATGTGAAGAGACTGAAGAAGTTGAGATGGAAAGATAAGTGAAAGAAGAAGAAGAAGAAGAAGAAGAAGAAGAAGAAGAAGAAGAAGAAGAAGAAGAAGAATTTGCCAACTAACTGGCTTATTGGATGTGGAGTAGAAAAACAAAGAGTAGTAAGATATGTATATATAGAGGAGGGAACTTGTCACTGGCCTGCCAACTAGCTTGATATTAACATGATTAAAAAGTGTACTACTTTGAATTATCTCACGTGCTAGGCAGAGGCGGATGTATGACTTAATTTAGGGGGACCATATATTTTTTTTTTTTAATATATATATAAATATCAATGGTCCCCCAAAGTGAAAACAAACTAGTAGAGATTAGAGGGAAAAAAAACGTAGGCAAAGAGCCAAAAGGACGAAGGACGCCGACTTTGAGGGCAAATATCCAAGAGAGTGACTTTTTGAACAAATAATTATTCAGCTTGAGATAAGACGACTAGTATATGGTATCTGTTTTTCTGTACTTATATCACCATTATGGTTTGCAAAGAGGAAACTGTCCCACCGATAGCGGGTCCGTTGTTGACTTCCAAACCTCAAACTCAGATCGACTTATGGAGTTTCCACTTTATTATATTACTAGAAAATGTCTTTGTCTACTGTATAATTTGATTGTGTTTATATGTATTTAGTGATATTATTTAAAATTATATTTCTTGTTATTTTTTATATCTATAATTACTCGTAACTTTAATATTTTTTTATCTCATATTAAGAATTTTTATTCCAACTTTGCTATTTCTCACATAAATTGATTTTAACATTGTTCTCAAAAAGTATTAGTATACTCTAAATTTGGGATTAAGAAGAATTAAAATTTTCACTACAACATTTATTTTAATTTTTGATCTTAAACAAAATTTAAAAATACTATTTTATGCCTATTATTCAAATAGTGATAAAATAAATTAAGTTTGTCTAAGTGCACTTCCGTTACAATTAGGGATCATAAATGGCCTGATTTCAACTAAGCACATCCCAATATAAGGTGAACTCTTTCTTTTTTCTTTTATAATTAAGAAAAATTTGAGTTCAAATGCTTTAAGTTCGAGTTCACAAAAATTTTGTCCATTTGACTCGACTCTACTGTAATATAATATTTTTCTTTAAATACCTTTATGATACAGTATAATTACAACATGCGAGAAGGCAGTGGCGAAGCCAAGATTTGAGTCCACCGTGGGCAAAATTTAAAGCACACTAAATCATATTTAAAGTCTTAAAATTCTAATACTATTTAAAATTTGTCCATTAATACTATTTTTAATAGAATAAAATAAATTATAAAATAACTATAAGTATATAATTAATATTCAACAATTACGAATTTATACCTAAATCACTAAATATTCAATAATTAATCAATAGTTCAAGAAATACACTTAACATCATGTAATTAATAATTGCGCAATTAATCAACAATATAAATAAAATTAGGAGTTTAAACCTAAATCGCCAACTCTTCAACAATTAATTAGTAGTGCAAGAAATATACTTAATATTAGGCAATTAATAATTATGCAATTAATCAATAATATAAATAAAATTCAACAATTAGGGGTTTAGACCTAAATCGCCAAATATTCAACAATTAATCAAATGTTCAAGAAATACACTTGATATTAGGAAATTAATAAAGAAACAAAACTAATATTATACAAGTAATGAAGGAATAAAATAATCCAAAATTTTGAAAAGTAGATCCGAAAAATATACCTAAAAATATAATGGGTTGTGCGCGTGGTTGTGGTGGTGTAGAGATTGAGCAGTGGATTGGTGTGGTCGTGGTAGCATATTTGTGTATTTGTGTGAGTCAAACAAAAAGAGGCGAGTGAGAGAGATGAAAAATAGAGAAGCAGGTAAGCAACTATGTGATAATGATAATGAGATCGTGGAGATATGGGGTTGCTTTGTTTAATTTGTGAAATTTAAAAGTTTTCAAATGGCTCATAAAGTTTTACCTTTTACAATTACATCAAGTTTATTTTTCTACACATAAGCTTATATATATATATATATGTGTGTGTGTGTGTATTTCAAAAAATATCCAATATATAGTAAAAAAAATTCAAAACTAATAGGGAGGCGCCTACACCCTACCCCTTAGTAGCTTCGCCTCTGCAAAGAGTGAAAAAGTGAATTGATGTTTATAAATATAGTATAGTAAACAGTGCATGTTTTAATTTATTTTTAAAAAATAAATATATTTTTTTTGTCAAGTTTAATTTCATGTAATTGTATTTTTAGATATATCGAGTTCAAATTTGGTAAAACCGAAAACTCGACTATTACCTCTTTATAAATAACGTTAATCTCGTCATGATCCATTTATATATATCCATTAGTACCTATTAGATCATTAAAATTCAGAAATTAATTATCACATATAGAATATGCGTCTATTAAGAGAATAGTTAGTTAAGTTTAAATTAATTTGTTTACATTTTGGGTGTGTTTATTCCGCATGATTAGAAGTATGATTGGATTAATTAATCATATCTGATGTTTGTTGTCAAAAAGGTTAGGATAAACAAATCATATCCTATATTTGGTGCAAGAGTAGATATGATATCTCTATTATTTTTCGAGTTTAGTGCAACACGGGACATGATTGGATTCATGATTAATTATTCTTTTATCCCATTATAACCGGATAAAACTATACCACGCCTGTAAATGGTATAATTTTATTATGTGTTTGCTGGATAACAAAACTAATATAAAAATAAATTTTTAATTAATTTATTCCAATCTTCTTCTTTACGCCTTTAGATATGAAAATTTTTGATCACCCAAAATCAAAGTAAGTCTACTAACAAAATTCATTTCTCGTATAATATGGTATTTTTATACTTAATGCCTAATTCGTAATTATTGTATGTAGTATATAACTTTTCTTCTAGAGTAGATTTTTGTGAAACTTATTTAGAAATAGGTTAATCGCATTAGCAAAAAACAATTTGTGGATAACAATTAATATTGCATGTGTTTTTAAAACAAAAGCAAATTATGTTATATAATATCCAGGCTTATGATATAGGATCCCATCAAATGCAAAGTTTATTAAATCTTTATCTGACTAATCCTTACATGTTCAATCCCGCTTAATTCTTATCTGACACGCCAAATACACCCTCTTATCAATATGATATTTAAAAATTAGAATTAGTTTTCAGAGAAAATAAACTTTTATTAATATATTTTGAAAAAATTAATAAATATAATATTATATATGCCTTTATCACCAACCATTAACTTATTTATTATTATTTTTTTATCCTTTTCTCACAATTAATTATATTTTCTTTCAAATAAACTAAAATTGCAAATATCATTACTTAAATGTATATAGGACATGATGTCCTTTTTATTTGTCTTTTAAAAATAAAGAGGTGTTAAAAATTAAAATTCCAACATTTAGAAAATTAATTTCTACCATTTATAATAAGAAAAATATAAATAATTTTGAGCAATTGAAACTTCCATTGAATTTAACATAAATAAATATTAAAATATTAATAAATATTTGATATTGATTGTAAAAACAACTCATACATACCTAATAATCAAATAAATGTACAGAAAAATATAATTAAAGAAGTCGTTTCAGTGACAAAATCAAAACTAGATTCTAATTTTAATTTAAGCTATTCATTTTTTATTTGAATTTATTAATTTTGGTATGATTTAAGTCATAAGAATTTTAATGAAAGAGAATTTCTGGTAAGTGAACATTTTTGTACATGAAATTAAATTTATATTAATAATGTTATTTTGGATAAACTTATGCAATTTGAAAAATAATTATTAAACTGATGTTAGAATTTTATTTTTTTTAATAAGAAGATTAGTATAAAAATTATGAAATTTAATAATCAATGTTTGTATATCACGTAAAATTAATAATCAATTACGTTACGATAAAATTAAAAATATGTATAGATCATTATACACATATCCATTTTAAAATTAAAGCAGTGATTGAATATCAAAAATCTGAACAACACATACCCATCTTTTTAGTTATACTTCCAGTAGTTAAATTACGTAAAAATATTACACATATCCATTACATAAAATTATATACAATTTATTATGATACAATTATAATAATTAATTACATTACATATAGACAATTCTGATTTTTTTAATATTGCTACATATAATGTTTGCCACTTTTTAATAATACTATATATATATATACAGATCGTACAAATACCCAATTTATAATCATTATCCAATATTACATCGAATATTGTTTAATACACGTCAATAGAAAAAAGAAAAAGTTATTAGAAAAAGATTTTTACGTGTTACAGAAATAAACTATACTTATATGGAGAAATAGAAACGAATCGCAGATGAAGAGATCTAAAAGTACATATTAAGAGATAAAAAGATGTTAAAATTTATAAGGAGATTAAATACATGTTTAATGAATTTTAATTAAGAGATAAATACATGTTTAATAAATACTTGTTTGTTTTTATCACCAATGAAATTAGTTAGGAGATAAATTAATTAAGAGATAAATATTAGCTGTCGTATTAAAACATAAAGGCTAAAATTATATATGAGCTACCAGTTGGGAAGATAAGTAAAAGTTATATGTGAGCCGTCAGATTAAAACATAAAAACTCAAATTAAATCTGAGCCACTAGTTGAGAACATAAACATAAAGAGTCTTAATATAATAGGACTAGCGTGATTTATTAATAGATACTTTATTCATTATTTATCTTAATTATTTATTTGATGTTATATATATAGATATATATAATCACTAGTAAGTAATTTAGATATATCGTACGTTTTGATTGTGCAGCTCTCTCATTTATTATTTAAAGCATTCATACTGGATATGATAAATTTAATATCAAATTGAGCAATTGGTTAGTAAGTTTGCGAATTCTCCACAACAGATATAGCATAAAAATAGTCATAGAACGTGCTATCCTTATATAACTATTGAGCAATAATTTTTTTTTAAAAAAAATAGCTAATACGAGACACCCACCCTCGTATGGGTGTTTAGATTAAAAAAAAAGGAAAATGAAAAATGAGGCTGCTAGCCTCATATGGATTTCTTACTCTCTTTTTTCTTTTTCTAATCATTTCGTATGGTATTGAGCTTAAAAAAAATAAGAATAGTGCCATAAGAGCGTGCTTCACTCGTATGGGTGTGTATGAATCATACGAGTGTCCCACACTTGTATGGTTTTTTTTATTTATTTTGATACGAGTTTATCACACCCATATAGGTCATACGAGTAAAACATAGCCGTATGACTAAAATTTAGAGAAATAGTAAGTTTACTCCCTCTATATCATATAAGTTAAAGTTTGCCTATTTACAAGTTAAAACATAACATACATAGTAAATTTATTAATTTATCATACCCGGTATGTATGCTCTTATAAACTAGTTTGTATGAGAAATTCTTACAATTAATGAAAATAGATTTTGAAAATAACACTAACATCTGTTTAGTCCATCTATAGATCGAGTCTAAAGTTCCTAAAAGAAAACTTTCGAAAAAAAATTACAAAAATTTAAAGCTTGATGACGTCATCATGCTCGAGAAGTAAACTATTTTGGATTCTCTTGCGTGCTGGATGAAATAAAATATGTTTAATATTAGTTTTCTTTTAATTTACTAATTCTTAAATTATTTAATTCATAAAGTATTTAAGTTTAGTGTTAAGTTGCAAATTAACTACAATACAAAATTGTAACTTTAAATTTATTCTGGAGCAGAAATTTAAATTTATTCTTAAGACATCTGTTAATAAATTACAAAAAAATTTGCTTATCTTCCAAACTGGTTGTTAATGCGGGTGGTTAAAAGTTGACCGGCCCAAAAAGATGACAATCAGCCTAACTTGGATGATTCACAACTAGAAATATAGGATAAACAATAACAATAAACTTTCTTAGCAATCAAACAACAAATGAAAATAATAATTTCTTTTAAAATACCCTTATAATATCATATGATTACCATGCAATAGGGTTGGCCAACATTGGGCAAGTCGAGTTCAGGCTTATACACATGGAAACGATGTAGGTTTAGATTCTCAAAAGAAAACTTGTACCGTTTAGGTTTTGGTTCTTTATATCCAGCTAGTTATATTGAATTATGTTTTAGAGTCCATCGGCCTAAGATATTTCCCTAAGGAGTTGGATTTGGTTTTTGAAAATATACTTTACAAGAAAAATCTAGTATGAGTTTGGGTAATTTGTGTAGTATGCAAGAGCATATCTAGTTAAGTAAGAGAACATAAGATATAGTTAAAATTATATCCAATACAAGTTCGCCCATCGATCAAAAAGAAAAAAGAAAAAAAAAGTCACTACACAATCTTTCTTTAAAAATAAAAAATTTAGAGGCCATTGAACTAAACTAATTGATAAAATAAATAATTTACTCAACCAAATCAAAAACCAAACGAGTAATATATATCTACATTACTAAGATAAGGGATTAATAACATTATAGTTGCAACTAGTATATACATTGGGTGGATGATGGTCCTTTATTAGTAGTATAACCACCCGTTCTCAAGTCTCTAGCTCTTAATTATTGTATTGTATCATCGTTAGTATGATATAAGTACAGACATTTTAAGAACTGCCCATGCATATGATATTCCCTCCTTATAAAATTAACAGTCCGTATTGAATTTTCACACGTATCTTTTAAAAAATACTTTTTACAACACAATACATTTAAGGTCCCGCATGATTTATCTCCATATGAATTTTAGGTTATTCAAAATTATTTAATTAATTTATGAATTAACTAATTATTAGTGTAATTAGTTGCAAAAATAAATTACTAATATTAGAAGCTATAAATCTAGAATTTAAATTACTGACCACTTTGATTTGATTTTTACTTTTCAATGCTTAATTGTACCGCAAAATCTTTTACACTTTATGAGGCCATCTTTAGTGGGTAGTGTAAAAGTGTAGTGTAAAAATGTGTATTTAGCCTAGCAATAAATAAAGAAATGCACCGGAAAAAAGGTAAATTAGCCTTGCACGATATATGAAGTGACGGGGTAAATTTTTTTCTCTCTCACGACACATGATGTGTCGTGGCATGTAAAATATATATATATATATATTTTTTAATGTTTTAAGGCTTGCATGACACATGATGTGTCGTGCCATGACAAAAATTGTCTCCCACGACACATCATGTGTCGTGGCAGGTGTTCTTTTATGCCCCGATACATCATGTGTCGGGTGAGCTAAAAAATTGTCGGCCTGGGTATTTACCTTCGCTTTACCTTTTTTTCCACTATTTTACATTTTTAGCTTATGCGCTGGGCCACAAAAAAACCCAAATTTGACTTTTTAGCCTATAGGGTGGAGATGGTCTGAAGAACAAAAAGTTGAACCACCAAAACTAACTTTTGTAATTCAGTGTAAAAAAACATATAGAGTGGCACGTGGCACCTCTTTTCTGGACACAAAGAGCCTTAGGCTCCTAGCCCATCAAACCCAGTAGGCCCGTTCTGTTACTCAGACAAAACCTTTTTTTCTTTTCTTTTCTTATTTATTTATTTATTATTATTATCTCGTATAATCTTCCGATCAATTACAAGTGGCTCATCGCTTGTGAATCTGATTTTTGTTGAATTTGTCCAACAATTCTCCAAGTACAATTCTAATAGCGATAAATCTGTTATGATTAATGACTAGTGCCGATTGCAAGTGTAAATTAATTAAAGTACGTAAAAATTAATCTGATTACACTGTGAAAATGAATCATCAAAAAAAAAGAGAAAATCTTTCCTCAATATGGATACATGTATTGACATTAATTAATATGATAACATGTTTTCATATGTTGATTAAAGTTTGTCTAGATTTTAATTGTGAGGAAAAATTAGCCTACGGAATTTTGAGATAAACACATAATTATCTCAATATGGTTTTTTTATGATCGACTGGAAAGGGGAAAAATATTTTCGTTACAAATTTTTCTCAAAATAAAAAAGAAAAGAAGCCAAAGATGAAAATACTTAGCAAAGTTTTGTTTTAGTACCAGCTCACCCTATAGTAAAATTTTGGATCCACCCTTGTATGTATATTTTAAGACACTCAATGATAATATTTCTTTCAAGTACTAATTATGGTATGAAAAATATCTCTTTTATATACCATAAATTAGGTTGTTCTAGCTTGCTTATGATTTTGACGGGTGTGGGTACAAAATTTAATTCAAATTTTCTGTTTTGAATATATATGAAAAAAGATTCATCTTAAGCCTGTGTAAGATTATGAACTTTTACTACAACTCATATTTTTTTGTCAGATTCATAATTCATCAATTTTATTGTTGGCCGGTTATTATGTTAAACAACCATGGAAAAATTTTTAATTAAATCAATCTGTTATTTGTAAAAATTATCCTCAAGAGAGTAATCGTCCTAAGTTTGTAAGCGAACCCATTCTTCCATTTGGTATTTACACATTAATATAGACTCTCTCTCTCTCTCTCTCTCTCTCTCTCCAAAGTATTGAGGTAAAATTTTACAAGTGTGGCAACGGCAATTTGTATAAGAGTAAAACACATACTCTATGTTTTATTGCTCTTTATCGAGTGAAATAAATTTTTATTTATTTCATTAAAAAAAAAACTATATAATGGCAAAGAGGCAATTCATATTATCAATAGAAAAATTGAGGTGATGGCTAAGGTTGTGTGGAGGCTGCCGAATGTGTTTAATGAGGGGCTAGGATTAATTTGGTGATTGCATGGCTAGGATTAAGTTGGAGGATGGACTCAATCTAAGGATAAAATTGTTCTGGCTAAATGGATCAGGTGGGCCTAATCGGTAAAAGGTTTACGGGCTGCTATGAAATTTATTAGTCCATGTTTGGACTCAAGGTATAGTCAGGGGTCAAAAGCGGGCCCACGTGTGAGAAACACAACAATAGTTTTTGCCGCTATGCACTACAAATAGTTTCGGTACTCTTTTCGACAAAATAAAACTTTGAATTTGAGAAAACCCAAAACATAAAAGTGTTTGGTTTTCGAGTCTTCTTTTCGATGAGTGACAACCTCATAATATTATTATTATTATTATTTTTAAAAGAAGAAAATATAGATCTTGAAAGAAAAAATCTCTTATAAATAAATAAATTGTCATATACTATTTGATTAGCTTTTGGATTCACTCTACATACCATAGCTGATTCCATTTAATCAAACTAGTGTAGAATTTATTTTGGGTATATATTATATCATTTTATATCTATTGATAATTTGGTGGTGGATTCTTAACCTTTTAAATCCCTATACTTTATTTCTCCAAAACCACTTTCATCAGCTGGTTATATTTTTTGCCTAGGATCCAAAACCATCTCATGGTGTTCAAGGAAGCAAAGTAGTGTGGCACTCTCATCAGCTGAAGCAGAGTATATATCAGCCTCAATTGCAGCATGTGAAGCAGTATGGCTGCGAAGAATTTTGGCTAACTTGCAGCAAGAACAAGTTTCACCGACAACTATCTTTTGTGATAATATGTCGACAATAGCAATGACAAAGAATCCAGTATTTCATGGAAGGTCAAAGCACATAGAGTTACGACATCACTTCATTAGAAAATTAGTTGAAGATAAGTAAATTGACTTGAAGTTTTGCAAGACAAATGACAATTGCAACGATATCTTCACAAAGGCGGTTACAACAGAGAAGCTCAATCATTTCATGAAGTTGATGAAGATTACAAATTAAGAGGGGGTGTTAAAATATAATTTGTAATTTATTAATTAGTATGCATCTAGAAGCTCTAGAAGTCAAACAATGCTTTTATTAGTCTATTGTGTTACCAAAGTATAATTAATTAAGAACCTAGAATGATCAAGAGCCTAGAATAATCTAAATCGCATTATATATATGAGTGGCTTCTTATGTACTTCAACAAAAAAAAGATTCAAAAAAGAAAGAGCAAGTTAGTAAAATAGAAGAAAAGCCTCTTGTATCAATCTATTTTAGTTTTCTGCTACCTTCTTTCAATATTCTGCATTTTCCAACACTTTCCATAATCAATAAATTAAATGCATTTTAAAAGAGTGTGTACTAGGAATACAAATTTTAGAAAATTATTTAAGCAATTTTAAGATTATTCTCCAATTAAAAATAATAAAAAAAAATCATTAATTGAATCCTATTACTGAACAGCTAAGTCGAACAACTTTAATAATTCTATTCGTGTATTCATATCAGGCCCTAATTGTACCACTAAATCTTTTACACCTTATGCAGAAGAAAAAGTCCAACCACCCAGACAAACTTTTGTAATTGACTGTACAAAAACATAGAGAGTGGCACGTGGCACCTCTGATCTAGAGACAAAAAGTCCTAGGCTCCTCGCCATCAAACCCAAACAGTGGGCCCCGTTCTGTTACTCAGACAAAACATCTTTTTCTTTTCTTTTCTCCATTTTTTTTTCTTTTCTTTTTTCTTTTTTTTTTTGTCATGAAAACATCCTTTTAACCACAAGAGTAGCGGGCCGTAGTTTGCCCATCTTGAGTGTCTTCTGAGTTTGACCAGGATTTTTTTTTAAGTTGAATTATAGTAATAAGAAATTTGCTGTATCACCGACACTAATTATAAATTGAGACCGGTTGAAATTCACAAAAGTTAATTTAAACATCTCAAAAAAGGAAAAGAAAAGAAAAAAAAAGAAGAGATAAACATCATTTTCAGTTTGGATACATGTATTGACATTAATACAGCGATGTGTTTTAATTTATGTTGATGTTGATAAGAGTTTTATCTAGATTTTGATTGTGATGGATTCAGTCATTAATAACTGATGTACTGGACCAATGTATTATTATGTCTTCTAAATATACCTCTAGTGCATGTATGTCCCACAGAAGTAGTGTCAATTAGTTAATATGTGATTGGCCATGTTTTCTTGCTCAGTGCCCCCATCAAAATTAATTTATATTGCTGGATTGCAACCATATTTATTAGCTCACTTTCGGAGCAAGTGGCTAAACTAATAATATATAATGATAAACAAGGTTTACCAGGCCAATATATATAAAAAATTAACGATACATATATATATATATATCATGTATAGAAAGAGAGAGTTATGTTATAAAGAGAGATTTTTTCACTTTAATTAAAAGCACGGACCATATTAGAGAGATCTAGATAAATTATTTTTTAAATTTTGTTTTTTAATGATCACCTCCACTAAATTTCATTAAAAAAAATTCGTATTGAAAAATTGATATATATGTGCACTTTCAGCCTTTAAAGATGATTATTACTTATTCTAGATTGAATTTTTTTAATGAAATTTGGTTAACGTAAAATAATTAAATAATTTATGAACTCAACCAAACCAAACCAAATGAGTACTATCTACATTCTTAATTAAGAGGAGGGATTAATAACACTATATATAGTTGCAACTAGTGATTGCATTGGGAGTGGATGAAGGTCCTTCACTAGGAGAACCACTCGCTCTCTAGTCTCTTGCTCTTAATTACATTGTGTTGAATCATTGTTAATTAGTCTTAAGCACATACATTTATAGAACTCCCTCCTTACAAAACTAAGAGAACGTGTTGAACTTTTCCACCTTTCAATGATATACTAGTTTCAACACATTAGATTTAGGGTTCCGCTTGGTTTTTCTCCAATTTAAGAATTTTGGGCTATTCAGAAGGAGTTAATTCATTTATAAATTAGCTAATTATTAGTGTAATGGGTTGCAAAAATGAACTGATATAAGTTATAAACTTTAAGTTAAATCTTAGGACATTAAGACATACAAAATAAAAATATAATTTAAAATAATACAATTTAAAATTATCGTACAAATTGTTGAAGAAAATATCAAACTCTAAAATATTTGTTAAAATAAGATGATAACTTACAATTTCCTCCAACCTCATAAAGTTTTGTTCTTCCATGTGAGTTAATTAATTTATGTCAGATCCCAAATTTTGTACATATGTATCATATGACTGTGTTTGTTTAACAAATGGTTCGATAATTAAGGAGACGGAGAAGAAACGGTAAAGATTTTCAAGGGTCCACAATCTATCATCTTTTCTTTTTCCAAACAGGACAAAAAGAAAAAGAAACAAATCTTGGTGACGAAAGCAAAATTGACTTCCATTATTTGATTTTTCTTCAGGGAGTACTTGAGGTCCTTGTTGCTTTTCACATGGAAGATGGAAAGCGATGAAAAGAGTAAAATTATTAATTAAAAAAAATATCACATTAAGCCATAAACAAACATAAAAACATATCTTTGCGACTACAAAAGCTATAAAAAATTTATGTTTTCAAAAAATATAATTTCTAATTGTTGAAAACTTGGGCGCGGCACTATGCCTCACCTTCCACCTATGCATGTAACTTCGTCGCTGGTCCAATCTTAGGATAGGGGGTTAATTGGGATTGTAAAATAAACCAATTCGACTACTCGTGATCGTTCAAGTAGACACTTGTTTGTTGAGATTCGTTTGGGAAACAAATTAACTAAACTTGGATATATTTTGAAAGCTCGACGTGTTAAGGAGTTCAAGTGGATAAATCATGTTAAATATCAAACTAGTTTTTCTTATGTTACCATTGTATCAATAGTGCCTTGCATAAAGGAATCAAATATATTACAATATTAATAGTGCCACTGTATCAATAGTGTCGCGTTCCTTGAATTTTTATTTTTTTTTGTCAAAAGTATCACCTAACTTTAACTTTATCAAGAAAAAGGAAGTAACAATCTAGTCCTTTAAAAAACTTTATCAGATAACCTCTTGGCCCAGTGGTATAAGGCTGCCACTGGGACAACCTTGGGTCGACTTGGAGCTCCCAAGGTCGAACCCCGGCGTTGTCAAAATAATGCTTGGCCAGCGGCAGCCACGAACCGCGAGTGGGGATTAGTCGAGGTGCGCGAAAGCTGGCACGGACACCCCGTGGGGAACCAAAAAAAAAAAAAAAAAAAAAAAAGATAACCTGAGAGCAGATATATATGCAAGGACCAAGGGGCCCTTTGTTAGTGATGGGAAAAGAAAGGGACATGTAGACCCCCCAGCTAGCTAGTTGTGTGATTTTGTTTCTGTGGTATTGTGTTTGTTGTTTTTCCTTATTTCAAACAGAACAAAAAAATCCAAAGAATCAGCACAAATTCCAAGGAATCTTTGTACGTGGGCAGCATGATAATAAAGTTCAAGCCTCACCTTAATTAAAAGTCCAAGTAATCTGTCGGTTACAATGTACAACTTTCTCCTTTTTTGCTTTTTGTTACAAAGAGAACGAGAGGATTAAAATAAAAAATCATCCTCGAGTATATATTATTAATTGTTCTTCCAAAAAAGGCTAGTGTTTTTTTGACTCTTATCATATACTACTACTATACTTAGTATTTCAAGTGGTCCATACATTAAACTATTACCATGCTTCATTAAGAAACAAATCTAATCTAAGAGTATCTCTAATAAAATAACTAAAATTAAATAATCTAAATAATTTTTGATTATTCATTTAGTAAGTTGTTAAAATTAACGATGTAGGCATTCCTAATAGCTATTTTTTCTCAAAATGACTTTTGATTATCAATTTAATGAACTATTTCTAATTCGGGGTCTACTTTGACTATTCGAACAGTAATTTGTGTTAGCTAAATTACTACATCTCTCTTAATTTCTCTCGGTCTATGCAATTCAATTCAGATCATCATTGTTGCACATTATATTTGACAAAATTACATTTGTGGATACGTAAGTTATTTTAATAAATATGGTGTGTCGTATATTATGCATTTGTGCATCTTTGAGTTATTGTAATTATAGTAAAGAAAAAATCTGGTGGTCAATTGTTGCCTACTGTTCTGCGAATAGGGTTTAATTGAGGTGCGTAAAACCTGGCTCAAATAATATTGTAGTACTAAAAAATATTTAGATAAAAAGATATAACTATAATAAAAAATAAAAAAAAAGAATTCAAATAAGTACATAAAGAAAGTCTTACTTTTAAAATGGATTACGTTAACGTGTGTCCTAAGAATATAAATTAAATACTTATTTTTTAAAATAATTAACTCTCAATATGTATTAAATATAATACAGATTTTTATACAAATTTTTATTATTTTTATTTATAATAAATCTAATATGTGCCTTAAAAATATATGCTATCAATTTTTTTTTAAAATAAGGACTTTTTTTTTAATCCATTAAAGACAAAAGGTACGTGAGAATTTAATGCGCACCAACTCCCTTAACTTCCTTACTCTTTCTGCTATGAGAATATTGGCATTAATTAGACTTGTACACGGGCAACTATTGACCACATATGGCCCACATAATTTATTTTTATTTTTTAAACCACGTGTAGGCATAAAATAATCATATCAATGTGTTTTGTCAAAGTAGATAATAATATATTTATTGAGACTATTAGATCATCGGATAAGTCAAGTCAAGTCAGTAGCATCTCGATACACAGGTGGGCTCCAAATAATTATTGTTATCAAAGAAAAAGTAAGAAAAGCACGCATATCATTGAAAAAGTAAGAACATGGATTATCAATTAGAAAAGTTATTAACCAATCAAGCGACTGATACATGCCAACTTTTCAACAGCTTTATATAGTTTTAAAATTTAAGTACTTTTAGAAAGAAAAAAAAGCCGCTAAAAATAAACAAACAATAAAGGTTAGATTCTTAAGCGATTTATTGATAAGACTGATGTAAAATGAGTTATAAGGGTCAAATTTGCAAGAAAAATAATTATTATTTTACTGTGGAAAAACAAAAATTAAATAGAAAGAATTTATCGGTCGAGACTTGTATAAACACAACTTTTTAAGGTAAAAATTGTCCATTGTAGTTTGATGCTATTAACCTTCAAGAGCAAATACTTCCAGGATTCAACAACCAAGCGAATTTACTAGCAACTGTAGAACCCTATTAGTACTCTCAAATTACTCCAGAAATAAAATATCACAAGAAGAAGAAAAAGAAAAAAGAGGAATTTTTTTTTTGTCTTTTTTTCCTCAAAGTTGAAAAAATGCATGTATCAAATCATGCATAAAATGAACCTAGAGAGATATACGTGCACAACACATATCCACTCCAACGTTCAATTGGAACAAGTCAAAGCCCTAATCTTAATTAGTTAATGAAAATACAAAATTAATGTTAATTAGTTAACTAAAAATACAAAATTAAAGGTTTAAGTATTAAAAATCCTTGTATTTTTCAAGGATCCCAAAGCCCAAGGACCTCCCAAACAAAAGCCTTTAATTTAATAAAATGTATTTAAAGAGGATTGAACCAAGGACTTGTCAAGCCAAATCCAAAGTTATTAATCCAAAGCCAAAATAATGATTGTATTCAAAATTAGTACAAGTACAATAAGATCAACTACAATTACCTAAATCCATTCAAAAACCCTAAATCCTTTTTTTAATTGAACTATCTCAAAATAAATCAACCTTATCACCTTCTTCCAATCCTCACTTACTCACAAACCTTTTTCTTCGGATTACTAGTCATTACAAATCTACTAGCTAGTAATGTATGTTGGTAAAATATGTGCCTCGATCAACTAATTATTCTTTTAATTTGCCAATAACAACCTACAATCGCTATCTACATCACTTTTGGTCCGCAACTTTTTAATCCTATCCTTGTGAGAGGATGTCTGTCTGAATTACAAAAGGGGGCCCACTTTCTAAGTCTTGTACACTGAACCACAAAAGTTTGTCTTGCTGATTCTGACTAATTCTTCATAAAGCGTCAAAGATGTGGGGAACAATCATGAATTGAAAAGTAAAAGACAAATAAAAGTGGTCCAGTGATTGCGACAATAAATTCGATTAATGTTTTTTAAATTGAGATCCGTCAGTTACGAAATAATTACGTGAAAGTTGGTTCGACACCTCATGGTATAATAAGAAGAAAAAAAGAACCTTAAAATTTTGTAATATAACAACTCATTTAGCGATAAATTAAATGATATTGTGTTTCGTCATAAAATAATTTGTGATTGAACTCAAAATTTTGTCACTAAAGAGTGATTTTTTAAAAACTATTGTGCAATTTTTTTTCTTTTGAAGATGTGATTTTACAGTCCCTAACTATTGTTTACATTTGAATGTTGATGTTTGCTATATTAAGACTATCTCACTAAAAAAAAGTTTGTTTACCCCAACAATTGCTTTCATAATATAGATAGATACCATCATAGAGCTAAGGTTGTTAATTAGCACTTACATATATGGAAGCTAAAGATAAAAATCATGTAGAAAAGTGAGAGAGAGAGAGAGAGAGAGAGTATTCGTTCTCAATCATGTCCCTCAATTTGAAAAAGATTACTCAATTAGAGTGTCACTTTCGCTTGAGAATTAAAGAGACTTTAGTTTGCTTGATATTGTTAGTTAGTCTTCCTAGCTAACTTCATTATTTTCCAAATAATCAACATATACATATACATATAAAAATTGACAGTACTACTCAAAACTTGCTTGACTAATGTTTCTTTCAAATCTGTCTTTTGAAATTTATTGTTATAAAGTAATCCCTCTGACTGTTTTTAATTTTTTTTATTTAATAATTGGTTTGCAAATTTGGTTTGTCCAATGGATTGATTTAATTAACTATATATGTTACAATTTCTTATCCTGTTGCTGGTACACTATAATTGTCACACCTCTGGGTGTGGCCATGTGCAGAAACCCCACCAAAAATTTAGGAAAAACAATTAAATTGGGTAAATTTTAGATAGATTTAGATTGGTTTATACAATTGACACCACTTAAATTTAGAAAAAGTAGTTAGTAGTGGGGTCAAATTAAAAAAATATATGAAAAGTGTGGCTCAAAAATATTTTCCATAAAAAATAAGATTTAGCCAAAAAATTGTATCTTAAATGCATTTTGACCACAAATATACACTTCATCATCAGAGAATGCATAAAAGTTACGACTGATAGGAGATTCATTTACATTAGTTATTGGATTATGCTTTTTTGGGCCAAGTACCTTTAATCATTCTCATTATTTTTGATTGATAATTTAATCATTACAATTAGCGTGAGATTTGGCGATACATTATATAATGATCCCACTAATCTTATTTCCATACATAATTTAATGATCCCACTAACCATATTTTCTAGCTACGCCTAAAAGGAAAGCCGCCTTTGCATCAATTTTTCCGAGAACTTTATTTTTTTTGCAAGTACAAAAAAAGGGCATCCAAAATAAAGACAAGGCAAAAATGAACGTAACATCAAAACACTAAGGCGTATATCATGTACTAATTTACATCAATTCCTATTGAGAAGATTGAAGCAAAACTGGGCACCATCCCATGCAAGTCCAATTATGTCACCTTCTTTAAGGCTCTTCCTATTAACAAAATTCCCCTTCCACTTGCCAGTGAGGACGAAATAATCAGTATTATCACATTTCCTAAGAAACAAGTTATTTCCACAACTTTCATCAGCGTGCCAAACCTTAAGTCCTTTGCTACTGTTAGTCCTGCAAAGAGCATCATTTTTGCTCATTGAAGAAAAAACATGTTCATCCGCAGCTTTGGTCGACAACAAAAGCCGACAAGACCCATCCACATCACTTATATTTAGCACTTTCTTAATCTTCCAAGGATCTTCGTACAATGTCAGTGCCAATGAGAGATTATCATCAGGAGCGCCATGATGAGAACCCCAAAAATAGAAGTGAATGGACATATTAGAAGCTAAAATATGTCCGGATTGACAAGCAACTGGAGCCCTAGAAGAAGCTGATGCCATGTCACAGAGATTTAATTCGACAATGATTGAAGAAAAAAAATAGAGCAATGCTACACTTATCTACAAATCTTACCACCCATCTTTATCGGGTTCATTACATGGATTGTACTTTCACAAGATACAACAAAGGTACAACCCATATAATACACCTAGTAAAAATATGTAGTAAGATTTGTTAGTAAGAAATGCATTTTCCAAAAAAATAAGGTACAATGAGCCAAAAGAACAAATTAAGGTTGCTCACTCTAAAAGCAAATATTCAAAAGACTAGCTGGTATTACATAGCTAGAAAGAAGGGTGCTTTGTGTACAAATATTCAAAATTGTGTAACATGTGAAAGTTAAATTATATGCATGCACATTGAAGGTCAAAAGTTTCTTTTTTTTGGAAGGGAATGAAACCCACAACTTCCCAAGTAAAAAGTGTAAGTCAATGGCAGTTGAGTTAAAGTTCTTGGACACCACTTTAATGCCCTGCTTGGTCACAAAAATTTAAGAACAACTTTAATCGATTTCAAATACTTGGTAACTTTAGCTATATATATATATATACTCCATATGTTTCAAATTAAAAAGAAAACTTTCACATTATCATTTTTCAACAAGAATTAGTAAAGAATAAAATTTATTAACTATGGCAAATAATGATATTGATTGTATATTTGTATTCACCCCCCCCCCCCCCCCCCCCCCCCCCCCAAAAAAAAAAAAAAAAACACGTAAGACTCTCAAGTTATGTGTTACCTGCCTTAGAAGCAGCAGAATCGGAAGAATAGGAGGGTTGGGGTGCCAGGACTGGCAGGGTGGCGCTGGAAGAAGAAGTGTAGTGAGCCATGTCAAGAGATCGAAGAAGTTGAGATGGAAAGATAACTCACGTCAAAGTAGAAGAAGATGAAGAATTTGCCAACTAAATGGCTTGTTGGATATGAATTAGAACAAAGAGAAATATATGGGTATTTATTTATAGAGAAATAAAACATATAACTAGCTAGGTAGGTAGGGTTTGTCTGTCACTTATTTCCG
This sequence comes from Lonicera japonica, assembly GCA_021464415.1. Classification (NCBI taxonomy): domain Eukaryota; kingdom Viridiplantae; phylum Streptophyta; class Magnoliopsida; order Dipsacales; family Caprifoliaceae; genus Lonicera; species Lonicera japonica. The sequence continues at coordinate 22,208,286 of CM038470.1, forward strand.
TGACGTTAAAAAAAGTTGATATATATCTGAAAGCAATTAAAAAAAATATATATGTCATTGTCAGGTACCAGACAATTAATCATTACTTACTTGATTGCCAGTACCATATATATATATTCGTTAGCTACGTGTCAGAGCTGGCCAGTGGCCAAACTTCTATTTTATCTATTTTCTCTCTAGCTCCTTGATAAAAAAAAAAAAAAAAACCTACCAAAATTTAAAGCTTGATATTAAGAAGATTAAGAAGTGCATGTATTATTTTGAATTCTCTCGCCTGCTGGGTGAAATAGAGAAACTATTTTCAATTCCATAAGAAATTCAAACCCAATCACCATTCGTCAATCTTGCTTCTCTTTCTTTCTTTTTTCATAGCCTGCGGTTTAGTTTTCCAGTAATTTACTAATTCTGAAAGCATAAAAGTTTAGCGTTGGTTGCAAATTAACTACTGTACAAATTTGACGCGAGTGAAAAACTATTTTTTTTTCCACATAAACAAAAAGTTAGAGACGGAACTTTAGGATTTTACAAAAAAACTAAAGTTAATTGTACTTCAAAAATATGTTTTTTGAAGAAAGAGGATGGAACCTAGCTTGTAGATTTTTATTTTGTGGATATTAAGGGAAAAAATTACAAGGGAAATTTTTTTTTGGTAGAGAGAGAGAGATGAATATCATTAATTAAATATTATATCATTTACTAAGGGCTTATTTGGCTGTATAAATTATTTCATTTATAATTGTTTCATTGTAAATTAATAAATTATAAAGTTTTTCATTTTAACAAAAATTCGTATGATGTGATTTTTTCTTCATGAATTTATATGATAGTTACAAGTTATATAATTTTAACAATATCTTTTCGTTTTTTTGTTTAATTTCATAGGTATTAACTTAAGTTTGTGAACTTATATAGAAGTTAAATTTTATAATCAAATGCTTAGATTAAATCATTTAAAAAGTAAATAATTTTAAATTATTTAATTCGTAAATTTAAATGATAAGTAAACACACTTTAAAATTAAGTTGAGTTATATTAAGAATTGACATATGACTATTTTTTATTATATATACTCATATAACTTCATATAATTTTGTTGATGTCAAAAATGTATTCCTATGTCACATAGATTTAATTCTGACAGTGATTGAAGTTAAAAAAAGAAAAGAAAAAAGGAAGAGGTAATATGCCAAAAGAACAAAGGGTGCTCAATTTGAGGGCTATTAGTCAAGACAGTGACTGTTTGAACAAATAATTTAGCTAGAGATAAGAGGGCTGGTATATGGTATCTTTTTAGGGTAAAACTATTTACACCTCTATTTATCTTATTAATACCTCCTATTTAATTTTGAATAGATCTACTTTTAAATACCTCCCTTATATCTCACAAACACCCCATCAATTAACATATTTACTCTAAGGTAAAAAATTTAATCTATCAATTTATCTATGGGTAATAAATTAATCACACACTTTAAAACACCCCCTTATATCTCACTATCTCCCCACTTTGGCCGAATTTATTCCATTTACTCTCCCCACATGAGGAGAGTTTAACTTTAAAATTTTTCAGTGGGTTTAAAAGTCAGTCTCCCCACTTCAGCCGAATTTATTCTATTTATTCTCCCCACATCAGCAGAGTAAATATCATATGTTCTCCCCATATCAAGAGAGTTTAAGATTAATTTATTACCCATGGATAAATTGATAGATTAATTTTTTTAGTTAAGGTTAATTATATTTTTAAAGTGTGTGATTAATTTTAGTTAAGGTTAATTATATTTTTAATTACATACTTTATATAAATTACTTAAGGTAAATAGGAGAGGTAAATAGGAGGGTGTTAGTGATCAAAAATTAGATTTGAGGGGTGTTTGTGTGATGAGAGGTGTTAGTGAGATAAATGGTGGCTGTAAATAGTCTCACCCATCTTTTTATGGACATATGAACGGTGATCTTTTCAGAGCCGTTCCTACCAATAGAGGGCCCCATCTTTAGAGCCGGTCTTATCAAACTTTTATATGACAAAAAATTTAAAATTGATACGGACTTTTATATTCTTTTGTTATTTTTTTCAAGTTTTTTATTTTAAAAATAAACATAAATGAATAAATATTGTTCAGAAAAAAATAATAATTCACCATAATTTTTTAAATTAATAATTAGAAAATAAAGGGTAACTCAAAATAATTTTTTAGTTTTCTGTAAAATTAATTTAAATGAAGTTATAAAAATGCAATAGGTTGTGTAAATAATTGGACAATTTATAGTGGATATTTAGTTATTTTATAAAATAAAAATAAATTTACCAATAATTATTCAAAAATATTGGAATTTAATATAGTGATAAATAATACAATGCATGAGCTACACGCCAGGATAATATTAAGAATTAGTTAATTAATTTTTAAATTAACTAACTATTTGAGTACTTAGTTACAAAATTGAACTGATATTCGAAGTTATAAACTAAAGTTAAATCTTACGACATTAAAATAGATAAAATAAAAATATAATTCAAATAATATATTTAAAATCATCTAACAAATTGATGAAGAAAATATCACACTATCAAATATTTGTTAAAATAAGATGATAATTTACGATCTCTTCCAACCTCACAAAGTTTTGTTTCTTCCACGTAAATTTATGTCAGGCCCTAACCATGTGACTTTGTTTATTTAAAAATTGTTTCGATTATTAAGGAGACAGAGAAAAGACAGTAAAGAATTTCAAGGGTCCACAATCTAAAATTATCTTTCCTTTTCCCAAAAAGGACAAAAAAGAAAAAAAAACAAATCTTTGAACAACTTTAATGGTTTAACTAAAATAGTAATTATAATCAGTTTTAATAATGTTAGCAAAAAAATTATACCTCAATGGCATAATAAAATTTTAGCAATCCTTTAACCAATAACCAAATCTTCTGTTTTGGATAAAAGATGATCTTTTCAAATTTAAATAATCTTTCCCTTCTTTTTTTTGATCAAAATTTTAAATTGATTAATTTGTAATCAATCAATATAATGCGTCCTACAAATTTGGTTATTGAGAAAAAATAACCATTGGAGTGCTATACATTGTTAACTTCAACAATTTACTAAATGAATAACCAAAATCCATTTTAATTATTCAAATTTGTTTATGTCATTTGAGATACTCTTAGGAACAAAAATTTGATTGCCTAAAGCTTAAACGTGGAAAGAAACTGACGAGAAATATGCTTCCTGCTTGCTTTGGTCACAAAAGTAAAATTGACTTCCAAGTCTTCCATTACTTGATTTTTCTTTAGGTGTACTTGAGGTCCTTGTTGCTTTTCACATGGAATGATGAAAAACAATGAATAGAATAAAAAAAAAAAAGAAAAAAAAAATATCACATTAAAAGTAGTTTTATTAACGGCATCACTAATTTCACACATTAAAATATTTTATAATATTTTATTATATTTACTCGGTGCGATAACACATAGAACGTGTACATTTGGTTAGTGCATATAATTTGAGTCATTGTTTGTTTTTAAAAAATACATTGACTCGGTGAAATATGTTGTAAGAGATATAGTGTTTTGATACATGTAATTAGAGCCGCCTTTTATTAATGGTAAGTGCATAAATAAAATTAAAATTGAAGCTCACTTTAACTAAAACCCGAGCAAACATATCTAAATCCTCAACCAAAAAAAAAATAAAAAAATAGCACGTCTGATTTAAGGTAAAAGGTATCAAATCCAAGAAGGCAAACATGTTTATTCTAACTATCTATATCCGGAAAAGTGAATAAAGCACACAAGAAGTACTCCCAAAGTTCAGATAAACTAACTTTTTTACTTTTTCTATATTCTTGTATTCCTTTTTTCTTTTTTTTCAAATTAAGAAATTTATTTTTTCTTTGTAAATTATGTTAAATTAAGACTCTATTTTTTTATAATTACTGTACCATATTTTTGTACATCAATAAATTTTATTTTTTTTACCGTTGATAATGTTGAATTAGTTTTGGTTTTAATTTAAAAACTACAACATTCATAGTGGGTCAATTTGAGAGGGAGGTAAGAAAATCACATAGTAAAAAAAAGAAAAAAAGAAAGAAAAAAAGGAAAAAATCCTAAGTACGATCCGCACTATAGAAAAAGTAAAAAGTGCCCACGTTTTCTAGACGACTACCTTAATTTGTCCCATCCGATCATACTGACGCACAAAAATTAAAAACGTACCAATCATAAGACACGAAAAAATAATAGCCTAAATAAAATTAATATATGCGATTCCGCTTTTATGCAAAGCACTATTGGTACAATGGCAACATATATAAAATTAAGCTCAAAACTCTCTTAAAATTAATCAAAACTTTTGGATTAATTACTCACGCGAACAACAACAAAAAATATAGGACAATTCATAAAATAATTTAGACGGATGATATATAAGAGAGTAAAAAATAATGAATACCAATCAGTTGTATATTATGGACACTCAAAAAAGCATACATATACATAAATATCAAAGACAGTAGCAATGATTGGTGATTTCAGCGATGAATCGGTGATTGAAATAGTGAAAATATATAATTTTTTTTAATAAAAGTATAATAGGTTATTCAAAAAGAAAACAAATATTTTTACACCATATGTTAAGATATATATTGTATATATCTAGTTGCCTATTGTATATATCTAATTGCCTTATATTATTAGTTTCCTCTTTTATATAGTTTTCTTGTTATACTTGTACTCTCCCTATATATATTGGGCTCATCTTGTACATTAAAAAAGCAATTCAATACAAGATTTCTCTCTTTCTTTTTTATTATTAACATGGTATCAGAGGAATAAAATCCTTCGATTATTCTTTCCGATCGTTCTCGCCGATCATTGCTATTTTCGTCAGCATTCATAAGATTGCTCTGCCCAAACCCAGTGCCGAGACATACACCTCTGCCATTCTCCACCAATACCACCACCACCTCTGCTATAACATCTATCAAAACTCACCGTTCAAAAATGCCATTACCTTCATACAAAATCACCATAAACTTCATACAAAATCACCATCCAAAACCAATACTATTACCCTAGATCTAAACCTACTGCCGTCATCTAATCCACAAACCCGGCCACTACCAACATTGTATTAACCAAACACATTGCCAATACCAGCTTGAACCACTGTATTAACCAAACCCACTGCCTATACCATCTACCGCTGCCAAACACCACCACTGTCGTCTTCTCCACTACCTAGACCACGACTAAACCTACATCACAATCTTCATCCATTTTAATCGAGTCCAGCGACATAAAAACCATCAGCATCCAACAACACATGTGCCCGCACGGGCGGTGTATGGATTTGAGCCTTTGCTATATTTTCTCACGTGCGTAGCTTTACACGCAAACTCATGCACCTCACACACGCGTTCGTCAATCGTATGTTTATTCCTATGCGCGCGCCATCAATCCAGTTGCCCTAACCCGGTTCAGTCAGGCTGGTCTAATCTTCACTTTTTTGACCTGTTTTCGACAGTCTCCAACTGGTTCCTAGGGTTTCCAGCCTCTGTTCTTTCAAAAATAGCCTCCTTCGTCTTGTTTGGGATATCACTAAGCCATCTGTAATGGAAAAATCTGCATTTGCGCGTCCTATTTCGATCACTCTCAATGGACCAAATTATATACATTGGGCTTAAGTTATGACCAGCTTTCTCAAAGCCTGAAAAGTTTGGCAAATCGTTACCGGAGATATTACTGCACTTGTTCGAAAAAAAGGCGAAACCATTGAAAAATTTATTTAGCGCCAAGACGATTAGGATAGTAAAAATGGTGATATCATTACTTGGTGTCGCAACACTTCCCCAACTTCTATTAATCAGCAGTTCAGTCTTTTCAACACAGTAAAAGAAATGTGGGATTTTCTACAGCCAACGATCTTGCTCATCAATATTAGCTTCTGATAGCTTTAGATGCCAAAACTCAGCAACTCGATCAGTCAATTGATAGTTTTTAGTCAGAGCTCTATGTTATATGGGATTAGCTAGCCCCATCTGAACCTGTTTGGGATTCCCCTACTGATGTAGTAAATTCGAAAAATATAGAGATCATCAACGAGTGATTACTTTACTTATGGCTCTATATGATCGATTTGAATCCGTCAGAGCTGCTCTTCTTCATCGCTAACCTCTACCAACCCTTGATGAGGCAATCATAGAACTTTTGTCTGAAGAAACTCGGCTTGGTACCAGATCTTAGCAGACTGATACAGTGCTTGTCGCTCATTATCCAAAATTTTCCATGACGACCTTTTCATGTGATTGCTCATATTCATGCTACTGATCATGCCTTGTTGCACTATCCTATTCGAATTTGCAGGCACTGTCATAAGCAAGCATTAGGTCACTATAAAAAATACTGTCGCAAGAATCCATCCAAACGATCTCACCCTTCATTTATCACCGCTGCCACCACTGAACAACCAATTAACATATTAAAAAGCTCTATTTCATCGGTAACAATTAATGACATTGCCACCCTTCTCAAACAGGTTATATCCCCTTCTGGTATTGCTATGTTTGCCACTTTAGGTACTTCTTGGTTATTTGATTCTGGATGTTGTGACCATATGACTTCTGATTTCACTATTTTTCTATCCAAAGAACCAGTTACACATACTTCGTCTATTAATACTGCTGATAAAACTCAATTACGTGTCAGTCATATCGGATCTGTAGCTACTTCTAATATTTCATTGCATGCTACTTTTCATATTCCAAAATTAACTATAAACCTTATTTCTATTAGCCAATTATGTGATCTTGGACTGAATGTTATATTCTATTCCTCTGGTTGTAATGTACATGATCCACAGACGGGGCAGATTAATGGGATAGGCCGTAAAATTGGGCGTATGTTTGAACTTATTTATCTTCGCTCCCCTTAATCTCTCACTGTTACGTCTACACTATCTGATTCTTCGCTTAATTAGTTTATGGCATTCTAGGTTAGGTCATGTGTCTTTTGATCGCCTTCGATCTCTTGTGTTTTCTAGTCATTTAGGTTCAATAAAGTCTGATAAAGTGTCATATTTATCTTGTCAACTTGGAAAATAGCCAAGATTACCATTTAATAAATGTGATTCTATTTCTTCTGCTCCATTTTGTCTTATACATTCTGATGTTTGGGGTCCTTCTCCTCATAATACTATGGGTGGTTCGAAATATTTTATGATTTTTCTAGATGATTATACATTTTTTACCTAGATTTTTCTTATGAAAAACCATTCAGAGTTACCTCAAATATATTAAAATTTTGCTCAAATGGTTCAGACTCAATTTTCTCGATCCATCAAAGTTTTTTGTGCTAATAATGTCATGGAATATAAAGAAACAAATTTTCTCAAGTTTGTTCGTGAACAGGAAACCATTTCTCAATATTCTTGTCCAGGCACATCTCAACAGAATGGTCTTGCTGAGCGAAAGCATAGACACATTCTTGATATTGTTTGCACTCTCCTTATTTCTAGTGGATGTCCTGAGCGTTTCTGGGGGGAAGCAGCTCTTACTGCTGTTTATACCATCAATCCCTATCCAGTACCGACACTACAAGAAAAATGGGCTTATGTGAGGACCACAAGTTGTCACAAAAGGAGCAAATTCGTCACATTTGACTATATGTGAGAAAATTTGGTCGTCATGAAGGTCGTCACCTATAGTAAGTCACTAAAAGAATTAGGTGACGAATTTCTCATTCTTCATATAATACTATAATTTGTGATAGCCATTTTGTCACTTATATGAGGCTCAAGATACCGATTTTCTAACTATTTGTGACGACTTGTTTGTCACTTCGGGTTATTTATGACGACTTATTCGCCACTTATAAGGCTCATTTGTGACAACTGATTCCTCACAAATAGTATGTATTGGTGATGCTTTGGGCGTCACTTAATGTTGATATATGCGAGGCAATTACCAATTCATCACTTATTCCCTAATTATGTTTTTGTCCTTTTTGTCATTTGTAATTTGAACATAACACAAAAGGCAATATCAAAAGGCAATATCATATAACAAAATGACCAAATATATAGATAATCACAACTTCGTTCATAAAATCATATCTATTTACATAAATCAAGTGTATCTCCAAAATAGTTAATATGCCAAAACGATCACAAGGCATCATAACCAAGTTCAACTATAAAGAAATCAAGACTCCCTCTATACATGTGAAGAAACAAAAAAAAATTGTACGAAGCTCATGTTCAAAATGATAGTCAACGAAAAATTTCCCAAATAACTCATCCAGATTGTGGTCACATAACTCGTCATATAGAGGACACCAAATTGTTGTTGTTAGTTGATTCTTGGATCATCTTGTTTGGAAGTACATCCTTCTTTTGTTTCATTCCCTCCTATAAAATAAAATAAGTGTAGAAGAGTTATAGTTCTTTTACGATATATCACAACAATCAATTAAATGATGAGCATATAACTACATAATTAAGGAAAAGTTCTTGAGTTCTAAAATGTAGCCTAATGCTTTCACTTTAAAGAGAGAAAAATTCTTATACACCAACCTCTGGAGATTTATTTTGAAGTTGTTCATCCAAACAGCTTGACCAAATCCTACGCAATAGTTTCCCACATCCTAAAAGAGAACAACTTCAATCTTAAATGGATTTGTCAAAATACTTAATTGCTAAATCAAGTTAATAATGTGCATTAGGATAATATGTACCAAATTTCCATTAAAAATGAAGCAATAATTTTTTTACCATAGATTCAGCATGAGCATTCATGATTGAATGTACAAAGTCCAACAAATCACAAAGGCTAAGGGTTAATAATCAAGTCCATATTGACATTGAATTTGCATTATTTCACATAAAAGGATATTAAAATAATTGAAATAGTTTGAGTATGAATAATGATATATCGCGCCATTCATAAGGGGAGGACTAGGGTTCGGTGAGCGTTACAACTAGCGAGATGGGAAACTCCCATACGTTCAAGATCTGTGGACCAAAAAATGAAAAGAGAATGTTAGGCCATTAGCAATAAAGCTTAAAGAAGCCTGCTTTTAACAACATTGTTTTGAGAATAGCACAAGATATATAGTGCATGGTCATAATGATGCTTTATATAGTTAAATCAAAATTTAGATGCAAGCAGCCATAACATGAAAGAAACATAAACTTCTAAAAATAAAATGGGATGATGTATGAAAATAAGTTAATGCTTACATGAACTAAGAGTAGCACAATGGGTTAACTAATATTCCTACCATGAGGTACACCAAAGAACTTTCTAAACCACATAGACAGTGAGGAAAAAAAATACCAAGGATTCAATCCCCATGAGCAAAAAGGGTTATTTTATTTAACCTTTGGGCTTGACATTTGGGTCCCAAAGTCTTCACTAAAAAAACGATAAATTATAAATAAGGCAATGCTATTCAGGGAAGGAAAAAGAAAATCAAAATAAAAAAAAATAGGGCAAAATACCTCCTCATTGTCCAACCAAATGTCAGAGTATGATAAAAAAAGTCATTCACTGCCTTAATTTCCAACTCTGCAAGTTTGAACTATTAAAATTGTTAGGTAGATTTGGCACTAATGGAGAAAGCCTAGATGTTTTAAGGCAACTAACTTATATTTGTCCTCTAACAGAGAAAATCCACATGTTTAACCTGCATAACAATCAATCATTATAATGAGTTTGCAAATTGAAACCAAATCTATATTTTTTGGGTAAAAGAAAAATGAAGCAACTTAATACCTTGAATAATCAACTAAAAAGCTAAGTGAAAATCTGAACCAGAACTATGCTTCAAATGGAATTTTGGGACTTTGAGAATAAAGCTTGTTACCATATTGTGAGCAGTCATCATTATCTTCCAAATAACAGAGATTCACAAGTCTTACTTGGTAATCATTGCATTAACATCTGAAATCACAATTTACGCATTCCACTTCAACAAGTAAATACGTTCATCAACCTGGTTTAGGAAAAATGACTTAGCAAAATCTTTACTTATATGTAAACAAGACTTTTTAGAATCTAAATAAGCAATCACATATAAAATTTGAAACTTGTCAAAAACCAAAACTAAAAGAAACATAACCTTGAAAATCGAAAATGTGTAGATACACGTAAAACATAAATATAATATAAGAATTTAGAATAAGATTACATACCAAAATACCAAATGAGAGATTCAGAGCTTCAATGGTGATTAGAATTGAATAATTTTTTATGTAAATCAACAAAACCTTAAATGTTGTCTAGAAATGTAATTTGTTTCTGTGTCAATCTTTTGATGCCCTTTTAACTTTAGCTAGCTTTGTCACGATGGCCCAAGATAGAATGGTGTGTATATTAATTTAGACCCATTAACCTTTTTAACTTTTTATTAAAATTAAGGTTTTTTAAATCAATAAAGGGTTTGTATCTATTTAAGGATATATGAATACCCATATATGTTTATTCCTTGTTTTTAAAAAAACTTTAGTCCTTCGCTGATCTTATTCTAGTGAAAAAATAAATTAGAGAACTTTTAATTTATTTTTTCTAAAAAAATATTTATCTCACTAACGGGTACAATTAGGTTTTGTCATGTCACACAATCACAAATCGAGGCATATACGAATTTGGAAACATCAACCGATAACTTATCAAGTCGTGCTTGGGCAGAGGCAAAAATTACTAGCATCCATTAAGATTCGACATACACACACCCATTGACTAGTCTTATATAATTGTATGTAAAAGACAATCTGACCTTTTAGTGTTAGGTTAGCAATGTTCAATTAAGTACTATAACTTTTTTCTCACATAATTTATGAGGTAGTGAGGTACTAATTAAAGAGAAGTGCTGAGAGCGCAATCGCACATGTACAAATTAAAATAACAATGGCAAATTTATACACTATATTAAACAAATTAATTAATAGCAGAAACAAGAGTTAAGAGTTAATTGAGTATATTTGATATCAATCCAAACTTATGAGGTACTTTTAAAACTAAGAGATACATGCAATCCAAACAATTACTATATTTTTTACTAAATATATAATTCATTGAGAAAAAATTGACGATCTAAAATATGAAACCTTGTCATTATTTAATAAATCATCTGAAATGATGGATATCCAAATATGTGCTTATAGTAACCTAAAATAGAAAGAAGTTGAAATTAGGGCTTGAATACATACCAAAATAGAAAAAGTGATTGACAGAATCTTGTGAAACCCATCCTTTGAGTTTCTATGAAGATTATAGTATGCATTTGTTGCTATTCAGACCCATTCGAGCTCAATCTTCCTGCCTTCCTCCTCTGCTAATCAACAAGAAGATATGATTCACGACGCTGCCCAAAGGGACAAACAAACCTTAAATGTGACGAGAGATAGTATGGGAGAGGAAGATAGATAATTGCTTAGAGAGAGAGAGAGAGAGTAGGGAGGCATTAATCAAAATTGGGGGAAAAGAATAGCAATGAGGATTCTAATTTTAGCCTCTTTTTTTTTTTCCTTTTTTATAATAAGGTTTAATGTGAGGAAGTAAAAGTTGTCACACTTGTCACATGGGCCTCACTTAAATTTTATTGTGACGACTTAAAGGCTTTCGTCACATATTGCAAACTTATTTGAGAGCCAAAATTTCGCGCCTAACAAAAGGTGACGACTGTAAAATCTTTATATGACGAAAAACAATTGGTTTTTGTTGAAAGACTTAATTGTGACAACTTACAAAAATTCCTCACCCATTCAACCAAAATGTGATGAAATTTTAAGCCTCACATAAAATTTCATCATATAAGCCTATTTTTCTTGTAGTGCGAGTCTTCAAAATCAATCACCCTATGAACGATTATGTGGAATTTCTTCTGCTTATAATCTTCTCAAGGTGTTTGGTGGCGCATGTTTTGTGTTACTTCATCCACATAAACATTCCAAACTCAAACTTCGATCTCATCTATGTTATTTCTTGGGGTATGGGATTGAACACAAAAGGTATAGGTGATGGGATCCTGTCTCTAAACGTCTACGTATTTCCCGTCATGTCGTGTTTTGGAAAAATAAAATGTTCTCTTCCTTATCCAAGTTTCATGTCTCTGAGGAATCTCCTATTCATTTTTTCACCAATTCCACTATTGATCTTTCCCCATGTACCACTACTGTAATAGATGAATATGATATTCAACCTTCCGATCAACCTGACTCATCCACCACTGATTCTGATCACCTCGCTTTGCCCATGGAGAATGCCACACCATTTGAACCATCTTCGCGCAATATCACACCTTCAAACAAGCCTCTAACTGCAGTCAATCCTAATGAAAATGACACACGCCTGTTGATCATGTCATTCCACCACTGACAAGGCAGTCCACTCGGGTACGAGAGCTTCCACATCACCTTCGTGATTATCATTGTTACTCTACCATATTTTCCCATCATGAACCTTCCTCATTTAAAGAAGCAAGTTCTAACCTACTTTGGTAGCAAGCAACACATGGGAGTTAGTTGCTCTTCAACTGAGAAAAACTGTAATTGGTTGTAAATGGGTTTATAAAATCAAAATCAGGTTAAATGGTTCGGTCAAATGATACAAAGCTTGTCTTGTTGTTAAAGGTTTCACCCAGGAGTATGGTATTGATTATAAAGAGACTTTTGCTCATTTTGCTCGCATGACGTCTGTTCACACCCTCCATGCTATTGCTGCTGCTCGAACATAGGATCTTTTTCAGATGGATGTGAAGAATGTTTTTCTTAATGGTAAACTCAGTGAAGAAGTTTATATAAAACCTCCTCCAAGATATACTCACTCTCTGTCTCAAGTTTGCAAACTATGACGTGCCTTATACGGACTTAAAAAGGTTCCTCGTGCCTGGTTTGTAAAATTCAGTCCCACAATTGGAAAGTTTGGTTTCTCGCCTAGCAATTCTGATCCTGGTTTCTTTTGGTATTACACTTCTTATTCTCTATATGGATGATATGATAATAACGGGAAATGATCATGCGGGTATATCTGATCTCAAAAGATCTCTTAGGCAACATTTTGAAATGAAGGATCTCGGTCGTCTAAATTACTTCTTGGGTCTTGAAATTCTTTCTGACTCCACTGGCTATTATCTTTCTCAAGCCAAATATACTTCTGACATTATTGCTCGAGTTGGTCTCACTGATTGTAAAACTGAGCCTACTCCCCTAAAAACTAATATCAAGCTTAATCCGCTTGATGGCACTCCTTTTAGTGATGCTACTGTATATAGACAGTTGGTCGGCAGTCTTGTCTATCTTACCGTCACTCCCCCAGATATCGCTTAAGAAGTTCATTTGGTGAGTCAATTTATGTTTACTCCTCGCTTTACACACTATGCTGCTGTTCTTCGGATACTTTGGTACCTTAAGGGAACAATGTTTCATAGTCTTCATTTCTCCTCCACATCTTCTCTTGAGCTACACTCTTATTCTGATTCTGACTGGGCAGGAAATCCTACAGATTAACGATCTACTACTGGTTACTTTTTTTAGGGGATTCTCTGATCTCATGGCATAGCAAGAAACAATATCTTGTTTCTAGATCTAGTACTGAAGCAGAATATCGTGCACTTGCGGACACTACATAACAACTTGTCTGGCTTATATGGCTTCTTGAGGAGATGGGTGCCCCTCAACGTTCTCCTACTACTCTTTATTGCGATAATCGAAGTGTTATTTAGATCGCCCATAATGATGTCTTTCACGAACGTACAAAGCATATAGAAATCGATTGTCATTTTGTTTGTCATCATGTCACGCGAAGCACTATTCATCTTCTCTCTGTTTCTTTTGAAGATCAACCAGCTGATATTTTCACTAAAGTTCATCCTTCTTCACACTTACTGGATCTTATTTCCAAACTCAAGCTGGTATCGCATATGCTACCTTGAGTTTGAGGGGGGATGTTAAGATATATACTGTATATATCTAGTTACCTTATATTATTAGTTTCCTCTTTTATATAGTTTCCTTGTTATACTTGTACTCTCCCTATATATATATGGCTCATCTTGTACATTCAAAAAGCAATTCAATACAAGATTTCTCTCTTTCTTTTCTATTATTAACACCATAAACAAACAGAAAAATATCTTTGTGACAAAAAAATGCTATAAGAAAAAAAAATCATTTGCAATGAACCTTCCTAGTTCCTATCCGTTTTCTCTTGATTTAAAATATTTCTTTTAGGTGTTCAAAATCTATGTGATATAGCATTAGTAGCACTAATAGAAAAAGTAATGACTGCCCAACTTTTCTATTGTCTTAATTGTCAAAGAAGTTGCACCTTTTTTCTTTTTTTTCTTTGTTTTAATGCTATAGCAAGCACCCATAAGATAACGTCGTCATTAAGCCACGAAAATACAAATTAAATAGGGGTAAAATTCTGATTTTTGAAAAATTGGGTGGGGGGAACATACTTGCCTCACCTTCCACCCATGCATGTAGCTTCGTCGCTGGTTCAATATAAGGATAGGGGTTTAACTAGGGATGTAAAATAAACTAAACTACTAGCGATATTTCGAGTAAATACTCGTTTTAGATTCGTTTGTGAATCAAATTAATGAACCAAACTTAGACATATTTTAGGAGATCAACGTGTTAACTAGCTCAGCTCTATAATGTGTTAAAAATCAAACTAATTTTCCGAAGCTAGTTGCCATTTTATCAATAGTGCTTTGCATAAAGTAATTAAACATATTACAATAACAAAAAATATAGTCTATTAAACTGACACTCATGATAATATTTTTCATAAAATATTACCATAATTTGTATCTATTAAATAAGTACTGAGTATACTATCTTATTAATACAAATATATATATATTTATATTTATATGTTATAGTTTAGTTAATAATACTATTCATATTTAATTAATTATAGTAAAATACCAATTAGTTAAACATCACTTCAGTAGTAACTCGATACACAAGTGGATCCAAAGAATGATTGCTATTGAAGAAAAAGTAAGAAAAACATACACATCATTGAAAAAATAAGAAAATGGATCATCAATTAAAAAGGTTATTAATCAATCAAGCAAGTGATACACGCCAACTTTTCAACAGCTCTATATAGCTTTAAAATTTAAGCACTTTTAGAAAGAAAAAAAAGTGGCTTAAAACAAACAATAAATATATGTTAGATTCTTAAGCGATCCAATGATAAAGCATAGTGAGTTATAAGGGTCGATCTTAGAAAAATAATAATTACTTTACTGTGGAAAAACAAGAACTGAATAAAAAGAATTTATCGGTCGATACTTGTAAAAACATAATTTCTTAAATAATCTTATATACAACAAGATGAACTACAATTACCTAAATCTATTTAATTTAAAAACCCCAAATCCTTTTCTTGAAAAGACTAAAGTAGAATCTTAATCCGTTATAAAATAATCCAACTTCATCGGTCACCACCTTCCTCCAATCATCACCTACTCAAAAACCTTTTTCTTCTATTTACTTGTCATTACAAAGCTACTAGCTAGTAATCCACATTCTTAACCTCAATTAATGTTGTGTAGAATTTGATTCATGAAATGTGAAATATAATTTTGATTGACAAAAGATCAACAAATTATTCTTTTAATTTGCTAATACCAACCTACAAGAACTATCTACATCACTTTTGGTCAGCAACTTTTTAATCCTACGGATCTTCGTGAAACGATGTTTGTTCACAGCAGGGGCTCCAATTTCTATGTTTTGTACACTGAATTACAAAAGTTTATGTCGGTGGTTGGACGACTTCTTCTTCGTAAAGCTTCAAAGATATTGAAAAGACAAATAAAAGTAGCCAATGACACTGAATTCGACTAAGAGTTCTTAAGTCGAATTTCGACAATTGCAAAAAAATTATTATGCCTGACCTGATAGTGGACAGCTAATGTGTTCTACTTACGAAATAGGGTTCTATAGTCGGTCCGTGATCCTGGATGCCGAAGGCCTCCTTGGAGCAATCTTGTAGTTCCTACCGGGTGGAGATGATGGGTTCGGTCCATCGAACTTTCTTCTTTTGCTGCATTTTGCGCAAAGCATTAATAGAGATAGTACATCAAGTTGTTCGCAAAGGCCAACATATATTAAGGTTGTGCTACAAACAATTCATCATTCTTTAATTTTCTCACCTGTTAGAGCATTGAGAAATGAAACATAAGTCGTGCCAGTAATTACATGTTGAATTAATGACAAGATTTTCGTGATGACAATACAATTTAGCACAAAACATGTGCTTTTAGCGACTATAGTATTTACGGATAACGACATTTTTGTCACATAATTGATGACCCGTTTAGCAACAAATTAAATTAAACTGTGTTTTGTCATAAAATAATTTGTGATATAATTCAGAATTTTGTCACTAAAGAGTGTTTTTTTTATATAAAAAATATATTATGCAACATTGTAGTGAAGATGCGATTTTCCATTCCCCTAACCATTGCTTATATTTTAATGTTGATGTTTGCTATATTAAGGCTATCTCATAAAAAAAAATAATAAAACAAAAATATTGTTTTCATAATATAGATATATATCATTATAAGGCGAAAGTAGGTTGTTATAGAAGAGAGAGAGAGAGAATTTACTTCTGAATTATGTCCCTCAATGTCTTGTAACAAGCTACTTTTTTGCATGTTTATGTACTTAATTAGATTAGTTTATACTTTGATTTTTAGAATTAAAGAGACTTCAGTTTGCATGATATGATTAGTTAGTCTTCCTAACTAACATCATTATTTTAGTTCGAGAGAAAAACTTTACCCTTTTAGTTTATTCTCTTAATTTCCAATCTTTAATTTAAAAAAGCTTAAAGGTCCTTGAATTTATAACCCTCTATTTAGTGTATACCCACTTGGCGATTTCGATCCCTCACACTCTTCTTAATTTTTCATCAATATAATTTATTAGAGTTATTAATAATTTGCCCCTTAAAGTTTACTCGTTTTTACACTTTCATCTATGAAGTTCATTTTTCATAACACCCATCCTTAAAGTTTATTCTCGTTTTCACTATAATCCGAAACCCCACTCGCCGTTAACTTTTTGGCTGAAAAAGACCATGTGTGTTACACATGGGCATTGTAACAGGGTAAAATGGCCAAGCCACTATAATGCTTTAATTCCAAACTCATTTTGCCCTAATTAAAGCCTTCAATGTAAATAAAATGTTTTAATTTGTTCATTTTTTTTCTCTCTACTGTTTTTCCAACTCCACACTTTGATTTTACCCTAATTTGGTCTTGAGACAAACATATATGAGAGTATTATAGTGGCTTAACCGTTTTACCCCACAATAGTGCCCACGTGCAGCGCACATATTCTTTTCCATCAAAAAATTTAACGGCATGTGAAATCTCTGACTAAAGTGAAAATGGGAACAAACTTTAAGGACAAGTATTATGCAAAATGAACTTGATCGATAAAAGTGCAAAAGCGGGTAAACCTTAAGGGAATAATTTATTAATTAGTATTATTGTAGAAAAATTGGTCATTGAGTGTTCCTTGGTTATTTCAACTATTAATACTTTTAACTATAGTAAATTATTGAATTAATGAAAAAATATATGTGACAAAAAATAATTTTTCAATATATGTATCTTATTCGTGCCAAAAACACTATCAAACATTTAAAAAATATATTTAATCTCAGCTACATAATTATTTATCACCTTATACATTTTCAAAATTCAAAAACTACACAATTAATCAAATCTTCATCTTATACTTAATGAAGGGGATAAAAATAACTATCCGAGCTCGCAACCAAAAGACGAGGTCTGACCTCACCATGTGTACAAGCTCAATAAGATAGACCAGAAGGAAGTGCTCTCCAGGGACACGTGGCAACAATACAATGAGAGCGTGACCAGCACACCCAATGACCAGTTATTAACCGCCCACTACACAACTAATTCCGCTATTATCTCCACACAAATACAACGTGAGGAGTGAGGCCTATCATCCTGTAACCACTAGTTCCTTCCATCTATAAAAGGAACTAGCCTTAATCATCTAGAGGGGGACTGAGGCTGGGTGTAGTTGGGCAAACAATCAACAATCAGTAATTATTATCAATATCAATAAAACTCAATCATCAAAAGGGTGGACGTAAACCAAACCTACCATCCATTGATTGGGAGAACCGTCCTTTACAAAGAATCTTTCTCACGTTCACATTTAATCTTTTTCTTGCACTTTGTTCATAAATTTTGTGTGGGTAACAATCTAAAATAATTTGTTGACCTTGGCCATTTGCACAATGGGGGTTGGATATTGTTGGTCCATTTCGAGATCAAACCACAAGAAGTATGTGCTGGTCGGAACATATTATTTTACCAAGTGGGTGGAGGCAGAGCCTTTAACAAGAATCAGGGATCAGGATGTTAAATCTTTCTTGTGAAAAAATATCATTACACGCTTTGGCATTTCGAGAATATTGATCATGGATAACGGCACCCAGTTCAAGAGCCTGGACATTAAAGATTTATGTGATACTTACAAGATCAAGCAGTCTTTCTCCTCTCCCAGCTACCCTCAAGGAAATGGGCAGGCAAAGGCATCAAACAAAGTCATCCTTAATGGTCTGAAGAAGAGATTTGACGAATCCAAGGGGAAATAGGTTGAACAGCTTCCCACAGTCCTCTAGGCTTATCGCACCACCCCAAGGAGGTCAACTGGCGAAACCCCCTTTTCTATGACCTATGGCACATAAGCAGTTATCCCTTTGGAAGTAGGATTACCATCACTAAGAACATCGCTTGTAGACTTTGGGGGCAACAACTAGGCCTTCGAAGGAGCTTTGGATACGGTGGAAGAGAAAATATAAGCGGCCTTTATATGTTTGGCCTTGTATCACCAAACATTGGTCCAACAGAGACAGAAGCATATGAGGCTCAAGAGCTTCAACGTTGGAGATTTGGTGATCAGGAAAGTCACTTTGAACACAACTAAACCCACAGATGGGAAGCTCAGACCAAATTCGGAGGGTCCGTATGTTGTGGTCTCTTCCACTGGGACTAAAGCATACTACCTAGAAAACATGAATGGCAATACGATTCAAAACCCATGGAATGTGTCCAACTTGAAGAAATACTACCACTAAGGGAACTGTTTTCTTATAGGATCTATCGAGCTTATGAAGCTCCCTAATAAAAGTTTAAATTGTTTAACTTATGTATTGTATCGAGCTTGTGAAGCTTACTTCTTTATTAATGAAAGTTAAAATGTTTGACTTATCCATTGTACCGAGCTTGTGAAGCTTACTTATTTATTAATGAACATTAAAATGTTTAATTTATCCATTGCATCGAGCTTGTGAAGCTTACTTCTTTATTAATGAAAGTTAAAATGTTTAACTTTCCCAATTGTGCCGAGCTTACGAAGCGGGATCCTTTATATATAAAAGGTAAAAATGTTTAACTTACGTGTTGTATCGAGCTTGTGAAGCTTACTTCTTTATTAATGAAAGTTAAAATGTTTAACTTATTAATTGTATCGAGCTCGTGAAGCCTACTTCTTTAGTAATGAAAGTTAAAATGTTTAACTTATCCAGTGATTTTCTCACGCATCGTACCGAGCTTAAGAAGCTCACGGAGGTTGAAGCATTTGACTTTACCCACTGTACCGAGCTTATGAAGCCTATAATTCTTTATTAATAAAGTTGAAGTGTTTAACTTTATTATTTCTCCGAGCTTACGAAGCTCACTTCTTATAAAGTTGAAGTGTTTAACCAATTCACCTAAAGTGATTAGACTCTCCACACAACTTTTTGAAACAAGAAAACATCAATCAATACCATATATGAAGAAAAGCAGTGCATTTGATAAAAAAAGAAGTCCAGTACAATAAAAAAAAAAAGAAAAAAAGAGAGAGATAGTTGAAAGCCTAATCTAGTGGGATGGAAGGGTCGTGAGCACCACTATCCTATAATTCACCCTCTCCAGCCTGTTCCCCGTCACCAACCCTGCTATGACCAGCCGCACCATAAACAGGGGGTTGAACTTCCACCACCTCCCTAGCTTCAGCTGCTTTGACCGCAGGCGCCTCTACAGTATACTGGAAGTCAGCAGGAATGAGAACGGGAAACCTGAAATAGCTCATAGGAGGCACCTGGGCAGCATCAAGCCCTCAGTTATACCCAGCTTAGTAAAGCTTAACCTTGATTGATTTGACCTCTGCAACACTTTCGTCAAAGCGGAGATCATAGCCCCTTTGTTCTGCATCAGCGAGTTCCTGCTCATGGTTTGCCTTGAGGTCAGAGTTCTTATTCATTAGGCGCTCGACCTCCGAACTCAGACGCTGGTTTTCCGACCTCAGGGTATTGACCTCCCCCTGAGCATTCCCCAACTGCTGGTTCAAACCAGATATCAGCCCATTGGCTGTGTCCATCTCCTTCCTCTTTGCCTTCAGCTACTCGTTCAGGCGTTTCCTTTCCACATCCAGCTGTGTGAGGGCCTCGTTCTGGTTCCTACTAAGGATGATCCTCCTATTGTCTAACACCATGAACTTCTGGGCAGCCTGCTCAAAGAAAAGCAAAATAATGACAAAGAACAAAATAAATTGAGAACTGACAAATACTAAAGGCTAATAAACTCGGATATTCACCTTCAACATATCCTGCAGAGCTTCATTCCTCAGTTGAAGAGTGGGGATATCCTTTATCTCAACAACATTGTTCAACCTTCGTGATTCTATACATGATGGTGGCTGCAACGGAGGGGAGAGCGATATATGGAGTCAGACTCCATCAAATTACGGCCCTGGTAGTGAAACACAGGATGCCAACTGCGGTCTGGCTCCTCCTCTATATGTTCGGCTACCTGACTTTTAACCTTTTGGGGCTGATCTTTTTCATTCTGGAGGTCAGCTGCTTCCATTACATGACTAGCTGAGGGGGAGGAGGGTGGGGTAGTCACCACAGCTCTGTAGCCGTAGCGAGGTCTCTTTTGAGCAGGAGACACAGTAACCTGCCCTGCATTGGCGTCATCCTGTATAGCTTAGCTCAAGTTCCTTCTTTTGGGAACCATCTCCACAGAATCTTTGATGGCACTTTAACTTGTTCCCTCGATGTCCTAGTAAAGTTGAACTAGGTTGGGGTCGGTTAGAGTATCTGAGCTGCTTTGACTTGGCTCGATAGATTTTCTTTTCCTTTTATCTTCACAAGGAGCCAAAGTGTTAGGGCCACCCAAATCAACAACCAGCCCAGTCGTAATGATGCCTGCTCTCTCAACAGGGCCCTCCCTGATCACAATCCCTGTAGGAATGATCGGCCAGGAGGTTGGGCAAACCTTAACTTTCTTCTTATCCTTAAGTTTTCTCGGCCTTCTTAATATTGCCAACCCAATCCGGTTGATTGCGTCTTTCACTCAAAAAATCAGTGTCCCAGGGGATGTAACCGAGTAAGTTGAGAACAGCTCGAGGATGATCAAGAATTTGAAGCCCCCTTGGATCGTTGAAATTGATCACGAGATTATTAGAGTCATAATCAATCAACTTACTTCTCGGACGACCGGGCTTCACTGTAAAACAAACACGCGAATTGTATCAAAAGTAAATACAAATTACAACACAAAATGGATAACAAAAGCACACCGAAAAATCCTACCAACATGGCGATGTATATATCTTTTTATTTTAGCTATATTCCCATCATCCCAAGAGCCCCCAACTACCACCAAGCCATAGGTCATATCCTTTTTCAGACTTGGTCAAACACTTCACCAAATCGGGAGTCCTAACCCGAGCTTGGAAGAAATAGCGAGAATGATCGCCTGGATTGTTACAAAGAGAATAGCACCAGAAAATCCCCTCCACGTAAGATTCACCCTCAACAATCTATTCAGAGCAGCACAACCTAAGACTACTCTAACCCCGTTAGGACTCAGTTGACATAGCGCTATATTGCATTGTCTCAACACGTCACACAACAGTGGGTCTAAGGGCAATTTCAACCCCGCTTGTTCAAATAGGACATGATATATGCCAATCTCCCCGTTTCTTAGATCAATAATGGGCTCCTCGTTTACTTCTGGAAGCCTCACTGTGCATCCATCGAGGATAAATCGCTGAGAGAATGTAGAAAATTCTTCACCCCCCTTAACTAAATACTTTCACATACTCACCTTACTATATCTAAACCCTAACCCTCTGAAAAATAAAAATGAAACGATGGAACAAAAATGAGAGATAGGGAAGACTTACAATGCTAGAAAAACACTTCAAAGAAGGAAAATCGTTGTTTCAGACCATAACTACAGTTCGTTCGCTCGCATAGAGGAAGAGGGAAAGAAAATCAAAAAGGGAAATAGAGTTTTGAAAATGAGAAGGAAAACGTGAAAATAGGTAAGGTGGACAGTTTTTGTCCAACATAGCGTGTTTCCCCTCTAAAATCGCGCATAATGATGAAATTGCATTTAATGCGAGTTATTTCAATCCATTCACCAGCTTTTTTGAAGTACAAGCCAGCCGTAAAGGCACCACGTGGCACCATGGGCCCCAGTCTCCAGGTACAAGAATCCGACCTCCTTAAACATGACGAGGTCAAACACTTGGGGGGGGGGGTAGTTGAAGGGGATAAAAATAACTATTCGAGCTCGCAACCAAAAGACGAGGTCCGACCTCACCGTGTGTCCAAGCTCAGTAAGATAGACCAAAAGGAAGTGCTCTCCAGGGACACGTGGCAACAATACAATGAGAGCATGACCAGCACGCCCAACGACTAGTTATTAACCGCCCACTACACAACTAACTCCGCTATTATTTCCACACAAATACAACGTGAGGAGTGAGGCCTATCATCCTGTACCCACTAGTTCCTTCTATCTATAAAAGGAACTAGCCTTAATCATCTAGAGGGGGACTGAGGCTGGTTGTAGTTGGGCAAACCATCAACAATTAGTAATCATCATCAATATCAATAAAACTCAATCATAAAAAAGGTGGACGTAAACCAGACCTACTATCTGTTGGCTGGGAGAACTATCCATTTAAGAAGAATATTTCTCGCGTTCACATTTAATATTTTTCTTGCACTTTGTTCATAAATTTTGTGTGGGTAACAATCTAAAACAATTTGTTGACCTTACACTTAAAATAAATGGATTAGATCTTACGCATATCACAAATCAATTAAAAGGACAGCCAAACTAGGTTTTATCCTTTGGCACCCTAACGGTGTCTTAGAAAACATCTCATCTTGATCTTTCTCATCACTCCCAATTTTGTCATTATCCTTCATTGCTTTTCTATGTGCGCAAACACCAAGTGGTCCAAGACCAATTAATTCAACACCACCGGGTTTACAAGAAAAATAATTACTCAAGATCACAGTTTATATTTTTGCTTCTATTTTGTTTTCATAGTTTAAAGTGGAATATGTTGAGCAAACAATGGAAGATTTTGTTATTAAAATATCTTTTTGTACCAGACCTAGTTCAATTAATTCATCATCTTCTCCAACCATGCAGAAAATACGAATATAAAAAAATAAGATTTGTATGAAAAAGTTTTCTGCAAAAAAACTATGGAATAATATTTTTGTAAATTAAGATTTTATATTTGACCAAACTCTAAAAAGAGTGCAAAGTTAACTTTGCAATAGATTTTTAAATTGTATTTTTTTAATGAAATCTTGCAAAATTTGCATTATATGTTTTTAGCATATTATTATAAATAAGTGTTTAATTGACAATGCTTTAGAATAATTTTAACAAATTACATATTCAAAACCTATTTATTAATAAAATTATTTGACCAAACTCCAAAAAGAGTACAAAGTTAACTTTGTAGTAGATTTTTGAACTGTATTTTTTTATGAAATCATGCAAAATTAAGTTTGCATTATATGTTTTTTAGCATATTATTATAAATAATTATTTAATTGACAATACTTTAGAATAATTTTAACAAATTACATATTCAAAACCTATTTATTAATAAAATACACATAATAATTTCTTCTGAGTTATGCAAAGTTAAGTTTGTACTCCTTATTTTCTAAAACATTACTATGCATTTGAGTTTATTTGATGTTGTTTTAAAGTTTTATGAATGAAACATAGAGATATACT
Organism: Lonicera japonica; assembly: GCA_021464415.1. Taxonomy (NCBI): domain Eukaryota; kingdom Viridiplantae; phylum Streptophyta; class Magnoliopsida; order Dipsacales; family Caprifoliaceae; genus Lonicera; species Lonicera japonica. Next base: position 22,232,395 of record CM038470.1, read on the forward strand.
TGTTAAAAAAATATAAACACATCATGCAAAACAAATTTGTAGTAAATTTTTTTGATTGCAAAGTTAAGTTTACGCTCGGTCAAAACCCTTATTTTAAAACACAATTGATAAATAAGTCCTTATTTCAGAACGATAATAATATCTAGGCCTTATTTTTGAAAAATATTATTCGTTAGTTTTTTGCGAAAAATATTGTCACACAAGATTTTTTACTTAATTTCCAGTTAACCCCTTAATTAGTGAAGCTAAACATCCTTAATTTGCAATGAGCATCAAATCTACTGCCTGTTTGTTTTCTTGAAATGCGTGTGACATGTAATTGAAACTTTTTTAACACAAAATTATATGCAAATTAACTTGATTTTCGTTTTTCGATCTCTTTTGAGAATTATTAAAAACAAAGAGAAAATAACTGGAATATCAAATTAAAGAGATAAAAACATGCTTTAATTTTCCTCATTCAACTTTTCCACTTTATCTACTGCAATTAGATTCACTTGGGGTGCTGATTTTTTCATTGCTTCACTTTTTGTGCACGTACCATATATATATATAGTTCTTGTGTAGGAGTCTCCATAATTTTTTTGGCTGCAGTGAAATATATATATATATATATATGGACCACATTCTCAATATTACATGTCTCTTGCTTGACTAATTGTTATATCAATATATATGTGTGTGTGAAAACAAGACAAGATTAGATAGTTACTGACGGACAGAGATATATAACTAACTTTAGTACGTACTTAATGACTACTACATACCACAAAGCATACATCAAATAAAAATTCGCAACTCATAATAACAAAACATAAATAAGATCAAACACATACACATTTATATAATGAAACTCCCTCAAACTGATCTAGTACTCCCAATAATCATGCAAATTGAAGGCGTCTTTTTCAGTCCAGATTAGTCCACTTACGTACATACCGCTCCTGGACCTTATTTAATTTAGTAGTGATTCTTGAAATGCTTAAAGTAGAGTTTTGATCCACGATATGTGAGTCCAACCTTGTCACCTTCTTGAAGTCCCTTCCTAATAACGAAATCCGGAATCCATCTTCCAGTGAGCACATAGGGGTTAGTACTAGGCCACCGCTTGAGACACAATTCAAATTGACGACTTTCTTCATCCACATCCGAGACTTCAATGGTGAGGCCATCAGCGCTACGGCACTGGTCGGCATTTCTTCTGTGCATTGAACCCAAAATATGCCTCTCCACAATATTGCTTTTCGGCAATAGAAGCCTACGCTGGCTGTGATTGACATCTCTCGGAGTCAGCACTATCACAATCTCCCAAAGATCTTCACTCAACCCGAGTCGCATAAGCTGCTGGATGATGTTGTTCTTATCATCATTGTAAGAAGAAGAAGCAGCAAGCTTGTGAGACATGTCAAGAGAATGGAGAAGTTGAGAATTAGAAGCTTCTATAAGAAGAAGAAGAAGAAGAAGAAGAAGAAGAAGAAGAATTATTTGCCAACTAAACAGCTTGTAGGATGTGAAGTAGAGCAAGGGTATGACGGATACTTATAGTCGAGGTTGGGAAATCTCGACGTACGATTGAGGACCCTGACACTGACATAAAAAAGTTAGAGAAACATGTGATTGGACTACCATCTAGCTAGCTAGGATTTGTCTGTCACCTTTTTCTTGACGTTGAAAGAATTTAATATGTGAAAGCAATTTAGAAATATATATATATATATATATATATGTGTGTGTGTGTGATTATCCATGCACCCAGGTTCCAATTAAACAATGATTATTTACTTGATAGGGACCATATGTATTCGTTAGTCTAGGTAAAATATTATGTGTTAAAATCGAGCTAGCCAATGGCCAAACTAATCATCACCACCAAAAAGCAAGTGCATGTACTTGTTTGAATTCCCTCGCGTGCTTAATACCGTCTCCAATCTCGATCCTTTTCTTTTCCTCCAATTTACTAATTCTAAAATTATCTAATTCATAAAGCATTTAAGTTTAGTGTGTCATTGCAAATTAACTACTATACAAAACTGTAACTTTAAATTTATTTTTAAGACAATAAAAAAATAAAATTGCATTAATTCTATAAAGGTTTGTGCGTCAATAACCAAAAAAAGAAGAAGAGAGACACTACACAATAATTTGCGTACTCAACCAAACCAAACCAAATGAGTACTATCTACATTATTAAGAGGAGGGATATATATAACACTATCGTTGCAACTAGTAACATGCATTGGGAGCGGATGAAGGTCCTTTACTAGTAGGATAACCGATCAGTCTCAAATCGCTTGCTCCTTATTGCATTGTGTTGTATCAATGTTAGTATTAAGCACATACATTAATTTGTAGAACCCCCTCCTTACGAAACTAAGAGTATGTGTTGAACTTTTCCACCTTTCAATGATATACTAGTTTCATGACATTAGATTTAAGGTTCCCTTGATTTTTCTCCAATTTATGAATTTTGAGTTATTCAGAATTATTGAATTAATTTATAAATTAATGGTTAAAACATTAAGGTCAAAATAATATACACTATTTCACTCTAACGGTTCCTTTAAAAATAGGTTGACTATTCATTGATACAAACTATATTTTTATTTTTAATCAATAGTTAAAGTTTAAACTCAAATTAATAATAATTAATAACTCTAAATCACTTAAATCCAAATTATTAAACCCATTAATTAAAAACCATTTTCTTCGTCATCGTCAACCTTCTCCGCCACTACCGCTGCCACCACCACGACCGTCCAAATCATCATCTCTCTCTAAAAGAAGTAAGATACTTATATTTTTTTATTTCATTCCTAAATTATTGGATACAAACAAATGCTAAAAAATAATAATGAGATAATAGAAATAGAGTACGAAAAATGTTTACTTGGTTCCTAGCGACCGAGTGATATTTATCATACTCGACTCAAAGGAACCAAGTAAAGTACACATTACTTGGACCTTATGAACTGAATGGAATTGAAAAAATGACCTAAAGCTTAACTCAGTGACAAACAACCGAGTATATGGCCTTGGACTCCGTTATAAACACTGAGCAATATGAGCTTAACTCAATTACCAGTAACCGAGTATACCTTCAAACTTGGTTATCCATGGAAGCCATATTTTAACTAATTATTTCAATAAATTAAACAATTACGCTAATAAAACATTTTCAATACAATTTAAACTAGTAATTTTTTTAAAAAAATAGGGTTCATAAAGAAGTAATCAATTACATTCAAAGAGAGAAGAAAATGTGTAGACGATATAGAGGAGTTTGACTTGGCCCCATTCCCACTGAATTATATTCATAGGACCAAGCAAGATGAGATTTGAGTACTCCATAGTGTTGAATTCATTTGATTAGATATTGATTTGTCGAAGAAGAAGATTGAAGATGAGATTTGTGGGGTGGGGTGAGGTGAGGTGAGGTGAAATGATTTTATTTTATTTTTATTGTAAAGAGAGAGTGCGGAGTGCTTTTTAGATTAATATTAATTAATCTAAAAATGAAATATGGAGTATTAGGAAGAAGGAAAGTCTACTTATAAATTGTTAGATAGTTAAATAGTGAGTGTCAATAGCAGTCTCCATAGAGAAAGGTTCGATAATAAGGAGACATAGAAGATACAATACATATTTTCAAGGATCCACACTCTATTATATTTCCTTTTTCCAAAGAAAAGAGAAAGAAACAAACATTAGGAACCTAATTTTTGCCCACAATGGAGTGTCGCTGTTAGGTTGTCACCTAAATTTTCCCCCAAGATTCAATGGCAATCCTCCAAAAACTAGCACGGCTTTTGGTGGTTTCAAGAACCACAAGCCCTAGCCCACTTAAAAACATATATGAAGATGGAAGAAGATGATTAATTTTGTGTCTTCCAGTGAAGAACGTTGTGGGCGTATATAACGTGTTTTCCCACAATGTACGGTTATATCAAAGAGGAAGCTCTCCCCCATCACCTATGAACGTTGTGTAATTGATCAAAAAAAATAGTTATCTCAACATAATAATATATGGATAAAGAGTTTTGAAAATCAAAATTTAAAAGAATTAGTAAATTGGCTTTTGGGCTTATAAAATAATTACATTTAACAAAATATACATATATATATATATATATTATTTTTAAAGAAGCCCAAGTCTCCTAGTACAAGATCCTTTAATATAACAAAATTATCATTAAAAGGACTTGAAACGATGAGTATTTCAAAAAAAGAAAGATAAAAACTTTTTACTAGACTACTTAAGCCAATACTTAAATATTTCATTCACGATAGTATATACTATGTATATAACCAACATTCATAACCTTAATCATGGAAAGAAACTGACAAAAAATATACTTTCTACTTGCTTTGGTAACAAAAGTAAAATTGGCTTCCATTATTTGATTTGTCTTTAAGGTGTACTTGAGGTCCTTGTTTTTCACATGGAACGATATATATATGGAAAGCGATGAAAAGAGTAAAATTAGGGGCAATTAAAAAAAAAAGGGCTTATTAGAGAAAGATTTTCACACTAAAGCCAAGGAATAATTTTTTTTTAAATAAAGGGCCTATTTTTTATTTTATTGATAATATGACATGTGCCCTTTTTTTTCATTATAAAATGACATCCCAACCCTTAAAATAAATTAAAAAATACCAATATGCATTAAAATATGGACTGCAATATGAACTTTGCGGTCTATATTTCACTGCAATATGAACTTTGCAGTCCATATTTCACTGCAATATGAACTTTGCAGTCGATATTTTTAGTGCAAAGTTCATATTGCAGTCCATATTTTACTGCAATGTGAACTTTGCAGTCCATATTTTTAGTGCAAAGTTCATATTACAGTCCATATTTCACTGCAATATGAACTTTGCAGTCCATATTTCACTGCAATATGAACTTTGCAGTCCATATTTTACTGTAATATGAACTTTGCAGTCCATATTTTTGTGCAAATTTCATAAAAAGGGGTAATTTAGGTAATACATAACATGTTTTTATTAATTAAATGATATTTAAATGTATTCAAATACATTCATTTAAAATATAAAACAAAATAGGCCTCTTACACTAATTACCAATTAAAAATAGGCCCTTCATTCAAAAAAATATTATTAATTGGATTTTTGGTAAAAATCAATGTATAATAAGCCCTTCTACCTAATTTCTAGGTAAAATTATTAGAAAAATTAACTTATCACATATATTAAAAGAACTTTAATAGTAAGCACAAAAATTAAATTCAAATTAAAGTTGACTTCAAGTACTAAAACTCAAGCACAAAATACCCAAATTTTTAATAGCCGTTGTTTAATCAATACGGATAGATTCCTTAGAGTCAGGAAACAAACAAAAAAAAAAAAGCCACGTCTTAGGAATGTTAGTTAGAGTACATCATGTACTGTCTCTTTAAAATTTTATGTATGAGATAACTTTTTCATGATATATGTCAATAGCTATACCATAAAAACTTTGATTATTTGAAGAATAAAATAAGAAAGTAATAGTAGAGCATATTCAGTGTCTTTTTTCTCAAGGAAAGTGAGATTATGTTACGGGTAGCTTTTCTTTTAAGGAAAAACCTTTTGTTCGTCACCAAATATGTCATTTGACAAAGTTTTCTTACTCATTGCCCCTATAATAATTAATTTATATACTGAATTGCAACCGTATTTCTTAGCTCACTTTTGGAGCTAAGTGGCTAAACTAATAAAATATCATGATCGATCAAGCTTCTATATATGTATATAATTTTATTTTATTTTTGCAAGGTTTACCAAGCTACTATATATACAAAACTAGTATCCTATCCACACGCAATACATGAGCGTCCTAGCATAAGTTGCATCTCTAAAAGTTAAATCTTGGGCCTCCCAGAATGCATTTTAGGGGCAATTAGTAATACACCATTATTTTCAAAAGTTATTAGGGGTTAAAACTACCACTTTTAGACAATATGACCCCGACCTATTAATTAAAAACAATAATTATAATTGATAAATATATTTCTAGTAAGTTTACTATTTATAACAGATTTCTTTATAATTATGTTTTAGTTTAAATATAATTTTTAAAAATTAAAATAAAACATCAAATAGTAACATGTATTAACGTTTAAATATGTATATATATACACATACCTGTATACTAAGCATTAACAGTTATTAGCGTTTATGTTTTTGTTTTTTTTTATAAATTACTATAGTCATTTTTTGTAAGTCTTAGTATTATTTGTTTGGTATAAATTTCAATTTATCATATAACAGTTATATTGTATATACCAAGCAAGTAACTTTAAGACTTAACAAATAAAGATGGCAATAATATATATATATATATATATATATGTTTGATACTCTTAAAGTATATACATATAAAAACATGCACTATGATATATGAAAAAAAAATTAGATACAAAAAAAAAGACGAATAATTATTATATATATGTTCAGATTCTACCAAAAAGTGAACTTTTGAATCTAAAAAGAAAAGTTTATTGACTGAAAATAAGTTTAAAACATTTAGTGTATAGTGAATATTTAATGAATAGTCATAAAAACAATTTAATTTTAATTTTAATCTTTACAAAGGGTGCAAGGATTACCGTATAGATACAATTTATTAAGAATAGATGCATACCTCATGTATCGTGTGTTTTGCACGATTATGTCCAGCAATTGTGTCATTCTACAACTTAGTAGGAAGTTCAACATGGGCGATTCTTTGGTTGCTCCATACAGTTAGGCCATCTCCAATGGTAATTTATATTTTTCCATTTCTATCACGTGTCAATATTATTTTATAATATTTCTATATTTAATTGGCAATATATTTACATGGGTAGAAAATGATAGAAAAGATAATCTCCAATGGTAATTTATATTTTTGCATTTCTTCCTTACTTGTCATTTATTTAAGAACAGAGAGAATTAGTGAATTTTATGATATCCAATGAGAATGTGCTATGTCATATAGGGAATTTCTATCACCATTTCTACAAGTGATCTAGATTAAGTTCGTAAAGGTAGTCGGTTGTTCATAGCAACGGCCATCTTCCATCCTTGGTATCAGAGGTAGTTGTGATACTCCATGAATAGTCGGTTTATTAGAGTTTTGATCCAAAGGATCAGACTGTAAAGAATTTTTAGTATTATGGTTTCTGATCAACTCAACTGATTCAGTAAGGCCACAATTGTTTTGATAACTATACATTGATTAGTATGAGATTAAAGCCTTTTGATTAGTATGATCTACGTCTGCCACTTAACAACTCAGTTTCTTTGATTAGTATGCTCTGTGACTGCCACAATCAGTGGATCTCTCACATCAGAACACTAAGAACTAGTTGTGTGGATCTCTTGTATCAGAACACTAAGGACTTTCATACTCGGAATGCTTGTATAGTTCCCACAGATCATGATAGAGTATTAGCATATGAAAACAAGGTACTTGAGGTCAAAGCTTTGTTAGGCATGGTGCCGTTATTGTTGCTCGTTTGCTCGCAGAGTGGTCCGGTATGCTATATACTAAATCATGGGATGTGCTGGGTAGTCGTTTGAGGCAGTTGTTTTTGGCAAATAGATCAGTTGATAAGAAAAGAAACCCTATAACTAAAAGATTTTTCCAAGCAGTAATTTTTTAGTGAAAGAACTCTGATTTCCATAAAATATGTCTTCCTTCTTAAAACGTCCTCAAAATAATTCCTAGTTACTTTCTAGGTCAAATTCTATGTCGTCTTCCTCTTCCTCTTCTCGTTTTGATTCTGGTCGTTTAGAGTCTCTCTATGAAATCTCTTATCTTGAAACTGAAAACAAAATTCCTGAAACGGATTTGCCTATGGCCAATCCTTATCATGTTTTTGCCAAGCCCTCTCAGCCTTCTTTTACAAAACAGATCCATCAGCTTGTTAGCCAGAAGTCTTCTAAGTTACCTGTTAAAGAATATGTTCAGGCCAGTAAGTTTGATGATCTTATTCTTCTGTCTGGTTCTCAAGAACATTTCTTCACCGTCCCAATCCCTCATGATCTTTCACGGATGGCGATTGCACAGGGATATACTCATCTCTATTTCGGAGCAGTCAGATTTGCTGTGACATTTCATGGCCGCAAAGAAGTTGAAGTTGTCGTTCGACTGGCTTTAGTTAATACTCGGTTAAAAGAATATCAACAAGCTTGTTTTGGCAATGTCTAAGCAACGCTTAATGCTGGTACTGTCTTTTTCACCTTGTATCCGAACTTCAATATTCCTCTCTTTAATCGATTTCTCTATGAGGCATTAAAAATCCAAGTTCAGATTACTGGTGCCCCAACGGTTGAAGGAACCTCAGCAGCCACAATCCATCACCAAATGATTTATAGGATCCAAAACCATTCATATTATCTCTCCATCCCCAGCTCCAATACTACTGATGCACTTTTGCTCACTATTGATTATAGTGCAGCTCCTATAGTAACTTATGTTCATCGCCAGCTCACTCGCCCAGAATTACTGAAATTATTACCAGAATCATGGGTAACTTCCTATGAACTCTTTTATGAACACGCTCATCTTGAGTCTTTTCAAACCTCAGAACATACTTATTTCAGAAAAGCCCGACAAACAGATTAAGATCCATTTTGACAAGCGATCTTCTCCCCAAAACAATCCCTTCACCACTAAGATAAACATGTTCGAACCCATCACTCGTCTTCTTACAAACTCGTCATTGGTATCTGCGCGATGCCTATTGTCTTCTTTGATACAAACGGTCGTCTGTGCTATAAAGGAAAAGATGAAAGTGGCCATATCTGGTATGATGTGTGTTACTGTGAAGCATGTGAAAAACGTGCATATGAAGATATGATGGATCCACAAAAGCTAAAAAGATATCGTAAAAAAAAGGCTAGCAAGCCTTTAAACTCTCAGGAGCTTCTTTTAGAAGGATATGAAGCCAATGATCATTCTGTTGGATTATTAGGTGAGCCCTCCAGCAAGTTTGATTACTATGTCAGATATGGTGACAAACCTTTGCTCGCTCCGTCTCCTGAAGCCAGCTCTTGCACTCCTCCTCCTCCAGTTCCAAAGCCATCACCACCAAAGCCAACTCCCCAAAAACCTGCACCACCTCCAAGGTTACCACCTTATGTTGTTCTTGCTTTTAAGGCTCTAAATTTACCATCAATGCAACCATCCATGTTCCAGCAATATGCTCTAAAACCCATGTCTTGCTTTATGTTTCAAGATGCACAGCCTGAAAATCCAAGTTTTCCTCCTGCAAAAGATTTTAAAAATCTTTCCCAACGCACAAGGCACACGTGGAAAGTAAAAATTCCAGTTACTCTGGATCCCCATGGTGAACCCAAAAAGGTTACTGTCCCTGAGGCAGCCCTTAATTGGCAAGTAGAGAATTTAGTAGCTCAAAATGAAGTCCTTGCTTAAATTGCCCAATCCACCTGAAGAATTGAACGAAAAATGACAACCTTCAGTGAATGGACTCTACAATTGCAGATCTTAAAATATGAATTAAGTCACTCCATGAACAAATGCAATATGTTGCTTCCACTGTTTGTGATTTTGCTGCAACTGCTTTTATTTTTCTACGAAAAAAAAAGAACAAGAAAGCATTAAAAGCACAACTCAGAGCTATTGAAAGCTCCCCTTTTTATTAGCCTTTGGCTATCAATCTTGATCCCTCAAAAGAAGTTAGTCCTATTGGATTTCCATCACTTGCAGAAGCCCCTACTACTGGGATCATATACCCAGATAGTATTGATCTTTGGGCTAATGTCCCTCATCGTAGATTACCCAAATGGCCAAAACCGCAACCATTAATTTCTCATGGTATTGCCTTCAAGCCAAGGAAATCAATGAATTACCCTAGACTTCGTGATCCAGGTGATGCACGAATTCGGTACCAAGACCAACTTCCCATTAAACCTCCCACTGATTATTACCTCGCATCTAGCAACCCTTTAAACCCTGATTATGATAAACCTTCTAAAGTTAAATAAGAAAAGGCCCAAATAACTGCTCATGCAAAACCCTCAACTTCTCCAGCAACTTATACACCCAATTCTCAGCCTTCACCCCCTGATCCTACCACTAGCGCCTCTTCCAATGCTATGGATATGTTCCCCATTTTTATTCTTAAAAATCAACCCTCAAATCACATATCCTCATTCTTAAAGAATCTTACCCTCCAAGAAAAATCGCACGTCCCGACCAAATCCATATATCTCTTTGACTTTTTTGAAGAGATTTATTTCGCACACCAATAACAGCAGCAGAATAATCCTGTTGATACTGATGAGGATCCTATGGTGGAGGACCCTCCTGAAGTCACCTCAATTTGTGACCCCCCAGTTCATGATACATACCAAAGATTTATAATTGATGACGTATCTCCAACCAAATAGCGAGAAAGAATCATTTCTTTTACTGCCTGGATGACTGCTGACCATAAAAATCATGAGTTGCAAGTAGTTTATAAGCGCTTTCTTGCAAAAATAGTAGGCAAATTAAAAGACTGGTATGAATCTATTGGAGCATACAGACAACTCCAGCTCCAACAAGCCCCTTCAATTAATCATTTCCTAGGCTTAATTTACAATGAATTTGTCGAAAAACCCATTCGACATTCAGATGTTGCCCGAGATGAATTCTTGACCATGAAGTGTTGTTCTCTTTGTCCTAGGGATCTTAAGCATCATTATGACCGCATGTCAAAAAGGTTTTACATTATCGGTGGCCTCGATGATCTAAACCTGAAATAAGCCTTCTTACATTCCTTCCTAGATGCCTTAGTCATAGAAGCTCAAAAGATATTTAAGCTCCAAAAGCTTAAATTAAAAGATCTATCTATTGCCAATATCTATGAATATCTCAATGATTCAGTTGAAAGAATTGCAATCAAAGGAAACTCTTTGAAGATATTGCAAAGACCAGCGAAATGCTTGCAGTAGCATATAACAAAGATTTTTTAAAGATCAAATGCAAAAAAGAATGCTTTTGTGACCGTCGTTCCCATAAGAAGAAGAACTACCATTTTTTAAAAAAAAGAAATCCAAACACCGTGATGTTGGTGACCGTCAATCTTGGAAACCCAAGTAATCTTTCAAGAAGAAAAAGGCTTGGAAATATGTAAAAAAGAAAAACATCCGTGGTAAGCATAGTAATGGATGTTTCATCTGCAAAAAGAAAGGCCATTTTGCTCGGAATTGTCCAAACATTACTAAAAGAGAATAATTCATGGCACTCCTTCAGAAGCTTGTACCACATGTTGGTGAATCTGATGTAAAGTCAGTCCTATCTCTTGAGGATAAAGCATCCCCGGACACTATCATGACTATATCTTATACATATGACTATTCTAGCTCTAATGATGACTCCGGTTCAGTCAGCAATTCTAAACCATAAACGGATTATCCAGCCATCTCTTCTCTTGAGACTGTTGAAGTCTATGATGAAGATTGTTTATCACTTGCTACTGTTCCAACCCCTCTGGCAAAATTCCAGTTAGTAAAAAAAGTCCTATGAGAAGCCTCAACCCATTGTTGCTTTCTTTAATACGGGTGCAGCTCGCTCATTAATGAAACCCCCACTTTTGCCATCTTCCTATTAGTGAAAATTTTCTGTTGGATTTCGAGTTGCAAATAGTGATATCCTCATGGTTGATAAGATAAGAAAACCTATTCAATTCCAGATATACCCCGACTTATCCGTCCGCCACAAAGTTTTTGGAATTTTATTACCCCAGAGAGACTTATTAATTGGTTTTGATATATTCCATAAGTTTCCTGATCTCCGTTGGTCTAGCAATGGTTTACGTTTCAAACACTAATTTTTACCTTGGTTATCCCCAAACCATCTTTACTAGTTCCAAAATACTCCTCAACTTGAGTACCCATTTTCTCATAATCTCTCTCTTGATACTCTCAAGCAGAACATTATCACGCTATCATACGCTGACTCTTACATTGACTTTTTGGCCAAATGCAAAAATCCTTTATGTCAAAATGCTAAGTTCTATGTTCAACTTCCTTTCAAAATGAATGAAGACGTTAACCCCAATTGAGCCACACATTCTAGAATGAATCTAGAACATTTTACTCTTGCCCTTGCTAAAGTCACTTCTCTTCAACAAGCGATAACATCCCCATGGGCTTGTGAGGCATTCTACGTCAACAAGCGATCTAAACAAGTTCGAGGAAAAATGATGTTGGTCATTAATTATTAACCCTTGAACCATTTTCTCGCCAGTGACGAGTTTTCGCTTCCTCAAAAGCACTCAATGTTTGGTCATTTGTCCCATGCCAAAGTTTTCTCCAAGTTCGACCTAAAGGCAAGATTTTGGAAACTTTGAATTTCTCCAGAACATTGTCACAAGACAACATTTTATATACCAGGCCATCACTTCCAATGGACTGTAATGCCCTTTAGATTGAAGAATGCACCCTATGTTTTCCAAAAAACAATGATGCAAATCTTCCAACCAATCCTTACTAATGCCTTGTTGTATATCGATGATATTCTCCTTTACTCTCCAGATCATGAGTCTCATGTCCAACCGCTAACTCTTTTTCACAAAATTGTCCTTGATTATGGTATAATGGTCTCAAAGGAAAAATGGCAGTTCTTCTTCTTACGAGAACGACAGTCACAAGAGCGTTATGTTTTGCATTTGATCTTTAAAGAATCTTTATTACATGCTGCTGCAAGCATTTTGCTGGTTTTTGCAATATCTATTCAGTTGAAAGAATATGCAATCAAAGGAATCTATTCAGTTGAAATCATCTGCAATCAAAAGAAACTCATTCAGTTGAAAGAATATGCAATCAAAGGAATCTATTCAGTTGAAATCATCTGCAATCAAAAGAAACTCTTTGAAGATATTGCAAAGACCAGCAAAATGCTTGCAGCAGCATGTAACAAAGATTCTATAAAGATCAAATGCAAAATAAAACGCTCTTGTGACTGTCGTTCCTATAAGAAGAAGAACCACCATTTAACAAATTTGAGGATAATGATAATAGAAATTATCAATGTGACTCATCTTCCACATCACATAGAAATGGTTATAGAAAATACTATTGGAGCATATTTTTACTATTTGGCTTTTCTATCATATAAATTTTGTTGGATAGAAATGACCATTGGACATAGCCTTATAAATAGAGTTTTCATCTACAAACTAGAATTTACAACAAAAGTAATAAATCATTAACTACGAACCTTTACAGATCAATATATAAATAATTAATCATATATTATATATAAATTCTACTTAAAATAGTGGATCATGAAAATATGAAGATGATGTTGACAAAGATGACGACAACGATTTACAACCGTGGTGATCTTAATTAGTACCTCCAATAATGATGATCTTTGCAGCCACAATCCCTCCATCGATAACCCTTTTCTAATTAAAGACTAAGGCATAGTTGATCTAGGGTTAGTTAGACCATTGGTTGAACTTGTTCTTTTTTACTTTGTCTGTGTTATTTTCCTTTTCATTGTTATCAAACCACTTGTTAAGTTTTTTGTTATTTTTGAAAATTATTTAATTTGACTTTTGGACGTCTATTATTGTTTTTATATTAATTATGGTATTGTGAAAAAAGCTTTTGTTAATTATAGAATGCTTTTTTTAATATGCATAATGTATTATTATTAATTAACTATCATGTATATATAGAAATATGTATTTTTTTTAATATTTCAATATTTGGTGTCTAATGTTTTTTTATTTTACATAGAAATTGGTAATTCGTTATAATTTTGAGATTTACATCTCAAATTATATACTTTTAGTTAATAATTTGAAAGTATTTTTAGTTTGTTAGTACAATACTCAAAAAAGGAGGATCCAAAATAAAGACAAGGCAAAGATAAACATAATCCTGCAAATTTTTATTATTGAAACAACAAGCGAATAAGGATACAAACACCTCAAATTAAGCACACTAACAATAAAACCTTCGGGAAAACAAATTGCACCAACAACAAAACACTCAGAAAATAGAAGAAGCAGTAAACTCAGTATTCTTAATAAAGCATATATTATGTTGATTTACTTCGATTCTTGTTTAGAAGCTTGAAGTAAAACTGGGTACCATCCCATGCAAGTCCAATCATATCGCCTTCTTTAAGGCCCTTCCTATAAACAAAATCCCTCTTCCACTCGCCAGAGAGCACGAAATAATCAGTATTGTCCCACTTCTTAAGAAACAACTTATGTCCACAACTTTCATCGACATCCCAAACCTCAAGCTCTTTGCCACTACCAGTCCTGCACAGCCGAGCATTGTTTTCGCCCATTGAAGACAAAACATGTTCCTCCACGGCTTTGGTCGACAACAAAAGCTGACAAGACCAGTCCACGTCGCATGGAGTCAACACTTTCTTGACCTTCCAAGGATCTTCGTACAGTGTTAGTGCCAACAAGAGATCATCCTCAGAAGCGACATGATGAGAAGCCCCCAAATAGAAGTTAATGGATGGATCAGAGCTAAAATACGTCCGGATTGCTGAGCAACTGGAGCCCTAGAAGAAACTGATGCCATATATATGTTAGAGAGATTTAATTTGACAGTGATTGAAGTTAAAAAAAATAAGGTACAATGAGCCAAAAGATCGAACAAATTAAGGTTGCTCACTTTGAGAGCAAATATTCAGAAGATTGGTATTATGTAGCTAGAGAGAAGGGTGCTTTGATACAAATATTCAAAATTGTGTAACATGTGAAAGTTAAATTATATGCACGCAAATGGAAGCTTGGAAGTCTCTTTTGTTGGAAGGGAATGGAACCCACAACTTCCAAAGTGAAAAGTGTAAGTCAATGGCACTTGAGTTAAAGTTCTTGGACACCACTTTAATGCCCCGCTTGGTCACAAAAATTTAGGAACAACTTTAATTGATTTCAAATACTTGGTAACTTTAGATATATATATATACACTCGATCCCTCTGTTTCAAACTAAAAATATATATCACTTTCGTATTCTCATTTTTCAACAAGAATTAGTAAAGAATAAAATTTGTTAACTATGGTCAAATAGTGACATTGATTGTATTCCTAAAAAAAAAAAAAGGGGTAAGACTCTCAATTTGTGTTACCTGCGGCAGAAGCAGCAGAATCGGAAGGATGGGAGGGTTGGGGTGCCAGGATTGGCAGGGTGGCGCTGGAAGAAGAAGAGTAGTGAGCCATGTCAAGAGATTGAAAAAGTTGAGATGGAAAGATAACTCAAGTGAAAGAAGAAGAAGAATTGTTGCGATTAGAAACAGATGCAGACTGACGGGTATTTATAGGACCCTGACCCTCTCAGAAAAAGTTAAAGAAATTAAACGTGTGATTGGCCTACCAACTAGCTAGGGTTCGTCTGCGACGGTAAATATATATATATATATATATATTTATATGTGTGTGTGATTAACATTACGTGTAATATTTTTGCAAGTTAACTTGATTGCAAACAATATTCGTTAGTCTTGGTAAAACATTACGTGTCAGATCGAGCCAGCCATTAGTCAAATTAATCATCACACCAAAAAGGAAGCTTCTATTTTCCAATCTTTGTAATATTTTTGCAAGTTTGCATTAATTTATATAATTTTGTGTATGTATAAGAAGGTTACCTAAAAAATTTAGTGTTTACCTTTTGCTTAAATTATTAAACCGACACCTAGTTTATAATTCGAGTGGTAAAAGCTCTCCAATTGTTATGTGAAAAATTTATGGTTCAATTTCCTCCCACTCCATTTCCTTAATTTCCTCAAAATTGAATTTTAGGAGTATCTATGAACCCGTCGTTAAATTTTCAAATTGAAGTGCCAACAACAAGCTATGTTATATATGCTTGCATATTCCTTGTGCGCATAACAAGGTGTGTCTCGAGATGTTGTGTCAGCAAGTTGGATCATTGTGCGAATGATGTTGAACGGTGATGTACATAGATTTGATCCAAGGTTGAGATTGTTGAAAAATAGAAATTAATGGCACGTTGGTTCAAATCTATGGTCCTACATTAGTAACGTAAAAGATCAATATTGGATTAATAAGAGGGTCAAGGCGGATTGACTATTTTTATCATTGTAGTAACCATCCCTTTCATGCGATTCAATAGTCGTACTTTTGTTTCTTCCAATTGAGTTTATGTGATGGTCCCAGACACTAAAATATTTTGTACATATGTATTTGTCTTTTCGATCTTTTTCTAGCAGTTGGGTGTGCGTTTGATTTTGTTAGTAAATAATGGTTCGATAATTTTGATTGGAATTAAAAAAAATTTAAATAAAATTTAGTTATAAGAGTAAAATTTAAACTATAACATATATAGCCTCAAAATCGATTGAAATCACTGCTCGCCACATATATATTAGTATAATAATACTGAGACAGAGGATAGACGGTAAAGAATTTCAAGGGTCCACAATCTATCATATTTTCTTTTCCAAAAAAAGACGAAAAAGAAAAAAGAAGAAGACGAGGAAGAAAAACTCTCCTTTTTGTCGACAGTAGCTCAGTAGAGGCTGGGGCCATGTGAAATAAAAGAAAACCCTTTTGTTAGTGCGTAAACTACAAATCATGATCAAGATTCTATTTTTATTTTTTTGAGATAAAAAATAAAATGACATTAACGGGTAATTACATATATATCCAAGAAAATACTAAACGAACATGTATATTTTTTTCAAGCATTACTGATATTTAAAATATATCCCTTTTACATACCATCAATTAGGTTATTCCAGCTGGCCTATGATTTTGACGGATGTGGATGCAAAATTTAATTCAAATTACTGTTTTAAATATATATATATATATATAAGGTTCAATTTATACCGATGCAAGATTACGAAGTTTTATATTCATTCAAAACTTTTTCTTGAATTTATAATTTATCAATTCTATTGTTACAGATAAGTTATTTTTATTATGTTTAGCAAAAACATGGAATGTTAATTTTGTGTAAAATACACCCTTAATTTACAATGCCACATATCCTTTCTAACTCCTCAATTTTTTTTATAAACTTCAAAACGTAATAACTTTTAATACCAAACATGAATTTTAATAAAAATATATATATATTTAAAATCTACTCACCAAGACATACAAATTAAGATCTATTGTGATTATAATATTATACATATATAACTTGCTTGAAAAAATAATAATTTTTTTTTATAAAATAACATATAATATTTGTTAGTATCTTATTAGTTCTTTTTAATTTTATATAAAAGTTTATCAAATTTTCCTTAAAGCATTTTTTAAAAGTATTTTAAATTTTGTATAAAAGTTAATTAATACATAAAATACACACATTATTTTTTTTATAATTATGTCATCACATATATCCGTACTATTGAGTGGAGAAAGAACGTTTGTCTGAATCACAAAAAGGCCTGGGACTCTTTGTTACTGGCCACTTTCATGCTATTTTTCACTAAATCGAGGTAGGACTTTCTATTTATATTTTGTTTGTCTGTTTTGCTTTTCTATCCTTAATTTTAGGACAACATCTTTTATTCTAAATTTATGGAGAACAAAAAGTCCATCCATAAACCACGTGCAAAATTTTGCTTGTTTACTAGTTGCCAAAAATAAAGTCGTTACTTTGGCTTTCGTTAATATATTTTGTATTACTGCCAAAAATATATATATATATATATATTGTATTAAAAATAATTTTACTTTTTTGAACGAATTAATGGTCTCATGCTTATATATATACTTTTAAAGAGGAATGATCTAAAGAGAACCATTTATTTGGTCCTTAAATGCAGACCAATCATTTTGAGGGAGTAAACGGATGAATTTTTTTTATGAAACTTGGTGAGGATGATGTCCATGATTAGTGAATCATCTTTACCAAATTTCATCAAAAAATTCAACTGGGAAGTGAGTTAACTAAACATTTTAAATTTTAACGGCCAGAAACGAACATATATATCAATTTTTTAGTAAGCCCTCTTCTCGATTGCTTTTTTTGATGAAATTTGGTGGAGGTGATCTATTAATCATGAAGATCATCTTCACAAAATTTCATCAAAAAATTCATTTATTTACCCCTTCAAAATAATTAGTCCACATTTAAGGACCAAAATATTGGTCTTCTTAAGATCCTTCCTCTACTTTTAAATTATATATATATAGGGAAAGGATCTTAAGTGGACCAACTTTTTGGTCCTTAAATGTGAACCGGTCATTTTGAGAGGGTAAACGGATGAATTTTTTGATGAAACTTTGTGAAAACGATCTTCATGATTAGTAGATCACCTCCGCAAATTTTCATCAAAAAATTCAATTGGGAAGTGGGTTAACTAAAAAATTGATATATATGTGCATTTTTAGCCGTTAAAATTTAAGATGTTTAGCTAACCCACTTCCCGGTTGAATTTTTTGATGAAAATTGGTAGAGATGATCTATTAATCATGGAGATCATCTTCATCAAGTTTTATAAAAATATTCATCCATTTACCACCTCAAAATGATTGGTCCACATTTAAGGACCAAAAAAAGGGTCCTCTTTAGATCTTTTCCCTATATATATATATATATATATATGTATAAGGCCCCCTTTTGGTTTTTGCACTATTAAAGTTGCTATTTTTGGTGGATCCTTTTTTTTTGAGTAATGAACAAATATTTTATATTTGGATTGGGCTAAACCTGTATTAATATTCTAATTAACACTGATATAAAAAAAAAATAAACAAAACTATCCTATAGCCACCCTTGGTTAATTTATAATGAAAATATTTTCTAGAAGAAAAAAACATATACATGCATATATATATATATATATATATATATATATTAATATTCTAATCAACACTGGACTAACCTAATTGATAAAAAAAATATCCGAATTTAAGAGAAGTTCTAAGTTCGAATTTTATTCAAAATAATATTTTTTAATTATTATTATAATAAAAGAAAGAAATTTATATGTTATTTTAAAAAAAAATTAGCGAACGGTACATCTAGTAGAGAGAGAGAGGGGGGGCTGGAGTGGATCAAATATTTTTATCATTGTAGTAACCATCCCTTTCATGCAACTCAATAGTCCTACTTTTGTTTCTTCCACATGAGTTTATGTGATAGTCCCAAACACCAAAATATTTTGTACATATGTATGTCTTTTCGTTCTTTTTCTAGTAGTTGGATATGCATTTGACTTTGTTAGTAAAATTAAGGTTTGATAATTTTGATTTTTTTTAAAAATAAAAATTAGTTATAAGAGTAAAATTGAAACTATAACATATATAGCCTCAAAATCGATTGAAATCACTACTTCCCATATATATATATATATATATATATATATTAGTATAACACTCACAGAGAGACATTAAAGAATTTCAAGGGTCCACAAAAAGACGAAAAAGAAAAAAAGAAGAAGAGAAAGAAAAACTCTACATTCACTCAAAACTTTTTCTTAGATTCATAATTTATTGTTGGATAAGTTATTTTTATTGTATTTAACAAAAATGCAAAATTTCAAATCACTCATATATTTGTAAAAATTATCTGATTGATTGTCCTAAGTTTTTAAGCAAACCCATTTTAGCTTCCTACTGGTGACATTTTCAAAATATGAATTGAGGTTAAATTGTGCAAGTTTGGCAACTACAATTTGTATAAGAGTAATACGCACATTCTCTATGTTTAATTTGCTCTTTCTTGAGTGCAAGTATATAGATGCTAAAATGGTTGGACCTAATAATAGTTTCAACATAAACAAATGCACATTAGGAATAATTTTATATGGAAAAACCAAAATCCATCGCACCAAAAAATAAATTCTAAATCTAATGAGAAAGAAAAGAAATAACGTAATGTAAGTCCATTATTCCTTGCATGATTGTAGGTAAGGCAATGCGCCTTTTTTTTAAAAATACATATGGTCCAACTTGCTTTGAAATACAAGTGTAAATTTTTATCTTAAAATATCTCATTATTAACTAATAGATACATTCAACTTGTTAAATTTTATTTTATTTTCTTTTTTAACGGCAATACAACACAACAAAAAAAAAAAAAAAAAGCACACTACAAAAGAAGAAAATAAAGAGAGGGGCCCGGGGAGGTTGGTGAAGCCAATCACCCACTAGATTCCGCAAGCACATATATCCGTACAACTATTATTTATATGAGACGGATAAAGTGTTTGTCTGAATCACATACTCTTTGTCAGTCCCACTTTCATGACTCGAGAGGACTCTTTGTCATGTCCCACTTTTTTCATGAATAATATTTTTTTTGCCTATTTTATTGGTAATTAGTGTAAGATGCCTATTTTGTTTTATATTTTAAATGAATGTATTTGAATAAATTTAAATATCATTTAATTAATAAAAACATATTATGTATTACCTAAATTACCCCTTTTTATGAAATTTGCACAAAAAATATGGACTGCAAAGTTCATATTACAGTGAAATATGAACTGCAAAGTTCATATTGCAGTGAAATATGGACTGTAATATGAACTTTGCACTAAAAATATGGACTGCAAAGTTCATATTGCAGTGAAATATAGACTGCAAAGTTCATATTGCAGTCCATATTTTAATGCATATTGGTATTTTTTAGTTTGTTTTAAGGGTTGAGATGTCATTTTATAATGAAAAAAAAAGGCACATGTCATATTATCAATAAAATAAAAAAATAGGCCCTTTATTTAAAAAAAAATTATTCCTTGACTTTAGTGTGAAAATCTTTCTCTAATAAGTCCTTTTTTTTAATTGCCCCAATAGAAAATCCCTCGATAAACCACGTGCAAAATTTTGCTTTTTTAATATATTTTATATTAAAAATAATTTTACTATTTTGATATATATATATATATATATATATGTATAAGACCCCCCTCCCCCCCCCCCCCCCCCCCCTTTCCCCCCTTTTGGTTTTTGCATTATTAAAGTTGCTATTTTTGGTGGACCCTTTGTTTTTCACCTTTTTGTGAGTAATCAACTAATATAAAAAGTATTTTTTGACTTGAACAATCATTTAATAATATACGTTTATTTTTTATGTAAGTAATGAAATAATATTTTATATTTGAATTGGGCTAAACCTGTATTAATATTTTAATTAACACTAGACTAACTTAATTGATTAAAAAAAAACTCATTCGAATTCAGTCGAAATTCTAAATTTGAATCTTATTAGAAATAAGAAATTTTTTGTTATGATTATAATAAAAAAAATTAAAATGTTATTTTTTTAAAAGAAAAGAAAATAGAGAACAGCACCATCTAGTAAGGTGAGAGAGAGAGAGAGAGAGAGTGTTAATAGTCCTTATCAAATTATGTCCCCACCTCACCGGCAACCTTTTTGTTTGTTTATGTACTTTGTCATATATATGATTAGATTTATATTTTTATTTTTATATTTTTGAAAAAGGTTACCCACTAGAGTGTCACTTTGCTTGAGAACTAAAGGGACTTCTATATAAAAGAGTTTAGTCTTCCTAACTTCATTATTTTCCAAATACTATATTGCTAGAGAAAAAAAAAAACCTTTTAGTTTATTATCTTAATTTTCAATCTTTAATTTGAGAGGCTGAAAGGTCCTTCAATTTATAACCCCAACACGTGAAAATCTAAACAAGTCCACCACACCTTGAATAAAATTAGAAAGCCTATTTAATATATACCCACTTAGCAATATATCGATCCTTAGGTATTAATTAGTATCATTGTAGAAAAATTGGTCATTGAGTATTTCTGAGGTATTTCAACAATTAATATTTTTACTATAGTAAATTATCGAATTAATGATAAAATATTTCTAACAAGAATTAATTTTTCAATATATGTACCTTATTTTGGCAACCTATATATATATATATACATACTATGATTACATATACATTAAGTCATAATCCATGCTAACGACACGATTAATCATTCAAAATATATCTTAATTTGAGCCACACAATTCTTTACCCCCTTACACATTTTCAAGATTTAAAAACCATGCAATTAAACAAATCTTCATCCTATACTTAAAGCAAACGGATTGGATCTTGACCCATCACAAATCAATTACAAGAAAAGCCAAACTAGGTTTTATCCTTTGGCACCCTAATGATATCTTACAAATTAATGTCTCTTCTTTCTATCATCACTCCCAATTTCTGTCATTATCCTTCATTGTTTTTTTTATATGCACAAACATCAAGAGGTCCAAGACCAATTAATTACAAGAAAATAATTACTCAAGATCAGTTCTTATATTTTTGCTTATATTTTGGATGATATATATAGCCATTGTATAAAGTAGAATATGTTGAGCAAACAGTGGAAGATTTTGTTATTAGAATATTTTTTTTTGTACCAGGACCTGATAAAGGTTGATGCAGTTAAGCTCCTTGTTTTTTTAGGATTACAGAATAGTTAGTTCCTAATTTAGTGGAGTTAGTGGAGTTGTTAGTTGGTTTGTGTTTCTATATTTAGGTTGCACTACCTGATGTGGGGATGCCCACTATGGTTTTTTTTATCTTTAAATAAGCTTGAGTGCAGTAGTTTTTTTATGGTGTGCAGAATGCCTCTTTTGTATTTTTAGTTTGAAGTGTTAATCAAAATCCCCTTTGTTTCTCCAGAATAATTTCTCTGCATTTATAAATTGTTAGCAACCTGTTTAGTACCTTTATTCCTTTTCCAACAATTGTGGTATCAGAGGGAGGTTCGTTTATTTGGCCAGTTTATTTTGTGAGTTTCCAGCCGTAGCTGAAGATCAATTCTTTGAGTTTCCAGCCGTAGCTGTAAATCATCGAAGATGTATCGTGTTTTTCTGCCCAGTGTGATTCATCATGTCGAATGGTATGAATTCTATCAATCTTTCACAGCCTTCGGTGCCTATATTTTTTGGAGAAAATTTCGAGTTTTGGAGTATAAAAATGAAGACTTTCTTTATATCGCAAGATTTGTGGAAGCTAGTTGAAAATGGTTATGCAGAAAGTTCATCCGATATGGGAGAGCTTTCTAAAAAGGATGCGAAGGCATTACTTGTTTTGCAGCAAGCCGTGTCAGATCCTATTTTTCCTTGTATTGCGGGTGCGATGAAAGCGAATCAAGCCTGGACTATTTTAAAGGAGGAGTTCCATGGAGAGCAGAAAGTAACCGTTGTGAAGCTTCAGACTCTTCGTAGAGAATTCGAGACCCTCTTTATGAAGAGTAGTGAATCCGTGCAAGATTTTCTCAATCGAGTCTCTGTTATCGTTACTCAATTAACGGCTTATGGAGAGACTATCACTGATCAGAAGGTTGTGGAAAAGGTTTTGAGAAGCCTTCCTACCAAATTTGATGGTGTTGTTACAGAAATTGAAGAGTCTAAAGACCTCACTAAGTTTTATGTTAGCGAATTAAAGGGGTCTCTCTTAGCTCATGAAGAAAGGTTGAACCGGTCATCCGAAAAAAATATCGAGCAAGCATTTCAATTGAAGGTGGAGATTTCTGACAAAGGGAAAGGTGTGGAAGGCATGTCTTATGCAGGTCGAGGCCGCGGTAGAGGTGGTTATCGTGGTCGAGGAAGAGGACTTGGCATATTTGGTGCAGGTCATTCGAATGGCGAGGAACCCAATTATGGTGATAAAAATTACCGTAATCCTCAAAAATCAAAATAATGATAGAGGAAAATGTCAAAATGGTGATAGAGGCAACAACAAGGGGAATTATAGAGGCAAGCAATGTTACTATTGTGACGGTTTCGGGCACGTCGAAGCGTACTGCTATAAAAAGGCTAGGGAGCAAGCCAATTTTACTAAAGAAAATGAGGAAGAAGGTAATCTATTTCTTACTTACCTTAACCCCAAAGGAAGTAAGAAAAATGTGTGGTTTCTCGATAGCGGGTGCAATAATCATATGACAAGGAGAAATGAGTCTGTTTCGCAGCCTTGATGAATCAGTGAAATTGCAAATTTGGCTTGGTGATGATAAGCAAGTACAGATTGAAGGCAAGGGTGCTATTGCTGTCAACACTAAATCAGGTATTGAAAGGCTGATTAATGATGTTTATTACATTCCTGGTTTAGCCCATAATTTACTAAGTGTGGGCTAGTTAACTCAAAAAGGCTATTTGGTGTCCTTTCATGATGATATTTGTGAGATTAGAAAAAATAGTGACATGCCCGCTGTGAAGATTAGTATGACAAAGAATAAAATGTTTCCAATCGAATTCTCGTGTCTTGATGATTGTGCATTAGTTGCTACTGTTAAAGACGAGTCAAAGCTTTGGCACTTACGATATGGGCACTTGCATTTCAATGGGCTTAAATTATTAAGTCAGAAAAAAATGGTTTTTGGCTTGCCGTCTATTTCGGACGTTGGCAATATTTGTGAAGGATGTGTTTACGGGAAAAAACATTGTGTATTGTTTCCGGTTGGGAAATCTTGGAGAGCCAAAATGCCTCTTGAGTTAGTTCATGCAGATATATGCGGCCCGACAAATACGGTATCTTTAAATAAAAGTAGATATTTTTTACTATTCACAGATGATTTTACTCGTATGAGTTGGGTTTATTTCCTTGCTTACAAGTCAGAGGCATTTGAAAAATTTAAAGAATTTAAAGCTTTTGCAGAAAAAGAAAGTGGGTGTGTTATCAAAACGCTCCGAACTGATGGAGGGGGAGAATTCTTATCTATTGAATTTAATTCTTTTTGCAAGCAAAATGGCATTCGTAGGCAGGTGACGGTACGAAGAACTCCAGAACATAATGGGGTCGCTGAACGAAAGAACAGGACGGTATCAGAGATGGCGAGAAGCATGCTGAATGAAAAAAACTTCCAAATGAATTTTGGGTAGAAGCTGTGGCAACGTCGATGCATATTTTGAATTTATGTCCAACAAAGGTGGTGCGTAACATGACTCTATACGAAGCTTTGTGGGAGCGAAAGCCCGATGTAAGTCGTTTAAAAGTTTTTGGTTGCATCGCTTATTCCTTAATTGATTCTAGTGAGCGCACCAAATTAGATAAAAAAAGTGAGAAGTGCATATTTGTTGGGTATAGCAATGAAACAAAAGGTTATCGGTTGTATAATCCCGAAACTAAGAAACTAATCATCCGTCGAGATGTCATTTTTGAAGAATATAGTTTCTGGGGTTGAAAAGAAGGACATGCGCAGCAGGTTCCATTAGCAGGAAATGAAGCACATGAGTCGGCTCCAATAAACGAAATAACAACAACATCACAAGCCTCTCCAATCTTAGCATTTCCTTCACCAAGCTCATCAAGGTCATCTTTATCACGGGGTCAAAGAAATGAAGGCAGCAGCAGTGCAGAACCTACTGCAGACAGCGATACTCCTCCCCGTAAGTTTCACTCATTAGACGAAATTTACGAGTCATGTACATTTGCTCTTATGGTTTCAGAACCTTCAAACTTTGAAGAGGCGGAAGGAAATGAAGAATGGGAAAATGCTATGAAAGAAGAAATTGCTGTAATCGAGAAAAATAATACATGGGAGCTCATAAATTTGCCACGGGAAAAAGAAGCGATTGGTGTGAAATGGGTCTATAAGGTGAAATACAATGCAGATGGAAGCGTGCAGAAATTGAAGGCAAGGCTCGTCGCTAAGGGGTATGTCCAAAAGCATGGGGTAGATTTTTTTGATACTTTCTCTCCGGTTGCTAGATTTGAGACCGTTAAAATAATTTTAGCTGTGGCAGCCCAAATGAAATGGAATGTATTTCAGTTTGATGTAAAATCTGCATTTCTAAATGGTTATTTAGAAGAAATTGTGTATGTTCAGCAGCCACAGGGGTTCGTTGTTCAAGGGAAGGAGGAGAAAGTCTATAAATTGAAGAAGGCCTTATACGGGTTGAAGCAAGCCCCGAGAGCGTGGTATGGAAGACTTGATTCTTATCTTCGACAAAGCGGTTTTTGCAGGAGTACTAGTGAGCCTACTTTGTATGTGAAGTCGGGAGGTAACGAGGATATTATTATTGTTTGCGTCTATGTGGACGACATCATATATACCTCGTCTTCGAGCACTCTTATTCAAGCATTCAAAGAAAGCATGATGAAGGAGTTTGATATGTCAGATTTGGGGCTACTGCATTATTTCCTTGGGCTTCAAATTCAGCAAACTAGTGATGGCATTTTCGTTTCTCAAAGAAAATATGCAATTGATTTGCTTAAGAAGTATAATATGTTGAATTGCAAGACATCTTCTACACCGATGAACACCGGTGAAAAGCTGTCTATAAATGACGGGACTCCTAAAGTTGATGAGAAGTTTTTTAAAGGAATGGTTGGTGGGCTGCTGTATTTAACTCATACTCGGCCCGATATTATGTACCCGGTTAGCTTAGTCTCCAGATTTATGCATAATCCTTCAGTTCATCATCTTGGAGTAGCAAAGCGTATACTACGCTATGTTCGGGCCACACATAATTATGGGATTTGGTACAAGTCAATTCCTCAATTTGAATTGATTGGGTACACCGACAGTGATTGGGCAGGTTTTGTCGATGATCGGAAAAGCACAAGCAGTTACATTTTTAGCCTTGGTTCGAGAGCTATATCTTGGGTGTCAAAGAAACAAGCTATTGGTGCATTATCTTCTTTCGAAGCAGAGTACGCAGCAGCGTCATTAGCCGCGTGTCAAGCAATTTGGATGAGAAGAATTTTGGCAGATCTTCATCAAAGTCAAAAAGAACCAACTGCAATTTATTGTGATAATAATGCTACAATCTCGATGACGAAGAATCCAGTTTTTCACGGGAGAACGAAGCACATTGAAATCCGTCACCACTTTATTCGTGATGTTGTTGTGGAGAAAATGATCGTAATTAAGTATTGCCCAACTAACGACCAAGTTGCAGATGGACTGACCAAGGCACTTTCTTATTCGAAGTTTGTAATGTTTCGATCTTCTCTTGGTGTCACTGACTTTGCATCAAGGGGGAGTGATAAAGGTTGATGCAGTTAAGCTCTTTGTTTTTTTAGGATTACAGAATAGTTAGTTCCTAATTTCGTGGAGTTAGTGGAGTTGTTAGTTGGTTTGTGTTTCTATATTTAGGTTGCACTACCTGATGTGGGGATTGCCACTATGGTTTTTTTTATCTTTAAATAAGCTTGAGTGCAGTAGTTTTTTTATGGTGTGCAGAATGCCTCTTTGTATTTTTAGTTTGAAGTGTTAATCAAAATCCCTTTTGTTTCTCTAGAATAATTTCTCTGCATTTATAAATTGTTAGCAACCTGTTTAATACCTTTATTCCTTTTCCAACAAGACCCAGTGTTCAATTAATTCATCATGAACTTACAAATATGGCAGCTAAAGACATAACATGTACTTAATTTTTGATATATATGATTAGTTTAATAGTACTTTTGTTTAGGAATTAAAGAGACTTCACTTTGTGTACCAATACAGTTCTTGTGTAGGCTTCTCCTTAATTTTTTTACCTGCAGTGAAATGTATATATATATGGACCACTTTCTCATTACATGTTTCTTGCTTGACTAATTGTTATATCCAAATTAAGCAAATAAATTGACAGTACTACTCATATATATATATATATATATATATGTGTGTGTGTGTGTGTGAAAACAGGCAAAGGTATCTAAGACATGAAATGATGAATTCAAGATAAATAACCCGAAAAGACCGAACGCCGATGTTTTACCCGACGTTTGGGGAAATGCCTCTATTCGAGCGGACGATGCTCTTCGACTATCTGTTGGTAAGTACTTGTATCTTATTCTAGTTAACCTTTTGTTTTGCCTTACTAAATTTTATTTTTATTTGTACTAATATTTCTTCTTGTTTGGTTTGTAGGAGAGTTATGATATCAATCCCGCTGATAAGGTGCTCCTTATGTGGATACATAAGAAGGCTGCGAATCGTTTCAAAGATTGAAAGTACAAGATTCACAAGAACTGACAGACGCAAGGCGATGATCCCATTCCAGTGGAATTCATACATTGCCCGAACTAGTGGGAGTGATTATGCAACCACTTCAAAGTCGAGGATTTTTAGGTAATTTTTTATTTGTTTTACTTATTTTCTTTTTATTTTGTTTCATTTAATCTATATATTTATAAATGCTTAAATAAATATAACTGTTTGTATATTGTAAGAATTAGGCACACAAATGTCCCAAATTTGGGCCTCCGAGAATAAGAAGGCCCACATCGGGGGGGGGGGGAGAAGGCCTTTGTCCTCCGAGCTTATGAGTTGAAGCAAAAGTGAGACCAAGCGCCTCACCTCACTACTTATGTCGAGGCGTACAAGAAGTACGATCCCGACTGCGTGGTAAATCTTTTTTATACAACACTTTAATTATTTTTTTTATATTATTATTATTTAGTTAGTATTTCATTCTAATAACTTATATAACACTTACTGTTATTTGCAGACGGCCATTCAGTCGGCGAGAACGGCCTAGGTGGAGAAGATGGTGGCCGATTTGCCTCCGATTGATGAAGTATCGGACGGTATGTCATCGTCCAGCGCCCCGGTCTTCTCTTATGAGACACAGGTCTCTATCCTTGAGATAGTGGTGGATCTTTCGAGAGGGACTAGGGTGAGGGATTTAGGGAGCGGCTTCGCGAAGCTGCAGCAGAAGAGAAGTCCATCATCGCAGATGAATAGCGGAAGATCTACGGAACTCGAGGCTGAGGTCGCCCAGCTAAGGGCACATCAATCTGAGATAAAAGAGCAACTTCAGAAGGCCTTTGTCCTCCGAGCTTATGAGCTGAAGCAAAATGGAGACTAGGCGCCTCACCTCACTACTTA
Source organism: Lonicera japonica (assembly GCA_021464415.1). NCBI lineage: Eukaryota > Viridiplantae > Streptophyta > Magnoliopsida > Dipsacales > Caprifoliaceae > Lonicera > Lonicera japonica. The sequence continues at coordinate 22,261,139 of CM038470.1, forward strand.
TGTCGAGGTGTACAAGAAGTACGATCCCGACAGCGTGGTAAATCTTTTTTATACAACACTTTAATTATTTTTTATATTATTATTATTTAGTTAGTATTCCATTTTAATAACTTATATAACACTTACTATTATTTGCAGGCGGCAGTTCAGTCGGCGAGAACGACTTAAGTGGAGAAGATGATGGCCAATTTGCCTTCGATCGATGAAATATCGGACAGTATGTCATCGTCCAGCGCCCCGGTCTTCTCTTATGAGACACAGGTCTCTGTCTTTGAGACGATGGTGAATCTTTCGAGAAGGACTAGGGTGAGGGGTTTAGGGAGCGGCTCCGTGAATCTGCAGCAAAAGATAGGTCCATCATCGCAGACGAATAGCGGAAGATCTACGGAACTCGAGGCTGAGGTCACCCAACTAAGGGCACATCAATCTGAGATAGAAGAGCAACTTTAGAAGGAAAAGGTCGAGCCAGAGAGGAAGATATTCGATTTTGAGCGCAAGATGCAAGCTCACATCGAGTATATGTTCAGAGTGGCAGGGATTCAACTACTGAATCCTCCCTCGAATGGCTCCTCCTCCCTAGTTTAACATTAATTGTAAAGTATTTGAATTGTTTTTTATTATTGAATATAATTGAATAAATTTTGATAGTTTATTTAACATATATTTATTGAATGAAAATGAATGCATGAATGATAAATTGAGCAAGTTGTACTTGTAATTGAATATTACGAGCATGTTGTATATGTGCAGGTGTGGTTGCACATAAAAACTAGGATTACTGGCCCTAGTAATCTGGATTACTAGACCCAGTAATGCATTACTGGAGTCAGTAATCATATCACTGACCCAGGCAACCCCCAATAATAAGGTATAGTGCCTAAAAGGATTTTTTAATTATTGTGATAGCTCTTAGGCGATGTAGGTGCATTGCTTACGCGTACTTACGAGACGTACTATAATACCTATATGGCCTATGTATACCTCTTAAGAGGCGAAGGAATTAACTTTCGTGGCCTAGATTTACCTCGTAAAAGTCGTAGGATAATACCTACGTGGCCTAAATTTACCTCTTAAGCGAGGTAGTATAAAACTAATGTGGCCTATGTATAGCACTTTAAACAATAGAGGATAATAGATTGGTGGCCTAGATGTACGTTTTAAGAGACGTAGTACAAATACCAAGGTGGCCTAGGTATACAACCTTAGACGACATACAATAGCATTTGCGTGGCTTAGGTTTACCTCTAATTAGCAGATGTAAGATAATACCAACGTAGAGTAGGTGTACCACCTTAGACGACGAAGGATAATATTTGCATGGCCTAGGTTTCGCTTTCACGAGACGTTGTATAAAACCAACGTGGCCTATGTGAACCTCTTAAGCGACCTAATATAACACTTATATGGCTTAAGTCTACCACCTTAACCGACCGTGGATAATAATTATGTGGCCTAAGTGGACAACTAAGACGTCGTCGTAATATCATTCGTCGTCTAACACCTTGGGTGACCGAAATTAGGCAACGTAATTTACGTCGCGTAATTTAAGGCGACCTAAAAACGTCTCTTAGGCAACGGATGAAGTACGTCACCTAAATCCCCTCCTTAGGTAGTGACATAGGATAAATGGCTTTCTTGATTTAAAGCTTGTCTGTTAATATATGTATATACTAGGGTATACCCATGCCATCCGGCACGATGAAATAAAAAAAATCTAATAATAAGATAAAAAAAATTAACATGTACCGAATTTAAATTGACAAAATCAGTCAATCTATTTTAAGCCAATTATCTAGTCTAACGTTGTGAACAACTGAAACGTAAGTTCAATATATCTTAATGCTGAAAAAACTAAAAGTATACCGGATTAGACTGACTTATTTTAATTTTTTTAACGAGTCTTTTAATCATAATCCAACCATGTAACGTACATCCTAAAATTGACCGATTGAGGTGTCCAATATTAATGTACGAATACATAATGTACATCCTTAAATGTTACACAGTAATTGTTCCTGATTTTTTTTGCATAATTATATAGTCATGATGGGTCTTGTATAATTGATCTTGATTTGTAGATTTTAAATATTAATTTTTATTAATTTTTTTATTTTTTATTTTAAGTTATGTCATTTTTAATGTAGACAAAATTATTAGTATGTGAAAGTTTATTGTGTGTATATTATTGGTGTGAGTGTTTTAACTTTGCCGTGACATCTTGATTTGTGTATAAAACTCATCCAATGGTATAGCACTAATACACACCATAATTTATATGTGTATTTTTAAACATTAGATTCTTATATTTTTTAGAAAAAAATTTGGTCAAAGATGGTGTTTTATAATATAGATATATCCTTAACTGTTCTTTTCTTTTTAATATAGATTAAATAACCCAAAAACCTAGCTAAGTTCAAAACTCCTCCAGAGCTTATATCTTAATTCGATAAACTTAAAAGGTTATAATTGTTCAAATATTTTTATATGATTAATCAACATCGCTGCTGCTCTTTGTGTTCTTCATTCTCTCTATAATTAGGTCTAAACGATATTTTAGGGGCTAAAATCAAACTATCAAATAAGGCGCAGATGAGATTGAGAGACTAGAGAGTTGGAGAATGATAGACGGACTACGGACGGAGGGGGAACGGGCAGATGGAGTGTGAGCAAAAATGAGTGCCTTAGATGAGAGAGATAAGAACATAAAACTACTGACATGGGGGAGACGATGGAATGAGAGGCATTCTTCACCAGCAAGAGAGGAGGATGACCTGCAAAAAAGGAGTAGAAATATTTTTTTCTTCCGGCTACAAGACAAAAGAAGGAGCAGGGTTTTTCATATTATTCTTTTTTTTCTAAGGTTTGGAGATGCAAATTGTCAAAAACGCTATTAGAGATAACGATTTTAAGCATAAAAACTCGACAACGTATAGCGATTATACCTAAAAAAAGGCTACCCATTCTCACGTTTTTCAACTGAGATAAATTCAACCCCTTAAAATCACCACCTCCGATCCTACGGTGGTTTTAAGTGTAAAATCGCCACCTACTCTAGCTATTTTAAAATAACTCTATTTGCCCATTTAAGTTGAAAAGTACCCCTTTCTCCTAATTAAGATCGAAAGCAAAGCATAGTTAATTGTAAAAAAAAATAAAAATTTCAAAGAAAAGCCTAGCTAACTAGGTTTTATCCTTTGGTACCCAACAGTATCTTAAAGCCATCTCCTTTTTTTCTATCATCATTCCCAATTTCTGTCATTATCCTTCACTGCTTTTTCTATATACACAAACACCAAGAGGTCCAAGACCAATTAATTCAGCACCACCAGTTTACAAGAAAATAATTACCCAAGATCACTGCTTATATTTTTGCTTCTAATTTGGGTGATGTATAACCATATATTGTTTAAAGTGGAATACGTTGAGCAAACAGTGGAAGATTTTGTTATTAGGATATCTTTTTTTGTACCAGACCCAGTTCAATTAATTCATCATGAACTTACAAATATGGCAGCTAAAGACAGAGAACATGGAAAAGTGAAAGAGAGTGAGTGAGTGAGTGAGTGAGTGAGTGAGTTAATATTAATTATTACCCTCAATAGACATTTACTTAATTTGTGATATATGTGATTAGTTTGACTAATTGTTGTATCCAAATTAATCAAATAAATGGGCAGTACTACTCATATACATATACATATATATATATATATATATATATTTATATTAAATTGAAACACGAAGAAATTAAGATTACATATATACTATATATATGTCAAAAACAAGATCGACAAGATTAGACAGATACGGACTAACAAATATATATATAAGTCATGACATGATGAACTCAAGATAAATAACATGGAAATAGAATATTACAATAACCAACTTTAGTACGTTCGAACTTAATGACTACTAGATACCACACAGCATACATCAAAAGAAAATTCGTAACTAGATCATAACAATTAAACATAAGAAAACTAAACACACACACATATATAGATATATAATGAAACTCCCTCAAACTGATCCAGTACCCCATGTGTGCAAATTGAAGGCGTCTTTCCCCGTCTACCGCTTCTGGACCTTAATTTAATTTATTTGAGATACTTAAAGAACAGAGTGTGTTTAGCATAAGTGAGTCCAACCTTGTCACCTTCTTGAAGTCCCTTCCTAGTAACGAAATCGGGGATCCAGTTTCCAGCGAGCACATAGGCGTTCTTCCACTGCTTGAGAGTTAAATGAAATCCACAACATTCATCCGCATCCCAGACTGCAATGCGGATGCCGTCAGCGCACTGGTCAGCATCGTTTCTGTGAGGCAAAATATCATTCTCCACAAAAAATTTCTTCAATCGAAGCCTACACTGGCGACGGTCGACATCGCTCGGTTTCAACCTTTTCTCAAACTGCCAATAATCGGCAGGCAGCCCGAGACTCAGCTGGATGTTTTTCTCATTTGCAAAAGCCACATTTTGTTGGTTCCCGCTAGCTGCAACCCCTTGTCCTTGAACACGATTGATTAATTGCAGGGTGGGTCTCTGTGGCCTTGCATCTGCACAGGGACGAAACCATAAACTATTCTTGAGGAGCCCAAAATTTTTTATTTTTCCACCGTGTACTTTAAACATATTTATAAGTTATCGAAGTTCAAAATTGTGTAACATGTAAAAGTTAAATTATATGCATGCAAATGAAAGATCGAAAGTCTCTTTCTTTGGAGGGATTGGAACCCACAACTTCCAAACTGAAAGTGTCATCCAATGGCACTTGAACTAAAGTTCTTGGACAGCACTTTAATGCTCCGCTTGGACACAAAAATTTAGGAATAACTTCAATTGATTTCAAATACTTGGTAACTTTAGATATATATATTTTCTAAATCCCTCTGTTTCAAACTAAAAATATACATCATTTTCGCGTTCTCATTTTTTCACTAAGAATTAGTAAAGTATAAAATTTATTACCTATGCCCAAATAATGAAATTGATTGCATTCGCACAAAAAAAAAAGAAGTAAGACTCTCAAGTTATGTGTTACCTGCAGCAGAAGAAGAGTAGTAATCCATATTGTCAAGAGATTGAAGAAGTTGAGCTGGAAAGATAACTCAAGTGAAAGAAGAAGAAGAAGAATTGTTGCGATTAGAACATGCAGATCGAGTGGGGTATTTATAGAACAGATCGAGAGTGACAGAAGAAGAAAAAGTTAAAATTAAACATGCAGCTAGGGTTTGTCTGTGACGTTAAAAAAATTTAATATTTGAAAGCAATTATAAATATATATATATATATATGTGTGTGTGTGTGATTAACCAGGTTGCAACTTGCAAACAATCATTATTTACTTGATTGCAACCATATTCGTTAGTCTCGGTAAAACATTACGTGTCGGATCGAGCTACCCACTGGTCAAACTAATCATGACACCAAATCACACCAAAAAGCAAGCTCCTATTTTCCCATCTTTGTAATATTTTTGCAAGTTTGCATTAATTTATATAATTTTTTGTATATATAAGAAGGTTACCTAAAAAAATTTAGTATTTACCTTTTGCTTAAATTATTAAACTGACACCTAGTTTATAATTCGAGTGGTAAAAGCTCTCCAATCACTATGTGAAAGATTTATGATTCGATTTCCTTCCACTCCATTTTCTTTCCTCAAAATCGAATTTTAGGCTTACGTATTTATGTACTCATTGCCAAATTTTCAAATTGACGTACCAACAATAAGCTTGTGTTATATATGTTTGCATACTCCTTGTCCACATAACAAGGTGTGTCTTGAGATGTTCTATCAGCAAGTTGGATCATCGTGTGAATAATGTTGAAGATTGACGTACATGGATTTGATCCAAGGTGGAAATTGTTGAAAAACGGAAATAGTACGTTGGTTCAAATCAATAGTCCTAAATTAGTAACATAAAAGTTTAACATTGGATTAATAAGAGGGCCAGGGTGGATCGACTATTTTTATCATTGTAGTAACCATCCCTTTTGATCATGTGACTCAAGACTACTTTCATGCGATTCAATAGTCCTACTTTTGTTTCTTCAACATGAGCTTATGTGCAGGTCCCAAACACCAAAATATATTGTACATATGTATCTGTCTTTTAGTTCTTTTTCTAGTAGTTGGATATGCGTTTGACTTTGTTAGTAAAATAATTAATGGTTCGATAATTTTGATTGGAATTAATTTTTTTTAAAAAAAAAATTTGTTATAAGAATAAAATTGAAACTATATCATATATAGCCTCAAAATAGATTGAAATCACTGCTTGCATTATATATATATATATATATATATATATTAGTGTAACACTGAGACGGAGGAGAGACAGTAAAGAATTTCAAGGGTCCACAAAAAGACGAAAAAGAAAAAAGAAGTAAAAGAAGACGAGGAAGAAAAACTCCCCTTCTTGTCAACAGTAGCTAAGTAAAGGCAGGGGCACGTGAAAGAAAAACCTTTCGTTAGTGGCTAAACTACAAATCAAAATCAAGATTCTCGTATTAATTTTATTTTTTTGAGATGAAAATAAAATAAAATTAACGGGTTACATATATATTCAAGAACATACTAAATGATAATGTATATTACTTTTAATTAAGTACTTACTAATTTTATATTTAAAAATATCCCTTTTACATAACATCAATTAGATTATTCTAACTCGCTTGTGATTTTGAGTTTTTGACAAATGTGAGTACAAAATTTAATTCAAATTACTGTTTTAAAAATATATATAAATAGACAATGTTCAATTTACACTAGTGTAAAATTATAAAATTTTACATGCACTCAAAACTTTTTCTTAGATTTATAATTTATCAATTTCATTGTTAGATAAGTTGCTTTTATTGCGTTTAACGAACAAGCAAAATTCCAAATCAATCATATATTTGCAAAAAATATCTGATTGATTGTCCTAAGTTCCATTCTAGCTTCCTATTGCTGACATTTTCAAAATATTAATTGTGGTTAAATTTTGCAGGTCTAGCAACTGCAATTTGTATAAGAGTAAAACGCACATTCTCTATGTTTTACTTGCTCTTTCTTGAGTGCAGGTATACACATGCTAAAATGGTTGGACCTAATAGTAGTTTCAACATAAACAAACACATATTAGGAATAAAATTTATATGGAAAAACTAATATGTATCGCACCAAAAAATAAATTCTAAATCTAATGAGAAAGAAAAGGAAAAAGGTAATATAAGTCCATTATTTCTTACATGATCGTAGGTAAGGCAATGCGCTTTCTTTTAAAGATACATATGGTTTCACCTGTTTTGGAACACAAGTATAAATTTTTATCTTGCAATATTTCGTTATTAATTAACAGATCCTTTCAACATGTTAATTTGTTTTTTTATTTATTTTTACAGCAATACAACAAAAGAAAAAGCAGCACACTACAAAAGAAGAAAAGAAAGAGAGGGGACCGGGGAGGTTGGTGAAGCCAATCCCCCACTAGATTCCGCAAGTACATATATCCGTACAACTACTATTTATGTGAGACGGAGAGAGTGTTTGTCTGATCACATCCATGTCCCACTTTCATGATTTTTTTTTACTAAATCGAGAAAGGACTTTCTATTTATGTTTTGTTTGTCTCTATCCTTAATTGTAGGACAGCACCTTTTATTCTGAATTTATGAAGAACAGAAAGTCCCTCGATAAACCACGTGCAAAATTTTGATTTTTTAATATATTTTATATAAAAAATAATTTTACTTTTTTGAACAAATTAATGGTCTCATGCTTACATATACTCTAAAATTATATATATATATATATATATATATGTGTGTGTGTGTATAAGGCCCCTTTTGGTTTTTGCACTATTAAAGTTGCTATTTTTGGTAGACCCTTTATTTTTAACCTTTTAGTGAGTGTTCAACTAACATAAAAAATATTTATAACTTGAACAACTATTTAATGATATACATTTATTTTTTTACGTAAGTAATGAAGTAATATTTTATACTTGAATTGGGCTAAACCTATATTAATATTCTAATTAACACAAGACTAACCTAATTTATAAAAAAATTCAACTGAATTTAGGAGAAATTCTAAATTCAAATTTTATCCGAAATAAGAAAAATTTTGTTATGATTATAATGAAAAAATTAAAATGTTATTCTTTTAAAAGAAAAGAAAATAGAGAACAGTACATCTAATAAAGTGAGAGAGAGAGAGAGAGAGAGTGTTAATAGTTCTTATCAAATTATAGGAACATAATAGGCAACTTTTTGTTTGTTTTTGTACTTTGTCATATATATATGATTAGTTTTTTTTATTATTTTTGAAAAAGGTTACCCATAAGAGTGTCACTTTGCTTGAGAACTAAAGGAACTTGGCCTGTATATAAATAGTCTTCCTAACTTCATTATTTTTTAAATAATATATTTTAATGCGGGAAAAAAAAAACCTTCATCCTTTTAGTTTATTCTCTTAATTTCCGATCTTTAATTTAAGAGGCTGAAAGGTCCTTCAAGTTATAACCCCATATGTGAAAATCTAAAAGAAGTCCACCACACTTTAAATAAAACTAGAAAGCCTATTTAGTATATACCCACTTAGCAATATATCCATCCTTAGGTATTATTAGTATCATTGTAGAAAAATTGGTCATTGAGCGTTCTTAAGATATTTCAACAATTAATACTTTTACTATAGTAAATTGTCGTATTAATGACAAAAATTAAATTTTCAATATATGTACCTTATTTTGGCAACCTATATATATACATACTATGATTACATATACATTAGGTCATAATCCATGTTAAAGACACGATTAATCAACACAATTCTTTACCCCTTTCACATTAATTTTTCAATATATGTACCGTATTTTGGCAACCTATATATATATACATACTATGATTACATATACAATAAGTCATAATCCATGTTAAAGACACAATTAATCATTTAAAAATTATCTTAATTTGAGCCACACAATTCTTTACCCCTCACATTTTCAAGATCTAAAAATCATGCAATTAATCAAATCTTCATCCTATACTTAAAGCAAACGGATTGGATCTTGATACATCACAAATCAATCACAAGAAAAGTCAAAATAGGTTTTATCCTTTGGCATCCTAATGATATCTTACAAAACGCCTCTTCTTTCTATCATCACTCACAATTTCTGTCATTATCCTTCATTGTTTTTTCTATATGCACAAATACCAAGAGGTCCAAGACCAATTAATTACAAGAAAATAATTACCCAAGATCACTGCTTATATTTTTGCTTCTATTTTGGGTGATATATAGCCATTGTTTAAAGTGGAATACGTTGAGCAAACAGTGGAAGATTTTGTTATTAGAATATCTTTTTTTGTACCAGACCCAGTGTTCAATTAATTTGGGTGATATATAACCATTGTTTAAAGTGGAAGACGTTGAGCAAACAGTGGAAGATTTTGTTATTAGAATATCTTTTTTTGTACCAGACCCAGTTCAATTAATTCATCATGAACTTACAAATATGGCAGCTAAAGACAGAGAACATCTAGAAAAGTGAAAGAGGGAGGGGGGAGAGAGAGAGAGAGAGAGAGAGTTAATATTGATTATTAATTATTACCCTCAATAGAAATGTACTTAATTTGTGATATATATGATTAGTTTAATACATTTGTTTGGGAATTAAAGAGACTTCACTTTGCGTACCAATACAGTTCTTGTGTAGGCTTCTCCTTAATTTTTTTGGCTGCAGTGAAATATATATATATATATATATGGACCACTTTCTCATTACATGTTTCTTGCTTGAATAATTGTTATATCCAAATTAAGCAAATAAATTGACAGTACTACTCATATATATATATATATATATATGTTAAAACAGGCAACGGTATCTAGGACATGAAATAATGAACTCAAGATAAATAACCCGAAAATAGAATATTACGAGTACCACATCCCACAAACGTGCATACATGGAAATGGAATATTAAAATAACTAACTTTCGTACCAACTTAATGACTACTACATACCACAAATTAAAGCATACATCAAAGAAAATTCGTAACTCATAATTAATTAAACATAAGAAAACCAAACACACACACATATATATAATGAAACTTCCACAAACTGAACCAGTCCTCCCGAGCGTGCAAAGTGAAGGCATCCTTTTCCGTCCAGGCCAGTTCACATACGTACAAACCGCTCCTGGACCTTAATTTAATCTAGTACGTTGTGATTCTCGAAATGCTTAAAGTAGAGTTTGGAATCATAATATGAAAGTCCAACCTTGTCACCTTCTTTAAGTCCCTTCCTTGTAATGAAATCCGGCCTCCAGCCTCCAGCGAGCACATAGGAGTTACTAGAGGACCAATGCTTGAGACGCAATGCAAATGAACGATTATCGTCCACATCAAAAACAACAATGGGGAAGCCATCAGTGCTCCTGCACTGGTCAGCAGTGGTTTTGTCCATTGAACGCAAAATAGGCTCCCCAAATTGTTTCGGCAATAGAAGCCTACACTGGCCACAATCGACATCGCTATGAGTCAGGATTTTGGTAATGTATTCTTCAGGCCGCCTGCGACCCAGCTTCAGCCGGGTGTCCTCATATGAAAGAGTTCCGTTTTGTTGATTCCTGCTAGCTGCAACTCCTTGTCCTTGAACAAGATCGATTAATTGCTGGGTGATTACCATTGGCTGTGCACCTGCAGAAGAAGTAGCATTAAGGTTTTCAAAATGGAAGGGTGGGGGTGTTGTTGGCAGTGATGGTTCACCAAAAGAAGCAGAAACGAAAGAAGAAGAGTAGTGTGCCATATAAATATGTGAAGAGACTGAAGAAGTTGAGATGGAAAGATAAGTGAAAGAAGAAGAAGAAGAAGAAGAAGAAGAAGAATTTGCCAACTAACTGGCTTATTGGATGTGGAGTAGAAAAACAAAGAGTAGTAAGATATGTATATATAGAGGAGGGAACTTGTCACTGGCCTGTCAACTAGCTTGATATTAACATGATTAAAAAGTGTACTACTTTGAATTATCTCACGTGCTAGGCAGAGGCGGATGTATGACTTAATTTAGGGGGACCATATATTTTTTTTTTAATATATATATAAATATCAATGGTCCCCCAAAGTGAAAACAAACTAGTAGAGATTAGAGATTAGAGATTAGAAGGAAAAAAAACGTAGGCAAAGAGCCAAAAGGACGAAGGACGCCGACTTTGAGGGCAAATATCCCAGAGAGTGACTTTTTGAACAAAAAATTATTTAGCTTGAGATAAGACTACTGGTATATGGTATCTGTTTTTCTGTACTTATATCACCATTATGGTTTGAAACGAGGAAACTGTCCCACCGATCGTGGGCCCCATCTTCAGCGGGTCCGTTGTTGACTTCTAAACCTCTAACTCAGATCTACTTGTGGAGTTTCCACTTTATTATATTATACTTTATTCATAATTTATCTTAATTATTTATTTGATGTTATATATATAGATACATATAATCACTAGAAAGTAATTTCAAGACTGGACCTGAGTACAGGCTCAAGAGTCAGCTGACTTAGGCCCAAAAATTTTGGGGGCTCAATTTTTTATTTTATTTTTCTATACATGTATATATAATTAATATGAAGAAAATTTAATAAAGTGTACTCAAATAAATGGACCAAGCCCGTTAAGCATTAAAAGAAACTAACAAGCAGGCCAAGCCATTCTTTAAGTTTTGTGCCAACTTTGTCTTCATTAAGCAACTAATTGAACCCATTGAAGGTCCAAGCCCCATTAATTAGATGGGCCCTAATGTCATTCAATTATAAAAAGAAGACAGCAGCCAACAAATTGGAGTCGCAAAACAGTAACAGTGCCAAGGACTTTCCTCTCCTCCCTTTTCGATTCTTTCTTTCTTTTTATTTATTTGTTTCTTTTTACTTTGAAGATTGAAGGTTTAATTTTATTATTCAATTTAATTAATACCAAGTAAGTTTTCTTTTAATCTTATTTGTCATTTAATTTTATTTATGTTAGCGTAAATTTGTGCTAGGGTTATGATGAATATATTTAATTGACTCTACCAATTTAATACTTTAATAAAAAAAATCTAATTCTTCCTATTGGATGCCTATTTTAATTGAAAAAAAAATAAAGTTGGATTCTCATTATCTTTTGTTGGATTCACCTTATTATTTGATAAATTTTGTTTTTTTGTTGTTAGAGTTTGAGTTTATATATTCAGTTCTGGAAAACTTTTAGGAAAAATAAATAAATTTAATACACGCTAAAAATTGAGGGCCCAATTTAGATTTTCAACTCAGGTCCAAAAATATCAGGTCCGGCCCTGAGTAATTTAGATATATTGTACGTTTTGATTGTGTAGCTCTCTCATTTATTATTTAGAGCATTCATACTGGATATGATAAATTTAATATCAAATTGAGTAATTGGTTAGTAAGTTTGCGAATTCTCCACAACATATATAACATAAAAATAGTCATAGAGCATGCTATCCTCATATGACTGTTGAGCAATAATTTTTTTTAAAAAAAAATAGCTAATACAAGGCACCCACTCTCGTATGGGTGTTTAGATTTAAAAAAAAAGGAAAACGAGGCTGCTAGCCTTGTATGGATTCTTACTCCTTTTTTTCTTTTTCTAATCATTTCGTATGGTGTTGAGCATAAAAAAAATAGGAATAATGACATACGAGTGCACTTCACTCGTATGGGTACCCGGTGTGTATGGCTCATACTAGTGTTCCACACTTTTATTATTTTTTTTATTTATTTTGATACGAGTTTATCACACCCATATAGGTCATACGAGTAAAACATAGCCGTATGACTAAAATTTAGAAAAATGGTAAGTTTCCTCCCTCTATATCATATAAGTTAAATTTTGCCTATTTACAAGTTAAACATAGCCGTGTGGTAAATTTATTAATTTAATCATACCCGGTATGTATGCTCTTAGAAACTAGTTTGTATTTGAAATTCTTACAATTAATGAAAATAGATTTTGAAAATAACACTTCCAACATCTGTTTAGTCCATCTATAGATCGAGTCTAAAGTTCCTAAAAGCAAACTTTTGAAAAAAAAAAATTACAAAAATGTAAAGCTTGATGCCGTCATCATGCTCATGCTCATGCTCGAGAAGTAAACTCTTTTGGATTCTCTCACGTGCTGGATGAAATAAAATATGTTTAATATTAGTTCTCTTTTAATTTACTAATTCTTAAATTATTTAATTCATAACATATTTAAGTTTAGTGTTAGGTTGCAAATTAACTACTACACAAAATTGTAACTTTAAATTTATCCTAGAGCAAAACTTTAAATTTATTCTTAAGACATCTGTTAATAAATTACAAAAAAAATTGCTTATCTTCCGAACTGGTTGTTAATGTGGGTGGTTAAAAGTTGACCAACCCAAAAAGATGACAATCAGCCTAACTTGGATGATTCACAACTAGAAATATAAGATGAACAGTAACAATAAACTTTCTTAGCAATCAAATAGCAAATGAATATAATAATTTCTTTTAAAATACCCTTATAATATCATATGATTACCATGCGATAGGGATGGCCAACATTGGGCAAGTCGAGTTCTGGCTTATACACATGGAAACGATGTAGGTTTAGATTTTTCTAAAGAAAACCTGTACCGTTTAGGTTTTAGTTCTTTCTATCCAGCTAGTTATATTGAATTATGTTTTAGAGTACATCGGCCTAAGTTATTTCCCTAAGGAGTTGGATTTGGTTTTTGAATATAAACTTTACAAAAAAAATCTACTATGAGTTTGAGTAGTTTGTGCCGTATGCAAGGGCATATCTAGTCAAGAGAACATAAGATCTAGTTAAAACTATATCCTATACAAGTTCGCCCATCAATCAACAAAAAAGAAAAAAAAAGACACTACACAATTTTTTAAAAATAAAATATTTAGGGGCCATTGAACTAAACTAATTGAAAAAATAAATAATTTACTCAACCAAATCAAATCAAACCAAACAAGTAATATACATCTATATTACTAAGATAAGGGATTAATAACACTATAGTTGCAACTAGTACATACATTCGGTTGATGATGGTCCTTTACTAGTAGTATAACCACTTGTTCTCAAGTCTCTAGCTCTTAATTATTGTATTGTATCATCGTTAGTATTATATAAGTACAGACGTTTTAAGAACTACCCATGCATATGATATTCCCTCATAAAATTAACGGTCCGTGTTGAATTTTCACACGTATCTTTTAAAATATACTTGTTTCAACACAATATATTTAAGGTTCCACATGATTTATCTCCATATGAATTTTAGGTTATTCAAAATTATTTAATTAATTTATGAATTAACTAATTATTGGTGTAATTAGTTGCAAAAATAAATAACTAATATAAGAAGGTATGAATCTAGAATTGCAATTATTGACCACTTTTATTTGATTTTTACTTTTCTATGCTTAATTGTACCACAAAATCTTTTACACTTTATGAAGAAGAAAAAGTCGAACCACCAAAACGAACTTTTGTAATTCAGTGTACAAAAACATAGACAGTGCCACGTGGCACCTCGTCTCTAGAGACAAAGAGTCCTAGGCTCCTAGCCCATCAAACCCAAACAGTGGGCCCCGTTGTGTTACTCAGACAAAACGTCTTTTTCTTTTCTTTTCTTTTTATATATTTATTTATTTATTTATTATTATTATTATCTCACATAATCATCCGATCAATCACAAGTGGCTCATCGCTTGTCAATCTGATTTTTGTTGAATTTCTCCGGCAATTATCCAAGTACAATTCTAATAGAGTCTGTTATAATTAGTGGCAAGTACCAATTACGAGTGTAGAGTAATTAAAGTACCTAAAAATTAATCAGACTATGCTGTGAAAATGAAGCATCAAAAAAAAAAAAAGAAAAAAAAAAAGAAGAAGAGAAATATCCTTCCTCAATATAGATACATGTATTGACATTCATTAAAACAATAACATGTTTTTACATGTAGATTAAAGTTTGTCTAGATTTTAATTGTGATAGATTTAGTTCATTAATTAACCGATGTATTGACCATGTATTATCATATCTTCTAAATATACCTCTAGTGCGTATATGTCCCACAGAAGTAGCGACCAATTAGTAAATATGTGATTGATCAAGTTTTCTTACTAATTGTCTCCATAATAATTAATTTATATTCTGGATTTCAACCGTATTTCTTAGCTCACTTTCGGAGCAAGTGACTGTATAAACTAATAATAAACTAATTGTCTCCACTAGTATTTCTTATCTAACTAGGAGGTTTAGTTGGACTACTAGTATTATCTGAGGGACCGCCTAGTCCATAATCCACGACTCGTGACCAATAAGAAATTTATTAACCACCAACTCTTTGTGAACAATAGTTCCCCTCTTATATATGTTAATGACGATTTTTTGTTAATTTCCTTTACCACAAGTTTTGGAACCCAACCTCAAGTATTAGAATTGAAGTATGAGGAAAAATTAGCCTATGGAATTTTGAGATAAACACATAATTATCTCAATGTGGTTTTTTTATGACTGGAAAGGGGAAAAATATTTTCGTTACAAATTTTTCTCAAAAAAAAAAAAACAAAAGAAGCCAAAGATGAAAATACTTAGCAAAGTTTTGTTTTAGTACCAGCTCACCGTATAGTAAAATTCTGGATCTACCCTTGTATGTATATTTTAAGACACTCAATGATAATATTTCTTTCAAGTACTAATTATGGTATGAAAAATATCTCTTTTATATACCATAAATTAGGTTGTTCTAGCTTGCTTATGATTTTGACTGATGTGGGTACAAAATTTAATTCAAATTTTTGGTTTTGAATATATATGAAAAAAGATTCATTTTACACCTGTGTAAGATTCTGAACTTTTACTACAGCTCTTAATTTTTTGTCAGATTCATAATTCATCAATTCTATTGTTGGCCGGTTATTGTGTTAAACAACCATGGTAAAATTCCAAATTAAATCAATCAATTATTTGTAAAAACATCAATTATTTGTAAAAACTATCATCAACGGAGTAATTGTCCCTAAGTTTGTAAGCGAACCCATTCTTCCATTTGGTATTTACACATTAATATAAACTCTCTCTATCTCTCTCTCCAAAGTATTGAGGTAAAATTTTACAAGTGTGGCAACGGCAATTTGTATAAGAGTAAAACACATACTCTATGTTTTATTGCTTTTTATCGAGTGAAATAAATTTTTATTTATTTCATAAAAAAACAGAAAAAAAAACACTATATAATGGCAAAGACGCAATTCATATTTATCACTAGAAAAATTGAGGTGATGGCTAAGGTTGTGTGGAGGCTGCCGAATGTGTTTAACGAGGGGCTAGGATTAATTTGGTGATTGCATGGCTAGGATTAAGTTGGAGGATGGACTCAATCTAAGGATAAAATTGTTCTGGGTTAAATGGATTAGGTGGGCCTAATCGGTAAAAGGTTTATGGGCTGCTATGAAATTTATTAGTCAATGTTTAGACTCACTTGTGAGAAACACATCTTAGTTTTTGCCGCAATGCACTAAAAATAGTTTCGGTACTGTTTTTGACAAAATAAAACTTTGAATTTGAGAAAACCCAAAACATAAAAGTGTTTGGTTTTCGAGTTTTTTTTCTAATGATATAGGGCCCGTTTGGTTGCGTAAATTACCTAATTTTAGAATTAGTTAATTTTTGATTGAAGAATTGTGAATTTGCTCATTTATGAATAATTCAATTCTAATTCAAGTAGTGTTTGGAAAACTTAAAAAAGAAATTTTGATTGTTAGAATAAAAACATGTTCTATATTGTTCTATGTTATTTAAAATTTTGTCTAGATGCATCAACATCACAGGTAGAAACTATATCTTCTCGAAAAACAGTGTTAAAATGAATTATCTAATTATAGAATTAAGCAATTTCAAGTTTTACTCGAAATAACTTAATTTGAGTTTTTGTGAATCAACTTGAATTATTATATTTATAATTGTTCAATTTACACAACCAAACACTAATAAATGAAAATTTTGTAAATTACTTCATTATAAATTATCTAATTTGTAATTTGAAGGATAACCAAACGAGCCCATAAAGAATACCAAAATTCGAGTTCTAATTGATAATATGTGCTCAAATTACTAAATTGCTACGCAACTTTTTCAAATTACCTATTTTTATGTTCTGAGATTGCTTGTTTTTTACTTTGATACTTTATTCAATTAATTCAGCACCTTTTTGATGTTTTTTTCGCCAACTCTTTATTTATTACAAAACGATAAAAATAAATAAAATAAAGAACTTTTAAATTCTAAAGCAGACAAATAGATGTTAATAAGTAGTCTAAAATACGCATTACTTAGATTGTGCACATTAGCGTCTCACTTGTGTATAGTGTGATAAGGTGCAATAATTAGTACTTAGAAATATAGTAGCAAAGATAAAGAACATCTAGAAGATTGAAAGAGACTTAATATTCGACATCATCTAGACATAAAACATATGCGTTGCATGTGCACGGTTATATCCATACAAGTGTAGGTTTAATTTATAGTGAATTGAATAAAACATAAATGAATTATTGATTCAACAATTAAAATTATATCTACTTAAAAAAATGATTTCATATTTTACGAGCCCTATTTTTTTTTCAACCATTGCATAAGTTTTACAGTACTGATAAAAATAACTATATCAAACAATTCCCTTTTTACACCGCGGAATTTGTAATTTTGAGGAAGTTGATAGTACCATCGAGTGTTCTGACCTATGGTAAGGGAGATTGTTCTCTTCGTTTAAAGCTTGGAATTGAGCTCCTTCCAAGACGTTTGATGATGCTAAATGATAAGCACCCAAAAATGCCATATTTTACACCCCAAAAAGTTTTTTGAAACTCCGTTATTATTGCTAATGTGCTAATATCATCTTTTGTTTACTTATAAGTGAAACTAGCACAAATTTATGTCAAATTTAACTAGCAATACAGCAAGAATGTATCAAGAAGTAAAGTGGCAATTGTTTTGGTACTTAGGCGAGCTTAAAAGTGATGATTAATTGTATTCTAAATAGTGTAGAAGTCCAAATCCAAGAAGCATTGCATTGAAATTAAAATACACAGTAAATTTGCTTTTGATAATTTTAGCGTCATTCAGTATTTTGATTATAACTTTGCACTTGAAACTTAGAATTTTAAGTGCTATATATGGATGGAAAGAGGATTCGAGGGCTACAATTTTGTGTTTTAAGAATCTTCATATTCTTGCATCTTGATGGAGTTAAAGGGCCCTAAAATGAAAATATGCTTGTGTTATCTATGGGCCCCTTTGGCCTATTAACTTGAAATTGAGCCCAGCCTTATTATTTATTGTTAGAAATAGGCAGGTGTCTTTAGCTAATTACCCAGCCCAATTCCATAGACCCCAATTTAAATCATTAGGATCTATTGGTCCAATCCCATAAATTCACCCCATGCAAATTCGGTTGCCATGGCCCATTAAAGAATCCCAACCACCAATTGGCCTTCTCATCACTCATTTTCATACCTTTTTTTTTATTACCTAATTACCTTCCATCTACTTAACCCCCCCCCCCCCCCCCCCCCCCCCACACACACACACCCCAAATGATGCCCTAATCCCCACATATATTGAGCCTTTCATTGCCAAGCCATACCATCAAAGAATTCAAGAGAGCCGAGAATAATAAAATAATGAGAAAGCATTGCCGAGAAGAGTAGGTGGAAGCACACCATTCCCGAGCACTCTTGTTGATGAAATTGGAGATTTAAGAGCACAATTTTTAGGGGAGTTATTTTATTATTGCTTTAATTTATTTTCATTGTAACTCTCTTTTAGATATTAATATTATTTTCATTGTAACAATTTTTAGGGGAGTTATTCAATATTTGTGATAGAAGGTTAGTTTCATTTTAAGGGGAGAAATGAAGCTCTATTTTTTTATTTAACTTATATTATTGCATGTAGTATCTAGCAATCTGCTTAATTTAATAAAAATTAAAAAAAATTCTTTTGAGATGACATTCAAAAGAGGCAAACCATTTTAGTATTACTATTGACTTGAGGAACAAACTATACATTATAGATTTTTCTTGAGTTAATTTAATCATTAAATTATATTTTAAACTTTAATTGTTAATATGGATGGGTGTTGAAAATTGTTAATATGGATGGGTGTTAATATAACCACTACCTCAAGTTTGTAGACCAAAAGAAAGAAGAAAGATGTAAACCGAAGCCCCGTTCGGTGAAATACTCAAGCTCTCGTGTCAACACGTTCCTAGCATAGCAAAATCCCCAAATTAATGATGTATAAACCCAACCCAAGTAGTCAAAGCTCATGCTTGAGCTTTTACAGAAGAAAATCAAGGTAGAAGATGATGAATAGTACCTTAAAGGTGGTATTGGTTGATATAAAGCTTGAATCCTCGATTCGGACGGATAAATGCATAGAAATCTTCCTCTTTCTCTCTCTAGAACTCTCTAAAGGAGTGTGAAAATGTTTGGCATGAAGTTTGGATGAAAAATGACCAAAAATGACTTAAAAACGTGCCTAAGTTGGTGGGAATAGTTAACTGGCGGACAGGTATGCCAAATACCAAATACCGGTCCGCGGAGCACAAATTTCCCAAAAATTTGGTGCCGGACCGGTATGCCAAAAACGCCATACCGGTCCGCACTATAAATTTTGGGCTCTGTACCACTGTTTTTGTTTTGGCCATAACTTTTTGCTCGGTATTTCAAAGATCTACAACTTTCTAAGAGGAAGTTTTCCCAAATTATGAATATATTTTTCCTAGAAATTCACCGAAGACACCGCTCTGCCAAAGCGCTACCGAATGATCAGAATTTTGCAATGGGCCTACTTTGCGCCATGTTTTGACCCACAAGGAGTGTGAATTAGATTTCGGCCAAAACACAAAAGTTGTAGAATGGTACAAATACTAAACACTCTCGTGAACAGAATCTCATTCGGGTAAATAATGAAGAAATTACGATAGCTCAAAGATAGCTAGAATTAACGAATTACGAAGAACCAAAACTTTCTATTTACCAACCGAAATCGATTCGGACCACCCGAATCATTAAACGATCACTCACATGAGTATAAATAAGATAATATAATTCAATTTAAAATACATGGTATTACAGTTAAGCAAACCGATTTTTTTTATGTACTTAGTTTTTTTGTAGGACCAAATGATCAATTGCTAATTTTTATTGCCTATTGCCCAACTGTTGATTTGCTGCTGCTCAAATTCTATAATATTGCAAGTGTTAAAAGATTTAAAGCTAAAAGCCCAACCTCCACAGGCCAAAGCCAACAAGCCAAGGGCATTTTTTCACTTTTTTTTCCAACCTCTTTATTAGTTAATTTAGTTATGCTTATAGAATTTTGTCCATATTATTTAGTAGTAAAAAAGTGTATTGCTCAGTTTTTTGGTGGCCTTCATTTAATGAAATATTGAAATGTGCTTTGACAGTGGTATATTGCTCAGTTCTTTGAGAATTTTGTCAAATGTGGACGTATTGCTCACTGCTCAGTTTGTTAAGATTTTGAGAATTTTTCTATATTTATTAAAAATGGTATTGGTCGGTTTATAAGGATTACCGACCGAACCAACTGAACAATTGGGTTTAACCGATAATCTGTTTACCGACCAAGTAGGTTCGGTTTCGGTTTCGAATATATAAAACTGATTTGATCGGTTCGGTTTAAATACTTACCATATCGGTTTAGTAACCGAACTGCGGCCACCCCTATGTGAAATGACATATTTCACTTTCGTCTCTATTTTTTTATACTTTTTAAAAATTTGAGAAAAAAATAATTAATTATATGATTATGGATTGCACAATAAAAGATAAGGTCTTATGTGGCATTTTACTTATATTTTGGGTAAGTTTTTACAAACAAATATTCTTTAATCATATATATATATATTTTCAAATTAAGTACTCTTCTTCCATTTTAATTTAAAAATCCATTATCTTTTTTCAGACATTTTAAATTAAAAATCTTAATTTTTGAGGATAATATCAATTAATTTATCAAAATAATTATGTTGCATTTTCTACCATTAATTTAATTAAAAATAATATTTTGGTTTTTTAAATATAAATTCAAGTTATTAGAAACGCTTTATCTAAAAAAAAAGTTATAGGAAACGCTTTTTTGTAGAAAATGCCACCTCTCCATGCTAGTATAGTCAGATTCTCAAAGAGAATACGTAAATCTTATACTAGAAGAAAAGTTAAAACTTCAATAAATTGATGGTATTATTTGTCATTCGATAGGCATATATATGTGTGTGTGTGTGTGAGTTTGTTTGGAAAATGGAATATTCAAGAAATCTTAAAGATTAACTAAAAAAAATTAGAATCGATTACCTTAACCTGCTATAACAGGTTAAGGGTGTTGTCACCTCACAAATAGGTATTAATTATTAGTAGTACCCATCGATGGGTAGAAAGAGATGATACTTATTGAAAATTCATTCATATGTATATACGTGTTAAATTTGTAATTTTTTGAAAAAATAACTAAAAAATTTCTTTGTTTTATTCAAATATATGCATAATTTTTATCGTATATGTATAAATGTGTATCGGTTTTTGTTGAAAAAAATGTTAGATATGCGTAGGAATAGTATTTTTACTATTTGTATGAAGAACTAATACTATTGTATTTGTATTAAAAGTTTATAATTTTAAAATTATATTTTTATATACTTTAAATTTTATTTCTCTTGATTAAAATTTTAACTTTACCCTGCTTCCAACATCTGTTTTGTCTTTTTAGTTTAAGGGTGCGTTTGATTGCAAGCATGGAATTTACATGTAAAGAAAATAAGTTCCAGGCAATTGAATTGCCTAGAATTAAGTTGCATGGAAAATGTCAATTAAATATGTTTGATTGCCTTAATTTTCTACCTGAAAAATATTGTTTGTATTGTGACATTTTTAATGTAGAAAAAATTATGGGTATTTTTTTTACATAATTTTATAGTCATGATGGATCTTGTTTAATTAATCTTGATTAGTAGATTTTAAATATTAAATTTTTATTAAATTTTGAATTTTGTAGTTTAAGTTATAACATTTTTAATATAGAAAATGGGTAAAATTTTGTCTTAAAAAATGTGCAATTGCCTGAAAAATAAATACAAACCCCCCAAAGAAAATATTTTCCTTATTTACAAGAAAAAATACATGAATAGTGCTAAAAGTGGGAGTTTGACTGTCAAAAAAATTTTGACAATCAAATAGTACAAAAATGACAACTCGAATAAAAAAATTATATTTTTTATAAATAATATGGCTAATCAAACGCACCCTAAAAATTCTTGAAACAAACTTTTATAGAAAAAGTACAAAAATTTAAAACTTTGACACATCATTATGATTAAAAAGTAGCTTCTTGGAGTTGTCCCCCACGTTGGGTCAAGTAGAATCTACTTCCAATTTCTCCCTAAAAAACAAAAAGGATCAACTTTGAATTCCATAAAATTCTGGCCCCATCACCATCCGCCTGTCTCAACTCTTCAAGAAGGGAATGCTTGAATTAGATTTATTAAAGACATCATCAAAAACACACTAAAACACTTTTCAATATTAATTCGATATAATAATATTAAATATATATACCTTTATTTAATATAATAATATTAAATATGTATATATTAATTCAGAACAGTTGTATTGAGTTGGTCTATTTTTTTTATACTCAACAACAATTTGATTTAATTACACCGTTTAAACATATATAATATACTTAGTATTATTATACTAAATAAATAAAATAAAATATTTTATACTGTAATAGTATTATAAAAATAATAATACTCTTTATTTTATTAATTATTATAATAATTACAGTAATAATAACACACTTAATATTAAAAAAGTAATACAATTTCTTTTATTAATTCTCTTAATAATTTATATTATTTATTATTATTATTATTATTATTATTATTATTATTATCTATACTATACAATATAATAAAAAAGTAATATATTAATCACTTATTCAAATAGTCCAAGTAATCATTGTATTTGTCTTCCTTTATTAAAGGAGACCGACAAGAGACAGTACGGATTTTCAAGGGTCCACGATACATATTGTCTTTCCTTTTCGAAAAGAAAAAATTCTTAAGAACAGGCGAGTTGATTGCCTAGACCTTAATCATTGAAAGCAACTAACAAGAAACTGCCAAGAAATATTCTTTCTGCTAGAAATTAAGTAGAATGTCTTACTACACATTGATTTTTACTAAAATTTTAATAAATAATATTTTTTTAAATGAAAAGACTATTTTTAATTAGTAATTAGTGTAAGAGGCCTATTTTATTTTATATTTTAAATAAAAGTATTTGAATAAATTTAAATATCATTTAATTAATAAAAACATGTTATATATTACCTAAATTACCCACTCTTTATGAAATTTGCACAAAAAATATGAATATTGCATTGAAATATGAACTGCAAAAATATGAATATTGCAGTTCACATTGAAATATGGACTGCAATATGAACTTTGCACCAAAAATATGAACTGCAAAGTTCATATTGCAGTGAAATATAAACTGTAAAGTTCATATTGCAATCCATATTTTAATGCATATTGGTATTTTTTAGTTTATTTTAAGGGTTGGAATGTCATTTTATAATGAAAAAAAAACACATATCATATTATTAATAAAATAAAAAATAGGCCCTTTATTTACAAAAAAATTATTCATTAGCTTTAGTGTGAAAATATTTCTCTAATAAGACCTTTTTTTTAATTGTCCCTTCTTTCTGCTAGCTTAGGTCACAAAACTAAAACTGACTTCCTTTATTTATTTTTTATTTATGGTGTACTTCAGGTCCTTGTTGCTTTTCACATGGAACGACAGAAAGCGATAAAAAAGAGTAATTTTTTTTTATTTATCAAAAATCACATTAAACCATAGTTATTAGTAGACCTTCTAATGAATTGATTCCGGGTTGTTCTCGGCTATTATCGTGTTTTAATTGTATATTATTATTTTAAGTTTAAATTAGTGAGTTTTTTTTATCGATTATTGTATTTTGGGTGTTATTACTTCGGGTTCCTAACGAATTATCCGATATAATTAATTATTACCCATTAAGTACATACATATATATATATATATATATATCTTGGAACAATAAAAATAATTATTCAAATGTGAAAAATCTAAAATCAAAAAGAACTTTCTGGTCGGAGTTATGAATACACAATCTTTTAAGGTGAAAATTGATCACTATAATTTAATGATGTCAATCTTTAAAAGCAAATAACTCGCATGATTCAACAACCAAAGGTATCTACCAGTACAGTATTGTAAAACTAGATTGGAACTCTCAAAATTTCTCTAGAAAGAAATAGAGAAGAAAATCATAAATAAAGATATATAGAGTATCTACTATATTTATGAAGATTAATTGTGATATATCTCTTCTTATAAACAAACATTTCAATGGATATAAGATAATGCATAGAAAAACACACACATTACCGTAAAAAACCATCGCACATATCTCAACTACCGTAAAACTAAGCCATAAACCCTAATCTAAATTCAAATAAGAAATTCAAAATTAAAATAAAATTAAAGTTTAATTGTCAGAAAAATTACATGAAATTTCAAAGAGCACAAAGACCCACTTGAGCTACATATCCCAAAGTAAATATTTCATCCAAAAATTGTATATAAATATATACAACAATAATAAAAGAATATGTTTGTATATATATATTACTACATGTGTATATTGTAAGTTTATATTGAATTCAAAAATACATGGATAATATTTATACAAATTATACTAAAAGCACACATAAATACATGTACATATATGTGGGTGGCTGAAATCTAACCAAGCATATTTTGAAAAGAATTATCCCAGTTGACTATTCTTAGCAATAGAAGCTGTTTACGATGGTGATGAATTGAGTTAATGAACTTAAGAACAATGAAATAGAGAGGAGGCCAAATTTGTTTTGGGATAGATTCTTTTAGTGGCTTTAATTTCTAATATGATAGTATATCATCCCTTGTGTGTGATGATTATATTAATTTAAAAGCTTCAAAGCAATGATACTACAGTGAATTAAGGCTTCGTTTGATTCAGGTATTAGGGTAAGTGGGATTAATAATACCAGTATTAATAGTACTGGACTATTAATCCTGATATTAATTTAATATCAATACCCTGTTTGATTCGTGCAGTATTAATACTGAGAAATCTCATGCTGATGTTAATACCACGTTTGGTTCTGTAACTCGTATATGGGATTATATTTTAGACTAACAAAAAAAATGTTAAAAATCAAATTTTTTAAAAAAATTAAATTTAAAAAAATTTATTTTAAAAAAATTAAAATAATAATAATGTAGTAGTAGTGGCATTTTTGGAAATATTATAGTAGTAATGGCATTTTTGAAAATATATGGTTCCTTATTCTTAATCCTGGATAAACAATAACACCTCCCCCCTGGTATTAAATTATACCACAAAGAGTGGTATTAAGCTAGTACCGGTATTAGTAATCCCTGCACATTTGTGCGAATCAAACAAGATATTATAAAAAAAGTGGTATTAATAATCTCATCCCACTTTTTAATACCCGAATCAAACTAGGCCTAAAGGTTTAGCTTGGGGAAAAATGAGTGTGTGTTCCTTGTAGGGGATATTGGAATTAATTCCCCAGCTGTGGGTCTTCCCCTCCTATATATATATGTGTGTGTGTGTGTGTGATAAGGTTACATTAGAGTTTGAGGTGTATGAAAATTAATATAAAAAGTAAACTTGACCGCTACTCCAAATACTAGCTATGTTGTTTCCCATCATTTATCCTCTAACTCAGTTATTCCCTCTCCATTGGCCGACCAAAGTTGGTCAGTTTTCATTCAGTTAGTTCACTCTGGTCGGCAGACTGAGATTGTTGATTAGTGGTCAACTGGCATGAAAATTCATATTGCTCGGCTAGTTTGTTATTCATTTGTAATGAATATGGGCCCAAGGGTTTTGATTATGGGCCGACCATAGCACTGAATTTCTAAGTTGGGCTTTGACCAAAAGCTCATATTTAATTTTTACCTCTTACAATATATAATATTATACAATTATGTACATTATTAAAGGATTTTAACGGTTATTATCGTGTTAACGAATATTAACTGACTCGGCCTACTAACTTATCGTGTGAGTATCAATACAACCCAAAATGATTGAAGATACCCATCAACTTATAATTTCGTGTCGTATAATTATGTTGGTTGTTGTTTTACCAAGTTTAATTATTAGCATTTATAAATCTACGTTGAACTTCTGTTATTTTAAAATAACTTTTATTTATTGACTTATTTTTATAGCTTTATGTACAACTTATTTATATTTGCGAAGTAGAGTACTAGATAACTTCTTAAAGTTCGATTATTTGAACAATGGAATAGATAGAACGAGTACAGCATTCTCTTTTAGCTTCTCTTTTTCTCAAGGGAAGTGAGATTTTGTCTCTTTTATTGGAACACTGGCAAATATAGTAAAAGTAGAGCATAAAAACTTTTCTTAATTACTCATTGCCCCCCATAATAATTAATTTATATATTGGATTGCTGTCGTACTCCTAATATAATTAGTTCACTTTCGGAGCAAATGGCTAAACTACTAATCATGATCAAGCTTCTATTTTTTATTTTTTTTATTTGGCAAGGTTTACCGGGTGACTATATATACAAAATTAAAGAGTTACATGTATATTTAAGCACATATATACTAAATGGTAATGAATATTTCTTTCACGTACAAATTATATTTAGAAAATATGACTTATATATACCATCAATTAGGTTATTCTAGCTCGCTTATGATTCTGACAGAAATCTGGATTACTCTTTTAAATATATATATATATATATATATATGAACAAGGTTGAATTTACAATAGTCTAAGATTATGAAAATTTATATCCATTGGTCATAGCTTTGTCAAGATACATAATTATCAATTCTATTGTGTGATAAGTTATTTTTTTATGTTTAACAAACATGCAAAGTTTTAAATAAATCAGATATTTTTAAAATTCTCTTCAATGAATTATTTTTCCTAATTTTTTAAGCGAACGCAATCTTCCTTTTGAAATTTACACATGAATATATGCATTGTCCAAAATATTGAGGAAAAAATTTACACGTTTGGCAACTGCAATATGTGTAAGAGTAAAACACATATTCTCTATGTTTTATTTGCTCTTTCTTGAGTGAAGTGGCATTCTGATGGGTACTTTTTTTTTTTAATAAAAATAAATAATGGCAACAAGCAATTCATATTTATCAATAGAAATATTACTAACCAAGAGAATATTTTTCACTTCAATCCTTTTATCTACTAGCGTAATACTTGCAATACCTCTTTTCTGATTTAATGGTTAATAGTGACTAAAATACAAGAAAAAAAGGCCTAACCAATAATTTTGGGCCCTATTACTAAAAACATATCACCTCCAATTTATGGATGTTCGTGCTATTATGGTCTTCTAAGATTTTGGGCCCCTTTTCATAGTGGGTGTTTAAGTGTCCATATGTAATTATTACATTTTTGAAATCAAGATCCATAGTACCAAAAAATAAATTATAGTTCTAATGATAAAGAAAAAGAAAAATGTAACGTAATGTAAGTCTATTATTGCTTAAACGATCGCAAAGCGCTTTGGTTTAAGAATACATCTAGTTCCACCTGCCTGAATACAACACAATATGTAATTATTACATTTTTGAAATCCTAACTAATACGCATAAGCAATAGATTTGTTTTTGTAAAAATATTTGAACACGACAAGGCTCTACTAACTCAACAAGCCACAAGCAAAATATTAGAACCTACAAACAAAAATATACAATAAAAATAAGTTAATGATATCTCCATTTAAAAACAGCAATACGTTGTATCAACCTCGTCATTAGTAAGTTATTTATTTTTATTTGTTTTCCATTTTCATTCTACAAAGAGAAAGAACAAATGATAAATAAAAGAAGAAAGAATGAAACTAGCTAAATTCCTTTTCTTTATCAAAACCTGGCTTAAAACATGATAAAATTCTATCAAGTAATTTTATATTGGCCCATAGAAGGCCAAAATTAGCTGATTTGTTAAAACATAAATACCACCTGCCAACAATTTTTTTTTCTTTTTTTTAATGAACCCTACAACATATTTTTTCAACTGCCGCTATTTGTGGGTCAATTTAAAATTACTCGAATCTATTTAAATAATTATAAACCTTTTCTTGCAAAGACTAAAGTAGCATCTTAAACCGTTCCAAAACACTCCAACTTTATAATCTTCATTCAATTTTCTCGTCTTCACAAAGTTCTTACTAGACATTAGAAAGCTAGCACAAACAATCCTCCTCCTCCTTCTTCTTCCTTTTTTCTTTTTTTTTTTTTTTTTTTTTTTGGTATGTGGAATTTTTGTCAAGAATAATATTGAGAAGAACAACGAACTAGGATGATAATCTATTTTTAATTGTAATTAGTGTAAGAGGCCTATTTTGTTTTATATTTTAAATGAATGTATTTGAATAATTTACCAAAAATCATTTAATTAATAAAAACATGTTAATTTTACCCCATTTTCAAAAAATATGGTGCTTCATATTGCAATAAAATATGAACTGCAAATCCATATTGCAGTGAAAATGTTCTTGCTTTGCACTAAAAAAATATACATTGCTAGGACTGCAATATGAACTTTGCACTAAAAATATGGACTGCAAAGTTCACATTGCAGTGAAATATGGATTGCAAAGTTCATATTGCAGTGAAATATAGACTGCAAAGTTCATATTGCAGTCCATATTTTAATGCATATTGATATTTTTTTAGTTTATTTTAAGGGTTGGGATGTCATTTTATAATGAAAAAAAAAGACACATGTCATATTATCAATAAAATAAAAAATAGGCCCTTTATTTAAAAAAAAATTATTCCTTGGCCTTAGTGTGAAAATCTTTCTCTAATAAGTCCTTTTTTTTAATTGCCCCTATAGTTTATTGGGCTTCAAAATGCATGCGCTGGTTACATCTTCCAAACTTCGCCCAACCGTCTCCGTCAGATTTAATTATCTATGTACTTATTATACGGAACAAAATATCAAACTACATCCCTCTTTTAAAAGCCTACTTGATCAATTAGTTCAAAAATCTACTAAACACAATTAATTTCGTTTATTTAATTGGTCAATAATGAAATAATGTTACTATTGCCAAATCAATATACAACTTTATGGCTTGTTTGATTCAAGATTTTAACCATTCCGGGAATGCTAAATTCCATTCCGAAACGATTCTCGTGTTTGGTTCAAGTTTTAGGTCTGGAATAAATGATTTCAGGAACCAACCTTTCCTCCCAAGTTCTCATATTTAAACTATAAGGAATAAGCTATTACCAGTAGGCATCTTTTTTAATTTTTCTTGTTAGGACTAAAATAAACCTCTTCTTTATGAATAAATAATTCTTTTTCCATCTGTGTATGAAAATATTGTTTGGAACCTTTTTTTTTTCGTTACGTTGCTGCACCAAAAAATTAAAATTAAAATTCTTTGGAACTTTTTTTTTGTGGTAATTTTTTTTTAATTACAAAAATTGTAATTTTTGTAGGATAGTTATTAGGCATGCGTAATTTTTTTAATTTATTATAGTAATTGTCCCTTTTAAAAGATTAGTTGGAGATATCTTCTCATCTTATAAAAGGAAGGGTATTTTTGTAATTGATACTTTATTCCATTCCTATTCTCGGTTGAACCAAACATAGTGAAAGTAATATAACATTATAGGAATAAAGTATTCATGTCTGAGCCAAACATTAGCATGGCATCCTAGATGTCATGAAAAAAGTTTTCTAGAAATTAAGTATGCCATTCTATTCCCAAAACTCGAACCAAATGAACCCTTAAAAACATATATTACAATTTCTAAATTACAAGAAGTATTGTGCTCTTGTTAAAGCTATAGTTGATTAGGCAATAAATGTAGCCTAATGAAATAATTAATATAGGCAAACAAGTAGGATTGCTCTATCGGTTTTAATTTGATGGTTACATTTTGATTCCAATACATTTAAGAAAATACAAATTTTAACATAATTAATGATTAAAAATATAACTTATTTTTTAAAATTTTATACCTTAATTGTGTCCAAAAATAAAAATGGAACTATTAATTTAAGAGATCATGAAAAGCGCGAGGATGGAGAACATTTACTTTAAAAAGAGGGGAGAGGTTTCAATGCTTCTCTTGTTCCAATTATGTAAAGGAGAAAGAAAGATTGAACCACAACATTATTGGCTCGTTTGGTTCAAGATTTAAACCATTCAAGGAAATGCTACATTCCATTCCGAAACGATTCTCACGTTTGGTTCAAGTTTTAAGTTTGGAATAAATGATTCCAGGAACAACCTTTCCCCCCAAGTTCTCCCATTTAAATCATAAGGAATAAACCATTACCAATGAGCATTTTTTTTAATTTTTTCATGTTAAGACTAAAATAACACTCTTCCTTATGAATAAATAATTCTTTTTTCATCAGTGTATGAAAATACTGTTTGGAACTTTTTTTTTAATTACGCTGCTGCACAAAAATGAAAAAAAAAATTATTTGGAACTTTTTTCTTTTCTTTTTTCCTGTTGTAATTTTTTTTTAATTACAAAAATTACAATTTTTGTAGGATAGTTATTAACTAGGCATGCGTAGTTTTTGTAATTTATTATAGTAATTGTCTCTTCTGAAAAATTAGTAGGTGATGCCTTTTCATTTTATAAAAAGAAGTGTATTTTTGTAATTGATACTTTATTCCATTCCTATTACCGGTTGAACCAAACATCGGCATGGCATCTTAGATGCCAGGAAAATAATTTTCAGGAATCAAGTATTCCCATTTCATGCTCATTCCATTCCCAAAACTCGAATCAAACGAGCCCTATAAGTAGAGAAGAGAGAGTCCGTGTTACCTGAGCTACGACTTTTTCATAATCATTATATTACGTCATCAACCATCAAATCGATCTATTTTGCAGTTTGACCATTTCATCATTGTGTAACAGTAGTCCAATCACTATTAACATACAGATTTTAACGAGATACAAGCTTACGGCTCATTTACAAATTAAACAAGTTTCGATACGATTAACGTTGACTAGATGAAAGAAGTATTTTTACACAATAATTATTAAGCCTAAATATTACAAATGTAAATTTTTTTTTTGTTTCCTCACGAGATATCATGGTCAGCTTTCACGCATTTTGATTAATCCTAACTTGCTGTGTGTGACTGTCGCTGGTCAAACATTATTTTAACAATGCTAGGAATCAACATTGGGAACTTCAAGTTAACCTCAAAGTTTTCTCAATAGTAACCTTATACCACTGAACGAAATGTAAATTAAAAGCGAAAAATATTATGGCATGTGTAAAATGCCCCCAACTACTTTATTTCCAAGAAAAATGAGTAGTTTGGAGAGATTTTTTTCGAGATAAATCTGGATTGGAAGTGAAAGGGGACCTTTCCTCTCATTAAAAAATTCTAGTACATACACATCCACACAATCACGACTCTAGTACATAAATAGTAAATACACACAAAATTAGACTAGCCCTTCATCCCAATTAGTTAAAAAGGGGTGAGTTCATAGAGTGCACTTTGGTTCAACCCATTCCCCTCATCAAACTCTCAAATTTAGCAATCACTTCTCTCTCTATGTATATAATAGATGATCTTGCATACGTGATATTAATATATATGACTCTTATGTATAAATTTAACCATCACTTATGTATATATAATAAATTACTTTGCACACATGATATATGTATGACTTCTGCATATATAATTTGAAGAAAACTTTCTAACAGTAATTGCAGACAAAAAGTTTTAATTTTGTTTGTTTGGTTGATTTTTTAAAAATTCAGATCTAACACTTATGTTACCTTTTAATTTTGAAGTTTTAATTTTTAAAGATGTAAAATACTTCTCTTGCCCTTATCCTTTTAAATATAATCATTTTAAAAAAAATAATTGGATAATGGCAAATTTGTACAAATACTATTTATTTAACATTCAAATGTGATATGTTCAAATAAATAATATATATAAATATGAAATTTAAATATAATATTCAAATTTCAAAACTAGTCAAGTCAACGAAACAAACGCAACTTCAGTAACAAAACAAAGGTTCCAATTATGTATAACATAATTTAATTTGAAAGTTCTTAAATAAACCCATGAAATTAGTCTTTTTACTCCAGTAAAAGAATACTTTCTTCTCACCCCACTTATTTTTTTAAAAAAAATTTCAATTCACCCCAGTGGTAGGGTGAGTTTACTAAAAGTACTATAGGGATGTTAATTTTGTTGGCGCTAAAATTAAAACATGAAAATCTTATATAAACCCATAAAAATATTCTTCTCATCTAGTAAAAAAAAACTTGCATTTCACCCTATCGTATTTGTTGGAAATAATGGAGCTTTTTTTATTTAAAAAAATTTAAATGGGTGAGAATATAAATTAGTGAATTTTTTTTTTAAGTACAGAAACTGGGATGAGAAAAAATGATCTAACACTATTTTTTAAATTAAGATTGACATTGACTTTTAGTGAGGTGAGAAGACGGATTACGTGGGTATATTTAAGAACACCCTTTAATTTTAGTAACGGCGGAAATGGGTTTTCATTTCCTATAGTATAGACCAACATAGATCATATAGGGTTGAAATAATACGGTACACCCTCAATCACTATGAAACTTCCTTGCAATTTCCAACTACTTAAACATAACAGAAACTTCCTGGTTCATATTAGCACAAAAGGCGCCAAAAATCTGTCAATTCCATTAAACAGCGCCACTGCGCTCCTTCATTTTTCAAATTTATTCTCACCACTATCTCTATATAAACTCACCTTCTTAAACCCTAATTTCCCATAAAAACGTTAAACAAATATAATTTATACAAAAAAAATCTGAAATATTGCTCAAGGATTCCAATTCATTGAGTTGAGGTATCAATTTTTCTCATCTCATCCCATCCCTTCACTTCATTTATTATTTACAATGTCTATGTGGAATTTTAATTTTTAATTGCTGAAGCAGTAGTATTGTAATTGGTGCAATGATATATATATATATGTGTGTGTGTGTAGGTGTGTTGAGTTGATATGATTTTCGAAACTTGAATCGAACTGTATTCTACCTATCCGATAAATGCAGGTCTTAATGGCATTTGGCTTAATATGATAGCTGCTCTATATATTAAGTGATTGATTGAATGGACTTTTACGTTTATTGCGTCCGTTTATTTTTGTAATTGAACACTGAATGTTGAACTCTAGATGCTTAATGTTGAACCCAGCTTCTGATATATGTTTTTAATTTATTTGGTTGCTCACCGATATGACATTTTATAATTTTACTATTTCTATAAAGAAAATTGGGGCCACGTTGGAATGAAATTTTATTAAAATCTAATGAAGCATCGAGCACATGACTTGCATCCTAACACTGTATGTTGAATTGAATTTCAAACCAATTCAACATTAAGATGCGAGAAAACAAACACCATTCTAATTCTTAATTCTGCATAAATTTTCATTAAGCATTAAAAGATACAATAAACACCACCTAAATGTAATTGATATATTTTCAATTTGACATGGATTTCAGGTGGCATTTTTTGCTTATCAGCTTGTTGTGTCCCGGTAGACAAAATGGACTAGACTAGATCTGGATAACAGGCAAGAGGGCAAACGTTGACAGGTTAACGGATTCATTTGCTGCTTTATTTTTTGTTTTTTTTTACTCCATGTTTGATCTGGTTGATGAGGTAATTTAAGAAGATTGGTGTTTTCATCTTTTTATGTTGAAACCAAAAACAGTTTTTTTTTAAAGTGTATTATATTTGGCATCAAAAGGAGGCTGATTTTTATTTTTTATTTTTTTCGAGATGTTCAACTCACTTATTTGGTCGATTGTCTATTTTAGTTTTGAAAGCATTGTTTCGGAACTCCATATGGGCCCTGTTTAACCCAATGCACTGAGGGAAGTGATTCTTGTTAGATCAATCATACATTTTGAACCACTAAACTTTTCGATGAAGTGCATGCTTGGTACAGTAATGTATAACAAATATGGCACTAGGCCATGGTTTTCAGAAAATACTAATTCTCCCATCTTTCCTTGTGGCTCAAATTCCTCTATCCAACATTCCTCTGTCAAATTATCAAATTCCTTCAATTTTGTGGTCATAGCTCTGATTCCTATAGATTATTCGTTTGTTTGTTAGTGTGCTAATTTGTAACAGTTCCGAGGCATTTTGTGATGACTTTGCAATAAAGAAAATTGTGAATGTAAATTGTTATACTGGTTCCAAACAGTCTGTCTAAGCATTTTATGTGTTGCCATCGACTTTTCTAGCCTTTAGTCTTCTTGTAGGCTTGAAATTAATGAGCTGTTAACTACTACAGTACATTGAGCATCTATTAATTCAATCTGCTGATTCTGCATTGCTTTCTCCCCCCTTCTATCTGCAATCTTCTTGTTCAAGGAATTTCTTGAAATATTTGAGTACAATGGCTGGGGTACCCAACTACCAAGAAGTAATAAACCTTAAATCAAATACAGGTCTAATCTCCTTGACGGGACCTTTATCGAGCTTTACAGATTTTGATGGTGATGATGATTTCCGACTTCCTCATTTTAGGATAAACAGAATGGCAAAAACTCAAAACCCAAGTCTCCAAAGATATTAATCACCACTGAGCTCATATCATCAGTTGGTCAATTTGGAATTACGCCACTCAACCTCTTTCTTCTTCCCAACCTAAAAGAAGTTCAAAATATAATAATGGGGAACTTCAGAAGCCGGATTTGCTGAGGTCGTCAACTTCTTATGAAGGTCAATATTTCTCAATTTATTCAATTACTACTTGCAATTCTTCACATAAGGTACATGCAAACTTACTTAAAGTAACCCAGAATATGCCACTCTTCGAACCTTATTCTGGGGATCATTCTTTTTCTTTACTTCAGAGATTCAACAAGAATGAAAAAGCGGGTCAAAACGCAAATCTGTTACAGAAAGTGCGTCTATTACCTCTCCGTCAGATTTTTATTTTCCTGAACCTGCCGAATGTATAGTTTCGAATGGCAACGTCACTAGGAATCCAGTTTCCGCACTTCATGCAGACTGCTCTATTAATGATTTAACTTCGGTTACATGTGCTTATGAAGAACACATACGCAAAACCAACGGGAATGATCTGAATCGATATATAAATAATCAACAAAAAGTGTTGGTTATGGATCGATCTCGTTATGCTTTTGCAAAGCAAGAGCATGCTTTTGCTGGAGCATTTGCTGGTATATTTGTCAGCTTGTGTCTACATCCCATGGATACGATTAAAACTGTCATTCAGTCATGCCATAATCAAAATTCTCTTCATTACATAAGCAGATCTATTATTTCTGAAAGAGGTATGTTTCCATGTGAGAAAAATTGGAGATTTTCTTGTTTGAAGTCCCAAAAACTTTGTTTTATCTATCCTGTTAACTGTATCCTTTGTATAAATGGCCTCTGTAAAACCTGGTATGGATGTTGATTTCAGGGATAATAGGACTTTATCGTGGAATTTCTAGCAATATTGCTTCTTCAGCACCAATTTCTGCAGTTTATACTTTCACTTATGAATCAGTTAAGGGGGCTTTGCTTCCTCATTTTGCTAAGGTGAAACTTTATTTTATCACAACACAAATTTTATTTATTGTTTTGTTTGATCCCTTAATTTATCTCTCTCTCTCATTACTACTGCACAGGAGTATCAGTCTTTGGCCCATTGCATGGCAGGAGGTTGTGCAAGTATTGCTACTTCTTTCATTTTCACCCCGAGCGAGCATATAAAGCAGCAGATGCAAGTTGGTTCCCACTATCAAAACTGTTGGTAAACATTTGAGATCCTGCTAGTATATTTTTCGTACCGACTGCCTGGAGAATACTGTTACAATTCAAATGATCTCTGATTAGATATCTGTCTGGAATATATAGCAGTTTGAGGAATAATTTCTTTTCTTCCTTTTTTTTTTCCCTCAGAATCTTTTTTTAATTGTTAGGGATTGGTGAACCAATTTCTTCTACAAGAGGGATGCGCAAGCTTTCACTCTAATGAGATTTACCCCTTTACACCGTTTAAAGTGATTGTGTAAACCTAATTTAACTGTACAAACATTCCATTTTATATGATTCTCCTGGTTAAGATTTTGTTGTCATTGTACCCCTTAGGAAGGCCTTAATTGGGATTATAGGAAAGGGGGGTCTCTCTTCATTATACACAGGATGGGGAGCTGTACTCTGCAGGAATGTTCCACACTCTATCATCAAGGTAAAATACCTGTCCATTATACCGAGTTCATCAAACATGATAAATTTTGATCTTCTAGCGAGATCTTTTAGCCCGTTATTGTTTATTGAAGTAATCCTGCCAACATGTTTGCAGTTCTACATGTACGAAAGTTTGAAGCAGTTGATGTTATCCGCACTTCAATCAACTGCCCAACTCAATACATTACAAATGGTTTGGTATTTACCACTCTGATTAAGTTTCTATTAAGTATATTATATTGTTCTTTTTCTTTTTTAAATGATAATTGACCCCTTAAGAAAAATGGTTTCGCTAACGATCTTTTTTTTATTTGAATGATTGTCGTCACTTCTTAAGGTGGAGTAGAATTATTCGAATCTTATATACAAAGAAAGCTTGAATAAAGTTTCTTCTTTATTTCCCATCATTGCAGCTAGTTTGTGGAGGATTAGCCGGATCCACTGCTGCTTTATTAACAACTCCTTTCGATGTGGTGAAGACTAGATTACAGACACAGGTTTGAGTTTTTATATACTCCCATTTGTCCCTAATTAAGAGTCCACTATATCTTTTTGAGATGTCTCAAATTAAGAGTCACATACTAGAAACTCACAATAAGAAACAAGTTTTGTTCTAACTTTTGAGTGCTATGAAATTAGTGCATTCTTGAAAATGTGAAAGTCAAACATGGACTCTTGTTTTGACACGAAGGGTATTATTCCACTTCCTGCTCTTTCCTATATTAGGTCATGACGCAGAGTTACTATATATATATTGATCACGCAAAATATATGCAGGCATTTGTCAGTACTTTGTCCTCTGTGTACTTTCTTACTGACTACTCCACATTTACAACAAAGGAATGTTTAAGAATATTACTACGTACTAACAAATATTAGAAATCATGCTAAGCATTATATATAACTATCGTTATTACATTGTAGGCCAAAGTCATCCTCATGAAATAATTATTAGAATGCACTCTATTATAACATGGGAACAATTTGAATTTCTTGTTTTCCCTGATATCATGCTTCTAACAAGGTGATCGCGCTGCAGATTCCTGGATGTCTCAACCGATACGATGGTGTGTTCAATACCCTAAAAGAAATATCCAAGAACGAGGGTTTAAAGGGTCTCTACAGGTAAAGGCTAAATATTGACAACTGATAACTTCACACTGTAAACATTTATAGTAAAGTGGTACCCCAAAAACTTGCAACCATTCTTACTCTTTCAATTTGGCTCCCTTCCTCATAAGCTTAGCGCCATGTTGCGACACTAGTGTTGTGGGTGGGCTACTGCGTATGATCTGGGTGTTCATCTCACCCACCTCGATGAGGTCAACTGATATGCTATATATGTGTGTGTGTGGGTGTGCGGGGGATTACTAGTTCTTCATAACAAGAAAGCAAAACTGTGTAGCCTTTACCCAAATTGGACAATATCTACTGGGCTGAATTAGGATGTTGACAAGCCCACTTTCTGTAATGCTTTAATTTTTTTTTCTCTCTTTGCCATTTTTATGGTTTATTGGTAATTATTAAGGAACTTTCTTGAACTAGTTTATCTAATGTAAGTTTTATGATATTCGGCTTTGGTAAACAATAATGTGATTGTGATGGATCTTTTTCTTTTTTTTTATCCAGAGGCCTGACTCCAAGGTTGGTTATGTACATGACTCAGGGAGCCCTATTCTTTGCATCATATGAATCTTTCAAGAAGTTATTTTCTCTCGATGATCCCCATCTTAATGCTCGAACAATCCAATATAAACAAAAGGCTGAAGAAAATGATTTGAAGTCTTCATCGAACGCTGCATAACTTGCATTCCACAAAGAAAAAACTCTTAACCTTTTTTGCCTAATCAGAGATCTCTCTTTTGGTGAATATTCTTGATTGAAAATGAAGTCCCAATTTCCTTTCCTTTTTGGTTGCATTTTAAGGGTTCTTTGTTGTAAATCTTGGGAAAAGAAGTGAAAAAGGTGGCTTTGGATAAAAAAAATGTAATTCTCATTGTATAATCTGGGAAAAAGTGTTTAATTCTCATTGTTCTCTTAAGACAACATAGCTTTCTGTTATGAACGCAAGTGGAAGAAAATTAGAAGAACTGGGAGTTTTCAAAGGTAAATTTTACTCATGTGTTCCCAACAATTGGTATTAGAATAGATATCTACCACGCATTCGACGTGACATGGTGCAGTTGAACAATGCCAGGGACTGTCCAACATGGAAGGGATGAGCTATTTGAGTGGTTAAAAGTGAAAGAGAAGGGGCGGGACGGGATTGAACTAACGTGCTCTTTATAAATACTCACTTTCAATAACTTGCATTTAAGCTAAGATGTCTTTAATATGAAAGTATTATGACCACATGTTAATTTTTAAATCTTTTTTTTTATTATTTTAACATGAGATAAAACTCGACTAAAACAAAAACAAAAAAAGACTATTTAATAATTCGAACAGGAATTAAACACTTAAATCTTCTCACCCAACTACTAATGCTAGCCAGTAGTACCACTATTTTACAAGTCTATTGACACAGAGTCACCAGCCTTGTTCTTGCACTGTCCAAATTAACAATTTATTATTCACTTTGTACTTTTTTAGAAAACACTTTCAACCTCATAAATGGTTATTAATGCAATTTATTTGTTATATTAAGATTTGGTTGGTTCACTATATTATAAAATCATTTGAATGATCTGGAAACTGGGACATTTCATTTGAGATGCAATCATACAAGACAACTATTTTATGCATCACATAAAAGTTAATACGTAGTAGAGAACTCAATTTTTTTTGTGTCATGTATAGTGGTAAGTGTTCTTGCTTGTGACCTACACGGTCTGATACTGCATGCTAAAACTATAACTGTCTCAGTGTTACGGGGGAGCACGAAATAGGGTGTCAACACATATATATACATTACATGAACAAAATGGTACAAGGACCAAGGCCCTTAGAAGTTCTTAGTTTACACACAAACATATTACTTTTAATACATTCCACAAAATTTGGATTTAGGCTCTGTTTGATAAGAATATGAAAAATTATAAGAAAAATAACTAATTTGGATTAAAAGATGGAAAATAAGTTGAGGGATGTAGTGAGATACTTACGTTTTCTTAACTTGTTTTCCAACTTTTCACAAAAATACATTATTTTCTTAACTATTTTTCATCTTGTTATCAAACAGAGTCTTAATTAGAATATATTTTTATGTTCACCACAAAAACTATGACATCTAGCTATGAATTTATCTATTCTACTGACATTTCATCCAGTATTGTGCCACGTTTAATTGTTATGTTCAATTCAATGTTGTTTGGTACCTAATTTAAGACAATTTTGTGATTAGTGCTGGTATTAAATGCGTATGTGCGTGTTTGTTTTTCAGTTAAAGTTCAGAAATAATTAATATACTCTTTTCTTTTCTTTTTTTTCCTTTTTTGAGATATAATATACTATTTTTTTATGTATATATTTCATGACAACGTGGGGTTTAGTTCAATCTTGTGATCTATTATTTTGTATTATTATTTAGCTAGCTTTCACTTGAACATTAGTTTTTAAAATAATATAGAACTTTTCTTTATGGAAAACATACCATTGAATAGAAACCAACCGATGATACAGAACAGTCAACAAAGGAACCGTTCTATTTCCAAACTTTATTTTCAGCAACTGTAGATTTATTGCCAAAATTTGTTTTCTATCCCGATCCTAAATCATGTATATTTCTTGTAAGATTGAGAGGAAAGATAAAAAACCAAATCGCACCATCTCTGTAATAGGTAAATGCCTCTTTTTCTCTTGAAGTATATAGTCGGAATTATTCGTAAATTAGCTATATAGATATTCCCAAATAAATCTAAATATATTTAAGAGATAATGGGTTATAAGGTCTCGCTCCGTAATATTTTATAACTCTAAGGACAGACTCATATTTAATAAAGAGAACTAGTACTAATTTCATAATGGGGCAATTAAAAAAAAGGGCTTATTAGAGAAAGATTTTCACACGAAGGCCAAGGAATAAATTTTTTTTAAATAAAGGGCCTATTTTTTATTTTATTGATAATTCACACGAAGGCCAAGGAATGTGTCTTTTTTTTTATTATAAAATGACATCCCAACCCTTAAAATAAACTAAAAAAATATCAATATGCATTAAAATATGGTCTTTTTTTTTCATTATAAAATGACATCCCAACCCTTAAAATATGAACTTTGCAGTGTATATTTCACTGCAATATGAACTTTGCAGTCCATGTTTCACTGCCATGTGAACTTTGCAGTCGATATTTTTAGTGCAAAGTTCATATTGCAGTCCATATTTTACTGCAATGTAAACTTTGCAGTCCATATTTTTAGTGCAAAGTTCATATTGCAGTACATATTTCACTGCAATATGAACTTTGCAGTTCATATTTTATTGCAATATGAACTTTGCAGTCCATATTTTTTTGTGAAAATTTCATAAAAAGGGGTAATTTAGGTAATACATAACATGTTTTTATTAATTAAATGATATTTAAATTTATTCAAATACATTCATTTAAAATATAA
This sequence comes from Lonicera japonica, assembly GCA_021464415.1. Classification (NCBI taxonomy): domain Eukaryota; kingdom Viridiplantae; phylum Streptophyta; class Magnoliopsida; order Dipsacales; family Caprifoliaceae; genus Lonicera; species Lonicera japonica. The sequence continues at coordinate 22,302,171 of CM038470.1, forward strand.
AACAAAATAGGCCTCTTACACTAATTACCAATTAAAAATAGGCCCTTTATTCAAATTACCAATTAAAAATAGGCCCTTCATTCAAAAAAATATTATTCATTGGATTTTTGGTAAAAATCAATGTATAATAAGCCCTTCTACCTAATTTCTAGTTTCATAATTTGGTTTTACAATAAGGATACTTTTCATAATATTAATTTATTTTAAGGAAAATGATAAATATTGATAGACAAAAATACCCTACTATATCATTTATTTTAATTATACAAAAGACATATTATTCTCTCTTACATACACATAGTTTAGAGAGAGAAAACAAAGAACAAGAAAAAAGATAAGTTGTCTCACTAATAATCTCACATCTTCCACCACCACCACCACCAACACCACCTGAATCTGAGTGCCGTTCTCATCATCATCATCATCATCATCGTCATCATCGTTGTCTTCGTCTTCGTCTTCTTCTTCCTCTTCCTCTTCTTCTGCTTTCTAGATCTACAATTGTAAAATATATGTAACTTTTGATCGAACCGTTGGATTTGGCTGATTTTTGGATATGTTGTTCGGAAGACAAAGTTATTATATTTACACAAAAAATTAAGATGATCAGAGGTCGTTTTGCTATCGAAATCGACTAATTTCGACAGCCCAGCGAGATTTAAAAACAATATGATCATAACTCTTTTTTTTTTCTTTTATAAACCCTATGTCGATCCATATATATGTATATACATATAAATAAATTGAATGAATGTTGATCTCATCAATTTTGTTGTTCTCTATTTTATAATGGTGCTAAAATCTTTTTAGCACCTTCTAGTTTGTTGTTCAAGTTGCACACCTTCTGGTTGTTGTTCAGAAGGTGCTAAATGCATTTAGCACCTTCTGGTTAACCTTATGGTTGCTGTCCAGAGGGTGCTAAATGTATTTAGCACATTCTGGTTGCTGTCCAAGGGATGCTAAATACATTTAGCACCTTCTGATTGCTGTCTAGGAAATGCTAAATGAATTTAGCACCTTCTAGTTGTGGTGCTAATTACATTTAGCACCCTCTGGTTGCTGTCCAGGGGGTGCTAAATGCATTTAGCACCTTCTGGTTGTGGTCCTAATTTCATTTAGCACCTTCTGATTGCTGTTCAGGGGGTGCTAAATGAATTTAGCACATTCTGATTGCTGTCCAAGGGGTGCTAAATGCATTTAGCACCTTCTGGTGGCAGGGGTATTAGTGTCTTTTTTGTACTGTGTCCTTAATTTACACGGCTAATTTTTAAATGTTCTTTATAATTATATTATTATTATAATGAGCCATTATATCTAATTGCCTCTATATTTAAATTATATTTGGGATTAGTAGTATAAAACATTAAAAACCTTTGGGTCACTTTAATTAAGTAATAAAACTCTGATTTTCATTACGCCCATCTCTTGGCTATCATAAATTTTGTCAGAAACTCCTAAATTTCATTACTAAAAGATTTCATTGGTTGAAGAAACACAATTTTTTGTCGCTACAAAAGTTTTATTTTGTTATGAAAATATATTTTGCCACAAATATTTTACAGTTAAAGGTACATATTTTGTGTTGAAAATATTTCTTGTCGCTATATTTTATCACTAATTGAATAGTTTTCTTAAGATGCACATGTGGTTTAGAAAGCAGTATAGAGTGTCCTCACCATACTAACATCCTTCTTGTTAAGGTTGTATGTGCTACAAGCATTCAATTCTTTTATTTTCTATCCTGGAAGAGCATTGAATAATCGACATAAGTCATGCCATTAATTACAACAAACTAGCTACATGTTGAATTAATAAGGAAAATTACATTTTTCCATAAAACATGTAATTTTAGTGACAAAATATATTTTTATCACAGTATGATTCTTTTAGGGATTTTAATAATATTTGTGTTTCGTCACAAAACAATTTTGATTTTTCTAGTGAAAAAAACCAATATTTATTATAAAAATAGAAAAAATCAAAAAATTAATAATGGTCCACATAATTTTATCACTAAAAAGTAATTTTTTAACTTGCGACCAAATTTAGCGAAAAAAGAGGTGATTTTGGAAAAGGGTGCCCATTAATTAGAGTTGTGCCACCTGGAACAAGAGGGCAAAATTGCAAAAACAGAATGGAGATTAGTTGCAGATAATTGAAAATAGTAGGGTTGTGCAAAAATTGAACCGGACCGAATGAATTGACTGAATCAAATTGAAATATAGGATTTTTTTGGTTTTTAATAATACAACGATCCGGTCTGGTTCGAAATTTAGTGGACCGAATTTAATCGGTCCAAAATTCGATCCTTCCCAAAATATTGCCAAAAAACAAAACCAAACCGGATATATTTATACATATATAATTTTTTTTTAAAAAAATACTCCTTTTAAATATATATATATATATATTTGTTATATTTTGGATTTTGGGGTTACTTTTTTATTTTATTTTGTAGACGGCCACTGTTTTTGTTTATTAGACTTTATGATAAATGGATTGAATTATTGTGAAAAATAAGCCAAATTGACTTAATATATATATATATATATATGCCATTCAAAATTGGTAGAATAAGTGTCAAAAAATTAGTCAACAAGCCCAAATAAAATGGGTCCATTAAAAAAGTCCAGACCAATTGGACCGACCAAAATCAGTCTGTTTAAACTGCTCTAGTCTGGGCAGTCTTAGTTGTTAATTCAGTTCAATCTGCTTCAAAATGTTTTGGAACTGAAGTGACCGGTCCAGCCCCAACACAAGACAAACGGTCTAGTCAACCGAACCGTGCACACCCCGAAAAAATAGAAAAATCATCCAATCTAGGTGGGAATATCCGCAATTCACAAGAAAGTTAGCAGCCCTATTTATTATGGGTGTTCTTACATATATATATACACATTATTAGTATCCTCACCCCTACAAAAATCAAATTTCAAATTAAATTAACCTAAAAAATAGCCTTAAAACCTTTCTTCTCACCCCATATATTGTTTAACAAAAGTCGTCGTTTATTATTTTTGAATAATCTTAAATTGTACCCATTAATTTATTCCCCCCCCCCCCCCCCCCACCAAAAAAAAAAAAAAAAACCCTATGTGTTTACCTTAAAAATATATAAGTTTGCTATAATTTTGCTTCATCTTTTTTTCTTCTTAGTCCACCCTCACCATCGGCAAAATTATTATGGCGATTTTGCGTTATCCTAGATAGGATAGCCAAAGAAACTACATTTCATTAAAACCAATTTTTGTTTCTCATTTCCTATTTTAACGGTATAAAAAATTGCATGGGTCCTTATAACTCCAATTAAAAGTAGCAATATTTGGAATATAACTTAAGATTATTTTTATAGTAATCACTAGTATAATATCTAGATTTATGGATTTAAAGTATTTTTTAATTGCTATTCAATCGATTACATCTTTTTTGATTAAATAATGATTACCCAATTGATCATTAAATTAGTTATACATTTTAATTAAGTATTAAGGATTGAAATTAAATCTACTTTTTTTTTTTCATTTTTTTCTTTTTGAAGATGATTGAAATCTAATGGATAGATGCTTTAAATAGAATTTTACATACTGGTATATACGATGTCGAAATAAAAATTTTGATAGTTAGAACACGTTGTACTAGTGATCAAACGTCCCTTTTTACTTAAAATAAATTTAAGAGATGTTTTTATGAACTAATTTCATAGCAAAAAGTGAATTATTATAACTTGTATTTGATATTTATTTACACAATATATGAGTTCTATTGTTTTTTTTTATGTAGCTCAAATTTAATTGTGTAATTATTTGAGATTAGTAAAATATGAAAAAAAAGTGAAATATTTTTATCAAATATCAATAATTTATCCATTTGAAGGTGTTGTTGGGGTGGGTTTCCGGTGTGTGTGTGTGTGTGGGGGGGGGTTGGGATTCAATTGTCAATGAATTATGAGTTTAGAAAAAACTTTATTATGATAGTATTGAATTTCGTAGATGTGCAAAGCAAAAAATAATTTTGGGTTGGCATATAAAAAACAGGTAATATGTGGTTGGCGTGTATAAAATAAATGGGATGTGTTGAATATTTTTGATAAAAAAAAAAAAATTGTGGGATGAAATACAAGTTTTTTTTTATTAAGTAAGAAGAATATTTTTTAAAATTTATTTAAGATTTTCAAATTTTTCTTTTAAAAGTGACACTAAACCGCCCTCAACTATTATATGTTATCACTTAACCCCTAAAATTATATAAATGCCCTTGTACAAAGTTTGGTAAAAAAACACTAAACCCCCTCAAATTATCATTTTTTGGCACTAAACCCCCCTAAACTATCACAACTTAACACTTTACCCCCTAATTTATAAAAGGTCATTTATTTACAAGGGCATTTATGTAATTTTGGGGGTTAAGTGATAAAATATAATAGTTGAGGGGGGTTTAGTGTCACTTTTAGAAGATGAGAGGGTTTAGTGCAAAAAAATGATAGTTTGAGGGGGTTTATTGTTTTTTACCCTTGTTTTAACACATCAAAAATTAACATTTATATAATAAATTCTGTAAATTTACTCTACTATTAGAGTGAATTAAAAGTTTTTTTTAAAGTAGAGTCACAAAAAAAATTCTCTTACTAGAGTAAAAAGAAAACTCCCCCTTTTTGTCATCTTCCAATTACATGTAAGCGAAAGTTGTGGACAGGAGAGAGACTTGTACCCAATTGGTTAACTAACCAGAACACATCACCCAAAAGGGAGTGGCGGGAAAAAGGAGTCACTTTAGTACAATACTATATTATATTGAATGTATCGCATTAAAAATTCGGTACGTTAAAATTTATTATTATTATTATATTAAATTTTTGGTATATTGAAATATTGGTATGGTATGGTGTAGTACGATATATTACCAAAAGATTAATCTTGAAATTTTTTTTGAAAGTGAACAATCAAAAGTAAGTATTTTTTTGCTAAAACAAAATAATTAAATTATTTTTACTTGCTTTTAATTAAGTTTTTGCAATTAATTGTTCCAAAAACACTAAATCATGTATAAATATTATTGCATTATAAATTATAATCAACATATACACATCTATCAAATACTTGAAAGTCGAATGATTGAAGTTTGATACGATTAAAAAAAATGAAGACAAATATTTGATATTTAAAGTTTAATAGGATTAGCCTTTGATTGATCAAGAAAAGTCGAATGATAGGTGTATAATACTTAGAGGTCGAATGATTGAAATTTAATACGATTAAAAAAAATGAAGACAAATATTTGATATTTAAAGTTTCATAGACAATATGTATTATACACCTTCAAATTCTTCCAAACAATGACCCTTTTATACACCTTCAAATTCTTCGATGGTCTTTTTATACAGCTTCAAAAGTTCAAATTCTTCAATGACCTTTTTTTGACCTTTTTATACAGCTTCAAATTCTTCCAAACAATGACCTTTTTATACACCTTCAAATTCACAATATACTTTCTGGTGGTCACTTTCACAATATACTTTTTTATTTATTGTTGTATATTAAAAGAGAGGAGCACCTTAGTGTGTATAAATGGAATAGCAAATTCACCTTTTTTTTCAAACTAGAAAAAATAATAATAGTTTTCCCACGAACCTACAACATTTATTTTAATAAATATTTGGGTTAACCTATTAATTAAACATCATCACATTATTTTATAAGATTTAATTTTATAACATACTACTAGATTTTGTACACACATGTTACATGTACTATTCAAATATAAGTAATTTAAAATAAAATAAAATGATATGTTGCGGTGCGGTGTGGTGTGCTGTGGTGTGCTGTGGTCAAAAACCTTATAGCTCTTTAATAGTGAGTATTCAAACCCGCTGCTTACATTATTGTGTAAATTTTTTTTTTTTTGTAAAATAAAACTCTAAAACTTTGCAAGAATAGAATTGAAAATTCAAAACCTGACACAACATTCATACTTTTGGTTTTATATAATAGTAAATTAAATATCATGATCGAGGTACAACATGCATTCTACAACTATCTAGAGTGTCACATTTTCTATTACTTTTATAAATAGACATAGTAATGGCTCTTAAGTATGGTTGTATTGAAATTTAGTTCAATTTTAATATACTCCGATTGCATTTTTTTTTTAATTTTTTTTTATTGCATTGATAGAGATTCCGATTAAAATAAATGTATTGCCACTTAAGTTCTACTTGGAATACTTGTGGGATGATAAAATTGATAATAATGAGTAAAATGTAAATAATATGAAAGTGTGTCTTGCTCAGCAAATTTTGCACTGGCTGAAAAATTTTACGAACTCTATATTTGCGATTATTGCGTGCCTATCATTTTCATAGGTAAATAATGGTATGCCGTGATTACATTTTTCTTTATATTTAGTACAATTAAAATTAGGCTAAATTCTTTCATAGATATAACTTAAGTTACTTAGATCAATATTCTATTGTCACACCCAAATTCCGACGTACTTTAGACACTCATGGTGTTTCTATCGATATATATTTTTTTATCCATTCGTGATCCATTCGTGGCGTTTTTAGTATTCATTAAACAGGTGGCTTCTTTTAATTGGCTTGTTGTAATATATGGACATGCGGAATTGTTATCACGGTTACAGCGAATATTTTTTCCTCTTTTCCAATATACGATGTGGCCTTTTTACTTAATTTGATTGATTCTGTTTGCAAAATTTGGTTTGGCCAATGGATTGATTTAATTAACTACGTAGGTTATAATTGCTTGCCCCCCCCGTTGCTGGTACACTGTAATGGTCACGCATCTAATTAAAAGGAAGGCCGCCTTTGTATCAATTTTTCTTTGTTCTTTAGTTTTTTCATTCACCAAAAAAACAGAGCATCTAAAAGAAAGACAAGGCAAGGATATATGAACACAATCCTGCAAACTTTTATTAATGAAACAACAACTAAAAAAGGATACAAATTCCTCAAATTAAGCACACAAACAACAAAACACTCGAAAAAAAAAATCACACCAACAACAAAACACCCAGAAAACAGAGCAAGCAAAATACCCAGAAAAAAGAACAAGTACTTCAATTCCTCTTGAGAAGCTTGAAGTAAAACTTGGCACCGTCCCATGCAAGTCCAATCTCGTCGCCTCTTTTAAGGCCCTTCCTAGCAACGAAATTCTTCATCCAGTTGCTGGTGAGAACGAAATATTTAGTATCAGCCCACTTCTTTAGAAACAACTTATGTGGACTACCATCATCAGCGTCCCAAACCACAAACTCTTTGCCCCTGCCAGTCCTGCACAGCCGAGCATCGTTTTCATCCATTGAAGAGAGAACATATTTCTCCACAGGTTTGATCGACAACAAAAGCCGACTAGACCCATCCACGTCGCTCTTAGTAAGCACTTTCTTGATCTCCCAAGGATCTTTGTACAATGTCAATGCTACCAGATCGCTAAAAGAAGCCATTCCTTACTTCAAAGAAATATATTTGAAGAAAAAAGAGAAGGGAAAATTATATTAGAGGAAAACCAGAAGTGCGTAGGCTTATAACACTGCCACTGCCACTTGAATAGAGCGAGTGTTATAAATAGCCGGCCTCAAATAGTGAGAGGATCGAAAGAATTGTGGATACATAAAAATTAATCCAATGAGACGAAAAGTTTGAAAAGATTGAGCCATGAGACTTGCGTATCTAACAATATATCATTGTTTGGAGGAATTTGAAGGTGTATAAAAAGGTCATTCATTGTATGGAAGAATTTGAAGGTGTATAAAAAGGTCATAAAAAGGTCATTGAAGAATTTGAAGGTGTATAAAAAGATCACCGTTTGGAAGAATTAGGTGTATAAAAAGGTCGTTGTTTTGCTTTTAGAAATAGAGGGATGGAATCTTTGTAATTTGTAAATATAAAGACATGGTTGGACTTTAATATAAGTGGATATGTTAGGCTTCAAAAATTAGAGGGAGCAGCATGCATGTAAATTTTACAAAAAAAGAGATCTTAAGATAAGTGCTTATAATTTTAAAAGTTTTAGAGTGTTTCTAATTGGTAGATAAATTTGAAAAATTAACTCTACTAAACAAATTTTCTAAAGCTAAACTCTGGCTTAAGTCAAGCTAGTCCTCTGCAACATCAGCCATTGGTTATTAATGGAACGAATTTTAACTTACGGCAACCGTATGGGTTATCTAGGTAAAGGCACTCACTGAAAAAGTGAATAAAATAACGATGATCAACATTCTATTTTTCTTTGCCAGTTTGATTTGCATATATAATTTTGTGTGAAGAATGTTTTAATTTACCCATAATTTTTTTTTTGTTTAAATATTCAAAACAATATGTTATTCTGATACGAGCAATTAGGGGGTTACATATTGAGGAGCATAACATTTGATGCTTTAACAATTTTTTTAGAAAAAAGGTTTAACTATTCTATTGACATGCACTATTTTTTTATTTTTAATTACTGACTAAAATATTAAACTCAAATTAATAATAATTAACAACTCTAAATCAATTAAACTCAAATTAATTGTTAACCTCATTAATTAAAAACTATTTTCTTCTTCTTCATCTTCATCATCATCATTAACATTCCTATCCACCACCAACTCTACTACCGCCACCACCACTATCCAAATCATCATCCATTTCCAACAAAAGTATGATACTTATATTTTTCTTACTCCTTTATATTTCATTTCATTCATAAATCATTTGATAAGAAAAATAAAAATATAGGGTACAAAAAATATATGTTTACTCGGTTCTTAGGAACTGAATGATGTTCATCATACTCAGACCAAAAGAACCGATTGAAGCGCACTTCACTTGGTTCTAAGGAACCGAGTTAAGCTTTGGTTCATTTTTCCAATTTCACTCGGTTCTTTAGGATCAAGTGACATATAATTTACTCAGTTCCTTTAGGCCGAGTAGGATGAACCTTCATCCATGGTAAAATTAAGTAAACCTTCATAATCATCCCTTTAAATAATCTCTCTCTGTCTCTCTCGCAAGGAAATGGGTTTAGAGGGGATTTTGGGAAAAAAATGTTAAATGGGGGGTCCGAAATGACGTCGTCACACTTAACATAAAAATCATTTACAACTTGGGTGACAAGATCAATATGTAAATCTAACTTTTCCATGAGTAATGAACTAATATTTTAAGGGATAATGGGAGAAAAACCCTTATAAAATCATATTTCTATGAGAGGACCATGATAAGATATTTAATACGATAAGGGCACATTTTATTACTATAAATAATAAAACTATAAAATTAGAATTAATTACATGAGATTTGGCATATGTACCCATATCAATATATATCATATATATATATATATATATTGGGATATTAAAAATAGGGCTTGCATGAAAAGGTTTTCTACAAAAGAACTAGAGAATAATATTTTTTGTAAATTAAAGGCCCATATTTGACCAAACTCCAAAATGAGTGCAAAGTTAATTTTGCAGTAGATTTTTAATTTTTTTTATGAAATCATGCAAGATTAAGTGTGGGAAAATTTTGACTTTGCACCCCATGTTTTACCCCCTAATTTGAGTTTGCACCCCATATTTTATTTTCTTTAACTTTTGACCCCTCCGTTAGTAGCTTCAATTAGTTAATGTCAAAACACCTTTTTCTTGACTAAAATACCCATTTAGCTTCTCAATCTATATTTAATTTTTATTTGTATTTTCGCCCCATATTTAAAAAGATAATATAGAGAGGGTCATCAATAAAATGTGATATATTTGTGCATGTCTACATAAGAAAATGTATCACAAGACACGTGTACAAGAATTGATCTAGCAAAGTGAGCGGACAGTTGCCCTCGAAAGATGTGATAATTCCTACTACTATGTTATTATTTAACTAAAAAAATGGTGATACCTAACCTCTCTTCCCTTCTCTCTCTACCTCTAAACTTCTATATTTCTTTTTCTTCTCCCCCTTTCTCCTTCCATGGAGGATTTACAATTGTTCTTGAATCATAACAATAAACCAAACCTCTTACTTTCTCCCTTACATTTCATATTGATTGTTCATAAACTAATAGAGAGAGAAAATGGGTTTATGATGGCAGTAGTTTTCTTTTTTCTATGAAAAATAGTATTTTAAATTTCATTTACAAAAAAACTATAAAGACCAGTACTCATGGATCCAAGGATTTTTACAGAGCCCAACCGGGCCAAGGACGTGAATTGGAATAAAACCTTGCGCTGATACCATGTAATCGGATATTATGAAGCGATATATTCGAGTCCCTACCGTACGAGAAATTTGTTAGCTGATAGGAGTTTTAGTTTTTCTGGTTTCTTGTTTTCTAATTTTATGTTTATCTAGTTTGTTAAATAAAGTCCTATTCTTTAGGGACTTGCAGATAAGGTTTAGTTTGTTTTCCTTTCAATTAGCCACCACGTTATAGGCCATGTAAAACGTGGTTTCTATTACTGCTTTGAGTATTTTCTTTTGTAAGGCTATAAAGCCAACTGTTTGCATGGAATTCAACAAGGTTTTTTTTCTCTCAGTAAAACCAATTTTAGTGCAGCCTTATTTTTGTACTCAACAATTGGTATCAGAGCGACATCACAAGGGCCTGGTTGTGAGTGTGTGAGAAAGAAACGGTAGTGAGTGTGTGTGGAAAGAAACTGCAAATTTCTTTCAGTGTGAAGGAGTTGAGAAAAATGGCAGAGAGCAGTAATGGTCGATTTGTGCAAGCTGCTATCCCCAAATTCGATGGTCATTATGACCATTGGGCGAAGCTAATGGAGAATTTTCTCCGCTCGAAAGAATATTGGTGTATTATTGAAGCTGAGATCTGTACAGTGGCAGATGGAGCAATGCTTACAGATGCATAACTCAAAACGATCGAGGAACAAAAGTTGAAGGATTTAAAGGCAAAGAAATACCTTTATCAAGCCATTGATCGAGATATCCTGGAAACAATCCTTAACACCGACACGGCCAAACAGATTTGGGATTCAATGAAGCAGAAGTTCCAAGGTTCAATAAGGGTCAAGAGAGCACAGTTGCAGGTCTTGCGTAGAGATTTTGAAGTGCTCAGGATGAAGGAGGGAGAGACTGTTAATGCCTTTTTCGCTCGTACGCTAACCATAGCCAACAAAATGAAGGCATGTGGTGAGAGTATGCGTGAAAATGTCATCACAGAGAAGATTTTGAGATCCATGGTTTCGAAGTTTAATTATGTAGTGTGCTCGATTGAGGAATCCAATAACTTAGAAACAATGACGATCGATGAATTGCAGAGCAGTCTCCTCGCTCATGAACAAATAATGAGAGGCCACGTAGAAGAGGAACAAGTATTGAAGGTCAATCATGAGGATAGAGCAGGAAGAGGAAGAGGTAGAGCTCTTTCTAGAGGAGGCCGAGGCAGAGGGAGAGGGAGACAGTCCTTCAATAAAGCTATGATTGAATGCTATAAATGTCACAAGTTAGGACACTATCAATACGAATGTCCTGACTGGGAGGAAAAGGCAAATTATGCTGAATTAAATGAAGAAGATGAGCTTCTTTTAATGTCACATGTCGATTTCAATCAAGCTAAGCGGGAAGAAGTATGGTTTCTAGATTCGGGTTGTAGTAACCATATGAGCGAAAACATGGAGTGGTTCTCGGAGCTAGATGAAAGCTTTAGGCAGACCGTGAAGCTTGGCAACAACAGTAGAATGACTATGGTGGGAAAAGGTTGTGTTCGTCTACGAACAAATGGATTTGCTTAGGTAATTTCAAATGTTTATTACATTCCTGAACTTAAGAACAATTTATTGAGCATAGGGCAGCTTCAAGAAAAAGGTTTAGCTATTTTGATTCAGCATGGAAAGTGTAAGGTCTATCATCCTGGGAAAGGATTAATTATGGAGACAGATATGAGTGGAAATAGAATGTTCTTCTTGTTTGCTACTATGATATCGAAAACCTCTTCATGTTTTCAGACCGTGTCAGAGAACGAGTCTCATCTTTGGCACTGTCGTTTCGGTCATTTAAGCTATAAAGGACTGAGGACACTTTCTTATAAGAAGATGGTGAATGGACTGCCCACTCTCAAGGCTCCGAAGAAATTATGTGTTGATTGCTTAGCAGGCAAACAACACAGAGATTCTACGCCTAAAAGGAGTTTGTGGAAAACATCAAAAACAACTTCAACTCGTGCACGCAGATATATGTGGGCCTATCAAACTAGCTTCAAATAGTGACAAGAGGTATATCTTAAGTTTTATAGATGATTTTACTCGTAAAACTTGGATTTATTTTTTACACGAAAAGTCAGAGGCCTTTGCTATGTTTAAAAGTTTTAAAGCCTGTGTTGAAAAAGAAGTTGGTGCATATATTACTTGTTTGAGAACAGATAGAGGTGGGGAGTTCACCTCTAATGAGTTTGGAGAGTTTTGCAAGGCTCAAGGCATAAGGAGACAGTTGACTGCAGCCTACACTCCTCAGCAAAATGGAGTTGCTGAGAGGAAGAACATGACAATAATGAATATGGTACGGTCTATGTTGGTTGAGAAGAAGGTTCCTAAGGTGTTCTGGCCTGAAGCGGTAAAATGGAGTGTACATGTTCTTAATAGGTGTCCTACTGTAGCAGTACAAAATAAAACTCCAGAAGAAGCATGGAGCGGTGTGAAGCCAACAGTGGAGTATTTTCGAATTTTCGGGTGCGTGGCTCATGTTCATATACCGGATCAGAAAAGAATCAAGCTGGATGATAAGAGCAAGAAGTGTGTTTTGTTGGGAGTAAGTGATGAATCGAAGGCCTACAGATTATTTGATCCAGTTTCCAAAAAAGTCATCATTAGTAAAGATGTAGTATTTGAAGAAAAAGAAAATTGGGATTGGGGCAGAAGTGAAGAAGAGTGCAAGCTGGATGTTTTAGAATGGGAAGATGATAAAGATAAGAGTGACACCGAAGAAAATACAGAGGACAATGAAAAAGAGAACAATGGGGTTGATTCAGGAAGCTCGAGTGACAACTCCGATGAAACTAATTCACCTCCTAATGAGCCATGTGAGGATGTTCAAGAAGCTCCAGTTCAAGGGAGGGTTAGAAGGGCACCATTTTGGATGGTTGATTACGAAACTGGTGAAGGTTTGTCAGATGAAGATGGTTTGAATGTAATGATGATAACGGGGGATGATTCACTTACATTCGAGGAGGCTATCAAGAGCAAGAAATGGAGGGATGCAATGGTGGTAGAAATCGAATCAATAGAAAAAAACAAAACTTGGGAGCTGACTAACTTACCAAGTGGAGTGAAGCCGATTGGGGTTAAGTGGGTTTTTAAGACTAAACTTAACGAGAATGGAGAAATAGACAAGTATAAAGCAAGGCTAGTGGCGAAAGGGTATGCGCAGCAATATGGAGTGGATTATACCGAAGTGTTCGCTCCAGTGGCTAGACTTGACACCATTCGTTTGATAATTGCTAAAGCGGCTCAACATAGTTGGGATGTTTTTCAATTAGACGTAAAGAGCGCATTTCTTCACGGTGAGCTCAACGAAGAGGTTTTTGTTCAACAGCCTATTGGATATGTGAAGAAAGGTGAAGAGGGAAAAGTTTACAAGTTGAAGAAAGCGCTATATGGGCTTAAGCAGGCGCCGAGAGCATGGTACAGCAAGATAGAGGCTTACTTTGTTCGAGAAGGTTTCGAAATATGCTTTTGCGAACACACACTGTTTACAAAGTCGAAGGAATGAGGTAAAATTTTAATAGTAAGCCTTTATGTTGATGATTTAATATATACGGGAAATGATAGCAGCATGTGTTGTGAGTTTAAGAACTCAATGATTTTGGAATTTGATATGTCTGACTTGGGAAGAATGAGGTACTTTCTGGGAGTTGAGGTTGTGCAAAGTTCAAATGGAATTTTTGTATGTCAAAGAAGGTATGCTCGTGAAATTCTAACAAGATTTAAAATGGAGAATAGTAATGCAGTGAAAAATCCCATTGTTCCAGGCGTGAAATTGTCAAAAGATGAGGCAGGAACCAAAGTTGATTCAACCATGTTTAAGCAAGTGGTCGGCAGCCTGATGTATCTAACTGCAACTCGACTTGATCTGATGTATGGGGTGAGCTTAATTAGTAGATTCATGTCTTGTCCAAGAGAGACTCATTGGCTTGTAGCAAAACGGATACTAAGGTATTTAAGAGGGACAACTGAGCTAGGCATTTTCTATAAGAAGGGAGGAAGCACAGAGCTTGTGGCATATACTGATAGTGATTTCGCTGGCGATTTGGATGACCGGAGAAGTACCGCTGGTTTTGTGTTCTTTCTTGGTTCTGGAGCAGTGTCGTGGTCTTCTAAGAAACAACCTGTTGTGGCATTATCTACCACTGAGGCCGAGTACATAGCAGCCGCGTAGTGTGCCTGTCACTGCATTTGGGTTAGAAGAGTGCTAGAGAAGCTTGGGCAGAAAGAAGAGGAGAGTACTTTGATTCAATGTGATAACAGCTCTACCATACAATTGTCTAAAAATCCAGTCTTTCATGGCAGAAGTAAACATATTGACATAAGATTCCATTTTCTGAGAAATTTAGTAAAAGATGGAGTTGTGAAGTTGAACTACTGTAATTCTCAGGTTCAAATTGCAGATATAATGACGAAGCCTCTCAAGTTGGAGCAGTTCTTGAGGCTTCGAAGCATGCTGGGAATGACTGAAGCTTCAAAGGTAAACTAAATGCTTCTGCATATAGTTTAAGGGAGGGAATGTTAGCTGATAGGAGTTTTAGTTTTTCTGGTTTCTTGTTTTCTAATTTTATGTTTATCTAGTTTGTTAAATAAAGTCTTATTCTTTAGGGACTTGCAGATAAGGTTTAGCTTGTTTTCCTTTCAATTAGCCACCACGTTATAGGCCATGTAAAACGTGGTTTCTATTACTGCTTTGAGTATTTTCTTTTGTAAGGCTATAAAGCCAACTGTTTGCATGGAATTCAACAAGGTTTTTTTTCTCTCAGTAAAACCAATTTTAGTGCAGCCTTATTTTTGTACTCAACAAAATTTGGAAGTCTCTATCTAAATACTTTTATAATGGAGGTGACGAGTTACAAGTTTTTACATTGAATCAAAAGGCATTTATAGCTAAACAAAATGGCAGATCTCTCTCTGAGTTTTATGGGGAACTAACAACATAAATTTTCAGTGAATTGGATCATCGTGATAAAGTGGTCATGGAAAGTCCAAATGATATTGAATCTTATAGAAAGTCGATTCGGCATTTGCGAGTTCACATATTTCTTGCCGGGTTAGACAACGAACTTGAACAGATCCGTGGTGAAATCTTACCGAAAGATCCTTTTCCAGAATTAGAAGAAACCTATGCACGAGTTCGTCAAGAAGACGTCAGGCGAAAAACTATGAACAGTGATGCTAATACCGATGCTGCGGCTATAATAGCTTGCAACCTTGTCTTACAAAACAACCAAGATCAGCCCCGAAAGAACTCGACTTGGCAAAATCAAGTAAACCAAACTCGTGACTCGCAATCAAAGGATCGAGGAAGTAAGTCTCAATATCCTCCTTCTTCGGTATGTGGACAGACCGGATATTTTAAAAAAGGGTGTTATCAAGTAATTGTCTATTTGGATTGGTAGGATCATTCTCGTGGTGGTCGTTCAAATAATAAGATTGAAGGTGATGGGAAGAAGGCCTCCGGGTTACTTACCACTGCTGAGATACCTGGTAAGGCTTTAAATTCTGCATCTGTTTTGAATAATACATGGATAATTGATTCTGGTGCTACCGATTATATGACATTCGATTCTAGCCCATTATTGTTAATCAATCTTGTCAGAAATCCAACCAAACCTAAACAATGCCCGCTCATCCCAAATCCATTAGCCGCACCGCACACTATTTAAATTTCAGTATTCTGATTTTAAACCCAAAGATACCGTTAACCTCCTCTCTTAGTAAACCTAAATATTTGTTTTATATTTGTATTCAGATCAAATTTTTCCAGTTCTACTCAGTTTTTTTTAGATTTACTCAAATTCTAGTTTTTCTACTCTGGTTTTTTTTCTCAGATTTAGTTTCTACTAAGATTTTCTATTCCAATTTTTTTTTCCTACCCAGATTTTTTATTTTAGATTTTCTACCCAGCCTTTCTACTTCAGATGTTCTACACCGGATCTAGTCATCCTTGTCGGCTCGCCCCGTTCTAGTTTGTCTACTCAGCTTGTTCTTCTCCAAACTCAGAATGCTCTCCAAACCTTCTTGAGTTTGAGGAGGGTTGTTAAATTTTATTTCCTTATTTTCTTATTATTTATTTAGTTATTTCTTTTTCCTTGTTGAATTAGGCTAGTTTCCTTTACCTTATTGAATTAGATTATTTTCCTTTTCCTTGTTAAATTAGTTATTTCCTTTTCTATTATCTTATAAGGCTCTATAAATAGAGTTATCTCTTTATGTAATATTCAATTCACACAATCAGTTTAATAATATTTCTCTCTCTCCTATAATCTTAACATCTCTAACCCAATTTTAACTCTTTTATTATTAATTCAATAGAAATTCTTAGTTTTTAGTGGATGAGTAAGATTTGTTTGACTCTATCATGTAGAGTGATTCATATACTCCAAAGAAATCTAATATGTATTTACGAATTTTGTAACCTGTATAAAGTTATCATTCAATCTCGTTGTAATGTTTGCATTTTATTAATGTTATTTCATTTTTAATTTCAAAAAAATAAATTGCATTTACATATTAATATTTTAAAGGAATTCAACACTAACAACCCCCCCCCCCCCCCCCCCCCCCCCCCCCCCCCCCCATATTAATTATAACAACAAAAATAGCAATATTTACTCCTCTAAATTACATTTAACAGTGAAACTTTTAAAAGTAAACAAATACATGACAGCGCGAAATATAACCACAAAAATCTATTTTTTTTACAATATGGGTAATACATGTTGTCAACCTCCAAAGAAAAATTATTAGATCCGCCCCTGTGTGAGTACACATGCATAAATATATATAACGTATTATACTGAAATATAGTTGTAGTAATATATTTTTAAATTACAATGAAGACTCTCTTTATATTATCTTTTTAAAATATATGGTGTAAAAACACTATTAGAAATTAAATATAAGGTTACAAGACATAAGAGCATTTTGGGCAAGAAAAAAATGACTCAACATCAATTAACAGAAGTCATTAACGGGGGGGGGGGGGGGGGGGTGGAGTCAAAGAAAATAAAATGTGGGGTGAAACTCAAATTTGGGGGCAAAACATGGGGTGCGAAGTCAAAATTTTCCTTAAGTGTGCACTACATATTTTTTAGCATATTATTATAAGTAAGTGTTTAATTGACAGTGCTTTAGAATAATTTTAACAAATTATATATTTAAAACCAATTTATTAATAAAATGCACATAATATTTTTTTCGAAATTATACAAAGTTAAGTTTGTACTTGGTTAAACCTTTAATTTAATACACAATTGATAAACAAGCCCTTATTTTAGAATGATAATGATATCTAGGCTCTTATTTTAAAAAAATATTATTTCTTGTTTTTTTTTTTGCGAAAAATATTGTCACGAAAGATCTTTTACCTCATTTTCAGTATATATACCGTAGATACAAATTGTTTCCTCCTATATACCACGACTTGTTTTGTAATTTTCTAATTACATTTTCGTTTATCTTGATTAGATTTGTTGTATAACACCAAATTTATTTCCTTTTGTTGAAGGTCGTTCGAGCTTTTCATGGTATTCTTGCTTGTCACACAAGTAACTAGAGATCAATCCCCGGCAATGACAATTATATATTTTAAAGTTGTTTGGTTTTTGAATTTAAAGTTGCATTGGCTTTTAACTTTTTAGATGAGATAAAATTGATGAGAGTGAGTTTATGGAGTGTAGGTTTGATATGGAAAGTAAAGAAGAATTTTTTTTTGTTCTTTTTTGTTGTTCAGCTAACGATCTAGCAAATTTTTAAAAGATGTGTACGACATTTGGTTCCTTATAATATGAGACCGATTATAAAGATTACAGTCCCCTCTTTTTGAAAATATAAAAGAATTTTCATTTTTAGGGGTAAATGAAATCAATGGATTTTTTCATGAAATGCAGTAAAAATAATATTTAGAATTAGTGGATAATTTCTACTAAAATATATTCAATTTAAAGGTCAGTAAGATAATCATTTAAATTATCACAGACAAAAATGAATATATATATCGAACACACAACCACTTTATTATTAGTATTAGGAGGATGCCAACAAGGATATAAGATTGTTGGCACATATATATCAATATTTCATTACACCCACTTCCAAATTAAAATTTTTAGTGAAATTTTATTGAAACGATTTACTTATTATAGAAATTATTTTTACTAAATTTAATATAAAAAAATCTGTTTAATATTTTTATTTTTCAAAAGAGAATAGCGTATTTTTTTTAGAGGGATATAGATATAATAAACGTAATGGTTGCGCTGAATATGTAATATGTAACTAGCACTATTCTCCCACTTTATGGATTTAGTGTCATAACTGAAGCCCAGTAAGCTATGTATCATCAAAGCCCATTTCACACTGCAGGATTGGCTAAAGTACCATACGGTCATTCCATATTTCCATATATAGTTTCCGAACAGAGTAATTTTACGTGGATATAAATTCTTAACAATTGATTTAATGATATGTCTTATTTTTATATCCATGTAGTGCCAAATAGGTGACATAAAAATTTACCATGATCTCAATTATCCTCCTTTTGTTTGGTGCACTGAACACTCGATTTTTGAAAGTAAGCTCACAAACAATATTTTGTGAATATTTAATTTTGGGGTGGATGATTGCTTTTGACTCAATTGGAGATGAATTATTTGAAATATCTGTAAGCTAACTCGGACACTTTTACCATTGAATCAAGAAAAGAAAGAAAATTATAATGTTATGCTTACATGTTCAGCTACAATACTATATCTAACTCGGACACTTTTACCATTAAACCAAGAAAAGAAAGAAAATTATAATATTATGCTTACATGTTTAGCTACAATACATTCAATACACGACACATATTCAACCCAATTATATATATTTTTCATTAAAACGATAAAATTTTAAGGTTTGACATTTTTGTCGTTTCTTAAATTGCCTTTATGGAAGAGTACACCTTTTTTATTAAACACTCACGGAAAAATACTAGAGGTATTATGTACTTTGCTTCAAGCATTTTAAGATTGCTACTTTTTGCTCATTGATTTCAAAAGTTTAATTAATTATTATTATGTTTGCTTGCTTTTCTTTCATTTACCTGGGATTTAACCAAGCTATGAGTGGCTAAATCCATTGTTAAGAGTTAAGATGAACTTTTAATATTTTAAGCTTCTTTTTAGGACAAATTAAATATATCCTTTGATACCTATTAATCCTTGATTTAAAGTTTGAACAGAAAACATACCCCTTATAATTTTATTTTATTTTATTTGCACCATAGTAGTTTGAAAGAATATCCAACTTTATTTAGGAGTACGTATCTATTAAGAAGTTATCAATAATTGGAGGTGCTTGATTTTCTTGCTTTAAAATAGAGAAGAAACAAAGTTAAAAAAAACGAGAAGCTTCCCCATTTCAAAGGGAAACACAAAGTAAATCTGGAAAAAAAGAAAATGCAGGTAAGTTTTAATATTATTACTAGACATTCACTGATTCACGCACTTGTGATGTGTATGAACACTTATTTTTTTCACGTGAATATATAAGTTAAAATGAAAATTACTCAATGAATGAAGAATAAGTCCAATGGTCAAATTCCTTTCAAGTTTCATCTAACGAAGAGCACTGAAATTTAGTGAAAATGCATCGTTTAGCAAATTTCCAGAGGTTACCGATTTCGTGGATATGTATGGCATGTGACCTTTACAGTCTAATACTGCATGCTAAAACTAGAACTGTCTCAGTGTTAAAGGGGAGCGCAAAATAGAGTGTCTACACATATATTTATATACGTTACATGAACAAAATAATACAAGGACCATGACTCTCGGAAGTTCTTAGTTTACACAGACATATTACTTTTATTACATTCCTCAAAATTTGGGAGTTAGGCTCCGTTTGATAGGAATATAAAAAATTATAAGAAAAACAACTAATTTGGGTGAAAAAATAGAAAATAAGTTAAGGGATGTGGTGAAACACTCTCTGTTTTCTTAATTTATTTTTCAATTTCTCACAAAAATACAATGTTTTCTTAACTATTTTTCATCTTGTTATCAACAGAGTTTTAGAATATATTTTTGTGTTCACCACAAAAACTACGACGTCCAGCTATGAATTTATCTATTCTACCGACATTTCATCCAATATTGTGCCAGGTTTAATTGTTATGTTCGATTCAATGTTGTTTGGTACTTAATTTGAGACAATTTTGTGATTAGTGCTGGTATTAAAATGTATGCGTGCGTGTTTATTTTTTAGTTAAAGTTCAGAAGTAATATACTGTTTTCTTTTTTTTCTTTTTTGAGATATAATAAACTATTTTTTTATGTATAGATTTCGTGACAACGTAGGATTTTAGTTCACTCATGTAAAACAGCAACAAATCGAAATTCACTATAATAATATATAAACACATGCTTATATATATATGTATATATCCGCTTTAAAAGCAACATAAAGATCTATTATTTTGTATTATTATCGGTGTCCAATTGATTTGATATTGAACATTAGTTACTAAAATAAGATTTTTTTATATAACTAGAGTAGTTTTAGAAGATATTTTAGTGAATGGGGTGGTTTTGAACTTATTTGGAGAAAATGGGTAAAATATAAAAATGAAATTGGCAATAGCGATTTTAAGCCTAAAATTGTTATTCACTCTAACGCTTTAAAAAAATAAAAATAAAATAAAAATTCTTCAACATAAAATCGCCAATAGCACTAGGCTAAAAAGCTATTTTACATGTAAAATCGTTAACCTCCCTTCCTCCCTCAAACACGATACAATCACCCCAAAATTCAAAACCCTTAACCATCTTTTGCCCCTCTCGCTCCTCATCGCCGACCACTGGCCTCATCGCCAACTTCCCCCTCTCGCCAACCTTGCCACCTTCTCCATCACGCCACCACCCGCCCTCACCCACTTGCCGTCGCCAAGAGATTTTCTATATTATTGGCCTAATCTCAAATTTTCTACCGTTTACCACTTGCGTTCGTACCTTTACACTCATGGACGCCTTTATTTTATGTCTATTTGTGATACTTGCTAAATACTTATCACATGCCTATTAAATACAGGTGTTAAATAAAATACTTAAGAAATATCAACGACTCCAGATGCACAGTTGCAAATGAAAACTGATTGAAATTATTGGTTTTATTACGTGTTTCTTAAATTGTATTGCATCTTCCTCTTTTTTATGTTCATCAAACAGATGTAAATGCTTCTTCATCTAATGCATGACAGATAAGTTTATGTTCTTTTTAAATCTCAATTATGTGTAATGGGTTTATCTAAATGTTAATACTTCGTGTAACTTTTTATAGTTCTGTTTAATTTTAATTATTAAAAAATATTTTGTTATGTGTACTGAACAATTTAATAAAAATTAATCTATATTATAAAATACCATCTTTGACCAAATTTTTTTTTAAAAAATATAAGAATCTAATGGATAAAAATACACATATTATAGTAGGCATTGGTTGTACAACATTGGATAAATTTTATACACACATCAAGATGTCAAATTAAAGATAAAACACTCACACTAGTAATTTTGTTTGTAATTTAAATGGCATAACTTTCAATGAAAAATTCAAATTTTAATAAAAATTATATATTTAAAATCTATTAATCAATATCAATTAAAAAAGATCTATTGTGGCTATATGATTATGTAAAAAAGATCAAGAAAAATTATTGAGTAACAATTAATGATGTATTTTATGTGTTTGTACATTATTTGTCATCTCAGTTTGTGTGTTCACAGCACATCATTCCAATTTTTTGGACCATTTAATTTTTAAATCATAGAGATATCAATGCAATTGGATTATTCTCACATCTAGTATTGATCAAGTTTAATTTGTTAAAAAAATATTTTATTATGATTGGAATAAGATATCAAAAAATACGATTAAAAGTGTCTCTAAGAAAATTAAAACAAGGGAGTCCAATCATGTTTATTTTAGCTTTTTTGGCATGAAGATTGAATATATGTTTTAGTTGTTTAATATATACTTATTGAAATCCACCGATTCAGATCGATCACACATTATTCTTTTTTTATCCTATTGACCAGATTTTATTTATTTCACCGTGCTAGATGGTACGAGTATACCCTAATATAACATAAAATATATGAATATTACAAAAAAATAACAAAGTTATATAGAAAACAAATTTAATAAAGTTAAAAAAATCAAATATTTAAGAAACATTATAGAGAATAACAAACAACGTTATATTGAAATCAAATATGTACACATCTTCTTAGTACATGCTACACATGCATACATTAGTATTTCAAAAATATTCATAACATATGAGGATAATTAAAATAAAAAACAAATTTAAAATACAAATCATAATTCCAAAAAAATCGAACAAATCAACTAAATTATATAATAAAGAAGAAAGATATGAAGAAAAAAAATTACACGAAAAGCAAGCAAGCAAAAAAAAAATTCTACTCTTAAAAATGCCAGTGGCATTGGCAATTTTACATGTAAAATCGTTACTGCCAATGGCGATTTTACATGAAAAATTGCCAGTACCACTGGCTTTTTTAAGAGCGTGATTTTTTTTTAAGTCATCAGTCCCATTGGCTTTTTTTTATTAAAATTGCCACTACCATTCACATTTTTACCTTCCACCCTATTTTCTCAAATAAGATAAAAAAAACTACCCTATTTACTAAAAAAGCTTAGAAACTACCCTACTTGAACCAAAATCTCACTAAAATAATATAGAACTTTTCTTTGTAGAATAAAAATATAATAGAGGGAAACAATTATACTCACAGAGGGAAAGAGAGAGAGAAGATCTGACATGCAAATGCTATGAAATCCTTTACAGAGAAAAAAGAGGGAGCAAAGGGAACGTAGAGATTTAAATAAGGATGCAGAATCAATTATTTATAAGAAAATTCTAAAAAGATATCAGGAGAGAAAATTTTGATCATGTAGTTATGTAGAATAAAGAGAACTATTCATGGAAATGTTTAAGAGATATTTATATTAGGGGGATATTTGTCCATCAACATTATCATTTTTCTTAAAATAAATTAATATTATGAAAAATTGTCCTTACTGTAAAATAAAATTATAAAATTATCTCTGTGTGGAAATAATCCAACCACATCTGTCAGGATAATTTAAAAATAGTTTAAAAATTGACCTGATATCGTGAACACTTTTAAAAATGACAGACTGAGATGGCCAATAATGTACGTCCACATAAAGTACTTCTTGGAACAATTTTTTTGTTATATAATTCTATATTCATGATGGATCTTGTTTGATTGATCTTGATTAATATATTTTAAATATTAATTTTTTATTAATTTTCTAATTTTTATTTTATGTTATAGCAATTTTAATGTATACAAAATTATTGGTGTATGAGAGTTTATTGTATATATTTTATTGGTGTGAGTGTTTTAACTTTGATGTGATATCTTAATGTGTGTATACAACTCATCCAAGAGTGTAAAACATATACATACCATAGTATATGTATTTTTAACCATTAAATTCTTATACTCTTTGAAAAAGGTTTTAGTTAAAGATGATGTTTTGTAATATAGACTAAGATATACCCGTGCCAACCGACACGGTAAAATAAATAATATCTGATAACGAAACAAAAAAGAGTTACGTGGGGTGGGGGTGATGTTGGTAGTGAAGGTGGAGATGGTGGTTATGCACGCACGCGCGCGCACACATACACACATATATATAAATAATATTATTTAAAAAATGTTCAATAATTAATATTGAGTTGTGGTTAAAATTCTTTTAAAAAAAATTGAAATGATAAAAATGCCCCTCATGTATGTCCAATTTAACAAAAAAAATAAATGAAAAGAATAAAAAATAACATTCACTAATAATTAAATAGTTAAAATATAATATTTTTAATTTAAAGACCACAATAACATTAGACCAATAATAATAGATTTTTTTTTACAAGAAAAGAGAACTTATATTAAATCAATAGCCAAAATATCTCATAAAAAAGGTGGGGGAACAGACTCCCAATACCTTGTGCCAGACAAAAAATCAACAACCCTTGCTAGGGAATGAGCCGCCTGATTCGCTGAACGATGAACAAAATTGAACGAACAATTCACTAAGGGCCTGTTTGGTTGCGTAAATTATCTAATTTTAGAATTAGTTAATTTTCGATTGAAGAATTGTGAATTTTCTCATTTATGAATAATTCAATTCTAATTCAAGTAGTGTTTGAAAAACTTAAACATGAAATTCCGATTGTTAGAATAAAAACATATTATCTATTGTTCTATTGTTCTATGTTATTTAAAATTTTGTCTAGATGCATCAACATCACATGTAGAAACTAGATCTTCTCAAAAAATAGAGTTGGAATGAATTATCTAATTTTAGAATTAGGCAATTTCAAGTTTTACTTGAAATGACTTAATTTGAGTTTTTGTGAATCAACTTGAATTATCATATTTACAATTGTTCAATTTATACAACCAAACACTAATAAATGAAAATTTTGTACATTGCTTAATTGTAAATTATCTAATTCGCAATTTGATGGACAACCAAACGGACCCTAAGTCCTTAGCCAGAACTTTACAATCTTTAAAACTTAACCCACGTAGGAAGAATCGCACGAGTCTCCTCTAAGAGCATGAATGAGAATAAGCGCAACAGATTCAACAATCACATTCTGCAAGCCTGACTCTTTGATCCAACTGAGTGCTTCGCGGCAGCTCAAAGCTTCTGCAAGCAGAGGATCACACATAGCATGAATAGTTCCGGCCTTTACCCCCACCATGGATCCGAGATCATCCCTGATTAAACACCCAAAATCGATCATATTCCTCGCCTGAAAGGTAGCAACATCTATGTTGCACTTGAAATGATTGGCAGCAGGTTTCACCCACTTGATCGAGCCCTTACTACCCCACCATTAGCAGTAAAAGTTTGGGTGATTTGGGCTGCTTCCCATTGAGATAACACCCTCAAATCATTACTCAAAATATTAACTTTGGGCACATTTTTGTCATTCCACACAACGCTATTCCGACCATTCCACAATGCCCACAGAATCATGGCAGCAAATTTAACATCCTCTATCTCAGGCCGATTACAAACAAAAGACCACTAATCAACAAAGTTGCCAAACAAAGCACTCAAGTCACCAATTGAAATTAAAGACAATACCTTCTTCGCCTTTGGGCAAGAAATTAAAGAATGATAGTCCTCAAACTCCAAATTACAAACCAGGCAAGTGAGAGGCACGTCTACAAGCCTAGAAAGCAATGCTAACTGTGTGGGTAAACACTTCGAACATACCCACCAAATAAAATTACATACTTTAGCGGGGACCCTCAGCTTCCAAACGTGCTTCCAATTGACTAGGCTGTTAGAAACAAACGGAGTGGAACGCAAACCCATTAGAGCTTTGTAACCTGCTTTAACCGAATATTCACCATTTGGCGAACAAAGCCAAAACCATCCATCCGAATTATCATAGTGACTAAGCGGAATCGAAGAAATGAGCTTCAAATCTCTAGAAGAGAAAATATCACGAAGTAAGTCCATATCCTAATCACCGTATAAACCTGTTTTTAGAGAGCTCACGCTACTATCATCAATGCTTTGAGTCGCAGAGGTAGTCAGTGGCGGAGCTAGAAATTTTGTTCAGGTGGGGCAAAAAAAAAATTTGTTCAAGAATTTTTTAAGCCAATATTGAATCAACCACAATAATCAAAAAATAAATATATTAATCTCAATATTAACTTATCAAATAATAATCTAATAAGCAAATCAACCTCAATAACAAAATTTATTATCAATATTTAACAATCTAATAAACAAGTCAACATTAATAAATAATAACCAACAAACAAATATATTAATAAACACCTAAAAGCAAAAATCAACATTAATATGAATATTTAACAATCTAAGAAGCAAATCAATATTAATAAATAATAACCAACAAACAAATATGTTAACAACTTAAGAAGCAAATCAATATTAAAACACTTAAATCTTAATATTCAAAAATAAAAAAAAAAAATAAAAAAAGCGAAAGAGGGCTATAAGATTATAAAAAGACCCTAAACATCACCCACTAATTACAATCACCGGCCCCAAACTTGTGATAGTCATCGCACAAAAGCCCATCTGCCCTCACTCACTAATTTTTTTTTTTACATCACCAAACCCCTTTCTATGTTATCTCAAACAAACCTCCCCATATTCAATAAAATTTTCAAAATAATCCGGGTGGGGCCATGGCTCCGCGAGGTAGAAACATACGGGTTGATAGGGTCGGGCAACCAAGGGTCATGAAATACTCTAACAGCATCCCCATTACCCTCACGACATCTAGCTTTGCTAAGGATTAGCTGCTGGGCAGAGAATACGCTACTCCAAATAATAATAGTTTATTCTTTAATCTTTTACACTTTTTTCTTTTGGTATACAATCTTTTACACTTTAATGGATGACGTCTTAGCTTTACTTGGGCGTGACCCTACAAAATCTTCCACTAACACAAACACCAGTCTATTTCCTCCCATCGGTATTATTTTATTATTTATATACGTCATCTATCTCTCTCTGGCTATTATTCCTAATTCAAACAGTCTTCAGCACTTATCTATCTCTCTCTATTTATTTTTCCTAATTCAAACAGTCTTCTTCTGAATTTTTTTCCCTCAAAGCTAAGTGAGCAGCGGCCCTCGATCTGTTCTTTTAAATTTTTGGCTCTCTCCTTTTTTTCCTTCCATCACTCTCTCTTTGACATGGATAACTGCTCAGCTTCTTCTAGGGCTCCAGTTACTCGGCCAATTATAGCTTCTTATCCGTCCACTAACTTCTATTTGGGGGGTTCTCATGGCGCTCCTGATGATGATAATCTCTCGTTGGCACTGACATTGTACAAAGATCCTTGGAAGATCAAGAAAGTGCTTACTACGAGTGACGTGGACGGGTCTTGTCGGCTTTTGTTGTCGACCAAAGCTGTGGAGAAATATGTTTTCTCTTCAATGGATGAAAACGATGCTCGGCTTTGCAGGACTGGCATTGGCAAAAAGTTTGTGGTTTGGGACGCGGATGAAAGTTTTGCACATACGTTGTTTCTCAGGAAGTGGACTAATACTAAATACTTCGTGCTCACCAGCAACTGGAAGAAGAATTTCGTTACTAGGAAGGGCCTTAAAAAAGGCGACAAGATTGGACTTGCATGGGATGGTGCCAAGTTTTACTTCAAGCTTCTCAACAGGAATTGAAGTACTTGTTTTTCCTGAGTGTTTTGCTTGTTCTGTTTTCTGGGTGTTTTGTTGTTGGTGCAAATTATTTTTTTTCTGAGTGTTTTGTTGTTAGTTTGCTTAATTTGAGGTGTTGTATTCTTGGCTGCTTCCATTCAGTTGTTGTTTCAATAATAAAATTTGCTGGATTGGGACCATCTTTGCCTTTTCTCTCTTTTAGATGCTCATTTTTTTTGTGAAAAAAACTAAAGAACAGAGAAAAATTGAAGCAAAGGCGACCTTCCTTTTAATTAGAGGCGTGACAATCAGTGTACCAGCAACAGGGCAAGCAATTGTAACATATATGGTTAATTAAATCAATCCATCGGACAAACCAAATTTGGACAAACCAAATTTTGCAAACAGAATCAATCAAATTAAGTAAAAAAATAGAGTTATTTGTTATAATAAAGCTGATGGTACATATGGATCTACTTCGGAAGTGGGCAAGTGGCCGGATATCAAAAGGCGATGGTACATATGGATATACCGGGCTTCCAGATCAGCTTTCTCGGTTGCCGTAAGTTAAAATTTGTTGCCAATCATAGATTTTAGGGTAAAAATCACTAAACCCCCTCCAACTATCACTTTTTTGCACTAAACCCCCCCATCTTTTAAAAGTGACACTAAACCCCCCTAAACTATTAGATGTTATCACTTAACCCCCAAAATTACATAAATGCCCTTATATAAAGTTGGGTGAAAAACACTAAACCACCTCAAACTATCACTTTGTGGCATTAAACCCCCTTGAACTATCACAACTTAACACTTTACCCCCTAATTTATAAAAGGACATTTATTTACAAGGGCAATTATGTAATTTTGGGGGTTAAGTGATAACATCTAATAGTTTAGGGGGGTTTAATGTCACTTTTAAAAGATGGGGGAGGGGGGGGGTTTAGTGCAAAAAAGTGATAGTTGGAGAGGGTTTAATGTTTTTTACCCTAGATTTTACCAATCATTAATAACCTTTTCAATTGGTATGTAAGATTAGATTCTGCTTACGGTCGACACATGGGTCTATTAAGTGTTTTTGAGAAAGATTATCCACCAGAATTTGCTCTCTAAGGCTCCGTTTGATAGCAACATGAAAAATGAAAAGAAAAATAACTAATTTAGGTGAGAAGATGGAAAATAAGTTGAGAAATGTGGTGAAATTAACTCTTGTTTTTTGCATTTTTTCATGACAAAATTTTCTTTGGGTGATGGTGGAGAAAATTTTTCCACAAAATATTAAAGGAGGATGGAGGACATATACTCACAAAAATGAGTATGAGATGGAGAAGATCTCACCATATGCCTCAACTTATTTTCCATCTTCTCGCCTAAATTAGTTGTTTTTATTTTCATTTTCCATGTTGCTATCAAACGGAGCCTAAGAATTAAAAGTGAATCTCAGTCCGACTATTTATATACAAACACCCTTTCTTCAAACATCTATGTCATAAGCCCAAGTACCTTGGGTTCTTCTAAATTTTCCCCTCTCCGTTTCTTCAAATATATCAAATTAAGTAACAAGATTTTTATAAAAAATATCTAATTATTAAAAACAGGGGAATTACTATATAATAAGTTCCAATTAAAAAAAGAGATTTGAAATAAAATCCAACTTTAGATTTCTCCTTTTTCATTCCTTGTTTTTTTTTTTTAAATAAATAAGGCAACACACCTAAATTTATTAAAGAAAAAAAAAGTTGAAACTTACGTAAGTCTCGTATCAAAAATCCCTCATCCATCTATTCTAGATAGACCCACTAATTTTTTAAGCAAATAATTCTCGTTAAAATACAAATATTTTCTCTCCTAAACCCAAGATTAGCAAGAAATCAGCACATTTGTTAATCACTTTAGAAATATGCTTGATAAGAGTAATGAAAATGGGTAAGTAAACAGGTGATAGTCCTGATCTCATGCAACCAAAGAGCGGCACTTTTATATGTCAGTACATTAACCTGTAACATGGGAATCAACTTCAGTGTCCAATATTCCTTCTGGAGTAATAATTTGGTGACGTATTACTTTCTCTTTCTTTTGTCCACTTTGTGGACCTACGAAAGGGCCCCACCCCACCCCACGTCACCGATATCATCTTATTCAATTTTTTAGAGTAAGACAATTTACGACTTCCATTTATCTCACTAACATCTTTTACTTAATTTTGAATAGATTTATTTTTAGACACTCTCCTTATATCTCACAAACACCTCCCTCAATTAACATATTTACTTTAAGGTAAAAAAATTAATCCATCAATTTATCCATAGGTAATAAATTAATCACATACTTTAAAACACCTCCCTTATATCTCACTAATACCCCCCACCCCCACATAATTTATTCACCCTTTCCCCACAAACCACATTTACTCTCCCCACAAACTCTCTTCCCAACCAAACCAAGTATTGCATTCAAATTCGGTTCTTTACCATTTTGACTCCAAAAATCAAAATTTCTACATTAAATCCAAGTGCAAGCATTATTGGTTGGTAGTTTGAACATTAAGTAAAAGTTTTGAATATAAGAAGAAAAAACTTGGTGATGGTGAAGAAAGAAGAAGATGGTGATAATGATGACATTCTAAAAAATAATGAAACAAAAAAGCTATGTACATGTTTTTTGGAGTATTAAGATGGATTAAATCTCTCATACATGATCCTACATTTATTTAGAATGAAGAAGATGAATGAAACACACAAAACAGAGTACTTTTTATCATCTGTCCAGACTATATTTGGTTCACATGGGGAGAGTAAATAGTCATTTGCTCTCCGTACGTCAAGAGAGTAAATAGCATATGTTCCCCCACATAAGGAGAGTTTAACTTTAAAATTTTCCAGTGGATTTCCAAGCCAATTTCCCACTTTGGACGATATTATTACATTTACTCTCCCCACATAGGGAGAGTAAATGGCAAATGTTCACCCCACATGAGGAGATTTTAACTTTTAAATTTTTATGTGGGTTTAAAAGCCAGTCTCCCCACTTCAGCCAAATTTATTCCATTTACTCTCCCCACATCAGGAGAGAGAACCGGAAGGAGACGGAGACGGAGACGGAGACGGAGTGGTCGATCGTACGCGAGTTAATCGTTGGGGTGGTCATACGCCGGAGGGAGACGCAGAGGGAGAGGGAACGTAGAGGGTTTTTTTTTATTTGAAGTTTTGTTTTGATTACTTAGGTTATAAAATAATTTTAGTTAAAGTTAGTTATATTTTTAATTACATATTTTATATAAATTACTTAAGGTAGATAGGAGAGGTAAATAGGAGGGTGTTAGTGATAAAAAAAATTATATTTGGGAGGTATTTGTAAGATGAGAGGTGTTAGTAATATAAATAGTGGTTATAAATAGTCTCACTCTTCTTTTACGTGCTACTGCCAAAAGATCACTCTTCTTCTTTCATTCTCAACTTGCGTCTCTTTAACGCTTGAGGACGACTACAAAACAAATTTAAGATTTTGACATCTTTTAATTTTACAAGATTTATCTCTCTAAAAATAAATATAATTTTTTAATTTTCAATGCATAATAATTTACATGTGCAATTAATCAAGTTTTCACCAAAAATATAAATATTAGTTTGAGTTAATTTCCCATTATAAATATACGGTCGTCTGGTTTAGGTGTGCACTAATATGCATACCATTCTATACATACCAGACCTTTAAACTTATTTTTTGGGTGATTTTTTTGATAAAATTTGATGAATTAAATTAATTGAACAAATTAATTGAGTAATGATAATATGTATTTGAAGGATATATTTTAACCATACTATAAATAAAAAAAATTATATAAATGTTTATACATAATTTAATATGCACTATAATTTTTTTTATTTTATTTATTATTACGTAACAGGTGCGGATAAATGTTATTATCACCTTAGATAATAACATGCAAGGGGACATGGCACTTTGTCTTCTCTTTCTCCAATCACTTTTAATAAAGTAACATGCACAAGAAAAGAGAGACTTTTCTTACCTAGCAATTGAAAAGGTTAATGAGTCTTACTCAGCAATTGAAAAGAATAATGAGTGGTAACATATGTGAATCATGTGATTGCCCAATTTTTCTTAGTGTTTTGTTGTTGTTTTGTTGTTGTTGTTGTACTTTTTTCCTATGTAGTGTTTTGTTGTTTGTTGTTTCATCAGTAAAAGTTTAAAATATTATGTTCATTCTTGCCTTGTCTTTCTTTTAGATGTTATGTTTTTTTGTTGAATGAAAAAACTAAAAAACAGAGAAAAATTGATGCAAAGGCGGCCATTCTTTTAAATTCTGCTTACAGTCGACACAGGGAGAACAGGGGTCTATTATGTGTTTTTGAAGAAGATTACCCACCAGAATTTGCTCTCTAAGAGTTAAAAGTGAAACTCAGTCTGGCTATTTATATACAAACACCCTTTCTTCAAGCAGCTATGTCATAAGCCCAAGCACCTTGGGTTCTTCTAAATTTCCCCCTCCTTTTCTTCAAATATATCAAATTAAGTAATAAAATTAAAAAAATTAATTAATTATTAAAAACAGGGAAATTACTATATAATAAGTTTCAATTAAAAAAAAGATTTGAAACAAAATCCTACTTTAGATTTCCCCCTTTTTTTTTTAAAACAAAGAAGGCAACGGCCCTTAAATTTATTATAAAAAAAAAGAAGGTAAAACTTACATATTCAGAAATCTCATATCAAAAATCCCGGCAGTAGGAAACCCAATAATTTTCTAGGCAAACAATTCTTGTTAAAATAAAAATATTTTCTCTCTTTAACGCCAAAATTAACAAGAAAATCAGCACATCTGTTAATCATTCTAAAAATATGCTTGATAAGAGTAATGAAAATGGTGAAGTAAACAGGTGAAGGTTCTGATCTCATATGCTACCGCCTAGAGAATAGCACTTTTATTTGTCAATACATTATTAACCAATAACATGGAATCAACTTGAATGTCCATTCCTTTTGGAGCTAGTAATAATTTGGCAATTGTGGGAGTTGGCCTGTTGGTAGATTACCAAGCCGCAAGTCTGGGTTTGATTGTGAGATCTCCAGGTCGAATCTCGGTACTTGCAGCTATTCATTTGAGCTACGCTCTCTACCGTCTTGTGTGAATTAGTAAAGGTTGAAATGCGCGCAAATTAATCCGAACTTGAATATTGAATATCATTGGGTGATGACCGAGAAAAAAAAATAATAATTTGGTGACGTTTTACTTTTCTCTTTCTTTTGTCCACTTTGTGGGCCTAGGAAAGGGCCCCACTCCACCTCGCTTATATCATCATTCATTCTCTTACGTAAGAAGATCTCTTTTCTTCAACATGCGTCTCTTTAATGCCCCACTTTAGGACTACTACAAAACAAATTTAAGATTTTGACGTCTTTTAAATTTACAAGATTTATGTCTCTAAAAAATATAATTTTTTTTTTGAATTTTCAACGCATAATAATTTACATGTGCTTAATCAAGTTTTCGCCATAAAATATAAATATTAGTTTGAGTTAGTTTTCCATTATATATATACAATTATCTAGTTCAAGTGTGCAATCAATATATGCACATCACTCCATACAGATCAATCTTTTTGAACTACTTTTCGAGTGAATTTTTAAATGGAGTTTGATAAATTAAATTAATTGAGCAAATTGAATTCACATTTTCCTGATAAAGTCCAATTTTTTATTAATTGATTAAAACTGGACGGTCTAGTGAATTATAAATAATTCAATTCACTGGTAAAGCATAATTCAATACTAAAATTTAAAACTATTAAATATAATACATTCGTCTTCTCTAGCTCTCAGGTCCTTCCCCACAACTCTAACCTACATCTTGGGCGTGGCCAGCTTTACTATTGTGTGCTCACTAGACCACACGTAAAATTTAAAATATATTATCTGAACAAAGCATATTTTTAAAATATTTGAAATAATTAATCAATATAATGTAAATGAATTGTTATGCATAATTCAATAGGCTGCTTCAGTTGAACTATTTACAATTCACTAAACCGTACAGTTTCAATCAATTAATAAAAACTTGGACTTCATCAGGAAAATATAAATTTAATTTGCTCAATTAATTGATCATTTATAGTAAATTTCGACATGTTCTTGCCCTATACGAGTGAACTAAACTTTACGTTGTTGTGAAATATATACATAAAATAAGATTATATTATATCTAAAAAAAAGGAGTATATTACTTCTGAAATTTTACTAAAAAGCAAACACGCATACACACATTCTAATACAAGCACTAATCACAAAATCATCTCAAATTAAGTAACAAACAACATTGAATTGAACACAACAGTTAAACCTAGCACAATATTAGATGAAATATTGTAGAATAGATAAATTCATAGCTTGACATCATAATTTTTGTGGTGAACGAAAAAATTAATATATTCTAAGTACCAAATTTTGTGGAATGTATTAAAAGAAATGATAATACGTTTGTGTGTAAAATAAGAAATTTTAAAGGCCTTGGTCCTTGTACTATTGTACGTGTTAAAGTAATGAATATGCAGGGATAGAACTGGCCAGATGGTCCTAGTCTAGTCTAAATTTACTGCTGACCTAGTAGTTATATTATAGAAAAAGGTTTTTGTTATGATAAATTTTAATACTCGCAAATGCACGAATCGGTTAATAATATAGCGTGCAAAAAAAGTCGATCTCATAGAAACTCAAACAGTATATTTTATAATTACCTTTTCAATCTTTCACTAAACTCCGAGTCTAGCTAGAAAAGTTTTATGGTAATCAAACAAATAAAATAAAAAAGGAAAAAAAAAATAAAGCAAAAGTATTGAAAGTAAATTAACTATTATTAAGCAAGATAACAAAATTAATGAATTAATTGACTAAGATTTCGGAATCATATATTTAATATCACCTTCCTAAGTATCCACGCGCGTAAACTCTACTCTTATCTCACAATAATTTGATCTATCGACTCTATTATTTGCGTAAAATAAAATCATTAAAGTGTAATTAATTTCTAAAATTCAATTATAATTCTTCCATGGCCAAACTTATATATAAAGTCAAAACATTCATTATATCCGTCAAAATACACCCTATATCTGCTATTAACAAATCATAAGGTGAATATAACAAAACATAATAAAAATTCAACTTTATTTTTATCAATTAATTGAATAAAATAAATTTCAAATCTTCAAGTCTTCAAAGTAAAAAAAATGAATAAGAAAAAAAAAACATTGAAAAGAAGAGGAAGTGCTCGGCACAAAGCACAGCCCCAATTTGCAATCTATTGCTCCTTTTATAATTGATTGGGGGCTTTAGGGCTTCAATAGATTAGATGGACTGGGGTTTAGTAATGAGCTAGCTTTGCATTTAGTACTTGAACTTGGGCCTTTTAAATGGTTGGGCTTGTTTAATATTAAAAGTAAATATATGAATAGGCCAATAATGACAACGCTTTTGTATTAAAATTGGGATACTAAATAAATAATTATACTAATTTTTGCGCACTGCTCTCTGAAGCAAATTTAACACTATTTTTGGCCAAGAAAACCTTAGAATCTGAGAAAACTTAAAACACAAAAGTTGTAGGTCTTTGAATTTTCTTTCAAACCATATAAAAAACGTCAAAATTTGAGTTATGAGCAAAAAGATATACTCAAAATACCGAACTAATGCTATGATTTCTCATTTACTTTTAAATCTTCTTTTAATCAAAATTTCTTCATTTTAAATTTAATTTGCTGCATTTAAAAGCCAATGTTCTCAAATTATTCACTAGTACCTGAGAAAGCATTAAAAATACAAAATCATCGGGATTAACCGACAGTGTGTCAAAATCATGTGTTGTGTTTTTTTAGCAATTATATCAATCAAGCAATCCCATAAAAGCAATCCACAACACAAGAAATTTACGAAGTATCCCTACTTGTATATGACTAATCATCGGGATTAACCGACAGTGTGTCACAATGATCAAAACAAGATTACAGACTCGATGATTTAAAACAATTGTTTTTCCACAATTTATGCAATAGTGCCGTCAATTTCTTGAACGTAGAATCCAACCGCAGTTGGCATGGATTAGCATTTCTCGCTTTTTTGACTTACCCGTTACTTCCTTTTACGCACTTGATCATAGTCATTCACCCCCGTCTGCGATCTCCCTTATCGCACGTTAGCCACTTTGCTCACTTTGTCTTCAATCACAACCGAAGACACTCTAGTAGGATCATGAACGTTTGGAACTCTAGTTCTTAAATTTAAAGAACAATAGAATATCATATGACATGTAAACAAAATTTAAGTGGTATTTTAAAACTTTCAAAAATTGATTCTAGCGTTTAGATATTTTTCTTGCCTTAAACAGTTCTCTAGAATCATGTATTTTTTACCCTAAATAATGGTTTATATTTATAAAAAATTATTGAGTCAAAATCCTCTTTGAAATAGGTTAAAAATATTAAAAAAATTACTTTTTGCGATAAAAAATACGTGCTAAAAAAATACACACCAAACAAGTCCAGTACCAAAATTTGTACTGGTCTGCAATTGGAATTTCAAATCCATGGGTCACTTTTGTGCTGGACCAGTCCATGTTAAAAGCTTGTACTGGTCTACCATTTGTAAAAATTGTTATTGTTGTTTTTTTAATTTATTTTGCCGTATTAAATCCATTTGTACTCTAATTCAACTCAAATTTCAGAGGAAACTTTATGGAACATGTTAGACTTTAAAAACAAATAAGTTTTCTTAGTAAATTGTATCGACATGACTTTTCAAATTTCAGCAAAATCGGTAAAAGTACTTAAAAATAAATTTGATTCAAAAGACATTTGATTTCTCATTTAAGCTCAACTACCACCTATATTTTGAATCAAACAAATAACCAACTTACCTTAGGTTCTGAATTTGTACAATAAATTCAGTAAGTTTGGCAAGCTTCTATTAATTGTCATATTTTCAAATCTTCAATTCGACTCAAACAATTAGAACGGAAAAAGATTTTGGCACTAGAGTCAAGCCAACTAAAAAGATTTTGCATTTTTTAATTTCGAAGAAAATGAAAAGTATTTTTTTATTAGCAGCAGTTTCAAGGTCAATGAAATAAAAGCATTAGCTATTTTCTTGAGACATAATGTGGATGTTTTTGCTTGGCAACCATATGACATGCCTAGTATTCCTGCGGAAGTTATGTGACATAAGCTCTACATTAGTCTAAATTAAAAACTAGTGAAGCAAAAACCCTGTTAATCAGCTCCAGAGAAAGTTAAAGCAGTTGAAGAAGATGTTCAAGAATTACTTCAAACAAGAGTAATCAAAGAAGCAGAGTTCCGAGAGTGGATATCAAATCCCGTGCTGGTTTGAAAGAACAACGACAAATGAAGGCTATGTATAGACTTCACAAATTTAAACAAAACTTGTTTGAAAGATAGCTTCCCCTTGCTGAAGATAAATTAGCTGGTTGATTAAGTAGCCAATCACGAAAGGTTGAGTTTCCTGGAGACTTATTTAGGATATCATCAAATTCCCATCTTTGGGTCTTATATAACCACCATAAGAATATATTGTTACAAAGTCATGCCATTCGGGTTGAAAAATGCTGTGGCAACCTACTAGAAACTTGTAACCAAAATGTTTAAAGAAGAAATTAGTAAGTCTATGGAGGTATATGTTGATGATATGTAAATTAAAAGCAAGAAGGCAGCTGACCATATCAGGAATTTGAGGAAAGCTTTTGAAATTATGAGGCATTTTAAGATGAAGCTTAATGTTGCTAAGTGTGCATTCAGGGTCAGGTCAGGAAAATTCTTAGGGTTTATGGTCAATCATCAGGGGCATTGAGGCAAATTGAAAGAACATTCAAGCAATCCTCGACGTCTAGAAGTCGACTAGCCTAAAAGAGCT
Source organism: Lonicera japonica (assembly GCA_021464415.1). NCBI lineage: Eukaryota > Viridiplantae > Streptophyta > Magnoliopsida > Dipsacales > Caprifoliaceae > Lonicera > Lonicera japonica. The sequence goes on from CM038470.1 coordinate 22,339,571, forward strand.
GTAAAAACTCATAGGTATAATTGCTACTTTAAGTCGCTTTATTTTTAAGGGTTCAGAGATGCATGCCACTATTTAAAGCATTTAAAAGAACTAAAGAATTTGTATGGATTGAAGAATGTGAGAAAATTCTGACTGAGCTAAAAGAATACTTGAGTAGCCCACCTCTAATATTAATCTTTGAACCCCATGAACAACTTTATTTGTATTTAGCCTCCTTTAACTAGGCAATAAGTTGTGCCCTAATTAGGAAGCATGAAAATATTTAGAAGCTTGTGTATTATACTAGTGAATGTTTAATATGGTCATAATTGAATTATTTGCCTTTGGAGAAATTTGTAGTAGCACTAATAACAGTTTTAAGAAATGTTAGGCATTACTTTGATGCGCATAGAATCAAAGTAGTGATCCCAAGCCTAATCAAGGCTATACTAAAAAAGATAGATTTATTAGGAAGAATGGAGAAATGGTTGGTTGAATTGGGCGTTGAAAAAATTGACTTAACGTCTTCATTGAGCACTGTATAACTTTCATTCCATAAAAAAAAATTCTACCTCTTTTGCCTAATTATAGAGCTCTCTTTTTGTGAATCTTGATTGAAAATAAAGTCCCAATTTCTTTTCCTTTTTAGTGCCATCTTTTAATGTTCTTTGTTGTAAATCTTGAGAAAAATGAGTGAAAAGGTAGCTTTAGATAAAAAAAAAATGTAATTATCATTGTATCATTTGTAGGAAGTAGGAAAAAGTTGTATGAACACTGATGCAGAAGAGATGTAAAGCTATTCTCTTACATGCAAATGAATTGTAGAATTTGTTCTCTTTAGACAACATAGTTTTCTATTGTGAGTGCAAGTGAAAGAAAATTAAAAGAATCGAGAGTTTTCAAGGGCAAATTTTACTCATGTGTTCCTAACAATTAGTATCAAAGTAGACATCTACCACGCATTCAACGTGATGTGGTGCGGTTGAACAATGCCAAGGAGAGTCCCATAAGGAAGGAAATCAAGGAATGAGCTATTTGAGTGGTTAAAAATAAAAGAGAAAGGGAGGGACGGGCTTGAACTAGCGTGCTTTTTATAAATACTTACACTTTCAATGACTTGCATTTAAGCTCAAATCTTTTTTATACAGAAGTATTATGACCACATGTTAACTTTTATCTTTTTAAATTTTTTTAATATGAGATATAACTCGACTAAAACAAAAACAAAAGAAAAAAAAGACTTTAATAATTCAAACAAGAATTAAACACTTAAATCTTCCCACCCAATTACTAATACTAGCTAGTATTATCACTATTCTACAAGTCTATTGACACAGATCGAGTCACCAACCTTGTTCCTACTGTCCAAATTAACAATCCATTCTTCACTTTGTACTTTTTAAGAAAACACTTTCAACCTCATAAATGGTTATAAATGCAATTTATTTGTTATATTAAGATTTGGTAGGTTCATTGTATTCTAAAATCATTTGAATCATCTAGAAACTAACATTTCATTTAAGATGTAATCATACAAGACAACTATTTTATGCATCACTTATAAGTTAATATGTAGTATAGAGCTTAATTTTTGCGTCATATATATGGTAAGTGTTCTTGCTTGTAACACGGGTGACTCGGGTTCAATCCATGCCAATGGCAATTATATATTTTAAAGTGGTTCGGTTTTTGAATTTAAAGTTGTGGCTTTTTAACCTTTTAGATTTATATAAAGTTGATGAGAGGGAGTGTGGAGTTTAGGTTTGATATGGGAAGAAGAGAAGAATTTTTCTTTTTATTCTTTTTTGTTTTTTAGCTAACGATCTATTAAATTTTTAAAAGAAGATGTGTATGACATTTGGTTCCTTACACTATGAGACTGATTTTAAAGACGACGGTCCTTTTTCTAAAAAAATGAAAGACATTTTATTTCTAGGGGTAAAAGAAATCAATGGATTTTTTCATGAAATGTCATAAAGATGATATTTAGAATTAGTTGGTTATCTCTACCAAAATAGATTCAACTGAAAAGTTATGAAGATAATCCTCTAAATTTTTAATGGACAAAAGTGAACACATATATTGAACAAACGACCTCTTTATTATAAGGTTTAGGAGGATGTCAACCAGGATGTTAGATTGTGGGCTTTAAAGTTGAGGCTTTTTAAGATTAGATAAAGTTGATAAGAGGGATATAGATATAGATAAACCTAATGGTTGGGCTGAGTTTGAAATATGTAACCAGGGCATTCTCCCACTTGATGGATTTAATGTCAATGCCCAATAAGCCATGAATCACCAAAGCCCAATTAACACTACCCGATTGGCTAAAGTACCATACGGTCATTCCGGATATACTTTTCAAACCGTTACAGTAGCGTCAAATAGGTGACATAAATTTTTTCCATGATCTCAATTATTCTCCTTTTGTTTTGAGCACTAAAAACGAGATTTTGAAAATAAGCTCATAATCAATGTTTTGTGGATGGCTGACTACCTATAACTTAATTGGAGAGAAATTATTTGAGATGCGTGCAAGTTGACTCAAACATTTTTACCGTTTAACTAAGAAAAAAAAAAAACTTTCGGTGTTACGCTTACATGTTTAATTACAATGCATTCAATATGCATTACATATTCAACCCAATTATATATATTTTTCATTAAGACGATTCAGTTTTAAGATTTAATATTTTTGTCTTTTATTAAATGCCTTTATGTAAGAGTACACCTTTTTTATTAAACCTATAATGGAACAATACTAGAGGTATTGTGTACTTTGCTTCAAGCATTTTAAGATTGCTACTCTTTGCTCATTATAATTAATTTCAAAACTTTAATTATTATTATTATGTTTGCTTGCTTTTCTTTCATTTACTTGGGATTTAACCAAGCTATGAGTGGCTAAATCCATTGTTAAGATTAACTCTTAGTATTTTAAGCTTCTTTTTAGGACAAATTAAATATATCCTTTGATACCTATTAATCCTTGATTTAAAGTTTGAACAGAGAACATACCCCTTATAATTTTATTTTTTTTGCACCATAGTAGTTTGAAAGAATATCCAACTTTATTTAGGAGTACGTATCTATTAAGAAGTTATCATTAATTGGAGGTGCTTGCTTTTCTTGCTTTAAAATAGAGAAGAAACAAAGAAAAAAAAACGAGAAGCTTCCCCATTTCAAAGGGAAACACAAAGCAAATCTGGAAAAAAATAAAATGCAGATAAAGTTTTAATATTGTTACTAGACATTCACGCACTTGTGATGTGTATGAACTTTTTTTTTTTTTGCACGTGAATATATAAGTTAACATGAAAACTACTCAATGAAGGAAGATCAAGTCCAATGGTCAAATTCCTTCCAAGTTTCTTCTAATGAAGAGCAATGAAATGTAGTGAAATTCATTGTTGAGCTAATTTCTAGAGGTTAACGGATTTCTTGGATACATATGCAATGTGACTTGTATAGTCTCTATACTACATGTTAAAACTAGAATTGACTCAGTGTTACAGGGGAGCGCGAAATAGAGTGTCTACACAGACACACAGATATATATTACATGAACAAATTAGTACAAGGACCAAGGCTCTTAGAAGTTAGTTTACACAAACATATTACTTTTAATACATTCCACAAAATTTGGGATTTAAGTTCCCCGTTTGATAGGAAAATGGGAAATTATAAGAAAAATAACTAATTTGGATGAAAAAATGAAAAATAAGTTGAGGGATGTGGTAAGATACTCTCTTTTCTCAACTTGTTTTCCAACTTTTCACAAAAATACATTATTTCTCTTAACTATTTTCCCTCTTGTTATCAAATAGAGTCTTACAATATATTTTTATGTTCGCCCTAAAAACTACGACATCTATATAGCTATGAATTTATCTATTCTACCGACATTTCATCCAATATTGAGCCAGCTTTAATTGTTGTGTTCGATTAAATGTTGTTTGGTATCTAATTTGAGACAATTTTGTGATTAGTGGCAGTATTAAAATGTGTGTGCATATTTATTTTTTAGTAAAAGTTCAGAAGTATTATACTCTTTTTCTTTTTTTCTTTTTTAAGATATAATATACTATTTTTCTATGTATATATTTCATGATAACGGAGGGTTTAGTTTACTCGTGTGAGACAACAACAGATCTAAATTCACTACAAGTGATCAAGCTTTTGTCAAGGATGGATGGAAAAAGGGTGAAAAGATCTCTAATAATATATAAACACAAGCTAAATATATTTATATATCCTCTTTGAAAGCAACATAAAGATCTATTATTTTTTATTTGTATCTAGCTTGCTTTGACTTATCAATGTCCAATTGATTTAGACATTAACAATAGTTAGTAAAATAAGATAGATATTTTCTTTCTAGAAACCATACCATTGAATAGAAACCAACCGACTATACACAACAAAGGAATCGTTCTATTTTCAAACTTTATTTTCAGCAACTGTAGATTTATTTTTAAAATTTGATAACTTACCTCTTTCTGATTAGTATTTTCTCCATTGCTTTCAACTTCGTCTTCAACTTTCTCTATCTCACACTCTCTATCTACACTCTCACTACGCATCGCGTACATACACCCTTCAGATCGATCTTGATGAGTTGGTTATCTTCATGAACTCTTAAAAGTGGAAATAAAGATGGAACCAAAAGAATGTGTATTTACTCGGTTGGATGGAATACTTACTTGGATGGATGTTTGGTTAGGGATTTGAGCACGTGAGTTTTGGAATTTTATAGGAGAGCCTAGGTGTTAATGAAGTGGGTTTATAATAAATATGAAATGAGTTACTAAGGGAGTAATTAATTCATGTTATTAATTACTCCTAAAGTAAGTGCCCTTTTTAATAAGGAGTGTTAATGCATGAATTGAGGCCAGTGTGTCATTAGCGTCTTCTATAATAATTTATAAACACATGCTATATATATATATCCTTTTTGTTGAAAGCAACATAAACATCTAATATTTATTATTATTATTATTATTATCTAGCTAGCTTTACTTATCAGTATCCAATTGATTAGACATTGAACACTAGTTATTAAAATAATGTAGAACTTTTCTTTCTAGAAAACACACCATTGAATAGAAACCAAGCGAGGATATACAACAGTCAACAAAGGAATCGTTATATTCTTAAACTTTATTTTTAGCAATTGTTGATTTATTTTCAAAATTTGTTTTCTTTCCCGATATATCTTAAATCATGTGTATTTCTTGTAAGATTGATAGCAAAAAATAAAATCAAATAAAAAATCAAATCGCATCATCTCTATAATAAATAAATGCCTCTTTTTCTCAAGACATAGTCGGAATTATTCCTAAATTAACAAGATAGATATTCCCAAATAAACCTAAATATATTTAAATTCTATTTGGGATCAGGATAAAACATCAAAAACCTTTGGGTCATTTTAATTAAGTAACAAAACTCTGATTTTCATCACGCCCATCTCTTGGCTATCATAAATTTTGTCAAAAAGTCGTAAGTTTCATTATTGAAAGAGTACGTTAGTTGAAGAAAAACACAATTTTTTGTCGCTACAATAGTTTTATTTTAAGAGGAAAATGTGTTTTGTCACAAATATTTTATCGTTAAAAGTACATATTTCATGTTAAAAATACTTTGGTCGCTATATTTAATGACTAATTGAATAATTTGTTATGATAATAAATTGAACCATTACACTTTATAAGTAAATGGAAACCCGCATTGTAAGATGATGGTTGAAAAAGCAGTACAGTAACGTCTACCAATAATATTCAAAGCACACTAAAAGGAGAAAATGGGAAAGGAGATTAGTTGTAGATAACTGAAAATAGGAAAATCATCCGGCCTGGCAGGAACATCCCCAATTGGCAAGAAAGTCAGCAGCTCTATTTATAATTATTCTCCCTATATGTGTACGTGAGACATAATTATTCTCCCTATATGAAGAATAGTGCACCAAGGGTACCCAGTTTGTCCCCTCAACACCACCATCCCCACATTTCCTAATCTCTCCGACCATAGCTGGAGCCCCAGACACCATGTTTAATTGAGTCCTATAAAATTCACCATGTTATTAAAGAGTAATTAAAATATGGTAGTAATTCTTTTTTAAATAAAAAATTCTTGAAAAACGCAAAAGGTAGACATAAAAATAAAAATAAGACTTAAAACTTTTTAGAATGGTGAAATTAAAAATGAGGGTGGTATTTATTTAATTTTTTTTTTCTTAAAGGGGTGTAATTTAATAATTTTTACTGTTCATTTTTCTATGAGCGTTAATTAATTTATTTTTTATTTAAAGTTGAAATTAATTTTGTTATTTAAAGTTTGTTTTCTAGGAACATTAATTAAAGAATTTTTTTTTTTGGGGGAGGGGAAGCAATGTTTTAAGTACAAAGTCATTATGCATAATTGAGTATAATCATAGGAATAGGATTAATTAAATGGGTACCCAATTAGCCACATTAGCAGGAGAATAAGTATAATTATTTTGACAATAATATTATAAATTAAATAACTAATATGTGGGGTTTGTTGGTTTGACAAGAGATTGCACACACGTTGGGAAATTTAATATTAATTACAAAAGTTGCAAAAATTAAGAAATTAATTTATGTAGGAATTTAGAATCTTGTCATTAAAAAGTATTATTATGCAAATTTTTAATGAAGAGGCGATTTTACTGCCCCTAATTCTTGTTTGCATTTGAATGTTAATGTTTTCTATACTAATGCTATCTCAAAATAAATAAATAAATTTGTTTACCCCAACAATTGCCGTCATAATGATGTAAATATATAGATATCGTCATAGGGCGAAGGTTGTTAACTATACTTAAAAATATGTCAGCTAAAGATAGAGAATATCTAGAAAATTAAAGTGAAAGAGGGAGAGAGAGTTTAATATTTATTATCAATTATATATTACCCTTAATGGACATGTACCTTTTTTAAAATAAAACAGGAGATTAAATAAGTAACTCAAATCTGAATAGAGTATATTAAAAATAAAATGAGGAGGAGTTTTTATCAACTCCTCTCAACCAGACATAAAAAAAGTCACTTCAACAAGGCTATGAGCAATTACATTTACTAATCAATGTATAAACACAATTTTACACGACTCAATATTTTTAGCAATGATTTTACAACCATCAATTAAAAGACCCAACAAGAAACAATTTTCACTTATATATGCTATGGAAAGCTTATACAAAACCTTGAGAATTAGATTCTAAAATAATACTACCAGCTTGTCTCCTTTTCAACCAATTTAAAGCTTTTCTAACTCCATATGCTTCTGCCATTTGAAATATATGATTACTCTAATACTTTTGCTTTTGAAAAAGATTACCCAATTAGCTTAGAGTGTCACTTTTGCTTTTGCTTGCTATGATTAGTTAGTCTTCCGAGCTAACTTTATTATTTTCCAAACAGTCAACATATATATATATATTTATTTTAATGAGAGATTCTCTTAATTTCCAATATTTAATTTAAAAGGCTAAAAGGTCTTTCTGCTGCAGTTAGATTCAATTGGGGTGCATGTACCAATATATTATGTTCTTGTATAAGCTTCTCCTTACCCATTTTGGGTGCAGTAACATATATATATATATATATGGACCTCTTTCTCATTACATGTTTGTTGCTTAACTAATGGTTATATCCAAATTAAGCAAATAAATTGACAGCACTGCTCATATACATATATATATATAGAGAATATATAGTGGAATGGTAAATAATTTTCACCATATGCTATGGTAGATATTTGTTTAAATTAATACGTTTTTAGGATTCGAGTTAATAATTTAACATTTTAATTATATTTATATGATATTAAAAAAACTAATTATTCAATTTGAGAATTTTTTGAGGACTAAAACTATTTATTTTGATTTTTTAAATAATATAGAGTATTTACTATGGTGTGTGCATGCATACTATATTAAGTTACATCACACCATTATTTATGACAAATTAGTAAGAATATCAAATCCTTATCATATTAATCATTGTATATATAATTAATATAATAATATTTGACGGATCAGCCCTCGTAAATACAACAAAAATATATAAATTTAGAGAGGTATTTATTATAACTTACGATAGAAAGTACTTACCCTTCTGCTACTATATATATATATATAGATATATAAATATATATATATAAATTGATAGTACTACTCAAAACATGCTTGACTAATGTTTCTTTTAAATTTGGTTTTCGAAATTTATTATTATAAAATAATCCCATGCTTGTTTTTAATTTTCTTTTGTTTAATTTGATTTGTTTGTAAATTTGGTTTTTCTAATTGATTGATTTAACTATTTATGTTACGGTTGTTTGCCCTATTGTTGGTATGTTATAATTGTCACGCTTTTAAAAGGAAGGCTTTTGCATTAATTTTTTATTATATTAACACTCTATGTGTTGGTTATTCTTTATTTATTTTCTGGAAAAAAAAAATTAACCCATCGCATCTAAAAGAAAGACGAAGCAAAGATGGTTACGATCCTACAAATTTTGTTATTGAAACAACAACCTAATGGAAGCAGCCGAATCAATCAGTTAGTGCGTCACACTTCTCTCTCTCTCCAGAAACTTTTTTTGTCTGTTTATCACTCTTCCATTACTTGGGGAGCAATTTTTAGAGATTCATGCACCACTAATTTTTATTTTTTTTTAATAAATCACTTACGACGTCAGAAGACATGCATCACTTCGACGTCACACGTACACTTCTCTCGCTCTCTCTACAAATATTTTTTCAATCTTCACCACTATTCCAACTTTTTCTTAGGATATTTTTGGTTTGGATAGGAGTAGAAATTAGGGTATTTCAAGTTTAAATTAAATAAAAAAATTGAATTTTTATTTTAAAATTTTTTAAACTCAAAACTAGAGACGGACTCACAAATGTTTTAAAAAATGAACTAATAATAACGGATAAAAAATAATGGCATTAAAAAATAGTCATCGACTGACAGTTTACTTTGGTTCTTTCGGTTGATATATTATAATTTCTGGAAACACTTTAAGACTGCCACTTACGAATAAATCAGTTAGTGCGTCACACTTCTCTCTCTCTCTCCGGACACTTTTTTTGTCTGTTTATCACTCTTCCATTACTTGGGGCGCAATTTTTAGAGATTCATGCACCACTAAGTTTATTTTATTTTTATTTTTTTTAATAAATCACTTACTACGTCAGAAGACATGCATCACTTCGACGTCACACGTACACTTCTCTCGCTATCTCTACAAACATTTTTCAATCTTCACCGCTATTCCAACTTTTTCTTAGGATATTTTTGGTTTGGATAGGAGTAGAAATTAGGGTATTTCAAGTTTAAATTAAATAAAAAAATTGAATTTTCATTTTAAAATTTTTTAAACTCAAAACTAGAGACGGACTCACAAATTTTTTAAAAAATGAACTAATAATAACGAATAAAAAATAATGACATTAAAAAATAGTCATCGACTAACAGGTTTTTTTTTTTTTTTGAACACATCAAATTTTCCTACACCTAAGGAGAAGGGGGAAAGAAGAGCTGCATTTTGCAGCCGGTGAGACTCGAACTTCGATTGTCCGAGAGTTCGGAAGAAGGACTTACCAGTGGACCACCTCCTCCGCTCATCGACTAACCGTTTACTTTGGTTCTTTCGGTTGATATATTATAATTTCTGGAAACTTTAAGACTGCACTTATGAATAAATCTCTGACTACGTCAGCAGACACACTTCTCTCTCTCTCTCCCGACATATTTTTTTGTCTGTATATCACTCTTCCACTACTTTGGAACAATCTTCAGAGATTCATGCACCACTAATTTTTTATTTTTATTTTTTAATAAATCACTTACTACGTCGATCAGAAGACATGCATCACTTCGACGTCACACGAGACATGCATCACTTCGACGTCACACGTACACTTCTCTCGCTCTCTGTACAAACATTTTTTCAATCGTCACCGCTCTTCCAACTTCTTCTTAAGATATTTTTGGTTTGGATAAGAGTGGAAATTAGAGTATCTCAAATTTAAATTAAATAAGAAAATTGAGTTTTGATTTTTAAATTTTTAAATTTTTAAATTTTTAAACTCAAAATTAGAGGCGAATATATTCAAGAATTTTTCGAGAAGTTGATTAATAGTAACAGATAAAAAATATCATAAAAAAATAACGAAAGTTAACTATATATTGAAAAATAAAAATTAATAGCATAATTTAAATATTTAAGTTCATACGTAACGAAAAATATTTAACAAAGTTAAGTTCAACGAGATTTTAATGATTTAAATTCATATATTACAAACTCTAACTAATATATATTTGAGATGGGCTAAGGGATTGGCTTAAACTTTTTTTTTATTAGTACTAATATGTTTTTCAAAATTTTTCCTGTGTTGAAGCCCGCCTTATCCGCCCTAGGTCCGCTCCTGCTCAAAATCAAACTATACTTTTTGGTTTGACTTTATTCGGTTATATATATATTTTTTAATTAATTTAACATAACAATATAATATTAATAGTAATGTATGATTGGTTCCAATTCAAATTACGTCATTGGTTTTCTAAGAGCAAATATATAGAATTCATGTTCTTTTTTTATTTACTATTTTATTTGCACATGTACAAAGTAAATAATTAAAATGATGAATTATTTTAGTATCATGTATGTGATTAAAAAATTTCTTATCATCATCTATGTTAATTTGATATAAAGGGCACACATTAATAACTTTTTTTAAGAAGATCTCAAATGATCAATTATTATTTTTACACATAAAAACTAGCAATTCATAAGAAACACCCAAAGAGAAAATTCCATATTTAAAAGGGGAAAGAAAGCTTCAGTTCCATATATTATTTGATTGACATACATATATATATATATACATTAGATGTGTTTATATACATAATTCGATTTGTTTTGGCTTTGGACCGGCTAGCCCCAACCTCAAACCGAATTATTCGGTTCCGGTTTGGTTTTCTTGTTTTCAATTTTAGTTTTTTTATGCTTAGGGATTTTATGGTTTAGTCCGGATCAGTTCGCGGATTGGCCGTAGTACCCCTACTTTCTCTCTCTTCCAACTATTTCTCTCTCTAGCTATTATCAGATTTATTTCTTGCTTTCTCTACAAGATCCATAATGTGGCCGGCCGGCTGGAGAAATACTTGGTGCTAATATTTTCTGCATGTTGCCGGAGAAATACAAGTGGTTATACCAATTTCGAATCTACTATGGTATCGAGGTGACCAGATCCATAATCTTGTAAAAAATTAAATACATCTTGTGTTTATCCGACGACATGTTAGACAAGATTAGCACCAAGTATTTCTCCGGCGACATTATGTACCTTGTAGAGAGAGAGAGACAGTTGATAGAGAGTGTGTTGGAAGAGAGAGAGAGAGAGTGTTGGAAGAGAGACGAAGTGTTTGTAGAGAGAGAAGAGGATAACTGTGTGAGATGGATAAATAATGTTAAAGTGATGTGATAAGTGATAAAGCTGCCCTAGTTTTTTCATTGGAAGTTGATACCCTGTTTTCTCTTCTTTCAATCAGTGTGGCCCGGAGTGTTTGTGAGTAGAACAGGTTGCGTGTTAATGGAGTTTTATTGTGAGAGTCAATTGCAGAAGAAGTCCGAGAAAATCCGAAGAGAACGTAAGGGTTAACAAGTCGATCAGATGATATCCGGCCACTTCCAAATGGCTTCATCAGATAATCATATTATATATATATGACAGATTAAGCCTTTGGAGTTTGCAAATCTAAAGCTGGATTTTGTCTCAAATCTCGTTTTTGAAATTTATTATTATGAAGTAATCCCCCTGACTGTTTTTAAATTATTTATTTATTTTTATTCGTTTGCAAATTTGGTTTGTCCAATGGATTGATTTTATTAACTATATATGTTACGATTGCTTGCCCTTGCCCTGTTGCTGGTACACTATAATTGTCTACCTCTAAAAGGAAGGCCGTCTTTGCATCAATTTTTCCATCTTTATTTTTTCACAAATAAAAAAAAAAGTATCCAAAGTAGAGACAAGGCAAAGATGAACACAACCCTGCAAACTTTTATTATTGAAACAACAACTGAATAAGGAAACAAACACCTCAAATTAATCACACAAACAACTAAACACTCCAAAAATTAAAATTGCACCAACAAGCAAAACACTCAGAAAACACCTAGAACAAGCAGTAAACAAAATATATATTCGTAATAAAGTATATATGATGATTTACTTCAACTCCTTTTGAGAAGCTTGAAGTGAAACTGTGCACCATTCCATGCAAGTCCAATCATGTCGCCTACATTAAGGCCCTTCCTAATAACAAAATTCCTCATCCAACTGCCGGTGAGCACGAAGTACTTAGTATTAGCCCACTTCTTGAGAAACAACTTATGTTCATCACCATCATCCGCGTCCCCAACCTTAAACATTTTGCCCCTGCCAGTCCTGAACAACCGAGCATCGTTTTCGTCCATTGAAGACAAAACATGTTCCTCTACAGCTTTCCTCGACAACAAAAGCCGGCAAGACCCGTTCACGTCACTCCTGCTCAGCACTTTCTTGATCTTCCAAGGATCTTCATACAATTTCAGTTCCAACAAGGGGTTATCATCAGGACCGTCATGATGAGAATCCCCCAAACAGAGGTTCCAATCAAGTGGAGCCCTAGAAGAAGCTGATGCCATGTCACAGAGATTTAATTCACAGTGATTGAAGGAAACAAAATAAGGTACAATGAGACAAAAGCACAAATTATGGGTGCTAACTTTGAGAGCAAATATTCAGAAGACTGGTATTATGTAGCTAGAAAGAAGCGTGCTTAATTTGTGTATGAACAGATAAATAGGACTGGTATTATCAAGGGTTAGCTAGGGTTTGAAAAGCAAATAACTTGTACAGGTCCTACTGATAGTGAGAGGCTTAACGGATCCGTTGTTCTAAACCTCTGCACTTCTAGAACTTTAGACTTTATTATCTTAATTATTTATCTCATCTTATATATATATTTATAATCACTAGTAAGTAATTTAGTTATATTTATAATGTTAGTTTTCCACTAACCCTTGTACAAATATATTAATATTTTAAATTCTATTTATAAAATTATTTTCCCTTACTATATAAAAGCATCTCTAATAGTAGTGGATAAAATAACGTGTAAATCATGTGTGTAAATTCTATTTATAAAATTTGTACATCTTAGGTTGGGCATACCAAACCGATCCGTGCATGTTAAAACAATCCCTTCACCATCCAAGGCAAACCGTCCCAACTCTCAAACAGCATGTATTTCCCATCTTTACAACCTATATTAGCCAACTTGTCAGCCACGTAGACCAGGAAAAAAAAAACACTTGTCAGCCACACAAATTATTTTCCGTATACACATGAGCCACCTTAAAGTCCACCTGATGAGTAAGCAAATCTTGAATTCTTCTAACCTCATATAGCACAGTCCATGTAGGGAATTCCTTTTGCTGCAAAATTTGAACCATAATTAAAAATTATTATAATTAAAATTCATATTTTATATTAAAAATTATTATAATTTAAAATTTTATTAAAAAAATTATATAGAGAGAAAGTTGATATATATATGTGTAAATAGACCATATACTGTTAGGTTATTGATCTGACATGCACAGCGGAATTAAAAAGATCCATAACCAATAGTAAAAAGGATCACCCTTGTTCTTCGATAGGATATATGATAGAATGAATACCTCTTAAAGAAAACGTTGTTTCTGATATTCTGATGAATAGCAAGTACTAGTTTCGTCACCACAGCCGTCCAAGCGTCCAGCCTTTAACGGTAATCCACACGGCAAGAACGAATCTAGATCTCACAAACCTCTTCGTAGTTCTTTATATATCGTATATATATATGAGAGAGATTTTTTTTTTCTATTCTTATAATGTGTGCTAGCTACTATAAGATGCACATAAAACAACCAATTATGATTTGTCTTATATTTATAGTCTAAGCTATCCCTAACCCTAATCTAATTAGGACTAGGTTTAATTAGACTTTTAGCCCGTCCCAACTAATTAGGCTTGGCCATTTATTCTAACAATCTCCCACTTGGTCAAGGTCCAATTCGTCTCTTGCATTTGTGTGTGACCCATTAGGTTCCTATTCACAATGGCAAACGTTGTGTCATTATTACTTCAATCTGATTGAGGTAAGACGGATCAAAATCTTTATTTTAATCTATCGTAGATTCTCCAAGATCAACTAATAAACATCGTTGTCCAAGATTGACATCTAGCAATGTGTCAAGGCAATCCATGTGAAAGGAATAGTCATGTGGTTTGACAATACCTATACATGTACAGTTACCATGGAAATATAATCCCTTCACCAATATAACCTAATTAGTTTCAGAGATATGGTAAAGCGTCAATCTCTTCTTGAACCAATCATATTATTCACTTCTACTTATTTTTGATATATGCAGTTATGATCGAGAACATGTATATATATATATTTCTCGTTCATAAATCACCTCGGCCGAGGACTTTCATATCAACTTAAGTAAGTGAAAGTCAGGTTATAGACTCCTACTATCCAGGAGTGATGAATCCTTATTTTGAACATCACAACCTTCATATGATTCTCACTGTACCCAGCAGTATCTTCCATCAACTCTTGGTTAAGAGTGTCATCAAATACTTGCTAAAGCATAGTGGTCTTTATATAAGGTACCATGATATCCTCAAGTCGAAGGACCAATTCCACTACTGTGCATTAGAGATTAACCACTGACGCTTGGATAGTCATCCATCTGGTATCTCTAGGCGGGTCTCCAATGCTATGTTCTCTAACAATACATCAGTGTTCATTCAAATGTCCCTCTACATTTTAGCTTGTGAGATAAGCTACTTTCTTCACAAGAAAGAAATGCAACACATGCTAGTCTTACCGCAACAACAATATCCGTATCTTGTTGTTACTAACGACTAGGGATAGTTTAAAAATAAGCCAATTAACACTTGTATCTCACAATCACAACACCTTGTGATTATCAAGTTATTATAAACTTATTTTACGGACTCTATTATTTTATTGTAAACAAGATAATAGATCTGCCATTATAATGTAAGAAAATATTTATTAAAACCATTAATAATACCAACAATGTTTAACAAAGTGTTAATAATGAAAAATCCCCACGATCTAGATCCAATCACTCATGTGCTTAATACCAACGAATTTGGTATGTTCATCATGCTTGTGCTGGGACAACGCCTTTGTCAGAGGATCCGCTACATTATCGTCAGTTGAGACTCGTTCTATTTTTATGTCACCTCTATCTATGATCTCTCTGATGAGATGATATCGCCTCAATACATGTTTGGATCGCTGATGAGACCTAGGTTCCTTCGCTTGTGCGATGGCTCCATTGTTATCGCAATACAAGGGTATTGGATCAACTATGCTAGGAACCACTCCAAGCTCAGTAATGAATTTCTTGATCCAAACCGCTTCTTTTGCCGCTTCAGAAGCAGCTATGTATTCGGCTTCCGTAGTTGAATCAGCAGTTGTGTCTTGTTTGGAACTTTTCCAACTGACCGCACCGCCATTTAGAGTAAACACGTATCCGGACTGGGATTTGTAGTCGTCTTTATCAGATTGAAAACTGGCATCGGTGTATCCTTGGACTCTAAGTTCAGTACCTCCATAGACCAAGAACATGTCTTTAGTTCTTCTTAAGTACTTTAAGACGTTCTTGACCATTATCTCTATAGATTTTAATCCCTAGAATAAATGCTACCTCTCCTAAATCTTTCATGAAGAAGTTCTCGGATAACCACAATTTAACAGATTCTAGCATGGGGATATCATTTCCTAGTAGTAGTATGTCATCTACATATAGAATTAGGAATATGACTTTGCTCCCACTAACCTTCTTGTACACACAAGGCTCATCTTCATTTTTAATGAAATCAAACTTTTTGATAATCTCATCAAACCGAAGATTCCAGCTTCTAGAGGCTTGCTTTAATCCATATATAGATTTTTGTAGCTTACATACTTGATTTGGTTGTTCGGATTCAAAACCCTCAGGTTGTGTCATGTACACATCCTCACTTAGATTCCCGTTAAGAAATGCAGTTTTGACATCCATTTGCCAAATTTCATAATCATAGTATGCAGCTATCGCAAGCAAAATCCGAATCGACTTAGACATGGCTACTGGTGAGAAAGTTTCATCAAAGTCAATTCCTTGCCTTTGCTTATAACCTTTCGCCACTAGTCTTGCCTTATAAGTATGAACTTTTCCATCCATATCAGCCTTCTTTTTGTAAACCCATTTACAGCCTATGGGTCTTACCCCTTCAGGCGGGTCAACCAAGGTCCAAACCTTGTTTTCATACATGGAGTTCATTTCAGATTCCATGGCATCCTGCCATCTTTTTTAGTCAACACTTAACTTTGATTCTGCGTAAGTTGTAGGTTCATCTTCCTCGATTAGCAATGTTTCATTGGTAATCATGAGATCATATTTCGTTGGAGGACGAATAACCCGTTTTGACTTACGCAGAGCTGGCGTGTCCTGGGGAACCGGGATTTCCTTTGCTTCAGTCTATTCCTCATCATATGTAGGTTCAGCCACTGGTTTATCAAACGAAGGTTCAACCATTGGTTCATCTAATTGTTTTGCTTCTTTTGTGGTTGATTGAATTTCTTCAAGCTCTACTTTGCTCCCACTGTTTTCTTTTAGAATGAATTCTCTTTCTAAAAATACAGCATGTTTTGATATGACCACTTTCATATCGTTGGGATTGTAAAAGTAATATCCAACTGTTTCTTTTGGATACCCCACGAAAAAACATTTATCGGATTTAGCATCTAGCTTGTCCGATGCAACTCGCTTCACATAAGCGTCACAGCCCCAAACCTTCAAATATGAGAGATTAGGCCTTTTCCCCTTCCATATCTCATATGGGGTTTTGGTGACTGATTTAGATGGGACACGATTTAGTGTGTAACATGCAGTATTAAGCGCGTAGCCCCAAAATGATTTTGGGAGAGCTGCCCGGCTCATCATCGATCGCACCATATCCAATAGGGTACGATTTCTCCTTTCAGACACACCATTGTGTTGTGGTGTATATGGTGGAGTCCACTGCGAGAGAATTCCATTCTCTTTTAAATAGTATAAGAACTCACCTTTCAAATATTCTCCTCCTCGATCAGATCTAAGGGTTATAATATTTTTTCCAGTTTGTTTTTCTACTTCTAGCTTGAATTCTTTGAACTTTTCAAGGGCTTCATGCTTGAATTTCATCAAGTAGATGTATCCATATCTTGAATGGTCATCGATAAAAGTGATGAAGTAAGAAAAACCACCTCTAGCATTTATAGACATTGGTCCGCATACATCAGTATGAACGAGGGCCAGAATGTCAGCAGCTCTTTCTCCTTTTCCATTAAAGGGAAGTTTAGTCATTTTGCCCAACAGGCATGATTCGCATTTCTCAAATGATTCAAAATCATTTGAGTCCAAGTATCCATCTTTATGTAGCTTAGAGATGCGTTTTTCATTTATATGACCTAGTCTGCAGTGCCAAAGATATGAGTTATTAATACTATCAGTTTTATGCCTTTTGAGACCAATGCTCATGATAGAATGTTCTAAGTCTAGAATATAAATGCCATTAAATAAGTTCCCACATCCATAAAACACATCATCAAGATAAAAGGAGCAACGTTTATTCTCAATCTTAATGATAAAACCACTCATATCCAAACATGAAATTGAAATTATGTTTTTAGTAATAGCAGGAACATAATAGCAATTATTTAATTCTAAAACTAGGCCAGAAGGCAAAGGTAAATAGTAGGTCCCTATGGCTAATGCAGCAACCCTTGCTCCATTTCCCACACGCAGATCTACTTCTCCATTCTGCAGTGTTCTATTTTTCTTTAGTCCCTGCATATTTGTACAAATATGAGCTCCACATCCAGTATCTAATACCCAGGAAGCTAAAGGAGTAGTCATGTAAACTTCAATGAAATAGTTACCTGAAGTAGAAACCCCATCGGACTTCTTTTCCTTCAAGGTAGCTAAGTAAGCCTTGCAGTTCCGCTTCCAATGTCCTTTTATTCCACAATGAAAACATGGATCATCAGCTTGGGATTTTTCTTTGCTTGCTTTGACCGCCTTTTCATTAGTTTTGGCCTTTTTAGACACTTTCTTAAAGGTCTTCTTTGACTTCCTCTTAGTGCCTTTAGAGGTGTCAATTGCCAAAATTTGCCCATTTGCTTTTATATTGGGCTCAGCAGTTTTAAGCATGTTTAGCAGCTCAGGGAGAGAACATTGAATCTTATTCATATTGAAGTTCATGATGAACTGTGAGTAGCTATCGGGCAAGGATTGTAGAACTAAGTCCATACTTAGCTCATGGTCCATGACAAAACCCAGTTGGCCTAATTTTTCAATGTAGCCAATCATCTTCAGCACATGAGCACTGACTGAAGATCCTTCTGCCATTGTGCACCTGTATAGCTTTTTGGAAGTCTCATACCGTTCAGTTCGAGACTGTTCGTCATACAATTCTTTGAGATGAAGTATTATGGTATGAGCATTCATTCCCTCGTGCTGCTTTTGTAATTCAGATGACATAGCTGCCAACATCAAGCATGTTGCAGTGTCATCATCATCCACGTGCTTATTATAAGCCTGCACTTGTTCCGGTGTGGCCTCCTGAGTAGGAGCCTCCGGTATGGGCTTCTCCAAAACATATCCGATTTTCTGATGCCTGAGAACAATTCTCACATTGCGATGCCAATCCAAAAAATTTGGTCCAGTTAATTTGTTAGCATCCAGTATGCTTTGTAAATTCATTTTGTAACTCATTATTCAAAACTGAAATGACAGAATAAATAGACAATTAATAAATGTTTAAAATTTAATTTAATCTGGTCTTTAATTAAATTAAATGTGCTCCCACTATTTAAATGACCCCGGGCATTATTAGAATCAATCAGATTCCCAGTGGGCTAGGACCCCTTCCATTTTATTAGAACCTTGAGTGACTCAACAAGCCCCAATAAAACATTCAGGTAGATACGCTTATCAATCACATCTCTATATGACTCCTAGATTATCAAGTTGACAACTCATTGCCTTACATATCTTACGTGTTAACTTGATTGTGCCTCTAAAATTCTATCTCCTTGAGTGGCTCAACAAAAGATAAAATTTCAGTTAGATTCGACCATTCGTTCAGAGATATCATATATTTCACAGTGATAAAACATATCCATAAGCGTGTAGCCTTGAGTGACTCAACAAGCTAACATCGATAATGGACTCTGGTTTTCACTATAACAACTGAAGGCACTTTGTATTAACCATTTAATACGAATCTAATATTTTAACTGAGGGGTTTTATTTAAACAAACTTGTATATATATCAACATCCACTAATAGTCATCCATTTAATATGAAATATTCAACATTCACTGTAAGTAGTAATTTCGAGATTTGCAATACTAATGTACTGTCTAAAACCATTTTAGACATTCACAGATAAAAAAAAAATTAATAAATTAATCTAATTAATATTATTAATAAAAGGATTTCTGCAATTTTAATACCAAAATAATTTAATTCTCAATTTAATTTGAATTTAATCGAAGAATTAAATATAATAGAAGTAGCAATTCATATCAAAACAAAAATTGCAGATCTGCGTGGGTCTTTTGATATTAAGTTGAGTAAATGACATAATTGCATTCAATATCCTTTTAATAAATACCTTTTGAATCTGATCCATGCAATTGACATTGACTCAGATTTGTAAGATTTCAAATCCGTGAACTTTGCAAATCAAATTAATAAATGATAACTATTATTGTTGAATCAATAATCAAATTCTATCAAGTAACAAGGCTCGCTCTGATACCACTGTTAGGTTATTGATCTGACATGCACAGCGGAATTAAAAAGATCCATAACCAATAGTAAAAAGGATCACCCTTGTTCTTCGATAGGATATATGATAGAATGAATACCTCTTAAAGAAAACGTTGTTTCTGATATTCTGATGAATAGCAAGTACTAGTTTCGTCACCACAGCCGTCCAAGCGTCCAGCCTCTAACGGTAATCCACACGGCAAGAACGAATCTAGATCTCACGAACCTCTTCGTAGTTCTTTATATATCGTATATATATATGAGAGAGATTTTTTTTTTCTATTCTTATAATGTGTGCTAGCTACTATAAGATGCACATAAAACAACCAATTATGATTTGTCTTATATTTATAGTCTAAGCTATCCCTAACCCTAATCTAATTAGGACTAGGTTTAATTAGACTTTTAGCCCGTCCCAACTAATTGGGCTTGGCCATTTATTCTAACATATATTAACCATACGTGCCAAGTATTTTAAATGACTTCTAGTAAAAAAAGTTTTTACAAGTTTTTAATATTTTACAAAAATTAAATAAAATTATACTACTGTTAAAAATGCACTAAGTATTTTAATTTAATACTTTTATTTATATACTCGGATTGCACTGATACAAGGGCCCCAAATCCTATTGTCACCGTAACATCGGTAAAATCTATAGCTTTAGAAGAAGATTGAACTAGTATTTCGTTTTGATCTAGATGGTCCCAACTCAGATGCACTTTATTCATTATTTTCTTGATTATTTATCTGATCTTACGCATATAATTACTAGTAAGTAACATAGTTATATTAATAATTTTTATTTTTCACTAAACCTTGTAAAAATATATTAATAACATCTTAAATTTTTATTATATATATAAAAAAATTTCCTAACGTAAATAAGTATTCTAATTTCTATTTAATTAACTACCTTTATTTATATACTCGGATTACAAAATATATATTATTTTTTCAGTTAGTCCTTACAAAGCCAAAGTAATTAAGGCAAGGTTTAGTTACTTAGAATTTCAAACTTTATTAATATTAGGTTCTTGCATGCTATGATTCACCAAAGAAGCTGATTACTGGGGATGTACGTAAATGCAACTTGGAACAGGATGTATTTTTAAGTCCATAATCTCTATTAAACACTGTTATGTAACTAAAGATGTTTTAAGACTATCCATATCATAAATTTGTGTTTGAACTTAAGTGGTTGTAAATGTGAATATTCATGAAGAACGATTGATTCTGGTTCTCCTTTTCTACAAATCGTCCAGATTTATCCATCACTTGTATAATTAAAAAAAAAGAAAAAAAAAAGGACCATCCATATCATTTTAGTAACTGTCAACAAAAAACATAATAATTGTTAATAATATAAGTTTTTTATACAAAGATGGGTCTTATACGTCCATTTGCCTACTAAACATAAAATCACTTGAACGTTGCCAATAAAAACATATATATCTATGATTATTGAACTCGAGTTTTTCTAGAAGACAGAAATAAACACAAATTATTAATTATTTTTTCTAGGAAATATTTATTTGTTAATTTGACTATATAAAAATCAGAGCCTTGATAGGATTGTACACAAAGAAGGAGAAGTATCTATCATTCTGGCTTCTTTTTATTTATTTATTTATTTCCTTTTTTCTTGTTGACTTTGTATGAAGATTTCAGGCCACATTATTGAAAGATAAATTGTGTGCCTCCACATGATAGAATTAAGAACTCTCTCTCATCAGTCACTTTCACTATACCCAATTTATAATTCAGAAAGTCCTCTTAATTAAGAGATTGAAATATGTCATTTAATTTTCTTTTAAATATTATATTTACTTAGAATTATTATATTTTTTTGTTCCCCCCTGAATGTCGAGACTAAATTTTGCGTACTTTGACTAATTTTCATTTGCAGTGCGTAGAGTTATTATATCAATTTTGGTCTAGAATTACAATTAACCTTTGTTAAGACTTCCAAATCTTTAATTAGCTGGCATGCCTAAATTACACAATCAACCAAGGTGACCCAAATAGACCCTTCATTAATTAAGGGTGCTGCTATTGACACACTCCAACTTACTCTGTAACACTCCATTAAAAAAAAGATTGATTATTCTATTGACACACACCATTTTTTTTTTATTTTTAATTAATGATTAAAATATTAAATACTCACTTAAACTTCTTCATCATCATCATCATCATCATCATCATCACCACCACCACCACCACGATCGCCGCCTCTTCTTCTTCTTCTTCTTCTTCTTCTTCTTCGATCATCATTATCATCATCATCATCATCACCACCACCACCATTGCCACCACCATCTCCATCATTGTTGCTACCACCACCATCCAAATCATCATCCATTTCCAAAAGAAGTAGGATGCTTATATTTTTGTTATTCTTTTACGTTTCTTTTCATTTATAAATCATTGAATACAAACAAACGCAAAAAAAATAAAAAAAAAAAACAAAACATGAATAATGTTTACTTGGTCCTTAGGAATCGAGTGTTGTACAGCTTACTCGGTCTTAAGGAACCGAGTTAGGCTTTGGATTATTTTTTCAATTCCACTTGGTTCCTTAGGACCAACTGACTTGTGCTTTACTCGATTCCTTTTGGACGAGTATAATGAAAAACACTCGGTTCCTAGGAACCGAGTAAACCTTCATCCATGGCAGAATTTTCTTTTGACATGGTGTGTGCACTGGTAGAACTTTTTTTAACCAATAACAAAAAAGTTCAAGAGAAAAATAGTGGAACGACTAGATTGTCAAAGAAAAAGTTAGAAGAAGAAGATTGAAGATAGGATTTGTTGGGTGAGTGGTGTGATTTGTTTTTTTGAAGTGCAGAGAGAATGGAATGCTTAATTCCAACTGAAATTTTTGAAAAATGCTTAATGGCAATGTGCTGATTTGTGAAAGATAGAAGAAGATTGAAGATGAGAGAAAGTGGAGTGGTAGAGAGTAAGAGTGAAGTGTTTTTTAGATGAATGTTAATCAATCTTAAAATTAAATGTAGAGTGGTTTTTTAGATGAATGTTAATCAATCTTAAAATTAAATGTAGAGTGGTGGAGTGTTGAAGTGTTAAGAAGAGTGAAAGTGTACATATAAAATGTTAAAAAGATATAAAATATTACAGAATTAAATAATATGTGTCAATAATAACCCCCTTAATTAATGGCTTCCTTTTGCCTTCTACACTATTAAATTAAAGTTGCTATTTTTGGTGCCTTGGTGGCCCCTCTATCGTAGCATTGGATCAGTGCCCACTCATTGCACTGTATCCATGCATGTATAATCGAATATTCCAATTTATGATTAATTAATGACCTCCCTCCCCTATATGTCTTAGTGAAGGCAACGTGCCCAAAAACAATTAAACTAATTAAAAAGTTATAACTTTTTTTTGTTGTTAATACTTATAAAAAAAAACTAAAACCTAGTCCCTAAAATATATCTTTATTAATGGTGAGTAAGATAGAAAATTGCAAATTAGTAGAATATCCATATTTTGACCTAACTACCATAAATATATATATATATATATATACTAAAAATTTTGCAGCTGTACTAGTTGTTTAAAAAGACGAGAATTTCTTTTATTAGTTTTTTTGGCAATGTTATGGGATTGTTTGATAATAGTAATTTACATGCATGAAAACCAATTATACGGGTTGACTATTATAGTT
Source organism: Lonicera japonica (assembly GCA_021464415.1). Classification (NCBI taxonomy): domain Eukaryota; kingdom Viridiplantae; phylum Streptophyta; class Magnoliopsida; order Dipsacales; family Caprifoliaceae; genus Lonicera; species Lonicera japonica. The sequence goes on from CM038470.1 coordinate 22,363,207, forward strand.
TTATTTGTGGAAAAATATTGTATGATTAATTCGTTTTCAAAAGTTGTATAAATTTAAATTATTGAAAATTAAACTGCATAACATTTATACAAATTTAATTTAATATTTACATCGTAGAATAAAAAATGATCTTTAGATTATTTATATGCTTAAATTTTACGTAGCAGTTTTAATTAGTATTTTTCTATTTATCGGTTGAATTTTACATATTCTAGTTATTTATATATCCATTTTTATCTATTATAATTTTACATATTCTATTTATTGGTTTAATTTTTGCAATGTTATAATTTATATGCTTAAATTTCACCTGTTCATGAATAATTTAATTTTTACTTATTCTAATTATGATTTTTTTTAATTTCATTTGTTTAAAAATAATTTCATTTTTACATGTTCTAATTATATATATGTTATAATTTTATATTTTACTTATAAATTCATCTATTTTAGATATTTAATTGTTTCAAAATTTCATTTTTAAGTGTTCTAATTATTAAAATTTTAGTTTTACATGTCCAATTTTACCTATTTAAAAATAAGTTAATTTTTACATGTTCTAATTATATATGTATATTCACCTGTGTTAGGAATATAATTAATTTACTTGTTTTGATTTAATTTAATACTTTAATTTTTACCTATTCAATTTTATCTCTTATATTTTTATTTATTTATTTATAATTTCACCTATGTTAGGAATATAATTGTTTTAAAATTTCATTTTTAGGTGTTCTAGTTACTAACATGTTTAATTTCACATATTTAAAGGCAATTGGGTATAAGTGCACATTCCAATAATAATATAAGTGTGAAGGACAATTATAAATTAGCATAGTAAATTAAGGACAATGCACAAAAAAAACACTAATGCCCCTTCATTAAAATAGCTTGGAAGATATAAAAGTATATATATATATAAACAAGTCTTCATTAATTTTTTGCAGTCTTCTCTCTCTCTTCTCCTTTGCACATATATATGCTTTAATTTCTTCTTCTGATGAGATATTCAACAATTTTTTTGATTTCTCTAAGGAATCAAATATTTTGGGCCATATATATATATATGGGTAGAAATTAGAAAAGAATTCCATTAAAAAAAGACCAAAGCACTCATCTTTTCCTCCAACTTTTCCTAAGTTTAATAATATTTTCAATGATTTGCTAACATTTTTATTAAATGGATCGTTCAATTTTTTTTTAACTACAACTTATAAATAAAACCCAATGTGAGTTTTGATGTATTAATTTAAAGCCTGTAATATCAATAAATCCTAGTTTATATATATAAATATATATATGTTTATTGAGTTCCACTCTTAGTTTTAAGTTATTTTCCCTGAAATGCATCTTTAATGCTTGAAATATTATTGCATACAGTAATGATTCAGTACTTCTTCTACTCAGAAAAAGTACTCAAAATTTACATTGACTCCTTTTTGTTATCTAGCAATTCTATTTCAGATAATCAAGCTAGCTATACTAGTGGAATAACCTCGATTTGCAAGATGCATGGCCGAAGGGACAAAGGATTTAACAGTGTTGATAGGCTATCATCACTAACAAACTGAAGGTGCTAAAAAATTTTAGCACCCCATCCAATTCTACACATTAAGGTGCTAAAACATATTTAGCACTATTTTTGTCCAAAATAACTAATCGCATGGTGCTAAAATAGTTTTACCACCAATTGTCCAACACTAGAATAGTACTAAAAAAGTTTTAGCACAATAGGTGAACACATATAATTAAACTGAAAGTGCTAAACAGTTTTAGCACCCCATCCCATTATACACATCAAGGTGTTAAAACATATTTAACACAATTTTTGTCAAAAGTAACTAATCACATGATGTTAAAACAGTTTTTGTACTAATTCTCTAACACAAAAATGGTGCTAAAAAAGTTTTAGCACCACATATGAACACATATAACTTAACTGAAGATGCTAAATAGTTTTAGCACCCCATCCAATTCTACACATCAAGGTAACTAATCACATGGTGCTAAAACAGTTTAAGCACCAATTGTCCAATAATAGAATAATGCAAAAATGGTTTTAGCACCACAAGTGAACACATATAATTAAACTGAATGTGTTAAATAATTTTAGCACCCCATCCAATTATAGACATTAAGGTGCTAAAAACAGATTTAACACTATTTTTTGTCCAAAGTAATTAATTACATGGTGCTAAAATAATTTTAACATCAATTGTCCAACACTAGAATGGTGCTAAAAAGGTTTTAGCACCACAGATGAACACATATAACTGAACTGAGGGTACTAAGCAGTTTTAACTCCCCATCAAATTCTACAATCAAGGTGTTAAAACAGATTTAGCATCATTTTTGTCCAAAGTAACTAATCATATTGTGCTAAAACAGTTTTAGCACCAATTGTCCAACACTAGAATGGTGCTAAAAAGATTCTAGCACCAATTGCTAATACTAAAATGGTGCTAAAAAGGTTTTAGCATCACATGTGAACACATATAACTAAATTATATTGTGCTAAAACAGTTTTAGCACCAATTATCCAACACTAGAATGGTGCTAAAAAGATTTTAGCACCAATTGCTAATACTAAAATGGTGCTAAAAAGGTTTTAGCATCACATGTGAACACATATAACTAAATTAAAGGTGTTAAAACAGTTTTAGCACCCATCAAATTCTATACATCAAGGTGCTAAAATAGATTTAGCACAATTTTTGTCCAAAGTAACTAATAACATGGTGCTAAAACAATTTTAGTACCAATTGTTCAACACTATAATGCATCTCCACAAACATTTAGCTTTTTTTTTATTACCAAATGAGACCAATCAATGGTAAAAAAATTTATATTAACTACCTAGAAAAGGACCAATCTTATCTAGTTTCTCTAATGGCACTTCCAAAGAATCATAAATAAATATTATTAACTACTTTAGCATCCATTACCGTAAAAATTTCCTTTTAGAACATGAAGAAAGCAATAGAACAAACATATATATATATATATATATAAGATTTGGACTCAAAGAATCTTAAGTTTTAACTATGCTAATCTATGTTAAAAGGCAGAAGAGAGCTCCTAATTTGACCTTTATCCCAACATTCGATAACCAATTTTTAATTATAGACATCTAACAGCTGGGGTTATTGGGTAAATTAAATTCACACAGCCATACATAATGCTTTTACTTTTACTTGGCACGTCTTTAAGCACTAACCTATGTAGCCGCCGCTGTCGTCGAAGGGACGAAGAAGTTGGTTGAATTCCTTTGCCTCCTCCTTCGTTGATGTATGTATCATCACACCAGTTTTGGAAAACTATTTTCTCTCTCTCTTTCTCTATGTTTTTTTTATGTTTGAAGATTTGTTTATATTATGGGTATATTTGTCCATCAACATTTATTATTTTCCTTAAAATAAATTAATATTATGAAAAGTGTCCTTATTGTAAAACCCAATTATGAAATTAGTACTACTTTTTCTTTATTAAACATGAGTCCGTCCTTAGAGTTATAAAACATTACAAAGTGAAGCCCTATAACCCATTATCTATATTTAAAAATAATGTAATTTCATTTTTAGTTATTGGTATTTTTAATTTCACTTGTTTAATTTCATTTTCATCTGTTATAATGTTTTTATTTATTTATAAATTCATCTGTTGTAGATAATTTTTATAAGTGGACTTTTAGCTAGAGCCATTGCTGATGGCCTAGCGACCATCTATTTGCAACTTATTGTGCCAAATTATCGTGCAAAATATGTTCGAAACTTATATATATTGTAGAAAAAACTAAGTATATGTTGTTTTTATGATAAACTATAGAATTATTTGATGAATAACTGATTTTTTTTTTTTGAATATCTGGTTTTTTGGGATAAATTATAAAATATGTTTGATTAAAAACTGATATTTAAATATTTTTTGCATAACAAAATGGATATTTGTAATGATTATGATAAATTGTAAAATTATTTGCAAATAATTTTTTCAAATATATGTTCAATGTTATAATTTATATATTATAGAATAATTTTACAAAGAAATTATATTTTTGTAATATCTGATATTTTCACGTTAAATTGATTTTAAATTGAAATGGTTAAATGAATATATATAGAAACAGAAGACTGCTAAAATTTTTGAAATTTAAAACAGATAATTTTTTTAACATTAATTTCCTTATTTTCATTGCCATAATTTAGGTTAATAATAGATTTACTGATTAAGGGTATATATTGTGGTCATAAAAAAGGGTGACTTTGTTTCTATCCACCAAATCTTACAGTTAATCCACCTTTAAATTATGAAAATTTTAAATGAAGTTTCACAAAATTACCCTTTTTAAAATTGATTAGTATATCCACTAATTTTAATTAAATTTTAATTGTATAACTTTAGATTCCTTTTTTTATTAACATTCATAATCTAAATATAATTCCTTTTAATTAACTTTCCTAATCTAAATATAATTCCTTTTAATTAACATTCCTAATCTAAATATAATTTCTTTTGATTAACTTCATCTTTACGTTTAAAAAAGTTTGAACAATTTAGGGTTACTTCTGCACTTGTGTTGATCGAATAGACGCCATTCTCTCTCTCTCTCTCTCTCTCTCTCACACACACACACACACACACACACACACACGAAAACAGAGTGAAAGAATGACCAAGTATATATAGTGTGTATTATACATATATATAAGAGGGAATGACCAACTTTTTCAGCTTGCGTTGCAAATAGACCTTGTCCAGTAATTTACAATTTTTTTATTTATTAATCTTTTGAAACCCCCAACATTATAATTAATAATATAATTATTTAGTCTGAAAGTTAGACATGATATAAGAAACTTGGTATAATTTAAATTTTTAATCTTCCGTGTTGTGAGTTAGACTTACATAATACAAAAAACAAATTAGTTCAAGATTTTCGAAATTGTGGGTGTGGGTTTCTAAGGTTGGAATACAGATTTGGTGATTTAAAGAATATGAAACTAATCTAGGGTTTGTGATAGGAAGAAGAAGAAGAAGAAGAAGAAGAAGAAGAAGAAGAAGAAGAAGAAGAAGAAGAAGGTGGGGAAAGAGGGAAGAAGAAGAATGCTAGGGAAAGAATGATAGTGGGAAGAAAAAGAAGAAACACTGGGAGAATCGTTAAAACCGTAAGAGGAAATGGGTTAAATTTTGTTTTTGTTATTTGACTGCAAAGTTAATTAAAATTTACTCATCTAAATTTTTAAAGTGGTTATACTTATTAATTTAGTAGATATTTTCATATTAAATTATTATTTAAAATAATATTTATAAAATTAAATTCATAATATTTTTTTGTCAGTTCATCCACGCTCGCGAATTAACTTAACAATGTGGATTAACTATAAAATTTGGTGGATAGAAATAAAATCACCCATAAAAATTGGCATTAATTAATCCGTTCTATTTAATTAAGGTAAGAAGGGCGCATTACTAATTTCAATCTTATGGTAGAACATTACTCACCACTAATAAAGATTAGAAAGAAGGGTGTAATACTAATTTTAATATTTATGAGATATTGGATCAAACTTATACTAATAATAAAATGTTAAATCTTAGAATATCATAGATTTAAATTCAAATTTTATAAAAATTGCATATTTGAAATATACTAATATATATTATTAAATATATAATTTGACAAAATCTTCTCAAAAAGTATAAAAATCTAATGGTTAAAAATATATATCATATGGCGTGCCTTAGTTGTATACCCTTAGATCTCTTTTATACACATAATAAGAATTCGGATTTTAATAAAATTTATACCTTTAAAATCTAATAATCAAGATCAATTAAATAAGATCTATCATGATTATAGAATTATGTAAAAAAGATCAAGAACATTATTGAGTAGCATTGAAGCCTGTACTTCATGTATTTGTACATTATTGATCATCTCTGTCTGTCGTTTTTAAGAGTGTTCACAGTGCACCAATCTAATTTTTGAACCATTTTCAGATCATACTAAATACAGTTGGATTATTTTCACATATGACCTTGAGTTTAATTTGTTAGACTAGAATTTTGATAAGATTACAATATGATAAAAAAATATATATAATTAAAAGATTGAAAACAAGGCAGTTCAATTCGGCCTATTTTTAGTTTTTTCAGTATGAAAATTGAACTTACGTTTCAGCTGTTTCAAAACTTTAAACTAAGTTAGACAACAAGCTCAAAAATAAATATATAGACTGATTAAAATCTGCCTAATTTAGATTCAGTCATAGATTATTCATTTTTATCACATTACTTTATCTTATTTATTTTATCATATCGAATGACACAAATTTATCTCGTGTATATATATATATATAATTAGCCATGACCAAATTTTGTGCTCTAACTGATCAAAATTATTATTTATAATAATGAACTACGTACAATGCCTATGTATTGGACGGAACTGTGAATGACAATTTATTAATTTTCTATTTTCCATATATATATATATATATATATTCTTTGTGCGTGTTAAGTTGGTAGACAGCTATCATACATTTTGACTTTTACACCTTTTAAATTAAAATTACACTAGCTAGTTTTCACATGATTAGTGGTTAAGGAAATTGACGAAACTTGTTTATTATTGTAAATTTTAAAATATTGATGATGTCTAAAGAAAAGTGTGCCTATAGGCTATAGTTATTTTCACATTACCCCTATAAAATTTGACTTTTTTTTTTCTTACTATTTTCGATGAAGTTTATTTTCTCTCACGCAAAATTTGATTATATTATCATGTTAATCCAAAATTTGATTCTATTATCATTTAAATCCAAAATTCAATATACCATTTGCTCATTAGACGGAAAATAATATGTGTCATTTTGAAAAAAAAGGACATGTTGGATTTTAAAGTACAGTGACAACGGGATTAAACTTTACAAAACTACTTGGTGAAAAATAAAATTCATAGATAAAAGCGAAAAAATGTTCAAACTTCATAGAAATAAAATCTGTATAACTCTAAATTATAGGGTATGAGTATAGAAAGGCCAATCAAGGGTAGGACATATTAGTTAACATGGAGACAGTTTATTTTTGGAATATTGCAAACGGCTTCATACGAAAGTGTGGAGTAGTTCTGTTTCCCATGTGTCTAGAGATTTCAATTGCTGTGCTCATGATCTTGCTCTTCTTGGCCATCGTGTTTGTAATTAGGAGGCCATTGTTTGGTTTATTTTTCCTCCGGACACTATTATAAATACTCTTTTGAATGATAATATAATTTAGTTTGGGCGTTCTCTGCTCCGTTTTGGATTAAAAAAAAAATAGAAGAAAAAAAAAGAGAGAAACAGTAAAGATTGTGAAGGGGTTCAAAATTTATCTATTTAGCTAGCCTTTCCCTTTTTCTTTCTTTCTTTTTTCTTTCTTTTTTTTTATTTTTAAATCTGAGCATCAAATTAATTTCCTATTCCGAATCGTGAAAAGGGGAGAATATGCTGAACAGAAACTAGCTAACAAAGTTGAAGGTCAAAATTACGTTAATTATTTGATGTTATTAGTAGGCTCGGGAAAGAATTGAATTAAAGCTTTGGTTACAAAAAAATTGCTTTGATGACAAACCGAAATATTAACAACAGATATTTCGATATATAAACTCAATTCATGTGAATAATGGTTCTATTGTTAAAGTAGTTATATTTATTATATTAATTTGTATGCTATAATACTTTATCACTGTGTACGATAGTTAATTTTCTATATACATACGATAGTTAGAAATAACAAATGATCTAATAGTTGGGTTCGTATTTGAATTTAATAATTCTTACTTAGAATAGTTCGAATTTTGCCAATATTATTCTACTTTTTAAAATATAAAAAGAAGATTATTATGGGAGTAAAATTAGAGATATAACATTCCTCACAAGCAATTGAAATCGGTATCACTACACACGTTTATATATTATTATAATATGAATAAAAGACCAAAAATAAAATAAACTTTACATTTTTTTTACGAAATAAGTAACATATATTTTTTCTGACTATTTTGACAACAAACTTTTAATTCATTTACATTTTGAGAATGCTATATAATGATACGTATTACTGTCACTTTTATTTATTTTGTAAACAAATTAAAAATATGTTGCGAAAATAGTCGAAAAAAATTAAAGTATGTTACCAACTTTTTTAAAAAGTGCTAAGTTCGGTCTTTTACCCTTTATAATATTGAGAGAAACATATTATTATAATAAATTAGAGGGTATGGTCGGAGAGGCCAATGTTAACATCAGAGAGAGAGAGAGAGAGAGAGGATACAGTAAACATTGTCCCCTTGTCCACAAGAAATTTAAGTTGGGTTTGATAATAAAATAAAAAATAAAAAAATTTAATTTGTATAAAAATTTGAAAAATTAGTTGAGCCATGTGAGATGTTTTTTATCTCATATTTATTTTTATGAGTAAAATATCTTCCATTTTTTATTATTCTTTGTGAATTTTTTTTCTTCAACCTCCAAAGAAATAATTTTCATGAAAAAAAATATAAAGTAATTAGACATCTTATCATACGATTAAACTTAATTTTCAACTTTTTACAAAAACAAATTATTTTTATTATTACTTTTTATATTGTTATCAAACATATATACCCTTAACAACAATAGTTGTTTATTGGACTTAGACAATAGGAGGGTACTTTTTTCGCAAACAAGAAGAGAATTTGTTTTTTTCTCTATTTGAAAACACGAATAGGAGGGAGACTTTTGATTGTAATTATTTATGGGTCCAATATTTTACTTTTAGCTTTAAATCTTAATTTTTAATTATAGTTTAATTAATTGAAAGCTGACATCAGAGGGAATGCCTAGTGAGTACGTGATGCCGGGAACTCTGCAACCAAGGTTTTTGCTATCCAATTAACGTTAGTGTCCAGATGCATCCATACACATAGCCTTTCACACATTGGTCCCAAAAAAAGTGGAGAAGCCAAACTAAAAGCCACGTTATATTTGCATCCAAACACCAACTTAACATAAAATCAAAATATCTTCGGTACCTATGAATTTTATTGATTTCATGAACTCGTATCTGTTCTTTTTTGATTCAATGATCTCGATCTTTTTACTATTAACCAAAAAATACATTATTAATCACCGAAGATAAAATTTTACTTTTTTGCTAACAAAATAGTAACGACTAGTTTGGTGAAAAAATAGAGTTTTTTAATCATTTTCTAAAAATTCAGGTGGGGCGAGGAGGCTAGGGTACAAACAATACTTCCCCCAAAAAAATCATAAAGTGGGTTTCTATCTCTCTCTTCGTTCCTCTCTCTCCCATACCACAAAACCCAAATCAACGATTTTTCTCTCTCTCTCAAGAGGGGAACGAAGAAATAGAAAGAGAAACGCATGGACTTTATGATTTTTATTTATTTTTAATTGTTTTAACTTGGTGTTTGGATGCAAAGATATATATAACGTGGCTTTTAGTAATTGGCTTCTCGACTTTTTTTTTTTTTGGTTAAATCCGTGTGTGAAAGGCTATGTATATATATCCATAATGAAACATGTATATCCAAAGCAAATAATTAACGGAAATTGAGACAGTAAGTAGTACTCGTGTGTAATTAAACAAGAATATATTGAAGAAACATTATAGTAACGCGACATTTCAGAAAAGGGACAGAAATAGGTGAAAGACTAGATAGATAGAGACAGATATCTAAGTGAGTCAAGAGAAACTCAAAATAACATGGAAATATAAATATACTAACAAACTTTAGTTACGACATGAGAACCATATATATATACCACCTTTAGAAAGCAATGAAGCATCGATCAAACACGCACAATCATGCATTATATATATAATATCATAGTAATTTATATATAGGTATATCATGATGCAATCTTGAAGAATATTAAATTATATATGGGTTTCACGTATTTTCTTAAGATATTAGTTTTGTAATACCAAATGAAAGTGTTGATTTTAATAAAGAAAAATAGTTAAACTATATATTGGATATTAGTAATGAATATATATCATACTTTGTCTGGAGGAATTTAATTGATATTGATGGGGTTAAATACTAATTTTATCATTGGCATACAAAGGTAATTCAACATTTTTACCTCCAGTAAAATACCATTTTTTACCTCCAGTAAAATACCATTTTTACCTATGTGACCTAAGCATACACATCATGTACATTCTAGAATACATGTGACCTAAGCATACACATCATATACATTCTAGAATACATGTGACCTAAGCATACACATCATATACATTACCAAATTTACCTTTATACCCTTCTACATTTACCTATAAATACCCCCCTCATTCATTCATTCAAGACACACCAAAAACACCTCTTCCTTCTCTCCCAATATCCATCCATCTTTCCTAAATACAAGCCAATTTTTGAGGGTCTTATACTATCTCTTTTCATACCCCAAAAAAAAATATCAATCCTTATACACTCTCTCTCCTACACAGTTTATTATTTATTCTGTTGAAATAATTGTAATCCTAATTCTATACTTATAAATAGAATTAAGGAAATTATAGAAAGAGAGAGATTGGTAGCTTGTATTATCATCCGAATTGATTGCCTTTGAGCTAATACAAAGCAAGCACACACAAAAGGAGGACGTACTGCCGGACTAGCATAAGCGCTACCGGGGGAACCTACCTTAATAAAAAACGTCTCGTGTTCATCTTTATTTTTAATCAGTTTCTGCCGGTACTGTTCACAGTCACTGTTCACATATACGGTGGTACTGTTCACGGTCACTGTTCAGAGTCACTGTTCACAGATACTGTTCAGAGGTACTGTTCACATTTACTGTTCATAACTACTGTTCATAACCACTGTTCATATATACAGTGATACTGTTCACAACCACTGTTCACATATACGGTGATACTGTTCATAATCACTATTCACAGTTACAATTCAATATTAAACATCTAATTCACCATTATTCATTGATTGGTCGGTCGTCAATTATCTGTTCTAGATTTTGACACCATCAGTTTGGCGCCGTCTGTGGGAAAGACATTTCCTTAAAGTCACACGCTTCTCAAAAAGCCAAAAACCATACATTCACCATGTCCCAGTCAGGAGACACCAACCAAACAGACCCCCTGATAGCCTTAATGGCTCAACAAACTGCTCTCCAGGTCCGAATTGACAGATTGATGGCTCAAAGAGAATCTCATTCGTACAGTTCAAGAGATGGATCGCCTCCGACCCCTGTTTCTGCACCGGCTCCCCTATCCCCTATGCGAATCCCAGCCATTAAAAGGCTGAGAGAACGCCGCCGGAGGTATATGAGGAATCGAAGCAGGCCCAGTGGGTCTGATGCCGACCAATCCAGTTCTGAACAAGGAGATTCTTATGATGAGTTCTCTGTTACAGCTCCCCTACCATCTCCAAAAAGAAATCCACAAGTTAATGTTGTTCGAGAAAAACGCTCCGAAGGAGATGCTCAAAGACAAAGTGTGAGCAGAGGAGGTCGCCCCCCTATTCCACCAGTTCTGGAGACCAATACCAGACCTCGAGGGTCTGTGTTCGATAGGATCTCGAACAAGAGCTCTGTTGAAGAAGTAGAGGAGAGGCTCAGATCAGAAATGAAAGCCCAGCTGGCCGAAATAATGAAAACTATAGGCCACGTTGGAGGGAGCTCGGCAGCAACTTTGGTAAGGAATTCTGAATCCCCATTTGCAACGCACATCCAGACATGTGCAGTCCCAAACAGATTCAAACTACCTGCTCTAGAGTCATATGATGGCTCAACCGATCCAGTGGACCATTGGCAGCAATTTAGAAATATAATAGGGCTCCAGAGTGTCCCAGATGGTATCATATGCAGGGCTTTTGTCACAACCCTCAAGGGGGCAGCTCGGATGTGGTGCAACAGCCTATCCCCAGGCTCGATTCAGAGCTCGAACGAGCTTGGTACGAAGTTCGTAACTCACTTCCTAGGGACTAGAAAGCAGTCTAAGCCTTCCACCCACCTCTTCACAATCAAACAAAGTTCAAACGAAGGCTTGAAAGAGTACGCTTGCCGGTTCAACCAGGAAAGCCTCATGATCGATGATCTCAATGAAGGTGTAGCCGTAGCCGCATTTATGAACGGAGTAAGCTCCCCCTACTGCTTAATGACCTTAGCTAGAATGGCTCCAAAGACCATGTCTGTGCTCCTGGACGAGGTCAACAAACAGATTGGGGTGGAAGAGACACTCCAAGGACGCAACATGTCAGGATTTTCTGCTCTATGGCCCCCTTCCAAGCGCCAGGGGGAACATAGCCCTTCTTCTAGTCAAGAGAGGGAGAACAAGAAGATCAAAAAGAATACCGAAAAGTTCAGATCTAGCGAGGACAGAGCTCACCGGAATTTCACTCCCCTTACAGCTCCACTGAGCGAGGTCTATGCTCAATCAGAACCAGGAGAAGTACCTAAGCCTAGAAAGATGAGCACTCTAGAGAAGAAGAGGGACTCTACCCAGTACTGCCGGTATCACAAGGACCACGACCACGAGACTAATAATTGCTAGAAGCTCAAGGAAGAAATTGAAAAGCTTATTCAGCGAGGTCAGTTCCGACAGTACATATAAAAAAAAGACCTCTAACACAGGCGAAAGACCTCTCAAAGGCAAAAGACCTCTAACACAGGCAAAAGACCTCTAAAAAAGGCAAAAGACCTCTAACACAGGCGAAAGACCTCTAAAAAAGGCAAAAGACCTCTAACACAGGCGAAAGACCTCTAAAAAGGCAAAAGACCTCTAACACGGGCGAAAGACCTCTAAAAAAGGCAAAAGACCTCTAACACAGGCGAAAGACCTCTCAAAGGCAAAAGACCTCTAAAAAAGGCAAAAGACCTCTAACACAGGCGAAAGACCTCTAAAAAAGGCAAAAGACCTTTAACACAGGCAAAAGACCTCTAAAAAGGCAACATACCTCTAACACAGGCGAAAGACCTCTAAAAAAGGCAAAAGACCTCTAACACAGGCGAAAGACCTCTCAAAGGCGAAAGACCTAACACATAAAAAAGACCTCTTGCAGGCATCAAATTGTCGACCTTGTTCACCTACGAAAGATTCGGGCTTAAGACATGACGAACTTCAGAGCTTAAAGCTACTACTAGCTCCCGGGTTGAAGGATATCCTCACCAATCAGCTCATCCGAGCTAAATGATAAGGATAGGGGGCAATTGATGGGGTTAAATACTAATTTTATCATTGGCATACAAAGGTAATTCAACATTTTTACCTCCAGTAAAATACCATTTTTTACCTCCAGTAAAATACCATTTTTACCTATGTGACCTAAGCATACACATCATGTACATTCTAGAATACATGTGACCTAAGCATACACATCATATACATTCTAGAATACATGTGACCTAAGCATACACATCATATACATTACCAAATTTACCTTTATACCCTTCTACATTTACCTATAAATACCCCCCTCATTCATTCATTCAAGACACACCAAAAACACCTCTTCCTTCTCTCCCAATATCCATCCATCTTTCCTAAATACAAGCCAATTTTTGAGGGTCTTATACTATCTCTTTTCATACCCCAAAAAAAAATATCAATCCTTATACACTCTCTCTCCTACACAGTTTATTATTTATTCTGTTGAAATAATTGTAATCCTAATTCTATACTTATAAATAGAATTAAGGAAATTATAGAAAGAGAGAGATTGGTAGCTTGTATTATCATCCGAATTGATTGCCTTTGAGCTAATACAAAGCAAGCACACACAAAAGGAGGACGTACTGCCGGACTAGCATAAGCGCTACCGGGGGAACCTACCTTAATAAAAAACGTCTCGTGTTCATCTTTATTTTTAATCAGTTTCTGCCGGTACTGTTCACAGTCACTGTTCACATATACGGTGGTACTGTTCACGGTCACTGTTCAGAGTCACTGTTCACAGATACTGTTCAGAGGTACTGTTCACATTTACTGTTCATAACTACTGTTCATAACCACTGTTCATATATACAGTGATACTGTTCACAACCACTGTTCACATATACGGTGATACTGTTCATAATCACTATTCACAGTTACAATTCAATATTAAACATCTAATTCACCATTATTCATTGATTGGTCGGTCGTCAATTATCTGTTCTAGATTTTGACACCATCAGATATGATTAAAGATATTTGGTGAAAAGTTATTATATTTAAAAATGAGATAAATTAATATTGTACATGAGAAATTGTAAATTGTAAATAAAGTGTATTGCATATCACGACACAATACGTGACATTTATTTGTGCATTATATTATGTTCATGATTCAATCTGGTGGTATTATGATGATGAAATTGAAAGAAATAAATCAAAACTTATCTATTATATTATATTGATAATATTTGAATCTCTATTTGTTTGGTGGTGCAGGAAAGTGTGTATTTCTCTTTTATCAATTATACGAGTCATTGATTTTTTGCATTTTCATTGAATGTGTTATAATATATGATGTTATAATCGTTATATTAAATATTTTCTCAAAGAATGGAGACCCATTAAAATATTTGATTTAAATTTTGAGATCGAACCATGAGCGGAAAGAGTTAAAAAAAATTCGGTCACATTAAAATATTTGATTATTTGAAGAACGATTTTTAGCGGCAAGCGCAATAAGGATATGGTATTAGCAATAATGAGTTAGGCATATTCTCTGTTTTTTTTTTCTCTTTTTTCTCTAGTGATCAAGCCACATTGTAATGGATACTTAGGCCATCTCCAATGGTAATTTTTATTTTTGTATTTCTATCCTATGTGTCACGGGCTTTGTAGAAAATTTCTATATGTAATTGACAACATATTTATATGGGTAGAAAATGATAGAAAAAATAGTCTCCAATGGTATATCATTTCTTCCTTACTTATCATTTATTTAAAAAGAGAGATAATTAGTAGGTTTAGTGATATCCAATAAGATTGTTCCATCTCATATAGGAAATTTCTATCACTATTTCTACATGTATAAATACTTATAGAAATTCCCTATACGACTCACCTTCCACTTCATATAGAAATAACTATAAAAATGACCATTGGTTCACTTTTTTCCCTTTTCTCTTTTTAACATAAAAATTTTCTTGTATAGAAATAACCATTGGAGATGGCCTTACAATAGTAATAAAGAAATGCACGCAGACCGCCTTGTAATCTGTTGGTGCGCTCTTTATTCTTGTAATAAAGTTATGAATTTATACTTTTTTGGTTGATTACGAGAACGTGGTATCAAATTTTCTCTTATGTCTATTCATTGTGATAATTGTAATCTATGCATTAATATAAAAAATTTAGAAAAAAGTTGTATTATTAAATTTTCACCTTCTCTTCGGTCTTATAGGAGTCGACTAGATTCATTATTTTTATATTTAAAAATATAATGAAAAACAATACATATTCATAATCCCCACCTTTTCGATCGCTATACGAACAAGCCAGATTCATCAAGAAGATTTTAAAAGTTAAGAAACAATGCATATTTATCTATCGATCAATTACAAAGTTTTTTTTAAAAAGAAAAAATAAATAAATTAGAGCAAGTGGTAAATATGTGATTTGCCAAATTTTCTTACCTATTGCATGCATAATTTATTGTGGATTTCAAGTGGCCGACACAAGTAGGGCATGTGGGGCCCTCCCCTCCAAAATTTTACTTGTACCCAATATTTTGAAAAGTTTTGAGTAGCCCCCTTCAAGTTTTTTCTTCTTAAAGGTAAAATTTATAACCTTTTGTATTTATATATGTAAATATAAGCTTTAATTTTGCATATAATAAAATTTAGCAGCAAAAAAAAATTTATGAAAAGACAACACCTAACAATTAGGGCTCTTCGTCAGTTAGCTTATTTTAAGCATGTTTTTATATTAATTATATATATATATTGTCAAAAAGTATATTGTCCTTGTATTTTGGCCCCCCAAAATCAAAACTCTGGAACCGTCAATGGTGGATTGCAAGCGTATTTGTTGTCCTAGTAAAACCAAGAGCATAATGTTGATACAAAGTTTACAAAATTATTCTAGACAGATATAAATATTTGATAAAAAAACTGACATATCAAATGTGGCAAACATGTATTTCTTAAAAGAATATTATCACAATTTATTATAATCAATGAGTAATTGACATGTTAATATATTAATTTTTCATATTAGGTATTTATGTCAATATAAAAATTATCCTGAAACTTACAAGTGAGTCAAAGTTCAAGAGCCTTGACAGTTATTTCAACCTTTTAAAGACAAGTTTTATTAGGCCATTTGTTCTTCACTAAATGCCACAACAAAGAGGCTTCAAAATTCATTTAGTATGCCAAATTTGTAAACTTAAGATTCCATTTGATAGCAATATAAAAACTATCGAAAAAATAATTAATTTGTGTGAGAAGTTAAAAAATAAGGTTTGTGAGATTGACTATTACTTTTCAATTTTTTCCATGAAATTTTTTCGCAAAACGTAAAGAATGATAGATGATATATATTTATAAAAATGAGAATAAAATTAAGAGTATATCACCATATAATTCAACTTATTTTCTAACTTTTCACAAAAATTAATTAACTTTTTTCGATCATTCACCATGTTGCTAGCTTGCACTCTATTAATTGTTGATAGCTTGCTTCGCCGAAGTTTTACTACACATTTATCTATCAACTAGAAAGGTAATTTTAGTTTTCGTCGTCGAGCACTCTTAATTTCTAGACACAAGAGTACACGCGTCTGATTTCTATGCAATATGGATACAAAATATCATGAAAAATGTAACAAAGAAAGGAGTTATGTTATGTTAGTGATTTAAGATTATTGGCCAAAAGGTTGCAGCTTTAATTCTTAGAACTTAAAAAAAAATCTCACGCTAATAATAATAAGGAAACATAAATATGAAAATAAAAAATTTAGTGATATAATTGAATACAGTGGATTTTAATTTATATATAAAAGAAGATTATAAAACTAAGTTTCTTGATCCAGTAGTATAAGGTTATTATTGAGACAATTTTAAAGTTGACTGAGTTTGCCTTCTAGGTCAATTTCTGCGACTATCAAAAAAAATGTTTAACTAGCAATAATTACAAAATTTTTAGTAAAAATTAGTCGATGTACGTAAAAGTTAACCCGAATACTTCCCAGGTAAGAAAACATTATATAAAGCAATTGACTAGTGGCCGGATTTCAACCGCATTAAGAACCGGTCTCTCTAAAGCACGTGTTGGGAGCAAAGTGACTAAACTAATCACGACACAGACAAAGTGACAACCAAGCTTTAGATTCCTCAAATCTTGTACAAATTTGGATAGAATTTTGTGCCTAGAAAGTTTTACCGAAAAATTAGAACAAAGGTAGAGTTAGGCTCTGATCGTGGAGCTTTTTGTATCCGGTCCAACGATTATGTTTTAAAATTGAAAAATGATATATATTTTTTTTATCAATTTTATTTAACAGATAATTATAAAAAATATATTAATGAATTATATATTTAAGTAATATTAATGTGTATAATATAACACTTGAGTGCCCTGATTTTCTAGGAACTTGAGCTTCTTAAAAAAAAGGTTAAAACTTGTGATCCAAAATGGATGGATATGTTAGTTAAAGCTAATAATCTGTCTGTCAACACAATTCTTGGCACAAAAATCCTATAATACCCCTCCATTCTTCCCCTTTACCCTATTTATATAATTAATTTAAAATCCTAATCCAAACTCTCATTTTTTATTTGGCGCACGAGATAAAAATTTAAATATAATATAAAATATTGAATTAAATAATCTTACCTTGACTATGTGATTATTTAATTGGGTGTTTTGTGGACTAGCGAACAAGTCAAAATAATTTATCCGATACTTTATTGTATTTAAAGTTGCGACAAACATGAGATAGGAATATTTAATTATATCCCGCTTCCTAATCTAACATGCCAAACATAACCTACGCATTACATCCACGTAATTCGTTTCCATTTAAATAACAGCTTTAGCTTACTTTAGTAGCTTGATTGATTAATTAATTATAAATAAATAAATAAAGGTTGTGTATTGCTATTGACATTATAAATAAGTCCTCTAACATTTTGAAAGCAATCAAAAATATAAATAAAATGTCCTAAAAGTAAAAATAAAAAATATTACTAAAGATCATATTGAAGTGCTAATCGCAATAACCTAAATAAATAAATAATGACCTAGTACACATTTATTCCAATTGAGTAAATTATATCAGTAGCACTAAACTATTGAATTATTTCAATTTGCCCATTAAATTATTAATTGTTCCAATTCACCGATTAAACTACTCAATTGTTTTAATTTACCCATTTAATTATTAATTGTTTCGATTTATCCATTAAACTATTCAGTTGTTTCAATTTACCTAATAAACTATTAATTTGTTTCGATTTACCCACTATACTATTAATCGTTTCGATTTAGCCATTATATTATACATTCTTTTTCCTCAACAAAACACCCCTTTCCTCTAATAATTTCCACCAAAATGAAACACACGATGTATAAAACATAGCAACTTAGGCTATTTTATGACTAAAATAACCAAAATAAACTTAAATGTTAACATAACTAGACATTTGCGGTTTCATGTGGGAGTGAAAAATTGTCCTCCAGCACTCTAAATGTGAACCGCACATGTCCAATTTTTCAAACTTTTTTAAATAGATTCTAATGAAATTAATGGGTAAAGTAAAACAAATACATAGATGAGCGTGTAAATCAAAATGATTAATAATTTAGTGGGTAAAATGAAACAACCGAATAATTTAGTAAGTAAATCGAAATAATTAATATGCGTAAATTAAAACAACTGCATAGTTGAGTGGATAAATTGAAACAATTAATAGTTTGGAGGTTAAATTGAAAAAATTCAACAGTTTAGTGACCTCATATGTAATTTACTCATTCTGATTAGATACTCTCAATTTACCCCTTTTTTGAAATGGGCAATTTTGTTTTTGTTCACTTGATCTGTAAATCCATCAACCTTAAAATTAAGGAGAGTTGACATCAATATATTTCATTATGCCAAAAATAACATTGTAAGTTTATCCCACTAAAATTTATTATGAATATAATTAGAAAAATGTATAATTTGTCCAAAATATCCTCATATTCTCACCTTAAAAATATAAATCAAAACCTTAAATTTAACTCCTCACCAAATCATCTGGCCTCTTCCGATCTTAACTTTGTTCTCTCCAAAGGCTATAATTATGCACATCATGAGGAAAAAATAGGGCTGTAGCAATCCTATTATGGCTAACGATGGATCAAACCTTGGAAAGAAAACAAATCTAGAGTAAATATACTTAATTATATTTGGTCTGATGCACCTATATATATACATATTTAGGCGTTGTATGAATTTTATTTTTATTGCATTTACATAAACAATCATTCGAGAAATGATGCAAATTAATATCAATTGAGATAATCTTTATCCATCAAAGAATTGTAATAAAAGAGACACAATTCTAAATAATGTTGCTTTGATAACAAAGACACGTGTAATGGTAATAAATATTATTGAATAAACTATTGATGAAATGATTCATAAAATTTCAACTTATCTATTGTCATTTTGAGATTCTCGTGCTTTTTCAATTTATGGGCAGTATACAATATAATAAATTAAGAATATGTGGAGTTTAGGGTTGGAGTTTTAAGGCCATTTTAGGAATATCAAATTGTTAACCTTTCTTTATTAAATAATTAAATTTAAATCAACAAAATTAGAATTATTGTTGTAGGAACAACTTTATTCATTTATTCATTAGATGGGCCCTTTAAATAGGGTACAAATACAATAGTAAATCGGATTTACAAGGAAGTCCATTATGGCCCATAATACACAATTTACACAGTAAAATTCCTAATACATATTCTTTATAGACGATAGCACACTATGTGTAATTTTCTTAAACACTCCCCTTTGTGCTGAGTCGGAGATAGAATGGTATATGTCTTATTGGCTCATTAAAACCTTGTTAATTAACAAAACCCTGTGGGCAAAAATAACCTTGATCGAAGGAAAAATAGTATAACATTATGACAATCCTATTAGACTTCCTCCATTGAGTCTATATTTCCATTTGATCCTTACTTCAATCAATAGAGTTTGAACGTATCGTTACCTCGTTAAAAACTTTACCAAGTAACAAAACCAAGTGGGTAAAATAAATCTTGGTTTAAGGAAAAGAGTATAACGTAACGTCGTGTGGATATTAGACTCTCCCTCAAGTCTACACCTCCCACTGATATTTACATTAATCAAGAAATTTGAAAAGCTTATGCATGTATCGTTGTCTCGTTAAAAACCTTACAAAGTAACAAAATCCAGTAGAAAAAATAAACCTTGATCTAAGGAAAAGAGTACAACGTAGGTGCGAAAATTCCATCATATTTCACACCTTCCCTTGATCATTACTTCGATCATGAGAGTTGGAAAAGCCTAATCACCCTTATATTTTTCACATGCTTTTCAAATATGGCCTTAGGAAAAGACTTGGTGAACTAGTTTGCTATATTCTCCTTAGAGCTTTGTGTGGGCCAGAGAGATACCCAACACCAACAAAATCATTCAAGATTTTGTTTGGGATTTCAATGTAGGGGGTGGCCATTTTAGCAACATCGTTTACTTTAGATGTTGCTTTCGCATTCACTTTTTCTTTTCTGTAGGCAAAGAACAATCTCAAGCCAATGGTTCCTTTTAAGTGTCTAATTATGCTGCGTTGACGCTGAGCTAAATCTAGCTAACAAGTTCAATACGAATACTATATCTGGTCGAATATGTTGTGTTAAGTGCAATAATGTGCATATTGCATTTAGATAGGAAGTTTCATCTCCCATCTCCCAACATATTTTCGTAATCTTACTTTGTACGAAATTGATCTTTTCTTTGATCTAAACTTCGACTAACCATGGGAGTGCTAATAGAATGCGTTTTGTCCAGGTTAAATTGTCTGATTATCTTTTGAATGTACACAAACTAGTGGATTAATATTCGACAAGCTCGATATTCTAGATTAAGATCTAAACAAAATTCGAGCTTTCCTAAGATTCTTTATCTCAAATTTGGATTTCAAATAACTTGCGGTTTCTCTTAGTTCATCAAGAGTACCTATATGTTCATATCATCAATATGTACAACTACAATTGAAAATCCATAGCTTGTTTTCTTTATGAATACGCATGGGCATAATTTATCGTTCTTATATCCATTCCCAATCAAGTAGTCACTTAGACGGGTATACCACATCCGTCCGGATTGTTTTAATCCGTAAAGTGAGCGTTTTAACATAATTGCAAACGGACTCTGTGGTTTAGAGTCACTTGACTTAGGTAATGTAAGGCCATCAGGCACTTTCATATATATCTCTGAATCAAGATCCCCATAGAGATATGCAGTAACCATATCTATGAGCTGTATTTTCAGTCCTTCGGAAACTACTAAGCTAACTAAGTAATGGAATGTTATAATGTTTAAACAATTCTAGAGTATCTGTGGGAAACCTTGTGCCACAAAGTGAGCCTTTTACTTTAGAACTTCGTTTTTCTCATTTAGGATTTATGGCAAATAATTGTTTATATCCTACATGCTTTACACTTGGCGCGGTTAGCACTACCGGACCAAATACCTGTCTCTTTGCCAGATAATTTAATTCTATCTGGATTGCTTATTTTTATTTAGGCCAATTTTGCCTTTTGTTAATATTTTGCAACAGAGCGAGGTTCGACATCATCATGCTCTTTGATTCCTTGAGCAACAGTGTATCATTAATGCATCCATTAACTCATATGCCATCCCTTAATCCATTGAGATTTATTTATTCTCTAAAATAATTTATAACTTCGGGGTGTCCCCTAGTATTAATTCATAGACATAAGTATAATCAGAGACAATATCATAAAATAGGCTTTTACATTAATGATTAATTGATCAATTTGTGCCTTACTCCACCTCTTCTTTTGTGTGAGTGTTTGTCGAACCAAATGGCCTCCCTTTATTCCTTTAAGGAGACATGGCCTCAACCACACCTCCACTAAGTGTAGTTGCAGCGTCTCTTTCTGCGACACTGTGCCCCTTGTTGGGGACTTATAACCTTGCAGGCATATTGCAGCTGGTATGTTTGATCTCGTTACTTTTCAATATCATTAAATGTATCAGGCATCGAATCTGTTATATTTTTAAGATTAATTATTCTTTTTCACTTCACTATACATTGTGATGTGCGTGGGGATCAAGATGAGACAGAGTGGGGACCACGACAATTCCTGTCGTTCTCTTGAAAATTTATTTTCCTATCTCCCCCTAACGACGGGAAGACTGTCTTATCAAAGTGATAATCCGCAATTCTTAGCGGTAAAAAGATCACCTGATAAGGATTCCAAATAGGGGATTATCGTTGAGAATTCATATCTAACGTTAATACTTAATTATTTCAGCAAGTCCAGTTTGGTGCGCTATGGGGGCGCAATCGGCACATATGCGTAAATATCAGGCTAATATCCAATTACCAACTAGTACGCATATAATAGTTATTTAATATTGGACCTTGAAACAAATAAGTAAAGTTGCATGCAATATTGCATAAATCACGGGCATATATAGGCAAAATAGTGCTCATAACCAATGCCCTATCTACCATCTATATTCTTTTGATGATTGCTTTTGTGAGACCTTTTTGCGTATGCACATGGAGAACGGAATTCTTTACTTCGATTTTATACAATGATCATTAAGTACTTTTATTGTAAACTCTCCAATTTTATCGAGTCTTATAGACATGATACAGTAATCAGGGTGGTGAGCCCTTAAACATATAATATGTGCTAAGAGGTTTGTAAATGCAGTATTTCTTGTAGACAATTATTCGACATGTAACTAGAATGTCGAATTATCCACCAGATTCATAAACTACTTTGAATGGTTCCACACTCTGGATGAATTTATCTACAAATATATATTGTAAGAATGGTATATTTTATTTTGTATCTTTAGCATAAGAATGTCTCGATCCTATTTTTACTAAAGAGCGGATTTTGAAAAATAGGTTGTCGTTTATTTGACATGGTCAATTAGGCATAATGGGAAGGGGGATATGACTTCCAATACTTTGAAAATTGAGAATTACTTTTGAGCATTACTAGTATCAACATGATGCAATGTGTTGAATTTTTGTCCTATTTACTTGTCACTCAAAAGAAGAGATATCCGTGTAAGTACTTTAACGAGGGATCATCATGACCAAAGTGTACTAGGCAAGCATGACAAAGCCTATATGAATCTATGTCCCATGGTACATTGTTAGTGACATCATAGGATTTGACAATCCTTATCTTAGTGGGGTACATTCCACTAAAATGCCTCATAAGTTTCTTTAAAATGCGTTTCTTTGCACATTTATTTAGAGGTAAAATAAATATATTTTTGTTCTATTCTTACATTTTATTTTTGTATGATTATTGTTGGTATAAATATCATTAACAAAGTTCGGATCGCTCTGGGTGCATATAGAGCGTATGTGGCTTTAAACACCATTTTAGTAACAAAATGGTTGAGCAGTTCTTCGCTCTTATGATAATTTAATCACCATAGTCACATAGGTATTATAGATTATTAATTTCTTATTTCGTTGGATGGTTTTGGTGTTCCCACTATCAACCAATCATTAAAGTTATCCTCGATTCATTTTTACAGTAATGAAATCGAGTATAAATTCCGAACTATGTAGTAATAAAATGAACAAATTCAATTACTTTAAGATAAAATTCAAATAAAACCAACGGTAATTAATCCAATATCTTGTTTAGAAATCTAATACATTCAATCAAACATAAATTTTAAAACAAAACCATTGTCTAATTAAAAATTAGGCAATATGCTTGTTCAACTATTTCTCAAAAATAAAGTGGATAAAGTAAATCAGTCAAAATCGAGTGCATCCATAGACTGAGCAAAGT
Source organism: Lonicera japonica (assembly GCA_021464415.1). Lineage (NCBI taxonomy): Eukaryota > Viridiplantae > Streptophyta > Magnoliopsida > Dipsacales > Caprifoliaceae > Lonicera > Lonicera japonica. The sequence continues at coordinate 22,387,240 of CM038470.1, forward strand.
CCTTCTTGCCACTAAAGTTTGTGAAGTTGACATTAACGTCGTTATCTTCTTCATTCATAAAATGAGATTCTTATTCTTTATACTCTCGATATCTCTTGTGATTCGCTGCTACTTTAGCGCTTGCATGGCAGTTCTTGTACTAGTGCCCAGCAACTCCACACTTATAACATGGCTCATCGCCAACTCTTTTCTTTTTGACTGGAGGTTTTTTAGGTGTATCTTTCATCTTGTTTTTCGGACCACTAGGTTTAATTGCACCATTTCTTCTTCATACTTTGGAAGAACCTCCACGACCCGTACCACAACTCTTACATCCATTTTCACGTTGTGCATTGTTGCCACGTGAGTAGAGATTAGCACGTCCAACCCCTTTTACATTGGGGTTCTGTTCATTTTACCGTAATTGGTCTCAGGAATTCTCTTTATCCTGACGGGCCTGGCATTGTTATTCAAAATAATCTCATTATGCCTTTCAGCCACTTGTAGTAGGTTGATCAGCTTATTGAATGTTGTGATTCTTTTGTTATCATACTCGAGCCTATACTGGTTCGCTAGTATAAGTGCTGAAGTAAGAAAAATAAAAAGGGTATTCTGAATCATATAATCTTTTGTGAGATCCTTTTCACAAAAGTTAAGACGTGCCTTTATGCTCAGCATGTTTTTGTTGAAGTCGTTAACCTTTTTAGAGTCAGGCAAACGAATTTCATTCCACTGAACGATCAATTTTAAGAGCAAAGTGTCATGAATGTTCCCAAAACGTCCCTTAAGGGTATCCCATAATTCTTTAGGTGTCTTCAACTGAAGGTATTCCCAGCATAGGCTGGGGTCAATATGTTTCCATAGAAACATTAATGCATTTTGCTTTCACCTTGTCAGACGGTCCATTGTCTGTGGGGTCTTTCGGGTCAGTAAGTGTGGCAGAATATTCTTTAGTCACAAAGGCGGTTTCTATATCAAAAACCCACCGATGGTACTCAAGTCCTTCTGAGTCAAAAATGTCAAATTCAGGTCGAGTTAGGTCTGCCATCTTAATAAATAATAAAGAAAATATTACACAGTTACGAGTACATCCATGTTGGTTATTTTCCAAAAATATGAATTAGATTTCAAAACCAAGATCTATAATGGTCACATTTTTCGATGCTATATGAAAATACTTTATCATAGTAATTATAATGCGCATGAACTTTCATCACCATGTCAACTTTTGAATTTATGACATACTAAATAAAAAAAAATTAGTATAAGTAATATTCAAAATTTCATGCTGATTTACTACAATTATAGCAATTATAAAATAATGAGTTTGTTTAAAAAAAATATGTATAAATAATACATATCTAATACTATTTATATATACACCATTATTTTCATAAATATATAGATATAAATATGAGTTTGAGAGTGTACAGATTAGAATATAGCTATACATGTAAAATATATATGGCAAGCCAAAATTTAGGTTTCTATGTTTTGTTATGTGTTAAAAATGTACAATGAAAAGGACAACTGGCCAAAAGGAAAAATAAAGATTCAGGAAATCAATTTACATGGTAAAATTTATTTTTGTAATTAATTTATAGGAATCTCATATTCAATTAAATAGGGCAAGCTTGGAAAAAGAATGATTTATCTCCAGGAATAAATCAAAAAACAATAAGCAAACTGTGCAATTCAAATTAGGGGTGTTAATGCCAATCCGAAAACCGACCGAACGGACCGAACCGATCCATAAAAACCCGAACTGAAAAAAAACAGAAATCGAAAACGAGAAAACCTAACTGAAACCGAAAAGTTTGGTTCGGGTTTGGGGTAAGCTAGTTCAAAACCGAACTAACCCGAACCGAGTTATGTATAAGAAAAAAAATATTAATTTATACTTTAAGGGCAAACATTAATTATATTATAATACGAAAAATATGGCTTTTTATAAGAATAAGTTCCTTAATAATTATATATTGTGATAATCTTAAAAGAAAAGTCATTAACGCGTGCCCTTATTATTGAATTAATTACACAAAGCTAAGCTAAGATTTTTTTTATCACATTCATGATGGTAAGATATTTCATCATTTTATTTAATGTGTTTTATTCTTGTAAATGTACAAATAAAATTGTAACTAAATAAAAAATATAGTATTTATATGTTTGCTCCTTGTTTCTTAAAAAATCTGACTTTTAATTTGAATATGAACCATTCTTATATTATTATTAGTATTACATTGTTATGTTAAATTGATTTAGAAAAAATGAAAAAAATATGTGTTAAAACTGAATAAAGCCGAACCGAGACCAAACCGAAAAGTTTGGTTCGAGTTTGGGTTTCGAAGTTTTAGAAACCAAAACCGAATCGAAACCGAATTTTTATATTTGGTTTGGGTTTGGGGTACTTAGTTTCTACACCAACCGAAACCGAAAACACCCCTAATTCAAATGCAGCAACCTTGTGTTTAGCATGAATATTAATGGGATAATCAAATTAATAATAATAAATAATTAATGCCCAATCAATGCATACCACCATTAACATGAAATACAGAATTATACAATCAATATGAATCACATACATGGCATTCTAGAATAAGAAACAGTCTGATTGTTGAACAATTGACTAACAAATCTATAGAATCAACCCCTTTTTTTTTAAAAAAAAAATATTAACACAAGACCATGAAGAACAAAAATAAATTAATTTTTAATAAGATATAAACATTGTAGTTAATATGACAAAATAAAAATTGTAAAAGCTTAAGAAATTTTCACAAAACATATTAACAACAATAATCAAATCAGGATTTTAACAATATAACCAAATCACACATGAACAACTTCTATATCAGCAAAAACAGTTTATATGGACTGATTTTTTGCAGCAATAAAATGCAGTTCCAAAAAAGTTTTTTTTTAAAGAACTAATAAATAAAATAAAAAAACTAATTTTAATCAATGACAAATTTTACCCTAAAATCGAGATTTCATTAATCAAGAAAGAGAAATTGGAAGCTCACGCAATAGCAATCTTATATCCAAAGCAACAATAGCAATCTTGTAATATATACAAAGTACACACACACACACACATATATATATATATATGAAGTATACGCATATAATATATAATTATGTGGCATAATCCAAAGCTGCGATTGGAACTTATATATATATACATACGATTAAACCTTATTTATATATATATAAGAGAAAGTAATTATGAGTACCTTGATTATGTATGTATACTTCAATTAGGTGACGGTAGAAGAGTTCAATGGTGATAGTGGCCGGCGGCTAGGGTTTTGTTAGAGTTAAGGTTATTAGCTCCGAGCGTGCTGATAACGTATTGTAGGAATAACTCTATTCAATTCTTCGTTAGATGAGCCTTTTAAATAGGATACAAATACAATAGTAAATAGGATTTACAAGGAACCCATTATGGCCCATAATACATAATTTACACAGTAAAATCCCTAATACATATTATTTCTAGACGATAGCACACTATGTGTAATTTCCTTAAACAATTATATTATTTTTTGTAAGTTTATCCCATTGAGTGGAGAAACTAAAAAAAATGTGGATTAAGTTGCAATCTAGTAAATTACAGATGCAGTTACAAATCATGTGGATAGATTTAAAATCACTTTTTTGAAATTTGCATATACATTCTGTAATCAACAAGTTCTACTCAAATGTGTTCAAAATTTTCTTCTGTTTTTTTTTTGTCTTGAGTTTTGTGAAACAATTGAATAACACCTCTTGAAAACAATTGATTACCACTTAATTAATGCATTGCATAATAAACAACATGCTAGTGAAATCGAATCAATGACCAGAACTTTCTCACTGGTCTTTAATTTCACAAAACAAAATATGTAAGAAAAAATAACAAACAAAAAAAAAATCAAAATTTTCATCCTAATTTCTAAGAACAACTCTACTGAGCTGGTATCATTACTCCCATGAAACAATCTCAAATTTATCCCATTTTACCTTACATTCTACAATTAGCAGAATCTACACAAATGTCATAAAAAAAACATTTCTTCTCTTTTGTTTGATACTGCTAACAATTGAACAAGAGATAATTTGTACGGATTTTGTATTGCTTGTTGCTCATCAGCAACTCGAAACATGAATTCCATGGTCGTAATGCAAAGAGAATTTGAGAATTTGGGTTAAGGTTTTAGATTATTTACGGGAAAGGGGAAAGGAGGAGTTTTTTTGTATCAAAAATTGTGTTGACTAACAGATTGATAGCTTTGTCTAATTGACGGATCCATAATTTTCAACGTCAAAGTCCAAGAAACGAGAATGGTAAGGATCGAACTCAATATCGTAAAAACTATGTATGAATCTCATAATCCAAATGACCTTAAAAATCTTATTAACTCATTAGATACTATAATTTTATTAACATAGATATTGTGTAAGGAATTATGAAAAATGTAAAAGATGGTAGATAATTTTAATAATTAGATTTATGGAGAAATTTTTGAAGAAACAATTGATACTTCAGTAAAACCTTACATATACTTTCAGATATCATGAATTCCCTTTGAGAGTCCAGTACATCTCGTAACTTTTAAATTTTTTTATCGATTCCTTTTGAATTTTTACCATAAAGAACCTTGGACAGAAAGTCTCAAAAGTCACGTACAAACATTTACTTTATGTTTAAATGTTTGAAACGACTTATAAATTCGACACTAGCACAATGAAATAATTGATGATGAATATTACTTCTATGTAGTAACTCTATCTAAAATATATGTTAAAATATTACTTATATGTAGTCCTCATCTCGCGCTGAAAATTAATATAAAATAATACTAAATCACTACACCAAAACAGGCATTTTGTAATAGACATTTTGCGTTACAGAAAATTTTAATAACGCAAAATGTCCGTTACTATTTAGGCGTGGCAGTTGACATAATAACGGATAAAAACCGTTACTGAAATTAATTAAGGACCATTACTATAATTATGACTGTAACGGATTTTAACCGTGACAGACAACTTGAAGACCGTTGTGAAATTATTTTTCGTCACGTGTTTTGTCCGTTACTATAAGAAAAAGACCGTTACTATATTTTACTTATTAATTGATTTAATTTTCTAGTAGTAACGGATAAAAACTGTTACTGATGCCGCAACCTTATAAAAAGCATTACTGAGCTAGTAACGGTTTATAGCCGTTACTAATACCAAAAAAAATAAAAAATTTATTCCCCTTGCAGCTGGAATTAGCTACCTATAACATTATCAAGAGAACATTGGTCCAGTTGTATACAATAACAATGAACCTCAACCAATAACATTATCAAGAGAACACTTATTTTGAATTAGTAATACATAGCTATTGATAAAAGTACATAGTACTTGGCAAAGACCTTGCACTGTTTAACTAACATATGGCAAACATCGAAACAATATTACTTCATTCACCATGTAAGCCAATCAACTACACCCAAAGTTCTAAAAGATGGTAATATACGGAATGAAAACATACACTTTAGAGAAGCTGCCGTGTGAATATGGCAAACATCAAAACAATAATATTTCATTCACCATGAAAGCCAGTTAACTACACCCAAAGTTGCAAAAGATGGTAATATAAGGAATCAAAACATACACTGTAGAGAAACTGCAGCCTGAATATAAGTAATAGAGTAAGGCTTTTGTATCAAGGGCTCCAAGTACTCCTGAAATTTAAAATATATATCTTTCAGTCCTTGTCAGTTTACACGATGGAAATCAACACTGTTCTTTGTGTCTACAAGATAAACAAAGTGCTAAAGAGAAAAGTGTAATATTGTTGAGAACTACCTGTATACTTCATCAAGAACAACTTTGATCTCAAGTCCAAAATATCTATTTATTCCTAATCTGTCAATAGCATCCACCATGCATAGACAGGTAAATATGTCGAAGGGATAAATTGTAGGGACTGGCAAATAAGAAAATAATTGTCATTATAAAACGATAGTAATTGTTTCATATGAGCGAATATATATATAAGAAATGAATTTGAAAGGTAGTTTTTAAATACATTTAAAATTAGGGACGATCCTTCTCAATCCAATTATGTAAGTAATTTGTAAACTGCTCCACATGAAATAATTTTATCGAGTAATTTGTTTGCCATCTCTTTACCTAGACACTCTGTTAGTCTTTACTAATTTCACATTAAATGAATATTTTCTTCTATTTTATTTTTTTTAAGAAATATACTCCATGGGACCAAAGTCCTTAGAGAGCTATTTTATTGAAAAGGAAAAGAGTTCAAATAGCCTGAACAAGGTGGCTTGAAGATGGAACACAAATATATATATATATATATAAACATAACATCAAACCAGAGGATTCCAAGAGTGATGAATCAAAACAATAAGTTAAGTTTAACAATGTGATCAAATAAGATTTCACAAATTAGATCCAAATATTGGAGCAAACCTTGCTATTAATTATCTGCGGAGTCCAAATATTGCAGCAATAAGCATCGAGCAGAAAAAAGCCCTAGGTTAATGCAATGGTGGTTGAAGAGCGGTGACAAGAGAGTATGAGGGTTTATCTTTCAGAGCGAGGTTTACAGATCGAGCGAGGTTCATCAAATTTTCTAATAGTATTCACAATATTTCACTCCCTTGTTTACTTCGATTTTTAGAACTTTGTTAGATCTAATATTCACAATATTAGATCTAGTATTCACAATATTTCACTCCATCGTTTACAGATCGAGCGAGGTTCTTCTAGTTGTTCTTATTTCTCTTAGTAGATGAACATTGTAAATCCTTATTTAGAACCGTGGTTTTTCAATAAATTAATGAACAACTAAGCTAGAAGAAGAAGAACTAAGCTAGGGTTTAGAGGTAGAAGAAGAAGAAAAAAGAAGAAGAAGAAGAAGAAGAAGAAGACCTAGATCTAACAAAATAGGGGTTCTTCTAATAAATTGAAGAACAACTAAGCAATGGTTTATAAAAGGAAGAAGAAGTTATCTTCATCTACTGAGAGAAATAAGTCTGCGACTTGACCATCGACCAGCCAAAGAGGAACCATTGTCGGAGGAGGAGAGCACCGACGATTGACAAGCAGGAAAATTTGGGGGTTTGGCGAGAGAGACCAACTAGCGGGAATACTTGGGGATTTGGAAAGAGAGACGCCAACAATCGAGAGGGAGAACGAAAATTTTGAATGAAAATTTGGGAGATTTGGGTTACTTTCTTTTTTTTTTTTCATAAAAAAATCTAACATTTTTTAATATTTTTAATAATTTAATTTATGTAGTAACACTCGATACTCAATTTTGACCATTATTATCTAATTTTAAGACCGTTACTGAATTAAAAATATATCTAAATTTAATTAATTAGATGTAGTAACGGTTGTAACTTTTTATGTAACGGACTACACACGTGATGGGTTAGTAACGGACTTAGACCATTACAGATAGAAAAAAATTACCGTTACTAATTCTTTGTTTTGGTGTAGTGAATAGAGGATTTGAACTAGTGGCTTTTAATATAAAAAGTATGAGTAATTTTACATGGATATAAAACTCTGACATAAAAATATTTACTAATCACTAAACTAAATTCCTTTCCATATTTTTAACTTGAATACTTAGCAAGTGTATATCCTATTTATATAAGTAGAGGAATGGAAAGGAAATATGAGTTTAATTTTATTATTGTTTGCATAACTAAGAATATAATGGAATAAAATAAATTTTGTTTAGATATAAAGAAGAAAAGAAAGGAAATAAATGTGATTTAATATATTGTTAACAAATTTGGGTTATTTTGGAATAAGGTGATTAATAATTCATTAAAGATTTTTCCTTTCCTTCCGAATCTTTCTAATATTAAAAGGAAACAAAATAAATGAATAGAGAGAATTGACACCCTCCCATTTCCTCTTCACAAACTCTCATAAATCTATCCAAACAAATGAAATATAATTTTTTCTCCTTTTTTTTTTTGCTTTTTTTCCTTCTCATTTCCTTAATCAAAATGGACTTATAAAGTATATTGTTACTCTATATGTATATATATATTTTTGTTAGTGTACCTATAAAATAGCACTTTCCTCAACATACGGACAAGAAAAGGCAAAAAGTAGTTATAGACTAAACCAGACTTCGGTGTATTAAAGTCCACAATTGAACAATCGGATTGCTGTCATAATTACACGTACGCCCTGTCAATTTTTTTTCCTACAATTTTTAATCAATAATTTCTGGAATAATAATATTTTACTAACTTTACAAGTGTGTAATTCACAAAATGCGTGATTGTTTTAATTAACGAAATATATAAATATTTTAAATTATATAAATATAAAAATATAGTGTATAATGGTAAACAAAAATAATCATAAAAAAATACCCATGTAATATAACTTCAAAAATATAAAGGTAAATTAATTACAAATAGGCAAGCAATTCAACAACCCAATTATATAAAATATAAAATAAAAAATTACATGTATAAAAAGTATTTTGAATTAGTGCAAAATAACTAATATACCTAGTTGAGAGAAAATAATAGAATTATAAACAACAAGAACTTAAGTAAATATATATTATCATAACTAAATGAAGACAAAAGATGTATAAAAGTAATTAAAAATTGTATTAATTGCTATATAGATTGCATTAATAAGTAATTAAAGATTGCATTAATTGCTATATATATTGCATTAATTGCTATACTTCTTTCATTGTACTATATAGTAATAGATTTACCGGTTAAACTTAAGTGAGGGTATTTTGTATGCTTTGTGCCATGTATTAAGAGAACAATACCCTTAATAATGTATGGTAACTTTTATTTCAATTTTAATTTCAAAACTCAAATTGATTTGAGTTACCAAACATACTTTTAATTATTTGAGAATACGAAGTCAGGAGAACGATCAGAGTATCCTCCCAAAAAATACTAAAATGCACGTACCAAATTCAAAGTCGCATTTTATTTATGAACATAATCGAAGACCAAATCTCATGTTAATAAATATCTCTTCTTCTCATTACAAGAAATTTCTCTATTAAATTATTAATTACATGTAAGCATCATGAAATGTCATTTTTATAGCTATCAATTTTGAAGTTTCTCCTTGGGGATATTATAAAATAGCTACTATCTATGGTGCGTGCATTAATTATATTGTTTCGATTGGTCAAATTAATGATTATGCGAGATTGTTTCGTCTGACAAGACCTACATAACTGAATATTGAAATAAATTTATACGTGTCTGTTTGGTTGAGTTTTTAGTAAATGTGAAAATAGGTTTAAATGTAAATTTAGGTTTTGTTAGAATTTTTTTAACTAATTCAAAAAAACTTATGAAAAAAATTTAAGAAATAGTCACAATGGATCTTATTTTATAGATCTCGATGAGTAGGTTTCAAATATTTTTTTTTTATCTAATTTTAATTTTTGGATTTAAAGTTATAGTATTTTAAAAATTTTATGAGGGACAAAATAAAGTAAAGTGAATTTTGAAAAGTATGAAAGTAAAGTTGACTTTTTGGTATAAAACTAAAAAACTAGTTTTTTTTAGTTTCCAACCAAACATGGACGTAGTCTTCATTTTATACAAGTGATCATGTATTACCTTATATATAATATATATAGATGAGCGGAATGGTATATGTACTTTCTACCATAAGCTATGGTGATCAAATAACTTTCTAATTTTGCACATTTTTGTTATATTTAGGGGTAATAGTTCGTCAAATATTGTTATATTAACTATATATACGATAATTAATATGATAAACACTTAATGTTCTTGCTAATTTGTAGTACATAATGGTATGGTGTAACTTATAATGATATATATGCACACACCATAGTGAATATTTTATATTAATTAAAAAATCAAAATAAATAGTTTCAGTTATGAAGAAAAATCTCAAATTAAACAGTTGATCTTTTTAGTATCTTATAAACATAATTAAAATGTTAAATCAACGGCTCGAAACCTAAAAATGTACTAATTCACAGGAATGCCCACCATAAATTATAGTGCAAAATATTTACTATTCCACTACTATATATATATATAAAGATTCAACTTATATTTATGTAAATTAACAAATGTTATACGACAGTTTTAATGTGTTTGACATAATCATAATTTAAAAGACAAAAAATTTAACATAACACGTGATTTAGATGATGATTTTTTGGATCTATGTGCATTTATTTTAATATTTTGCATACATTTTAGATATATAAACTAATAAATAATAAATTTAAGAAAAAAAAAAACTTATTGAGTATCTGCGGAACTTCTTTATTTTATACCCAAAGTAATTCAACTTGTTTTTTTAAATAATTGCGAGTGCACGTACGAGATTTAGTAAATAATCTCTAGTATTAGCACATGACGTTCGCGTCAAAAATTGGTATGATTTTCTTTGAAGTAAAATCCTTTTAAGGAACAAAACAAATCGTCATTCAAATTACATGCAGTGGCATTTCTATGCAGTCGCTACTTCTTTTGGTGAAACAAAGCGACTGCATGTGCACACACGTTTGCAATGTAATGGCCCTTTTTGGCACTATTTGCAATATGCCGTGTCTGCTGGATCCGTGTGCATGTTTCATCTAAAATACTCATGATTGATGGTCTATAATCAAATCCCTGTTCAACATATGACTAATCCATTAACCTCGAAATACACACCCTTCCTATTAAAGCCGCACATTTCATCTGTATTAGGTTTGGCCAAACTTTTGCGCACTAACAAAAGAATATTAATCTTATTAACAAAACAACTCCTGTGATTTTTATTTTTTTATTTATAAACTAACAATATTATATTTATTAGATATTTTTATCATTAACTTTATTGACATTATTATACGGATTATACGTTCACAAGATATAATTATTTTATAATTCATAAAATACGCTCAACAAAAATAAGTAATAAGAATTATAAATAAGAAAAGTATTTATTTTATATATATATACATATATTTTGCACATATTAAGTTATATGTAGCACGCTATTTTGATCATTGTTGCTAACCATTCTTTTCATGATTCAATCGCAAGTCGCGGAGATCGAGCAGATATAAATAGAATCTGTGGGAGATGGAGGCCATTAACCAAGGTTGTACTGCTTTGGTGGTGTAGTTTCTAATTTATCATTTTGAAACTTGTGTTAAGGCTAGGAAGTCTTATAAGTAGGGTTGTTGAACTGATTGAATAATTGAATCGAAGCTTTTGGGTTGGTTAAATTTTTTGATCAATGGGTTGGTTTTGGTTCCAAAAAATTAGTAACTCAAATTTTTGGTTTGGTTCTAGATCCAGCACTTTAAATAATGTACTGTACTGGAATCGAAGTGAACCAAAATATGGAACCAAAAATTAATATATACTTTTCTAATTTTGTACATTAAGGACTTCCTTTTTCTTCTTACTTTAAGTTCACACATGCCGACTTTCTCCGCACTTGGCAACCTTCTTTACTATTTTCTTTCTATTTAAGTATTGATATTTAATACTTTAGTAGATTCAAATATTATGTTTTGTTTTGTATGGTTTGTTGGTTGATATAAGTTTAAATTTGAATTTTATTTTATTTTTTCTTAATTTTTTGAAAGAATAAAGTTTTGGTAAAACAAATCGATAAAGAACTGAAAATGGACCGGAACTAACGCAATAACCGATCGGGTTGGATCGGTTCAATTTTGGGTCCAAAACTATGGAACTAAACCATTGCAGTTTTGGATCTGGATTTGGCCTAGCATCGACCCAACCAGACCCATGCACACCATTACTTGTAATTACACCAGTGTTTTAAAAAGCGAAGGCGTAAGCTTACGCGTTTACTTGTTCAGAGGCGAGGCGTAAGCCTTTCGCGCAGAGGAATTTTATATTAAAAAAAACAAAGAAATTATTATTAGTCAGAAAAATAATTTTCTTTAATGTCATATTTTTTAGTTCAAGGGGTAAAGTGTTAAATTAAATAACTTAAAGGGTATGTTGTAATTCATCAAAATTAGAACCTCTCCCCCTTTGTAGAATCCAAACACATTGCTCTCTCTCCCCCCGGGTAAAAATCAGACAATTTCTCTCTCAAAGCCCAAATCTTGCTCTATCCAACACAATCAAACCCAAATCAAGCCTCAATCGAGGACCGCAAAGAGATTTCGGCTCAAATCGATGATTCCATCTACAATCTAGGGCTTCAAATTGAAAGAGATATGTCCTAGGACTATTCATAGATTATGATTTGTACTTGGATATTTTATGCTTATTGTTATTAATAAAGTTTATTTATTATACTTTTATTCTCTTGTAAATATAATATTAATACTAGTTCATCAAGTACGTGATTGATTGTGGATGCTAGTGATGTTATAATAATATTATTTAGATGTCCTAATCATGTGTCAATAACCTAGGATCACATTGATATAATGATAGAGTATGGGTCAGCCATGATTATGTTCCACAAGTCATGGATAAGGAATATCAAGCTGAACATACTGATACTTGTTAGGAACAAAGTATTGGACTGACCCGCTTTGAGGACACTGCGAGGAGTGTTACATAATGTCATCAGTGATGTTCCCCATTTGTGATATCGTATTATCCTCAGACCTGAGATCGCCATGGTTACAACATAGGGATTAGCATGTCAGGCATTATCAAACGTTGCTCTTGATCGAGTAATTATAAAGATGATGACCGAGCATACTATGAACTATGTAGAGGTATGTGGTTGATCAAGATGGGATTTGTCACTCTCATATATTGAGAGAGATATCGTTGGGCCCCTTGATAAGTGTAATTAATATTAGCATGGCCATGCACAAATGATATGTCATTTGTTTTAGATTAATTATACTTAGAGATCAAGAAATAAAGATTGAACTATACAAGAATGACACTTGCCTAGTCTTGTGTTCAATCTAGATATCGATTGACAAAAGGAGTTAATATGTGGAATATCAATTTAAGGTTGTGTCGTTTTTGACATTTATACCCTTTGGATAGTAGTAATGTTTTACTAAAGACCGCTTACTATTCATATAATAAAACGGGCTTTTAATTATATTGCCAAAGAGTATAAAACCTACAGGGTCGCACACCAAAACGACTTGGATCAAAACGAATTAAAACGGGCCAAGTTGGACTTGGGCCCAGTTCGTTTGTTGCTTAGGGTTCTCACTAGGGTTCCCTTATAAAAGGGAACCTCTATTCATCTTGGCCGTCAAGGAAACTTAGAGAGGCCAGAGAGTCGAAATTATAGAGAGAACCCTAGAAGGCGCTAGTACACCAAGCAAGGATCTCACCTCGTTCATGTGTGCATACCGTAGAGGCGTCGTAGTTTCTACGCTAAGGACGACAACAACAAAAGGATCCGATCCACCCTGTTCGTTACATTAACACCAAATCGCATATAAGGTATGTCTTCTGTCGATTTTATTGAACAGCATAGATCCTAGGGTTTAAAGATTAGTGCGTAAATATGTGTATGCGATGCATGATTACTGCCCTAATTCCTTACAGAAATTTGGTATGTGTTACTCGGTTTCTCGTTGTAGTTGTTACTTGTCGAGTTCTGCCTCTGCTAGCTTCGTCGAGTTCTTCTTCAACTGCTTCAAGTTGTCTTCTTCCTCCGGAACTAGTTTCAATCGTCTTCTTCCTCCACTCGCTCTCTCTCTTTCGATATTTTGGTCGTGACGGTGTGTGTTTAGGACTTTAGGGTTTAGATTTGAAGCGTAATTTTTTTTTCCGACCAAAACGGTGTAGTTTAAGGATTGTACAGTTAAAAAATAAAAAACACTTAAGGCGTAATCCTTTTTCAAAAGGCGTAAAAAAGCGTAAAAGGCGTAAGCTTTTTAAAAAATGTGTATGCCTCGAAAAAAATGTGTAAGCCTAACATACAATCCGCAGTTCTCTTTGAGCTTTGAGGAGGTTTTTGCAAAAAGCACCCTCGGGGCGAGCTTTTCGATGCTTTTTAAAACACTGAATTACACTAAGGGTATTAGCAAAGTCGAAATGGAGGTGGGTTTTCCCACCCTCTGCTACGGTTCAACTCATGAGAAACCCGTTTCCATCTAACACACCCTCCTTTTCCAATGGTCGAACAATAAGTGTAGCTAGCTATGTGTACCGTTATATTTTTGTTTTTTTTTAAAAAAAGCCTTATAATTAATGAAAATAGATTTTGAAACATCTGTTTTGTCTCTAGAGTAAAGTCCCCTACGAGCAAACTTTGGAACAAAAATATGACTGCTTTGAATTCTCTGTGAAATAGAATCTACTTTCAATTCCACAAAATTCTGTCCCCGTCACCATCCGCGAATCTCGATTCTCTTACTTTCTTTATCTTTTTTCAAATAGCGTGCGGTTTAGTTTTCCTCTAATTTACCATATAACTCTAAATTAATTTAATTCATAAACTATTTACGTTTAATGTTCGGTTGCAAATTAACAACTATACAACATTATAACTTAAATTATTTTTTAAAACATTAAATAAAACAAGTAGTCAACATAAAATATAGTTAAAATTACATTTTATACAAGTTCACGAGTCAACAACTAAAAAGAACACACACACATTGCACAATCTTTCTTTAAAAATAGAAAATTTAGAAGCCATTAAACTGAACTAATCAATTCATAAAATAAGTAATTTAATCATCCAAACCAAACGCACACGTACTATCTACATTATTAAGGGAGGGAAGCCGGGGGGTGGATGTGTGTTGAGAATACTTGGCTCAAACCATTGATTCCACATAGAATAATTGTATAACTCAACATGAGTATATAAATAGAGGAGTGTCGCTACATAGTAACGAGATTTTTTAAGATAAAATCTCACACCTATAACCCAAAAGTGTTTAAGTTAGGGACAATATCGTTACTATATATGTGCCAGTGGGCATAGCAATTAGCTGGTTTGATCTAAAGTTGAGATTGTTGAGAATGGTTAGTTAGGTTCACGCTCTAAAATATCTTGCTCTTAATTTTATAAAGTTCCAACCCTTTGGTCTTTCAATAATTGAGAATATTTAGAATTATATTTAATCAAAATTAAGTTCCAACCCTTTGGTCTTTACATAATTGAGAATATTTAGAATTACTAATATTTAGTTAGTCCGGCTGTTAAGAGGGATTCCCTTAAGTTATTTTTGTGGAATGTATACCTTATTCTTGTTACCAAACAATAGAAATGCACTCCCTGTTAAAAAAAAAACACCAACGTGAGAGGCCCTTTTCCCCCAAATCAATTCGTCTCTCTCTCTATCTCAAGATTACCCCAAATTCAGTTCCTCTTTCTCTAATTACACCGTCTGCTGCCACTGCCCTTTCTCTAAAAAAAAAGTCAAGAGACCTTTTTCCACCAGATCAATTCGTATCTCTCTCAAGAATTATCCCAAATTCAGTTCCTCTCTCTCTAATTACACCGTCTGCTGTTGCTGCTCTCTCTCTCTAAAAAAATTTGGCCATTTGTTCTTATATTACAGTAGAAGTTTTCGATATTGTCAATATAAAAACGGTTATTGATCAAACAATGATGTTACACTATATATGAAAATTTTTATTTTTTTACAATACTATTAAATCTAAATTTGAAGGAGCATTGACTTGCAGTAACCTTATAATGAAATTTATATTTACCTAATCAATATGGTTAGAGCCTGTAGGAAGATCGGACAGCAATCGCATTTCTCAATATACGAAGAACACTTGAAGCAAAATCACTCCAAAAAACGTGTGCGTCCATGTGTAATTCTTGAGAGAGAGCCGAATTGAATTTGGGGGAAAAGGAAACTCACGTATTTATTTTATTTTTAGAGAGAGAGAGAGCAACAACAGCAGACGGTGTAATTAGAGAGAGAGGAACTGAATTTGGGGTAATTCTTGAGAGAGAGAGAGAGAAATTGATTTGGTGGAAAAGGGATTCTGACCTTTTTTTTAGAGAAAGAGAGCAGCAACAGCAGACGGTGTAATTAGAGAGAGAGAGAGAGGGGAACTGAATTTGGGGTAATCTTGATTCTTGAGAGAGAGAGAGACGAATTGATTTGGGGGAAAAGGGCCTCTCACGTTGTGTTTTTTTTTTCTTTTTTTTTAACAGGGAGTGCATTGCTATTGTTTGGTAACAAGAATAAAGTAGGGCCTTTTTGTGTTTAGCCCAATTAATTTAAATTGTTTTGCAATTAGCCCATTCCGAATTAGAAATTAGTAAATAGCCCAAATGATTGGATAATTACTAATTAATATTTTTTAATTATTTATTTCATTTTAAAAATTATTTAGTTGATTTTCGAGATTACCCTTTTGTTGACATCTAATTTTAATATTTAATAATATCTTAAATTCTATCTTCTCATAATATAAGGGAACAATTAAATATTCAAAAATATTTTTTTGGTTGACTGGATAAACATTATTTATATTTTTTTAAATAAATAAATATCTATTCACAAATTATCTAGTTTCGTTTTGAATTTCAAAATTTTTAACACCTAACCGAATTATTTAATCTAATATGAATAGATATATTATTATTTTTTGGGAGACATATTATATAGATAGTTTTATTTACATGGTAGACAAATTAGTTTAATACATTAAAAATATTAAAAACAGACATATTAGTGTGATACACCAGAAATATTTAAAATATGCATATTAATGTGATACATAATAAGCAGGCATATTAGTGTGATACACCCTAACTATCTCATAAAAATGATATACGTCCACAAAATAAATTGATATTGTAAATTACAAACTTACCTAACCATCGATCAACAAAAATAAAATGCAACATATGATAAAAAACCTGATGAATAACGAAATAATGTGACAAAAATCTTGACCGAATGGCAAGGAATATTCCTGAAATGCACACGTACCTCTGATCAAAGAAGACCGTCGTAGCAAAGAAGTAAAAAGATGATGTGTAGACCAATACAAATGATGAAACTGAAAAATAGTTGTTTTACGTATGACTTGAGAATACAATGCACCACCAATAAAATTGAAGTGACAAAATTAAATGATAAGGATCAATCCCATAATTTGCTTAATAATGGATATGCTCCAAAACAACTACCCATTATCTTATACTTTAGGTGGTTACCATAATTTATTTATTGTGACCACAGTAGCAAAAAATAAGGAGGCATAACCGATCCAATCAACAATTAGGGCAAGAGGGTCATATCATGCTTAAATCCCTATAATAATAATGAAATTAATTTTAAAATAAAACCGGGCCAAATGTAAAACAATTGGGGTAAAAACAAAAAAATGGGCTAAATCCTAATTTCTGAAATTGACTGGGTCTGAGTAAGAACAATCCCATGAAAATGGGTTAAATACTAATTTTCTAAATAAACTATACATCCCACAAGAATAATATAAGGGAATCCCTCTTAACAGCCAGACTGTATGTTTAATTACATGTGTGTATTATTGTTGCATTTGTAGAACCACCCATGCACGATATTTTCTCTTTACAAAATTACGAATCCATGTTGAACTTTCCCACCTTTCTAAAGTATACTAGTTTCAACACATTTGGGTTAAAGATATACATGGTATTTCTCTAATTTATAAATTTTAGCATATTCAAAATTACTCTATTTATAAATTAACTTATTTTTAGTATAATTGGTTACAAAAATAAATTAATATAAGAAGCTATAAACTTAAGTTAAATACTAGGACATTAAGTAAGACATAATAATAAATATAGTTAATTGAAATTACATAATATAAAATTATCATAAAAAATGAATGAAGAAAATATCACACTATACAATTGTTTGTTAAAATAAGATATTTTACAATTTCCTCCAACCTCACAAACTTTTGTTTCTTCCACGTGTGTTTGTCATGGTCCCGAATACCAAAATAGTTGTACATATGTATCGTCTTTTCTTTTTAGTTAAATGACGAAAAATAATAATAAATTTATGTCTTTTTGCACTTTGTTCATCAATTTTTTTTTTTTTTTGTTCAATCTTGAAAAATAACTTTTTATTTGGATCCCTTTGATAACAAGAACATGAACAATAGTAATAAAAATAATTGATTTGCATGAGACGTGCTTGGAATATAAGTTACAAACTAGAGAACATAAATTTATAAAAATGCGTATCATATGGAGATCATTTCACCACATGTCTCAGTTTAATTTTTTTTCAACTTCTTACACAAATCATTTTATTTATATTATTTTTCATATTGTTAACAAATAAAGTCTTATTGACACATTTTTTTTACCTACACTTTATTTAATTCGTGATAAAATTTAGACTACTAGACCACTAGATAACCTTTAATCTTCGGAGTACGTCAATAGCTGTACAATAAAAAGTTGGATTATTTGAACAATAGGAAACTTAGTAAGGTTGTAACAGTACGTATATCCGACTCTGTCTGTTTTAGTTTCACTTTTTCTCAAGGAAAGTGAGATTCTAAGAGGAATAACTTTTCTTTTAAAAAAAAAACTTTTGTTAGTCAGCAATTAGTAGATAGTCCAAGTCTTCTTACTCACTGCGCCCACCCCCATAATAATTAATTTATATATTGGATTGCAACCGTATTCGTTAGCTCACTTTCGCAGCAAGTCGCTAAAATAATAATCATCATGATCAAACGTATTTTTATTTTATTTTTGCAAGGTTCGCCAGGCCACTAAATTTTTACACACACCCCTACAACTACTTTTAGAAAATACTAATATGCATACATATATGCATATTAATTAAGTTTTCCCCCTCTAATTTTAAAAATTTATTAATAGCTAGCATCCATTTTACCCTTCTTAATCTTGAATAAAAGATGATATCAATACTAATTTTTCTTCTTTAATTTATAAAAATTGACATTAATATTAAGCTTGTTCCTCTTTAAAAAATTTCTGATTCCACCATTACTTTTTTTTTTCTCAAGGAAAGTGAGATTGTAATGGGCATAACTTTCCTTTTAGAGAAAAACCTTTTGTTAGTCACCAATTAGTAAATAGTCCAAGTTTTCTTACTTTCGGACCGCAAGTGGCTAAAACAATAATCATTATCTAACTTCTATTTTTATTTTATTTTTGAAAGGTTCGCCAGGCCACTAATTTTTACACACACACCCCTACAACTATTTTTGGAAAATATTAATATGCATACATATGCATATTAATTAAATTTCCCCCCTCTAATTTTAAAAAGTTACTAGTAGCTATCATCCATTTTACCCTCCTTAATCTTGAATAAAATATGATATTAATACTAATTTTTCTTCTTTAACTTACAAAAATTGACATTAGTATTAAGCTTGTCCCTCTTTAAACAATTCTTAATTCCGCCCCTAGTTACAAACAAATGTTGGAAACCCACAAAATAACAACAAATTACCTATTAATTTTTGATATAATATATATAATTAGGTTTATAAAATTAAGAATTAATAATGCTCCTTATTCCTGATTGATGGATCAGAAAGAACGAATTTATTTGTAGACTAGCTAGCTAGGAAATGACAACAATATACAAAATCTCGAAAAAGAAAGAAAAAAAGAAAGAATATATAACAAAGCCTGTATTTAAATAAAAAAATTAATTTACTAAATTATCCTTGATGAAAAGAGAACGGGGATGACATTCTAATTGTTGAATAAAGGTACCAAAAAAGTGGTTTGGTGACACGGAAACACTTTTAATTCAAATGATTTCATTTGATCAAGTAATCAAGTGCATTTTCTTTACATGTAAGTTCACAAGTTCAAATCCCATAGTTGAATTTTCTTTATTTTCTTACCAAAAAGGGGTATTTTGGTAATTCAATTGAGACACCAAAAAACTTATTTAGTTATTAAAATAATATAAAACTTTTCTTTCTAGAAAACATACCATTGAATAGAAACCAACCGAGGATACACAACAGTCAACAAATTAAGGAACCGTCCTATTTCCAAACCTTTTTTTCATCAACTGTAGATTTATTTCCAAAATTTGTTTTCTGTCCCAATCCTAAATCATGTGTATTTCTTCTAAAATTGAGATTAAAAATAAAATAAAATAAAGAATCAAATCGCACCATCTTTGTATATAATAGGTAAATGCCTCTTTTTCTCCTGAAGTGGTCATTACTATTCGTAAATTAGCTAGATAGATATTCCCAAATAAATCTAAATATATTTGAATTCTATTTGGTATCAGTATAAAACATCAAAAACCTTTGGGTCACTTTAATTAAGTAACAAAACTCTGATTTTCGTTATGCCCATCTTTTGGCCATCATAAATTTTGTCAGAAAGTCTTAAGTTTCATTATTAAAAGAGTTCGCTAGTTGAAGAAACACATTTTTTTGTCACTACAAGAGTTTTATTTTGTGATGAAAATGTATTTTGCCACAAATATTTTACCGTTAAAGGTATATATTTTGTGTTGAAAATATTTCTTGACGCTATATTTTATCAATAATTGAATAGTTTGTTATGGTAATGATTAAGAATTGAAACATTATACTTTTTAAGTAAATGAAGAAGCGCATTGTAAGATGCACATATAGTTTAGAAAGCAGTATAGTATCCTCATCATAATAACATCCTTCTTGTTAAGGTTGTATGTGCTATAAGCATTCAATTCCTTTATTTTCTATCCTGGAAGAGTATTGAATAATGAGCATAAGTCATGCCATTAATCACAACAAACTACATGTTGAATTAATGAGGAAAAATACATTTTTTAAATAAAACATGTAATTTGTGACAAAATATATTTTTATCACAGTATGATTTTTTTAGCGATTTTAATAAAATTTGTGTTTCGATCAAAAAATATTTTTTATTTTTTTAGTGAATTTTTTTAATATTTATTACAAAAATAGAAAAAATCAAAAAAATAATAATAAACCACAGAATTTTATCACTGAAAGGTTATTTTTAAACTTACGACAGAATTTAGTGGGAAGGTGTTTTGGAAAAGGGTGCCCACTAACTAGAGTAGATCTTTGTATCACATGAGTGATACAAATTGGCAATGATGTCAATTGGCAATTTTGTGGAAAAGGGATGTTCCCATAATAATTTTGTGGGGACATCCTCAATTGGCAATGATGTCAGCAGCCTTATTCTTGCACAGCGATTGGCTTCTCTAGGTCTGTGCCAGATTCTTGTATGTAGGTCCCAGTTGTCCACCACAAGTCCTCATGCATCATAACTTAATCAGTTGTTAAACTATAAAATAATTTGCGTCTCGAAAGAATGGTCCACAATAAAATGTTAAAATATTAAATTATTTAATTTTAAACGTCTCAAAGGGGAATGTACGATTTTTAATTGTGAATTTTATAGAAGGAAAAAAAAAACTTTTAATTTGGCATAAATAAAGCGTAATATTCAAATGTTAAACATAATATAAGTTTTATGTTTGACTGTTAAATAAATTGAATTAGTATTACTTAGATTAAACTAATGGTGTGTTTTGGAACCCAATTTAAGTTTTGGAATTGGGTAGAGCAAAAATTAATTTAAAGCATGAAATTAGGTTTTCAAACACACCATAATTCAATGTGGACTATTAATTTGAAATTAGTTAATGGTGTGTTGAGTTCAAGAAACTCAATTTCGAACTTTGAAATTGAAATTTTAGTAAAAATTAACTATTACATTTATAATTTAGAATTGGGTTCTTAAATACACTCTAATAGAATATATAATTTAAACTTAATTAAAAGAAAATATGAGTTAATGAACCAAACGTAATATTGAATTTACAATATAATTCATCGGCAAACAAATTTCTTCTAGCTTTTAAGGGTTTTAGACAAAATTACGGATAGAAAGAAAAATATAAAATATTCAGATGAATGTTTCTATCTCTTGCATGTGCATCAATCAGTTTCCTCTTCGCCAAATTTGACTTATTCAATCAACCACATTAAATAAATTTTGACTGCTAATTAAATTCTTAATTTGATATGCAAACCTGTTGTTAAATCTATCTTTAGGACTTGGGCATAAGGCATTCCATTATTTTTCATTAAAAAGAGTTTTTCCGAGTCCTCCCTAACCTCTTTACTCTTCTGATTTTATATTTTTTTCATACAGGAAATCCTCTAGATTTTGTGTATAGCATGGGTCTAAAGCATCGAATTAATCTGATGTTGGTTAGTATTTATATTAATTTATATTATTCCTAAAGTATTATATAAAATTTCAAAGCAGTTACTAATTATTTATTTGTACAACTAAAGTTATGATACATAACATATTGCATTGTAATTTATGATTTTTCCTTTTTTTCTTTCATTCTTTTTTTTTATATGAAACATGTATTAAAAATGTCAAGACAGAACTCATTAATGATGAGTATGATCTTTCCACAACTTCTAAAATTTACATATTAATCCGAGAGTATTATTACTTTCTTTGTCTCAAATTATAGTTGTGTTGATATTTGAGAACAGTAATTTCAAATTAATGAACGATCAAATGACGTTGTCTTTTCATCTTTCTCTATTTCTTCCTATTCTTTTTGTTTTTATATGCTTTGATAGTGGATGTATGGCTCTGTTTTTGCTTGCTCACATGGGCATGTGTCTTCGATCCCATAATCTTTTAACTAAGCCGCCTCTTTTATCTAAAGGTAAAAAATATCTTTTTTAGTATTTTTTTTAGACCATTTATATTATTATTATTATGGGGAATTAGTCATTTAAATTTATATTTTTACTAGAGTACGCATAATTTTTTTATTCTAGTGCGATTAAAAATTTTACGGTGCAGATTTAAATTAAATTTTTATCTATTATTAATTTTGTCTGTTTAAATATTTTTTTTATATCTATAAAATTGGGTATTAGAAAAGAGATAAGGTCTCGCTCCGTAATGTGTTATAACTCTAAGGACGGATTCATGTTTAATAAAGGGAAGTAGTACTAATTTCATAATTTGGTTTTACAATAAGGACACTTTTCATAATATTAATTTATTTTAAGGAAAATGATAAATGTTGATGGACAAAACTACCCTACTATATCATTTATTCTAATTATACAAAAGACATATTATTCTCTCTTACATAAACATAGTTTAGAGAGAGAAAACAAAAAACAAGAGAAAAGAGAAGTTGTCTCACCACCACCACCACTACCACCACCACCACCACCACCACCACCTTACTCTCCGATCGTATCTCTGAGAGGATCATCGTTCTCATCATCATCATCATCATCATCATCATCATCATCATCATCATCATCATCATCATCTTCTTCTTCTTCTTTTTTTCTAGATCTACAATCGTAAAACATATATAACTTTTGATCGAACCGTTGGATTTGACTGATTTTTGGATATGTTGTTCGGAAGACAAAGTTATTATTATTGCGCGAAAAATTAAGACGATCAGAAGTCGTTTTGCTATCGAAATCGATCAATTTTGACAGCCCAGCGGGATTTGAAAAAAAAATATGATTGTAACTCTTTTTTTTTTATTTTTTTACGAACCCTACGTCGATCCATATCTATATACATATAAATAAATTGAGTGGATGTTGATCTCATCAATTTTGTTGTTCTTTATTTTGTAATGGTGCTAAAATTATTTTAGCACCTTCTGATTTGTTGTTCAAGTGGTGTTATCTTATGGTTGTTGTTCAGAAGGTGCTAAATGCATTTAGCACCTTCTGGTTGTTGTCTAGATGGTGCTAAATGCATGTAGCACCCTTTGGTTACTGTCCAAGGGGTGTTAAATGCATTTAGCACCTTCTGGTTGTGGTGCTTAATGTATTTAGCACCTTCTGGTTGCTGTTCAGATGATGCTAAATGCATTTAGCACCTTCTGGTTGCTCTCTAGGGGGTGCTAAATGCATTTAGTACATTTTGGTTGTGGCGCTAAATGCATTTAGCACCTTATCGTTGCTGTCTAGCGGGTGCTAAATGCATTTAGCACCTTCTGGTTGTGGTGCTAAATGCATTTAGCACCCTTTGGTTGCTGTCCAGGGGGTGCTAAATGCATTTAGCACCTTCTGGTTGCTGTTCAGCGGGTGCTAAATGTATTTAGCACCTTCTGGTTGTGGTGCTAAACGCATTTAGCACCCTCTGGTTGCTGTCCAGAGGGTGCTAAACGCATTTAGCACCCTCTGGTTGTTGTCCAAAGGGTGCTAAATGCATTTAGCACCTTCTGGTACCTTTTGGTTGTAGTGCTAAATGCATTTAGCACCCTCTGGTTGCTGTGCAGAGGGTGCTAAATGCATTTAGCACCTTCTGGTTGCTGTTGGTGTTATAATGAGACGATATTATAAGGAAGGGATATTAGTGTCTTTTTTGTATAGTGTCCTTAATTTACACAGCTAATTTTTAAATGTCCTTTATAATTATATTATTAGTATAATGAGCCCTTATACCTAATTGCCTCATTAGAAAAGCGGTGCGGCTGATTGGTGATTAATGTGGATGTCGGTGAAGGACGCCTATGGTCAAAGCCCTCAACTCGTTATCTAGACCCACTAAGCAAGTATTTTTGTATTTTTTTAGACGGTCACTAATAGCATTTTCAATAAGTACGTGTAAAATTAATGTGTAAAAATATATAGATTAATAAATAATTAATATTTGATTGACAAAAACGGAAGATTTTTTAGACGGTCACTGATTGGTGATTTTCAACAAGTATTTTTGTATTTTTTTAGACGGTCACTAATGTGGATGTCGGCAATTCCTCTGGTTTATCGGTTTTAATTTTTGAAAAACGATTCGTTTTATTATAAAGAAAAAGGTAACGGTTTGCAAAGGAATCAGAGTCTCCAGTTTGTTTTACTAAAAAAATAAAAGTCTGTGTAAAAGAGGAACATTTATGGATTAAACGACCTTTTAAACACAATTAATGCGAAACCAGTTGATTCAAAGGGTTCGGGGATTAAGTTACGAACCGAGAAGGTGTTAGGCACCCCAATTCACCCTTTCGGTCTCTAAGTAGGATATGCGTGAAATTATAATCGAACATTTGCATGTTAATTGATGTTATCGCGTATCGGTCCATAATTTTAGGAAAACGGGATTTTTGGGGTGGGGATGAAAACCATGTGCTTCTTATTTCGCCCTTCGATTTTAGGAATAAGTGTGTGTGTGTGATTTAAAAAATAATTTTGATAATGATAGATAGCAAAACAAGTGTTTTTGAAAAGATTTAGGGCTTTTCGAAAGCAAATTCGATTTGGAATCGGATATCGGGCAATCTTCGAGATTTGTTCGTCAATAGTGTACCATAGTTTAATAATTTAAACCGGCATTGACGAATCTAGTACTCTCATATTGGATATTTAGGTAAGTACTGCGATTTATAGATTAAATCGGGTACAAACGTGTATTGATTCCTTCATAGATCGAGACTGATAAAATCGAGATTTTATGAAATTGACTGATAAAAATATGTTTAAAAAATGGTTACAGCTCGTTCTACGCATTCGATTTTGAAAACGGGGTTTAAATATGAAATATGGACTGATTTCGAGATAAACAACAATTTTTACATGTAATTGATCAATTATAACTGATAAAAATAAAGATAGATAAAAAATTAAAGTCAGATTGATATAAAAAAAATACCTGAGAGTCTTGAAAATAGGATAATACTATTTTATAACACTGTTCCCGAAGTCCCAGAACTGATTGATGCTTTAAATGGGGTTAGTGCAGGTGTATTTATAGTTGTAGAATAATTAATGGACTGGGCTGGAAGTGTTTGTCTGCTGACAAAGGGCGTGTCCGCGGATAAGCCACTGATTTACACGTGTGACATTTTTTTTGTAATTCTAGCCAAAATAAACACCAGATTAATTTGATTTTTTAACATGTTATTACCAATGGTAAAACCAGCCTACTGTCCAAATTTCAGAATTTTTTGACATCAGGAAGGCTTATATTTGATTTTCCAAGCCGAATTCCCGAATTTTCTAATTCCCAAAGATTCGACTGTTGGATTGAACTTATTTTTTAATATGTCATTCCCAGTAACATTTCCTAGCTCTACACAAAATATCATGATTTTTGGAGGTCGGAAAGTATCAAAACTAGAAAAAACAATAAAATTGGCTAGGAAGGGTTTGTTCGCGGACACAAGCCTCAAAGGCTTGTGTCCCTACGACACACACAGATGTGTGGCGTGGGGACACACCCTCTAATGAGTGTGTCCTCATGACACACACCCTTGTGTGTCGTGGGGACACTCCCTTAGGGGTGTTTGTCCGACACGATTTTTTTAATTTTCGAAAAAATGATTATTGGATCGATTTGATTTTTTATTATGTTATTATCCATTATATAAACTGTCTACTGACCAAATTTGAACTCATTTAGACTTCGGGAAGGTCATCTTTTGATTACCCGAAGTAAACTCTCAGTTTTCTGAATTCCTGGAAACCTGGCCATCAAATTGAGCTGATTTTTGAGTATGTTTCTCCTTATGGAAATGTACAATAACCCTCAAAGTTTGAGGATGATCAGAAATGAGGAACTTTCATTTCACAAGTTTACAAGATTTTGAAGGTTTTCTGTTCCGGTTGCTCCCGGTAATTCTCGTAACTTTTTATCCGGGTGTCCTTTAGGCTTCTTTATTTGACATGTATCACATGTATATGATATGTATGCATCTAGGAATGCTTTTGCATGCATGTGTGCTCATTTTCTTAGAGTTCGGGATTCTTGCGAGGGTCGCAAAATGAGGTGTTCACACTAAGGGCCGAGTATGTATACATATACTCGGTCCTTAAGGGCCGAGCAAATGTGACGGAGTGTTAGTGAGTGTTTTGGTGTGTCAATAGCACCCACCTATATATATACCTTCGGCTTCACCTGAGAATTAAGTTTCAAAAAATAATTTGTGTATAAAAATTGTGAGATCCACTGTCTACTTTGAATATTTTCCCCTCTTTAATCATTAAAAATTCAATGATCTCAAAAAAAGAAAAGAAAATTTTCATTCAACAAATAGATGATCTTCAATGCTTCCATCTTATTGCACTCGCTCCTCTTTTTAATCATGATGTAAGTGCTTCAACTTTCTATCTTCGATTTGCGTTTATTTTATTTTCGATTGGGTTTATGATTAAGATTTGGTGTTTAGATTTGTTTACTAATTATTAGAGAACATTATATATCAATAATTAGTGTTGTTTACATTTAAATTTGGGTTTAGAACCAGAGGTGGACCCATAAATTTTTCAAGGTATAGGCTAATAGTAGCAGACAAAAAAAATCATAAAAAATATCGAAAGTATAACTAGAGGTATTATGTACTTTGCTTCAAGCATTTTAAGATTGTTACTCTATGCTCATTAATCTCAAAAGTTTAATTATTATTATGTTTGCTTGCTTTTCTTTCATTTACTTAGGATTTAACCAAGCTATGAGTGGCTAAATCCATTGTTAAGCGTTAAGATGAACTTTTAGTATTTTAAGCTTCTTTTTAGGACAAATTAAATACATCCATTGATACCTATTAATCCTTGATTTAAAGTATGAACAGAAAACATACCCCTTATAATTTTATTTTATTTTGCACCATAGTAGTTTGAAAGAATATCCAACTCTATTTTGGAGTAATTATCTATTAAGAAGTCATCATTAATTGGAGGTGCTTGATTTTCTTCCTTTAAAATAGAGAAGAAACAAAGCAAAAAATAGAAAAAGGAGAAGCTTTCACCATTTCAAATGGAAACACAAAGCAAATCTGGGAAAAAAAACGCGGATAAGTTTTAATATTATTACTAGACATTCATGCACTTGTGATGTGTATGAACGCTTTTTTTTTGCACGTGAATATATAAGTTAAAATGAAAATTACTCAATGAATGAAGAACAAGTCCAATGGTCAAATTCCTTAATTTCAAGTTTTATCTAACAAAGAGCACTAAAATGTAGTGAAAATACATCATTGAGCTAATTTCCTGAGGTTACGGATTTCTTGGATAGGTATGCCATGTGACCTTTACAATCTAAGTCTAATACTACATGCTAAAATTCGAACTACCTCAGTGTTACAAGGGAGCGCAAAATAGGGTGTCTACACACATATATATATACACATTACATGAACAAAATAGTACAAGGACCATGGCCTTTAGAAGTGTTAGAAACTTGCTAGGCAGAAACAAAATTAATATAGTAATATTGAAAAAATTCAGAAAAGATTAGTCATGAGACTTGTATACCACACAATCCCCTTAAAATAGTTACGCCGCCTCGTCGGAGGTGCTTGGAGGCTGCTCACAGCGTCTGTTTCCCAAAGTAAAACAGGTGTAGAGTGTCTACTTTAGCACGCAAGTGTCACTCATTTGCGAACTGAATAACTCGTCGAAATTGTACCACCGTATTGAACAGAAAAGGATGAAGAGATTTGTTTAAGAGAAGAGAGATTGATATTCATGTGTTTGAGAAGATAACTACCAATTTATAGCCACATGAGAGATCTTGAGCATTAATCTTAATTATTAAAACCAAAACCGTTTTTGGTTTAATGGAGAAAAATTTGCCAATTAATTCAGACGATTATGAATTAATTGGATAATTTCAAACATTCGAAATTTCATTTCAAATGGAGAAAAATAAAATTCTAGCTTCAGGTGCAAAACTAGGCCCAGCGCAAATGGCTGTTTTCGGTTAGACATTCGTGTTCGCAGGTGAGGGCACACACAAGCCAAGCTTGTGCCAAGCCAAATTCGATCCGTGGTTTGCACCCCCTGTGCCTGTGTGCGCGAGAGAGAGCCTTATTTTTCTTAGAAGCTTATGAGCTAGTGAAAGGTGATCATTTATAAACTTATAACTTTTCCCACAAAAATCCAATGTGGGATTCAACACTTTCCATTCCATTTTTCTATCTCAAGTAGCTCACTTTGGGTGACAATGTCTCATTCACCCGATATCCATTTTTAGCAAATAAATATACTATTTCAATGTACTTGTGGAGGAGAACACGAATCCATAATAATGTTTCAAAACCGATCATTTGGTTTTAAACAAATTTGCTCCAAAAATGGTGAAAAACATTTATTTTTCCAACAATAAGTTTTTAGTTTACACACAAATATATTACTTTTATTACATTCCACAAAATTTAGGACATAGGCTCCGTTTAATAGGAATATGAAAAATTATAAGAAAAAAAAATAATTTGGGTCAAAAATATGGAAAATAAGTTAAGGGATGAGGTGAAATACTCTATGTTTTCTCAAATTGTTTTCCAATTTCTCACAAAAATACATTATTTTTTTAACTATTTTCCATCTTGTTATCCAACACAGTCTTAGAATATATTTTTGTGTTCACCACAGAAACTACGACATCTAGCTATGAATTTATCTATTCTATTAACATTTCATCCAACATTGTGCTAGGTTTAATTGTTATGTTCGATTCAATGTTATTTGGTATTTAATTTGAGACAATTTTGTGATTAGTGCAGGAATTACAATGTATGTATGTGTGCATGTTTGTTTTTAAGTTAAAGTTCAGAAGCAATATACTTTTTTCTTTTTTTCTTTTTTGAGATATAATATACTATTTTTTTATGTATATATTTCATGACAACGTAGGATTTATTTCACTCGTGTGAAACAGCAATAGATCGAAATTCACTATAATAATATATAAACACATGCTATATAGATATTCGAAAATCCAAATCCGTTCTGAAACTACATATATATCAGAAACTGCATATATATAGAAAATATATAGATACATATATATATACAAAAACTACATCCACATATATTTCAATGGTGATATATATCTATGCACGCATAGAGAGAGAAAGACTTCTTCTTCCCCAAAGGGTTCTTCTTCTCCAATTCATGTTCTTCATATCTTAGGTTTGAACAACTTTCATAGATTTTTAAAATTTTGGACCATAATCAACCCTAGATCTAGATCTAAAGGTGAGCAAGATGAAAATACGGACAGATCTAGATATAAAAGCGAGCAAGAATAAAAATCCACACTACACCCAGAATGACCACCATTATCGACGGCCCCTCACCGGACAAAACGTCTAGATCAGTCACCCACAAAGTTCTTCATCTCTGGCTTTATTTTTTTTAATATGTTATGGTTTTTTAGCTGACGTGGCTTTCCATCTGTGTAAAATAAATAGACAGGTCAGCATGTTAACATCCATCTCAGCTTTCTGTTGACGGAAGCCAAACGGAAGTGTGACGTGTGACTAAAATGAAAAAAATAAAAATAAAAAAAATTAGAGAGTCCAATGTCAAAAGGGTCGAAAAAAAAGTATGTTACTCATTTTGTAAAAAAGTGTAAAGTACATTGTACTTTTTAGTCTTTTAGCCTTTGTAAATCAAGAACATATATTTGACTAAACTCTAAAAGCAGTGCAAAGTTATTTTTATTGTAGATTTTTAAATTGTATTTTTTTGTGGAGTCGTGCAAAATTAAGTTTGCACTACATGTTTTTTTAGTAAATCATTACAAATAAATGCTTAATTGACAGTGCTTTAGAATAATTTCAAAAAAAATATATATTTAAAACTCATTTATTAATAAAATACACATAATAATAGTTTGGAAGTTATGCAAAGTTAAGTTTGCACTCCTTGTTTTTAAAACATTACTATATATTTGGGTTTATTTGATGTTGTTTTAGAGTTTTATAAGTGAAACATAATTTTTTTTTATAGAAAGATAAGAATATACTTGTTAAAAAATATAAACACATCATGCAAAACAAATTTGTATTAAAGTTTGTGGATTGTAAAGTTAAGTTTACACAAAACACAATTTTGTGCAAATTAAAGTTTGCTCAAAATACAATTTTGGTCAAAGCCCTCATTTTAAAACATAACTAATAAATACACCCTTATTTTAGAAAAATAATAAAATTTAGGCCCTTATTTCCAAAAAATATTATTCGCCTGATTTTTTATAAAAATTATTGTCACACATGACCTTTTACCCTATTTTCAGAAATCGTAATGATTTCTAACTTTGATTTGTTATCTTGATCTGTGTGGTTATGTTATAATTTTAATGTAAATCTTATTGAATTATACAAAAGCAATAAAAGAAATTCATTATTTGAGTTAAAAGTTTGATATAAAATGTTAGTAATTATTTTAATACTTTTTGCAATGTTTCGTTATACATTTTGAGTTACAAATTGTATAAGAGTCATTTTAATTAAAAGGTTATGTAGTCAAATATATTTTTAAGATTGAGATAGAGAAAGATAAATGGATAAGGATATTATCTGAATCCGAGATATCCGATGGGATAAAGATGAGAATAATTTAATATACTATTCGAAGGGATACGGATAAGAATTTGGATAGTAAATTTCAAAAGGAATATGAATAATAGATAGTGTAGTATCCGGTCCTTATCCGATCAGTTTATATCCGTAGAAAGCAACATAAAAATATATTATTTTGTATTATTATCAGTGTCCAATTGATTTGACATTGAACATTAGTTATTAAATTAATATATAATTATTTTGAATTATAATTAGTGTCCAATTGATTTGACGTTGAACATTAGTTATTAAAATAATATATAACTTTTCTTTTTAGAAAACAGATCAACCATTGAATAGAAACCAACCGAGGATACACTGTTGAGACTATCAATCCCACATCGAAAGAGTGGATCATTGGGCTCAAAAATTACGCTACACATGAGGGGCCGTGTTGAGACTATCAATCACACATCGGAAGAGTGGAACCTTACAAAGCAATATATAAGATCTAGGAGCTACTCCACCTATTGCCAATTGGTTTTGGGTTGGATGCTCCAAAATCTAATATGGTATCAGAGGAAAAAAAAATCCCCATTGGTTCATTAAGATCGACTTCGTTGTTTAGAAACGACAGTCTTCATCTTACGCCATACGGGCGGGCTCTACGTCACCCAGTCAGTCCGCAAGTTGGGCTAAAAAAATTACGCCACATGTGAGGGGGCGTGTTGAGACTATCAATCCCACATCGAAAGAGTGGATCATTGGGCTCAAAAATTGCGCCACACTCGAGGGGCGTGTTGAGACTATCAGTCCCACATCGGAAGAGTGGGATCTCACAAAGCAACGGTCAATTGATTTTGGGTTAGATGCTCCGAAATATAACATACACAACAATCAACGAAGGAACGATTCTTTTTCCAAACTTTATTTTCAGCAATGGTAGATTTATTTCAAAAATTTGTTTTCTATCCCAATCTTAAATCATGTGTATTTCTTGTAAGATTGGGGGCAAAAATAAAATAAAATAAAGAATCAAATTGCACCATCTCTGTAATAGGTAAATGCCTCATTTTCTCCTAAAGTAAACGGAGTTATTCGTAAATTAGCTAGATAGATATTCCCAAATAAATATAAATATATTTAAATTCTATTTAAGATCAGTATAAAACATCAAAAACTTTTGGCTCACTTAATTAAGTAACAAAACTCTGATTTTTGTTATGCCCATCTCTTGGTTATCATAAATTTGTGATAGGGTGTATACGTGCCATCCGGTATGATGAAATAAATAAGATCTGATAATATGATAAAAAAGAGTAACATGTGATGAATCTAAATTGAAAAACGTCAATCAGTTTATTTTGAACCCGTTGTTTAATCTAGTTTAATGTTTTGAACAACCAAAACGTAGGTTTAATGGAAAAACTAAAAGTAGACGGAATTGGATTGACTTGGTTTTATTTTTTTAAAGAATATTTTAATCTCAATAAAATAATTTTTTTAACAAATTAAACTTAAATCCATGAGGCAATTGTGCAAAAGGGTCCATTACAATAATAACATAATTGTAAAGGACAATTATAAAGCACAGTATTTTAAGGATACTATACAAAAAAAACACTAGTGACCCTTCTTTATTTTAACTAATAACACAATAATCCTAATATAATATCTCACATCTTCAAAAAAACACTTAACACTGATTCCGATCAAAAACTTCAAAATCCAAACAACCTTCTCTCTCACGAAATCTACAACAGTCGATCATCAGTGCCGGAGATTACGTAAGAAATGATTATGATCTTCAACTCCGATTCATCGTCTAGGTATTGATTCATAGAAGTACATTTGATTATGTTTTAGCACATTCGATTACTCTCAATTCTTAATTATTAATGTTATTTAGTGGCATTATAAATAAATATACAGATATATCGTTAGAAATAATCTAAAAAGAAATCTATACAGTTTAGCACACATGCAATGCTACATATCATAGTGCTAAAACAATTAAGCGCCAATTGTCCATAACAGAATAACTAATTATGTGTTGCTAAAATAGTATTAGTACCAATTGTCCAACACTAGAATGGTGCTAAAAGGGTTTTAGAACTAATAACCCAACAGAGAACAACTAAATTCAAGGTGCTAAAATAAATTTAACACCAATTGTCCAATACTGGAATTGTGCTAAAAAGATTTTAGCACCAATAGCCTAACAGAGAACAACTAAATTGAAGGTGCTAAAACAAATTTAGCACCAATTGTCCATAACAGAATAACTAATTACATGGGGCTAAAACATATTTAGCACTAATTGTCCAGAATAAAATAATTAATCACATGGTGCTAAAACAATTTTAGCACCAATTATCTAATACTAGAATGGTGCTAATAATGTTTTAACACAACATGTGAACATAAATAACTAAATTGAATGTGGTAAAACAATTTTAGCACCACATGTCCACACAGATAATAACTACCTTGAAGGTGCTAAAGTACTTTAGTACCATCTGTCAACACATATAATAATTAATTTTTAGAAATATAGAACAAATATATACATATTAAGCTACTAAAATTAAATTTATAAAAAATCGTTCTTAATATGTGACAAATGCGTGTACATTTAGAAAAATCTTTTTGTGTAACAAAAAAAAAAAAACTCTTATGCATGGGCAGGGGAAATAAGATTGTAAGTAATTAACCATAAAATACAAGATGAAAATAGTGATATTACAATGATTTTTAAAATGCTTCTGTGATCGACTTAGATCCACATGAAAAAATCAATGAATCACTAAAACTCATATCAAAGCTAGTATATATTATATATGTAAACATGTTTAGTGTTTACAGTATAATTAATTAATATATATCAAAAAATAAGGTAAACTAGAATTACATGATGTACAATAAATCTTAATGAAAGCTTACAATATGTTCATTCATTAAGTAACAAATATTTAATTAGAACACATGAGAAGGCAACGAATGTACATGGCTAAAAAAGATAACACATATCCATGTATGATCTTAAACAAAAATAGAAGTAAAATAGAATCATCTGCATGATAGATCAAAACACTACCAAAAAAATGGGTTTTCTCGACATTAACATAATGCCATTATAAGTAGTATAAATGCCGTTAAAACTTTTAATAGCATTTTTCTTGACATTTGTTTAAGTACTTTAAATGCCAATATCGTAAAAGATTTTCGGCATTTTTACGAATGCTACGAACATTAGCAACATTTTTACAAATGCGCGGGACTTGTGTAAAATGCCAACAAAACTTCTTTTGCGGCATTTATATTACGGGAAACTCTACAATAACAAAATATTAAATCCCACTCGTTACCTACGTCATTTTTCGGCGTAGACACCCTTTATCCCTTGCTCATTAACCACTACGTCAAAATACTTAATTGTTACTAAATTGTGAAGTTCTTCTTTTAATAACTTATTTATATATATATAAATACAACATATATCCACATATAAATATGAACCATTGGTACCATTACATAAAAGGAGATACTAAAATTTACATAAAATTCTTCGTTACTTAAGTTTTTTTAGATTTTTTTAATTATTTAAATTGATGACAATATTTATTTATTTTTGTATTATTTATACTTCAATTGAATTTAGATACATATAATTGAAAATTTGATTTAAATAAACAAGATTATTAATATGTTGAACTATTTTTCTTTTTTGATATAAATGATGCACAAGCTGTGCAAAAATACACACACACACACACATATATATATAATAAAATTTAATTACAATGGTTTCACATAATTATATCAATATTTTAATCATAAAATAAAAAACTATGTAAAAAATATTGCATTATAATAAATCTCTTGTATTATTTTGGTAAGTATTACCAAATGAAGAAGATCTCATAGTTTAAAATTTTGGAATAACTTTTTAACGCTTGTCCAAAAGTATCATGAATCTCTGGCATTTGGTATAATAAACCGATTTTTTTTGCATTTGATACAAAATGTTAAAAAAATAATTAACATTGCTAACATTTGTTAAAAAAAATCTGGAGAATTTACTACATCTTGTATAGAATGGCATAAACTCCAAACTTTTTGTACAAAATGTTGAGAAAAATATTATTATTGTTCACACTTATTGAAGAGCGTCGCAAATTTGCGGCATTTGTTTTGAAATACCATAAATTCTCGGCATTATGTACAAAATGTCGAAAAAGTATTAATATTGTCGGCACTTATTGAAGAGTGCCACAAATTTGCGGCATTTGTTATGAAATGCCATAAATTCCTAGTATTTTGTACAAAATGCTATAAATTCCCTGTATTTTGTTAAAAAGTGCTAGAAATTATTTTTTCAAGGCATTTATTTATAATGCGGTTAAATAAATGTCGTAAAAACCCAGTTTTCTCGTAATGAAAACAAATTAAGCAAATATGCAAACAAAACTGATCAAATCATAAAACAAATATAACAGAGGGAAGCAATTATATTCATAGAGGGAAAACGAGAGAAGATCTGACATGCGAATGCTATGGAATCTGTTGATGCTAAAAACTAGAAGGGTGTTCTAGACCAAATAGTCAAATGATCGGATCAAATGATTTGTATAATGGACGCAACAAACTAACAGAGTCAAAGATGTATAGAGGATGTTGGCATTGTATGGAGATACATGTTAGTCCTCCCCTGTGGAATAAAGCTAGGAGCTCGAGTAGCTTTGTATTATGATGACTGAGTTTGTGTTACAAGCTTACAAAGTCTCTCTAGCTATTCTATCATCACAGTATTACAATAAGAGGAAGGCTAAGCCACTCACAGTTTAATTTCTCTAACTTAGGAGCTCTGAAGCAGGCTATGGAGCTCTGTTTCTCTGTATCTCGCACTTGTGGTAAATGCTTGATTGTTCTCGGTTGTTGGAGTGTATTACATCCTCTCTTTTAAAAGTCAAATGCTTATTCTATATATGTGACTAAAAGGAAAACATGTTAAGGAGCTCTGGGAGCAGGTTGTGGCTATCCCCTGATCATCATCACTTCTAACATTGCTTCTCCATTGGAGCGCTAGCCTTTAGGTGCTTTTCAAGCAGAGCTTCTGAGCTCTCCTCTTCAAGCTATCCATAATTGTGTGGGGCCTGGCTAATTTGACCCGAAACTGCGCAGAGAACTCAAGTCATCTGGCGGTGATGTGCGTCACTTTTCAGCCAAATTCCTTCGTTTAGACCTCTGAATCCGTGTTTTTATTATCCGATTAGAGCTCCACTTACTGTGGCAGAACCTGTTACTCACGTGGGTGGCCACGTGTCAGCTCGTGGTTGACTGGGTAAATTGGATTATTAATTTACACCATCAGAATCCTTTACAGATATAATAGAGGGAGCAAAAGGAACGTAGCGACTGAAATAGGGATGCAAAAACAACTATTTATAAGAAAAATCTAGAGAGATATAAGGATAGAATTTTGATCGTGTAGTTGTGTAAAAGAGAGAGCACTATTCACAGAAAGATTTAAGAGAGGTTTATATTAGGGGAATATTTGTCCATCAATATTATCATTTTTCTTAAAATAAATTAATATTATGAAAAAATATCCTTATTGTAAAACAAAATTATAAAATTAGTACTGCTTCACTTTATTAAATATGAGTCCATTCTTAAAGTCATAAAACATTACAGAGCGAGGTCCTAAAGCCCATTATCTCTGTGTGGAAATAATCCAACGACGTTTATTAGTATAATTTGAAAATTGTTTAAAAATTGGACTGTTGTACCGTGAACATTTTTAAAAACGACATACTGAAATGACCAATAATGTACGAACATATAAAGTACGGCCTACAATTTTTTTTTGGTTATATAATTCTAAATTCATGATGGATCTTGTTTGATTGATCTTGATTAGTAGATTCTAAATATTAATTTTTTAATTTTTAATTTTACGTAATGGCAATTTTAATATAGACAAAATTATTGATGTGTGAGAGTTTATTGTATGTATATTATTGGTGTAAGTGTTTTAACTTTGATGTAATATCTTAATGTGTATATAAAACTCATCAAATAGTGTCGAACTTATACATACCATAGCATATTTATTTTTAACCATTAAATTCTTATACTCTTTGAAAAAAAAATCATTCAAAGATGATGTTTTGTTATATAGACTAGAATATACCCGTGCTATCCGACACGGTAAAATAAATAATATCTGATAACGAAATAAAAAAGAGAAATGTGCGGTGGGGTTGATTTTGGTAGTGGAGGTGGAGATGGTGGTTATGCGCGCGTGTGCGCACACAGACACACACACACACACATATATATATATATGTATATATATATAATATTATGTAAAAAATGTTCAATAATTAATATTGAGTTGTGGCTTAAATTATTTTTTAAAAAAATAATTGAAATGACGAAAATGCCCCCCATTTCTGTCCAGCTTAACAAAAAAATTGAACAAAAATAGTTAAAAATGACACTCGTTAATAGTTAAATAATTAAAGTAAAATATTTTTTAGTCTAAAGACCACAATAACACTAGGCCAATAATAATAGTTTATTCTTTAATCTTTGGGATAATGGGAGTAAAATCCCTAATAAGATGATATTTTTATAAAAAGTCCCGCATATGATCTTTTAAAGCCATTAGGACACTTTTTTATTTCGAAAATAATAATAAGGACAAAATCAATATTAATTAAAATGAGACTTTACAAATTTACCCATCAACATAAATCTATACGTATACATATATACAATATAATACATATTACATACATACATACATATATATATATATTAATTATACCTAATTACATGAATTAAGTTTGAGGGATTTTTTTGCCGAATCACCCACTTAATCTTTTACACTTTTTTCTATTGGTATACAATCTTTTACACTTTAGTGGGCGTGACTTTTAGCCGAATCACCCACTTAGCTTACTTGGGCGCGTGACTTTAGGCGTTCACGACCAATGCCGGACAGTGGTGCTTACGGCCGCCAAATATACGTTTTTGGCTCACCTAGTAGTGACTGGTCGTCATCGTTATTATGACGTCAAGTATCGCCTTCAAAACCCGGTCGATCATTGTTATTATGACGTCAAGAACCCTAAATAAAATTTCACTAACGCAAGCACCACTCTATTTAATTTCCTCCCATCTGCATTATTTTATTATTTATATCCGTCATCTCATTCACGACGAGACTTATCTCTCTCTCTCTAGTTATTATTCCTAATTCAAACAGTCTTCAGCACTTGTCTCTCTCTATTTATTATTCCTAATTACTCTTCTTCTTCTTCTGAATATTTTTCCCTCAAAGCTAGCTAAGTGAGCACCGGCCCTCGATCTGTTCTTTTAAAATTTTGGCTCTCTGCTTTTTTCCTTCCATCACTCTCTCTTTGACATGGATAACTACTCAGCTTCTTCTAGGGCTCCACTTACTCGGCCATACTGGCAAATTTTAGCTTCTTATCCGTCCACTAACTTCTATTTGGGGCGTTCTCATGGCGCTCCTGATGATGATAATCTCTCGTTGGCTCTGACAGTGTACAAAGATCCTTGGAAGATCAAGAAAGTGCTTACTACGAGTGACGTGGACAGGTCTTGTCGGCTTTTGTTGTCGACCAAAGCTGTGGAGCAATATGTTTTCTCTTCAATGGACGAAAACGATGCTCGGCTTTGCAGGACTGGCATTGGCAAAAAGTTTGTGGTCTGGGACGCGGATGAAAGTTTTGCACATACGTTGTTTCTCAAGAAGTGGGCTAATACTAAATATTTCGTGCTCACCAGCAACTGGAAGAAGAATTTCGTTACTAGGAAGGGCCTTAAAAAAGGTGACAA
Source organism: Lonicera japonica (assembly GCA_021464415.1). Taxonomy (NCBI): domain Eukaryota; kingdom Viridiplantae; phylum Streptophyta; class Magnoliopsida; order Dipsacales; family Caprifoliaceae; genus Lonicera; species Lonicera japonica. Next base: position 22,426,346 of record CM038470.1, read on the forward strand.
GATTGGACTTGCATGGGATGGTGCCAAGTTTTACTTCAAGCTTCTCAACAGGAATGGAAGTACTTGTTCTTTTTTCTGAGTGTTTTGCTTGTTCTGTCAGGAATGGAAGTACTTGTTCTTTTTTTCTGGTGTTTTTCTTGTTCTGTTTTCTGGGTGTTTTGTTGTTGGTGCAATTTTTTTTTTCCGGAGTGTTTTGTTGTTAGTGTGCTTAATTTGAGGTGTTTTTATTCTTGGCTGCTTCCATTCAGTTGTGGTTTCATTAGTAAAAGTTTGCAAGATTGTGTTCATTCTTGCCTTGCTTTCTTTTAGATGCTCCGGTTTTTTGGTGAATGAAAAAACTAAAGAACAGAGAAAAATTGATGCAAAGGTGGCCTTCCTTATAATTAGAGGTGTGACCATTACAGTGTACCAGCAACGGGGCAAGCAATTGTAACATTTATGGTTAATTAAATCAATCCACTGGACAAACCAAATTTTGCAAACAGAATCAATCAAATTAAGTAATCAAAAAAAAGAAGAGTCATTTGTTATAATAAAGCTGAAGGTACATACGGATCTACTTTGGAAGTGGCCGGATATTATGAAGTAAATAAAAAGCTGATGGTACATATGGATATACCGATCGGTCTAAAAATTAAATTTTGAGAAAATGGGTTTGAAAAGTTGCTCTTGATAAAATCGTTATTTTATCCATTTTCTCGGTAACTGCCTTTACTTAGATAACCAATACGGTTGCCTCATATACTTAGATAACTAATACAGTTGTCTCGTGTTTTGGTCGTGTCAACATACAAGTATTAGAGTAATAGTGTCAATCCAAACACGACATGTTTAATTAATTGTGTCATTTACATTAACTCGAACATAACCTGTTTATTTTACAGGTTACACGACACGACCCGACTAACCCGTTTAATAAATATGTCATATTAAACCTGCAACTTGACATGACACGATTAACCTTTTAAGTATATAATGGCAATTAAGTTAATTCATGTGAAAAAAAAACTTGTTTTCTAATAATTTTAAATTTTTAATAAGTAATAATAAATATCACTCAATACCAAAATTCAATATTTAATCAAAATAATATGAGAATAATAATCTAGAGTCAAAATAGATAGTATTCTATCACCGAAGTAATAACAAAAAAAATGTGTAGTTTATGCATAATATAAAACATAATAACTATCATCTCCTACCGATACTCAAAATAAGGATATAATGGTCCTAGCAAGATGACAAAATAATATATATATATATAGTTGTAAAAAAAAATTGTGTTAATTGCGAGTCAATTTCGAGTTAGCGGATTAACCCGAATACGACTCGTTTAGTTTACGAGTTAAGCGTGTTTGACCCGAACTTGTTTATACTTGACCCAAACCGGCTAACTCCGTGTTGAGTTCATGTCGGGTTAACGTGTCGTGTCAAATATTGTCGGTCCTACTTATATACAAACACCCTTTCCTCTTCAAGCAGCTATGTCATAAGCCTAAGTACCTTGGGTTGTTCTAAATTTCCCCGTCTCATTTTCTTCAAATATATCAAATTAAGTAATAAAATAAAATAAAAAATTAATTATAAAAAACAGGGGAATTACTATATAATAAGTTTCAATTAAAAAAAGAGATTTGAAACAAAATCCTACATGAGATTTCCCCTTTTTCATTCCTTTTTTTTAAGCAAAGAAGGCAACGATCCTTAAATTTATTATACCAAAAAAAAAAAGGAAGCCAAAACTTACGTATTCAAAAATTTCATATCAAAAATCCCTACTCTAGGAAACCCAACAATTTTGTAGGCAAACAATCTTTGTTAAAATACAAATATTTTCTCTCCTTAATACTAAAATTAACAAAAAAATCAGCACATCTATTATTCACTCTAAAAATATGCTTGATAAGAGCAATGAAAATGGTGAAATAAACAAGTGAGAGTTCTAATCTCATATGCAACCGACTAAAGAGCAACACTTTTATTGAGTACATTAACAAATAACATGGAATCAACTTCAATGTCCATTACTTTCGGAGCTAGTAATAATTTGGCGAGCCTATTAACTTTTTCTTTTGTCCACTTTGTGGACATAGGAAAGGGTGCCACCCCACCTCGATCACCGACATCTACTTTCTTTTACGTCGTACTTCCATAAGAAGATCTCTTTTCTTCAACATGCGTCTGTTTAACGCCCCAATTAAGGACTACTACAAAATAAATACAAGATTTTGACATCTTTTAATTTTACAAGATTTATGTCTCTAAAATTTTATTTTATTTTTTTTATTTTCAACGCATAATAATTTACTTGTGCATTTAATCAGGCATTCTGAACACAACTGCAGTCTCCGTCTATCCAAATTCAATCTCTAAGATATAAAATCAGGTCAAGTGCTCTATTTCTTACACTGTTTGCTTAATTCTTGTTCAGTTTTATGTTATGAAAACATCAAAAATTCCTATCACCATTAAATTGGATGGAAACAATTATAATCACTGGTCTATTTTGTTCCGAAATTTCTTGAAAGGAAAGGGACTCTAGAATTATGTTAATGGCAAAGCAACTTGTCCTGCTGAAACCGATGAAAAGTATGCTGATTGGGATATTAATAACAACAAAATTTTAACCTGGATTGCCAACACTGTCATTCCATCAATCAGTCTTCAGCTTGGAAAGTGTGATACCGCAAAGAAAGCTTGGGATTTCTTAGCACACAGATATGTTCAAACTAATTTTGCCAAGAAATATAAACTTGAACAAGATATACGTGGGCTACTACAACAACCAGGTCAATCCGTGTCTGATTTTCACTCTAGCATGTGCGTTATCTGGGATCAATTGGAACTCATGGAACCTCCATGGACAACAGACTTTGGTTTATGGGAAACCTTTCGTGAAGAAACGCGACTTGTACAATTTCTCATGGTACTACGGGATGAATTTGAACCGATCAGGGCATCTATTCTTCATCGCAAGCCCTCCCCTCTGTTGAATCAGCATTAACAGAATTAATTACTAAAAAAACTCGAAAGGGTATCACTCCGAATATTTCATCAGTTTTTGTTGCACCACCGGCCTCGAATACCTCGTATGCTGCATCTCCTCGCCCGCAGAATCAGAATTACCGACCACCTCACAATACCTTTTCACCACACCCTCATCAGACATCATATCGCCCTCCTCACAATACCCAAACGGCACCACCCCGAGATTATTCCCAGGTTCAATGTAACTACTGCATGGGTTTTGGGCATGTAGTCAAGAATTGTCCCTCTCCTACATCTCGGTACATGCGGGGACTACAAAATTCAACTGGATCGTCTGTTGCCGTACTTGCTCCACCATCTCCCCAACCCGGTAATAATCATACCATTGCCTCTGCTTTTTCAGTCTCATCAGGTACATCTTCTTCTCCTTGGTTCCTTGATTCCGGAGCATCAAATCACATGACTTTTGATCCTACACACTTTGACTCATTCAGTCTCATGCATTCATCTCCCAAAATTCACACAGCTGATGGTTCTGTTATTACTGCTAGTCACATTGGTTCCATTAAAAACACTCCTAACTTGTCTATTCCTGATGTCTTCTTTGTCCCTCAACTTTCAATGCAACTGTTATCTGTCGGGCAATTATGTGATCTTGGGCTAATCATTATATTTCATTCATTGGGTTTTATTGTGCAGGACCACTCGACGGGCAAGCAAGTTGGGACAGGCCATAGAGTTGGCCGCTTATATGTTACAGACACACTTCACATTCCCCCCACAACTAATACATCCTTAACAGCATCTACCTCACACCCACACCCATCATTTTTTTGGCACTCTAGATTAGGACATGTTTCTTTTTCTCGTCTTAAATATATGATTAATCAAGGGTTGTTAGGACCAGTTACATTAGATAAAGATTTTCCTTGTGTTGCTTGTAAACTGGCCAAACAACCAGCTCTGCCTTTTAATAATAGTACTACAGTTTCATCTTCTCCTTTTGATCTTGTGCATTCTGATGTGTGGGGTAAAGCTCCTATTGCTTCTATGGGGGGTGCCCTATATTATGTGATTTTTGTTGATGATTACTTTTGCTATAGTTGGACTTATTTGCTTCACTCTCGTTTCGATTTTCTTAAAATTTATATTGAATTTGCCACCATGATTAAAACTCAGTTTTCTAAAACTATAAAACTTTTTCGTTCTAATTCCGGAGGCGAATATCTGTCCAAACCCTTCCTTGACTTTCTCAAATCTCAAGGGACTCTTCCTCAATTATCCTGTCCTGACACTCCACAACAAAATGGCATTGCAGAACGTAAACACCGTCATCTTATCGAAACTGCCCGTACTCTCCTTGTGTCGTCCTCTGTCCCTTCTATTTTTTGGGGAGAAGCCATCCATACTTCTATATTCATTATAAACCGCATTTCCTCTCTTGTTACAAATGGTGTTTCTCCCTTTGAGCGTCTTTATGAAACTCGTCCTGATTATTCCGAACTTCGTGTCTTTGGATCTACCTGTTTTGTATTACTTCCCAAAAAAGAGCGTACCAAACTCACACCAAAAGCCTCTATGTGTGTTTTCTTAGGATATGGAATTCAACAAAAGGGTTATCGCTGCTATGAACCCATTGCCAAAAGACTTCGCATTTTCCGACATGTTACCTTTTGGGAAAATACTCCATATTACACTCTGGCCCAAAATACCACCTTATCCACTGAAACTGCGCTGCCTGTTGATCAATTCCCCGAGTCCTTGCCAATAGAAGCCTCTCATCTTTCACCCACTCCAGTATCTGTCCCTGATCCAGTACCGGCTAACCCCATTCCCTTAGTGTCTGATAGCTCCACTGTTGATAACTCTATGTCTTGCCCTGACTCTGCATGTCCCGACAGCGATCCTCCACTTCGACCAACTCGAGATTGTCGGCCGCCAGCTAAGTTATCAGATTATCACTGTTTTCTTTCCGCCCTGCTGTCCCTACATGAGCCATCCTCTTATCGCGAAGCATCCACCGATCCTCTTTGGCAACAAGCTATGGCCGATGAATTTGTCGCCTTAAAGCAAACCAATACATGGGACCTTGTTCCCTTACCTGCTGGAAAATCTGTTGTTGGGAGCAAATGGTTATACAAGATTAAAACCAACGCCGATGGTTCTGTTGATCGTTACAAAGCTCGTCTCGATGCAAAAGGTTTTACCCAGGAATATGGTATTGATTATGAAGAAACTTTCGCTCCCGTAGCTCGTATGACCACACTTTGCACACTTATTTCAGTTGCTTCTATTCGTAAGTGGGCGATTCACCAGATGGATGTCAAAAATGCTTTCCTTCACGGCGACCTATCCAAAGAAGTATATATGCAGCCTCCTAATGGGCTACCTCACTCTCCTGGGGAAGTCTGTAAACTTCGTCGTGCTCTCTATGGTCTTAAGCAAGCACCCAAAGCCTGGTTTGAAAAGTTCTCCACAGCCGTTATTCACCATGGTTTTTCACAGAGTGCTCATGATTCAGCAATGTTTACATGTTCCTCTCCACAAGGCATTGTTGTTCTTCTCATTTATGTCGATGATATGATTATCACTGGGGATGATTTCGATGGAATATGCAAGCTCAAGACCTATCTGTGCTCTTGTTTTGAAATGAAAGATCTGGGAATTCTTCGCTACTTCCTTGGTATTGAGGTTGATCGTTTGTCTACTGGTTACTTTCTTTCTCAGGTAAAATACGCTTCCGACATTGTTCAGCGAGCTAGTTTAACTGACAACAAGATTGCCGATACTCCACTTAAAATGAATATCAAACTCTGTGCTTCTAACGGGACTTTGCAACCTAATCCTACTTTATATCGCCAACTTGTTGGCAGTCTCAACTATCTCACCATCACACGGCCAGATATTAGTTACGCTGTTCATATTGTAAGCCAATTTATGTCTGCACCACGCTCTGTTCATTTTGCTGCTGTTCTCTACATCATTCGGTACCTTAAAGGGACACTATTCCAGGGATTACATTTTTCATCCACTTCCAGTCTTGAGTTACAAGGATATTTCGACTCCGATTGGGCGGGTGATATAACTGATCGCCGGTCTACAACAGGATTCTGTGTTTTTCTAGGTGATTCTCTCATCGCGTGGAAGAGTAAGAAACAAATTGTGATTGCCCATTTTAGTGCTGAAGCTGAGTATCGCGCCCTTGCCCATGCAACTTCTGAAATTGTTTGGCTTCGCTGGTTAATTAAAGATATGGGAATTGACGTTCCTACTCCTACGCCATTATTTTGTGACAGTCAAAGTGCCATTCAGATAGCCCATAATGATGTTTTACATGAACGTACCAAGCATATTGAGTTTGACTACCACTTTGTCCGACATCACTACACTCATGGCACTATTCGTTTGCCTTTCGTCTCTTCTGAGTATCAACTTGCTGATCTGTTTACCAAGTCTCATGTGACCGCCCGTTTTCACTTTCTCGTTTCCAAACTCCGAATGCTTTCTAAGCCTTCTTAAGTTTGAGGGGGGTGTTAAAGTTATTAGTTATTTATTTATTTATTTCGTGTTTGTTTCCTTATTGGATTAGTTTTCCTTTTCCTTGTTAGACTAGGTTTTTCTTTTGTCTTGTTTAGCTCTATAAATAAAGCCCCTTTCTTATGTAATCATTCATTCAATAATATAGTATAATTTCTCTTTTCTCTAAACCTAACACGCACTACTCCATACAAATCAGTCTTTTTGACTTATTTTTCGAGTGAATTTTTGGATAAAATTTGATGAATTAAATTAATTGAGCAATTAAATTCATATTTTCCTGATAGAGTCCAAATTTTTATTAATCGATTGAAACTGTACGGTCCAGTGAATTATAAATAGTTCAATTCACAAGTAAAGCATAATTCAATAGCAAAATTTAAAACAATCATAATATAATACATTCGTCTTCTCCAGCTCTCCAGTCCTTCCCCATAACTCTAACCTGCATCTTGGGCGTGGCTAGCTTTACTCTTGTGTGCTCACTAGACCACACTTAAAATTTAAAAAATATATATATTACCTGAACAAGGTATGTTTTTAAAATATTTGAAACAATTAATCAATATACTGTAAATGAATTGTTATGCATAATTCAATAGGTGGCTAGCTTGTATTGAACAACTCACAATTCACTAGACCGTACAGATTCAATCAATTAATAAAAATTTGGACTTCATCAGGAAAAAATAAATTTAATTTGCTCAATTAATTGATCACTTATAGTAAATTTCGAAATGTTGTTACCCATACGAGTGAACTAAACCTTACATTGTTGTGAAATATATACATAAAATAAGATTATATTATATCTAAAAAAAAGGAGTATATTACTTCTGAAATTTTACTAAAAAGCAAACACGCATGCGCATATTCTAATACCAGCACTAATCACAAAATCATCTCAAATTAAGTAACAAACAACATTGAATTGAACACAACAGTTAAACTTAGCACAATATTAGATGAAATATTGAAGAATAGATAAATTCATAGCTTGACATCATAATTTTTGTGGTGAACGGAAAAATTAATATATTCTAAGTACCAAATTTTGTGGAATGTCTTAAAAGTAATAATAATACGTTTGTGTGTAAAATAAGAAATTCTAAGGGCCTTGGTCCTTGTACTATTGTACGTGTTAAAGTAATGAATATGCAGGGGTAGAACTGGCCAGATGGTCCTAGTCTAGTCTAAATTTACTGCTGACGTAGTAGTTATTTTATAGAAAAAGGTTTTTGTTGTGATAAATTTTATTACTCGCAAACGCACGAATCAGTTAATAATATAGCATGCAAAAAAAGTTGATCCCATAGAAACTCAAACAGTATATTTTATAATTACCTTTTCAATCTTTCACTAAACTCCGAATCTAGCTAGAAAAGTTTTATGGTAATCAAACAAATAAAATAACAAAGGAAAAAAAACAAAGCAAAAGTATTGAAAGTAAATTAACTATTATTAAGAAAGATAACAAAATTAATAAATTAATTGACTAAGATTTTGGAATCATGCATTTAATATCATCTTCTTAAGTATTCATGTGCGTAAACTCTACTCTTATCTCACAATAATTTTATCTATCAACTCTATTATTTGCATAAAATAAAATCATTCAAGTGTAATTAATTTCTAAACTTTAATTATAATTCTTCCACGGCCAAACTTATATATAAAGTCAAAACATTTATTATATCCGTCAAAATAGACCATATATCTGCTATTAACAAATCATAAGGTGAATACAACGAAACATAATGAGAATCCAACTTTATTTTTATTAATTAATTGAATAAAACAAATTTCAAATCTTCAAGTCTTCAAAGTAAAAAAAATGAATAAGAAAACAAAAACATTGAAAAGAAGAAGAGTGCTCGGCACAAAGCACATCCCCAATTTGCAATCTATTGCTCCTTTAACAATTGATTGGGGGGCTTTAGGGCTTCAATAGTTGAGATGGGTTAGGGTTTAGTAATGGGCTAGCTTTGCATTTAGTACTTGAACTTGGGCCTTTTAGATGGTTGGGCTTGTTTAATATTAAAAGTAAATATATGAATGGGCCAATAATGACAAAGCTTTTGTATTAAAATTGGGATACTAAATAAATAATTATACTAATTTTCGCGCACTGCTCTTTGAAGCAAATTTAACACTATTTTTGGTCAAGAAAACTTCAAAATTTGAGAAAACTTAAAACACAAAAGTTGTAGGTCTTTGAATTTTCTTTCAAACCATATAAAGAATGTCAAAATTTGAGTTATGAGCAAAAATATATACTCAAAATACCGAACTGGTGCTACGATTTCTCATTTACTTTTAAATCTTCTTTTAATCAAAACTTCTTCATTTTAAATTTAATTTGCTGCATTTAAAAGCCAATGTTCTCAAATTATTCACTAGTACCTGAGAATGCATTAAAAATAAAAAATTGGTGGTAAATGTACTATCTAAACTATAAATTAGCATGATAAATTATACCAATTTCTTAGTTCATCAGTGTTTTGTTGTATAAACGAATTTTTTTTAAGAGTCCAGCTTAGCCCAACACAGCCCAATCGTATACACTCTTGTAAAGAGCTGCCACCCACTTTGACCTTTGAAAAAAAATGCTTAATAACAACATTAATGAAAATAGATGCTTATGTCATGTCAATAAAGGAAGGGAAGAATCATTTGATCCATTTTGGTTAGAATTAGAACATTTATTTTCCTTTTTGCAAGAGAACATTTATTTCTATTTAAAATAATAATAATAATAATAATAATAATAATAATAATAATAATAATAATAATAATAATAATAATAATAATAATAATAATAATAATAGCGCGGGAGCTAAAAATTGGATGTGGGGTTTTGATCAAGGCCCAGCTTATTAGTTGGTCCACAATCAAAGCCAAGAGGTCTAACTTTATTGATGATGAACAACCATCAGGTCGATCAATATATATATTCGCATTCAATCAAATTATTAGTCAACTATTACTCTTTGCCAACAAATGTTAATCAACCAATTAGCATCCGACCAACTCCCGTTGGCCAACGGAGACACAATAGCTAAGCTGAAAGATAAGTGATGGGAAATAACCACTTGTACAAATGTGAATAAGCTTAGGGATAGTTGGAATCTTGGAGTAGTACCTAAACTCACCCTCTATAGTAATTTCTACTCACCTTAAACCCCAATGTAACCCTATCATATATATATATATATATATAAATAGGAAGGGAAACCCACAGCTAGACATAATTAATTCCAATCATCCATGCATTTATTCCCACATTTTTCTTTTTCTCTTTCAAGTAAAAAACCTTAATCAACGGTTGTATACATTTTTCTTAAGTGTTTGAGTTAGTGAAACCAGTACAAACACAAAGGATGGCCTATTACCAGATTGAGAATTAAACCATCGGAGGAACCTATCTTAAAACAATTATGGTCTCTTTCTTGTTTGTTGTTCTTGTTGTTCATCGCTTTCATTCACTTTTTCTGGTTACCAAATACGCAAATCTGGGATAATTCCTCTAAAAATAGACTTGGTTAGATTTTAGCCACCCACAATTGGTGCCATTTGTGGGAATCATCAACTGAAAGCCATCATAATCTACATACCTGGTGATCAGATCCATTTCTCTCTCTACAGTCATTTTCCAATATTTTCCAGAATTATTTAGTGTTTTTCAATTAGTGGCCATATTCATACATATATACCTTTAAAGTTTTTGGAGAAATGGTTCATACAAGGAGTCAGCAGACTGGTGACCAAAACAACCCAAGAGTTGTATCCATTAACGCAACCAATAATGATCAAATCCCACAGGCAGTAGAGCCCAAGCACACCAATATGGTGGAACCAGGAACCTAAGCCACAGCTTGGACCCCTCTTAAAACCGAACCATACAACCTCACCTTATGACACAAATTACGAGGACAAAGAAATTAGTTCTCATAGTGAGATTAAAAACATCACTAGGTTGAGATTAAAAGGGGAAGTTTTATTAGAAATGCTTAAGGATTAGATATCACTGAACACTGGTTAGAATACAGATTTAAAAAGTTCAGGCAAATCAAAAGCGACCAAAGAGCCAAGATTTAAGAATATAGATGATCGGCATACGTGCTTAACCTCGACATAGGATGCTTGGCCCAGCATATTTAATCGGCTGGGGACCAAGGTGGTCCTAGGAATAACATTGAAGAAAAAAATTATTTTTAGGGACCGTATTGCCTAAGTTGATTTTAGAGTTTTTATCAGAAACAATTTTAGATTTAATAAGCAAAATTAAAACCCTAGGTCTAATCAAATTTTAGTACTATCGAAATCATGTGTTGTGTTTTCTAAAAATATATCAATCAAGCAATCACATAAAGAAATCCATAACACAAGTAATTTATGAGGTATCTTTACTTGCGTCTAACTAATCCTTGGGGCTAAATGACAATAAGAAAAGTACTGAGTCAAAATCCTCTTTGGAATAGGATAAAAATATAAAAAAAATAAAAATTTGAGATAAAAATACACGCTGGACTGGTCCATTACCAAAATTTGTACCGGTCCAAAATTGGGATTTCAAACCCATAGGTCATTTTTGTGTCGGACCGGTCCAGGTTAAAAGCTTGTACTAATCCACCCTTTGTAAAAGCTGCTCTCTTTTTTTCTTCTTTTTTTTTCCCGTTGTATTAAATCCGTTTGGACTCTAATTCAACTCAAATTTAAGAGGCAACTTTATGGAACATGTTAGACATGAAAAAACTAAGTTTCCTCAATAATTTGTGTCGACGGGACTTTTCGAATTTCAGCAAAACTTGGTAAAAATGCTTAAAAATATATTTGACTTAAAAGACTTTTGATTTCGAATTTAAGCTCAACCACCATTTATATTTTGAATCAAACCAAATAACCAACTTACCTTATGTTCTGAATTATGTATGATGAATCCGATAAATTTGGCGAGCTTTCATTAATTGTCATATCTTCAAATCTTCAATTCGACTTAAACAATTACAACAGAAAAAGCTTTTGGCATCGGAATCCCCCTTTAGCTATTCCAATGACAAAACACATAGAGCTATATTGACGCATCGGGTCGATGTCTATAACATCTCGATTACAGACTCTAAGTCGAATTTGTCCGTTACAAATGTTCACTCAAAAACAAAAGTGTATCCTGAATAATCAACCTATTAATCCTGAAACACTAAAGCTTAATAAACATCAGTGAAGCATGGGCGTAAAGAGATACAATAATCAAATAAGCAAAAAATTATATATCTCTCCCCCTCAAAACATTCCTACTTTATTACTCCCCTTCACATATGCATTCTCTCGCCCTTTTTGTCATAGGAATATATAAGTAATGAGCATGAAAAGCGGTAAAGTATAAAAAACAAGATCATGCAAAACAAATAATATCAATTAACATAAATTGAATATCTTGTTCAAATAAAGGAATCCTTCATCACCAATTTTCAACTTTATATGTATTTGGTTTAGAGTTTCGATAAGAAAATTGTCCAAAAAACTAAATAAATTGTTTAGCACAATTACACATATATTTCTATGTAATATGCATCAAATCCGGAATATATCAATTTAGCTTTAAAATACGTGATTTCCATTAACATGATACATGTACTATGTATATAACAATTCATCAACAATTTAGCATATATACGCCAAGCAACACAGAGTACAAGTATATATCCCATTGTGCTATAAATATGGATCATGCAAAGTGCTATCGAATAATTATTAGTTTTAAAACACTCGCGCATCCATAAATAGGAGAATTTAGAAAGCCTTTAAGACATTATTTTTCAACTAATTATCCCTCATAAGCAATCTTTTTATCTCACTAACATGAAATTTTGCATTCAAACTTTTGATATTTTTGTGCAAGCATCTTATTTTTTCGATGGAGGCTCTCTCCCCTAGTAGAAGGCAGTTTTTTTCATTTGTTAGCTTTCGGTTATCCTTCCACTATGATAGCTCTTTTCCATCCCCTTTACATTTTTTTCTCATATCCTTGTCTTTTAATTTTTCGCTTAAAACCACATCACCAAAATCTCATTGCATTAATCAAAATAATTTTTTTAGACTCTATCTCCCTAAATAAACAGTTTGTGGGAGTTTCTGAAGTTTCAAATTAAAAGTAAGAACCTAATCCAAGCAATTACTTAATATTCATAAACGTAGATCATGCAGTGTAGTGTGTGTGATATACACAAAAACCCCTATGTGATTGAAATAACATGCTATCGATTATCAAATTGTCAAAGCATTATGTACATATATGTCCAAATTAAGCATTTAAATATGAAAATCTAGAAATATCTATAAATTAGAAAGTAGTTACAATCACATTGTATGTAAGTAATGAATTTTTCAAGGAATTAGGCAATATCTCAATCAAAAATTAAAAACTAAAATTCACTTTGCTTTGTTACCAATGCAAGGAGCTAAAACAGACCGAAACAACAAACTCACCTGGCATAGATGTCCCTCAATATCCAAAACCCTAACCTTTTTATTTTTCTTCTTTTTCCCTTTTAGTTTAGGTTTCGGTTTAGGAATTGAAGCACTTTTCGGCATTTGATTCAAAACTTACTGGCAAAATTCTCTTAAGTGACCTATTTTCTTACAGTTTTTACACCAAAAAGGTTGTAGGAGTATGTGCTTGTATACATCAAAAGATATTACTTGATCTTCAAGAACTTTTGAATGAGAAACATTTTGAAAAATTAGTTTGTGAGCTATCTCTTAAAAATCAGACATAGAGCATTCATATTCAGCCATGTTTTCATCCTCAACTTTAAATGCAATGGCTTAATCTACTTTTTCTTTTTGAATCTTGTATTTTGAAAGATGAACAGATTCAAAAGTTTGAAGAGAGCTAATTAATTCGACTTCCGTTAAGAAATCTAAATCCTTACTTTCTTCAATGGCAATAATTTTTGGGAGGAACTTATCAGGTAAAGATCGTAGGATTTTTTTTACAGCACGGGATTCATAAATTATTTCACCAAGGTTGTAGAGATAATTCACTATGTCTTTGAGCTTACTATAAAAAGTATCAAATGACTCATCTTCTTTCATTATTATAGTTTCAAAATCTATTACGAGATTTTAATTTTTAAACATTTTACAGCTGTCATTCCTTCAAAAATTTTGATCAAAATATCCGAGGCCTCTTGGAAGTAGTACAGTTTGAAATCATTTGAACTCTTCCTCAGAAATATGAGTCATGATTGCATTCAGACCTTATGAATTAAACTTAAAAATAAATTTGATTCAAAAGACATTTGATTTCTCATTTAAACTCAGCCACCACCTATATTTTGTATCAAACAAATAACCAACTTACTTTAGATTCTGAATTTGTACAATGAATATGGTAAGTTTGGCAAGCTTCTATTAATTGTCGTATTTTTAAATATTTAATTCGACTCAAATAATTAGAACAGAAAAATATTTTGACACTAGAGTCAAGCCAACTAAAAAGATTTTGCATTTTTTAATTCTGAAGAAAATGAAAAGTATTTTTTGATTAGCAACAGTTTCAAGGTCAAAGAAATAAAAGCGTTAGCTAACTTCTTGAGATATAATGTGGATGTTTTTGCTTGGTAGCCATATTACATGCCCGGTATTCATGCAGAAATTATGTGACACAAGCTTTACATTAGTCCAAATTAAAAACTAGTGAAGCAAAAACCTTGCTAATCAGCTCTAGAGAAAGTTAGAGCAGTTGAAGAAGATGTTCAAGAATTGCTTCAGACAAGAGTAATCAAAGAAGCAGAGTTCCGAGAGTGGATATCAAATTATGTGGTAGTTTCGCAAATGGAGGTTATGTATAGACTTCACAAATTTAAACAAAACTTGTTTGAAAGATAGCTTCCCCTTGCTGAAGATAAATTAGTTGGTTGATTAAACAGCCGATCACGAAAGGTTGAGTTTCCTAGATGCTTATTCAGGATATTATCAAATTCCCATCTTTGGGCCAGATATAACCATCATAAGAATATATTGGTACAAAGTCATGCCATTCGGGTTGAAAAATGTTGTGGCAACCTATCATAGACTTGTGACCAAAATGTTTAAATAAGAAAGTGGTAAGTCTATGGAGGTATATGTTGATGACATGTTAATTAAAAGCAAGAAGGCAGCTGACCATATCAGGGATTTGGGGAAAACTTTTGAAATTATGAGGCATTATAAGATGAAGCTCAATGTTGCTAAGTGTACATTCCGGGTCATGTCAGGAAAGTTCTTGGGGTTTATGGTCAATTATCGGGGTCATTGAGGAAAATCAAAAGAACATTCAAGCAATCCTCGACATCTAGAAGCTGACTAGCCTAAAAAAGTTGCAAAAACTCACAAGTATAATTGCTACTTTAAATCGCTTTATTTTTAAGGGTTCAGAGATGCATGCCACTATTTAAAGCACTTAAAAGAACTAAAGAATTTGTATGGATTGAAGAATGTGAGAAAATTCTGACTGGGCTAAAAGAATACTTGAGTAGCCCACCTCCAATATTAATCTTTGAACCCCATGAACAACTTTATTTGTATGTAGCCTCCTCTAACTAGGCAGTAAGCTTCGCCCTAATTAGGAAGCATGAAAATATTCAAAAGCTTGTGTATTATACTAGTGAATGTTTAGTATGGTCATAATTGAATTATTTACCTTTGGAGAAATTTGTAGTAGCACTAATCACAGTTTCAAGAAATGTTAGGCATTACTTTGATGCGCATAGAATCAAAGTAATGATCCCAAGCCTAATCAAGGCTATACTAAAAAAGATAGATTTATTAGGCAGAATGGAGAAATGGTTGGTTGAATTGGGCGTTGAAAATATTAATTTAACGTCTTCATTGAGCACTGCATTACTTTCATTCCACGAAGAAAAAATTCTACCTCTTTTGCCTAATTATAGAGCTCTCTTTTTGTGAATCTTGATTGAAAATAAAGTCCCAATTTCTTATCTTTTTTAGTGCCATCTTTTAATGTTCTTTGTTGTAAATCTTGAGAAAAATGAGTGAAAAGGTGGCTTTGGATAAAAAAAATGTAATTATCATTCTATAATTTGTAGGAAGTAGGAAAAAGTAGTATGAACACAGATGTGGAAGAGATGTAAAGCTATTCTCTTACATGCAAATGAATTGTAGAATTTGTTCTCTTAAGACAACATAGTTTTTTGCTATGAATGCAAGTGAAAGAAAATTAAAAGAATCGGGAGTTTTCAAGGGCAAATTTTACACGTGTTCCTAACAATTAGTATCAAAGTAGACATCTACTACGCATTCAACGTGATGTGGCGCGGTTGAACAATGCCAAGAAGCGTCCAACGTGGAAGGAAATCAAGGAATGAGCTATTTGATTGGTTAAAAATGAAAGAGAAAGGGCGGGACGGGCTTGAACTAGTGTGCTTTTTATAAATACTTACACTTTCAATGACATGCATTTAAGCTCAAATCTCTTTTATATAGAAGTATTATGACCACATGTTAACTTTTAGCCTTTTTAAAATTTTTAATATGAGATATAGCTCGACTAAAACAAAAACAAAAGCAAAAAAAGACTTTAATAATTCTAACAAGAATTAAACACTTAAATCTTCGCACCCAATTACTAATACTAGCTAGTAGTATCACTATTCTACAAGTCTATTGACGTAGATCGAGTCACTAACCTTGTTCCTGTCGTCCAACTTAACAATCCATTCTTCACTTTGTACTTTTTAAGAAAACACTTTCAACCTCATAAATGGTTATAAATGCAATTTATTTGTTATATTAAGATTTGGTAGATTTATTGTATTCTAAAAT
Source organism: Lonicera japonica (assembly GCA_021464415.1). Taxonomy (NCBI): domain Eukaryota; kingdom Viridiplantae; phylum Streptophyta; class Magnoliopsida; order Dipsacales; family Caprifoliaceae; genus Lonicera; species Lonicera japonica. Next base: position 22,442,699 of record CM038470.1, read on the forward strand.
CATTTGAATCATCTAGAAACTAACATTTCATTTAAGATGTAATCATACAAGACAACTATTTTATGCATCACTTATAAGTTAATATGTAGTAAAGAGCATAATTTTTGTGTCATATATATGGTAAGTGTTCTTGCTTGTAACATGGGTAACTCAAGTTCAATCCATGGCAATGGCGATTATATATTTTAAAGTGGTTCGGTTTTTGAATTTAAAGTTGTGGCTTTTTAACCTTTTAGATTATATAGAGTTGATGAGAGGGAATGTGTGGAGTGTAGGTTTGATGTGGGAAGAAGAGAAGAATTTTTCTTTTTATTCTTTTTTGTTTTTTGTTTTTTAGCTAACAATCTAGTAATTTTTTAAAAGAAGATGTGTATGACATTTGGTTCCTTACACTATGAGACCGATTTTAAAGATGACGGTCCTTTTTCTGAAAAAAATGAAAGACATTTTATTTCTAGGGGTAAAAGAAATCAATGGATTTTTTCATGAAATGTCATAGAGATGATATTTAGAATTAGTTGGTTATCTCTACCAAAATAAATTCAATCGAAAAGTTACAAAGATAATTCTCTAAATTTTTAATGGACAAAAGTGAACATATATATTGAACAAACGACCTCTTTATTATCAGGATTCGGAGGATGCCAAGCAGGATACAAGATTGTGGGCTTTAAAGTTGAGGCTTTTTAAAATTAGATAAAGTTGATGAGAGGGATATAGATATAGATAAACCTAATGGTTGGGCTGGGTTTGCAATATGTAACCAGGGCATTCTCCCACTTTATGGATTTAATGTCAATGCCCAATAAGCCATGTATAACCAAAGCCCAATTAACACTACCGGATTGGCTAAAGTACCATACGGTCATTCCGGATATACTTTTCAAAACGTTATAGTAGCGTCAAATAGGTGACATAAATTTTTTACATGATCTCAATTGTTCTCATTTTATTTTGAGCACTAAAAACGCGATTTTTGAAAATAAGCTCATAATCAATGTTTTGTGGATGGCTGACTGCCTATAACTTACTTGGAGAAAAATTACTTGCGATGCGTACAAGTTGACTCAAACATTTTTACCGTTTAACTAAGAAAAGAAAAAAAAATTCAGTGTTATGCTTACCTGTTTAATTATAGTGCATTCAATATGCATCACGTATTCAACCCAATTATATATATTTTTAATTAAGACGATATAATTTTAAGATTTAACATTTTTGTTGTTTATTAAATGCCTTTATGTAAGAGTACACCTTTTTTTATTAAACCTATCACGGAACAATACTAGAGGTATTGTGCACTTTGCTTCAAGCATTTTAAGATTGCTACTCTTTGCTCACTATAATTAATTTCAAAACTTTAATTATTATTATTATGTTTGCTTGCTTTTCTTTCGTTTACTTGGAATTTAACCAAGCTATGAGTGGCTAAATCCATTGTTTAGAGTTAAGATTAACTCTTAGTATTTTAAGCTTCTTTTTAGGAAAAATTAAATATATCCTTTGATACCTATTAATCCTTGATTTAAAGTTTGAACAGAGAACATACCCCTTATAATTTTATTTTATTTGCACCATAGTAGTTTGAAAGAATATCCAACTTTATTTAGGATTACGTATCTATTAAGAAGTTATCATTAATTGGAGGTGCTTGATTTTCTTGCTTTAAAATAGAGAAGAAACAAAGAAAATAAAAACGAGAAGCTTCCCCATTTCAAAGGGAAACACAAAGCAAATCTGGAAAAAAATAAAATGCAGATAAAGTTTTAATATTGTTAATAGACATTCACGCACTTGTGATGTGTATGAACGTTTTTTTTTTGCACGTGAATATATAAGTTAACATGAAACTACTCAATGAATGAAGAACAAGTCCAATGGTCAAATTCCTTCCAAGTTTCATCTAATGAAGAGCTATGAAATGTAGTGAAATTCATTGTTGAGCTAATTTCTAGAGGTTAACGGATTTCTTGGATACGTATGCAATGTGACTTGTATAGTCTCTATACTACATGTTAAAACTAGAATTGACTCAGTGTTACAGGGGAGCGCGAAATAGAGTGTCTACACAGACACAAACATATATATATTACATGAACAAATTAGTACAAGGACCAAGGCTCTTAGAAGTTAGTTTACACAAACATATTACTTTTAATACATTCCACAAAATTTGGGATTTAAGTTCCCCGTTTGATAGGAAAATGGGAAATTATAAGAAAAATAACTAATTTGGGTGAAAAAATGAAAAATAAGTTGAGGGATGTGTGGTAAGATACTTTCTTTTCTCAACTTGTTTTCCAACTTTTCACAAAAATACATTATTTCTCTTAACTATTTTCTCTCTTGTTATCAAATAGAGTCTTACAATATATTTTTATGTTCACCCTAAAAACTACGACATCTATATAGCTATGAATTTATCTATTCTACCGACATTTCATCCAATATTGAGCCAGCTTTAATTGTTGTGTTCAATGTTGTTTGGTATCTAATTTGAGACAATTTTGTGATTAGTGGCAGTATTAAAATGTGTGTGCATATTTATTTTTTAGTAAAAGTTCAGAACTATTATACTCTTTTTCTTTTTTTCTTTTTTAAGATATAATATACTATTTTTCTATGTATATATTTCATGATAACGGAGGGTTTAGTTTACTCGTGTGACAACAATATATCTAAATTCACTACAAGTGATCAAGCTTTTGTCAAGGTTGGATGGAAAAAGGGTGAAAAGATCTCTAATAATATATAAACACAAGCTAAATATATATATATATATATATATATATATCCTCTTTGAAAGCAACATAAAGATCTATTATTTTTTTATTTGTATCTATCTTGCTTTGACTTATCAATGTCCAATTGATTTAGACATTAAACAATAGTTATTAAAATAATATAGAACTTTTGTTTCTAGAAACCATACCATTGAATAGAAACCAACCGACTATACACAACAAAGGAATCGTTCTATTTTCAAACTTTATTTTCAGCAACTGTAGATTTATTTTTAAAATTTGATAACTTACCTCTTTCTGATTAGTATTTTCTCTATTGCTTTCAACTTCGTATTCAACTTTCTCTATCTCACACTCTCTATCTACACTCCTCTCACTACGCATTGCGTACATACACCCTTCAGATCGATCTTGATGAGTTGGTTATCTTCATGAACTCTTAAAAATGGAAATAAAGATGGAACCGAAAGAATGTGTATTTACTCGGTTGGATGGAATACTTGCTTGGATGGACGTTGGGTTAGGGATTTGAGCACATGAGTTTTGGAATTATATAGGAGAGGCTAGGTGTTAATGAAGCGGGTGTATAATAAATATGAAATGAGTTATTAAGGGAGTAATTAATTTATGTTATTAATTGTTGATGATTGGTGATAAAAAAGAAAAAGTGGTGTATTATTAGTAAAGTAAATGGCCTTTTTAATAGGGAGTGTTAATGTATGAACTGATGTGTATCATTAGCGTCTCCTATGATAATTTATAAACACATGCTATATAAATATATATATATATATATCCTTTTTGAAAGCAACATAAACATCTAATATTTATTATTATTATCTAGCTTGCTTTACTTATCAGTGTCCAATTGATTAGACACCGTTGAATAAAAAATAATGTAGAACTATTTCTAGAAAACACACCGTTGAATAGAAACCAAGCGAGGATATACAACAGTCAACAAAGGAATCGTTATATTTTTAAACTTTATTTTTAGCAATTGTTATTTATTTTCAAAATTTGTTTTCTTTCCCGATCTTAAATCATGTGTATTTCTTGTAAGATTGATAGCAAAAATAAAATCAAATAAAAAATCAAATCGCATCATCTCTATAATAAATAAATGCCTCTTTTTCTCATGACGTAATTGGAATTATTCGTAAATTAACAAGATAGATATTCCCAAATAAACCTAAATATATTTAAATTCTATTTGGGATCAGGATAAAACATCAAAAACCTTTGGGTCACTTAAATTAAGTAACAAAACTCATCACGCCCATCTCTTGGCTATTATAAATTTCAAAATGTCGTAAGTTTCATTATTTCAAAATTTCAAAATATCGTAGACTAGGTTTTTCTTTTGTCTTGTTTAGCTCTATAAATAAAGCCCCTTTCTTATGTAATCATTCATTCAATAATATAGTATAATTTCTCTTTTCTCTAAACCTAACACGCACTACTCCATACAAATCAGTCTTTTTGACTTATTTTTCGAGTGAATTTTTGGATAAAATTTGATGAATTAAATTAATTGAGCAATTAAATTCATATTTTCCTGATAGAGTCCAAATTTTTATTAATCGATTGAAACTGTACGGTCCAGTGAATTATAAATAGTTCAATTCACAAGTAAAGCATAATTCAATAGCAAAATTTAAAACAATCATAATATAATACATTCGTCTTCTCCAGCTCTCCAGTCCTTCCCCATAACTCTAACCTGCATCTTGGGCGTGGCTAGCTTTACTCTTGTGTGCTCACTAGACCACACTTAAAATTTAAAAAATATATATATTACCTGAACAAGGTATGTTTTTAAAATATTTGAAACAATTAATCAATATACTGTAAATGAATTGTTATGCATAATTCAATAGGTGGCTAGCTTGTATTGAACAACTCACAATTCACTAGACCGTACAGATTCAATCAATTAATAAAAATTTGGACTTCATCAGGAAAAAATAAATTTAATTTGCTCAATTAATTGATCACTTATAGTAAATTTCGAAATGTTGTTACCCATACGAGTGAACTAAACCTTACATTGTTGTGAAATATATACATAAAATAAGATTATATTATATCTAAAAAAAAGGAGTATATTACTTCTGAAATTTTACTAAAAAGCAAACACGCATGCGCATATTCTAATACCAGCACTAATCACAAAATCATCTCAAATTAAGTAACAAACAACATTGAATTGAACACAACAGTTAAACTTAGCACAATATTAGATGAAATATTGAAGAATAGATAAATTCATAGCTTGACATCATAATTTTTGTGGTGAACGGAAAAATTAATATATTCTAAGTACCAAATTTTGTGGAATGTATTAAAAGTAATAATAATACGTTTGTGTGTAAAATAAGAAATTCTAAGGGCCTTGGTCCTTGTACTATTGTACGTGTTAAAGTAATGAATATGCAGGGGTAGAACTGGCCAGATGGTCCTAGTGTAGTCTAAATTTACTGCTGACCTAGTAGTTATATTATAGAAAAAGGTTTTTGTTGTGATAAATTTTAATACTCGCAAACGCACGAATCAGTTAATAATATAGCGTGCAAAAAAAGTTGATCCCATAGAAACTCAAACAATATGTTTTATAATTACCTTTTCAATCTTTCACTAAACTCCGAATCTAGCTAGAAAAGTTTTATGGTAATCAAACAAATAAAATAACAAAGCAAAAAAAACAAAGCAAAAGTATTGAAAGTAAATTAACTATTATTAAGCAAGATAACAAAATTAATGAATTAATTGACTAAGATTTTGGAATCATATATTTAACATCATCTTCTTAAGTATTCATGTGCGTAAACTCTACTCTTATCTCACAATAATTTGATTTATCAACTCTATTATTTGCGTAAAATAAAATCATTCAAGTGTAATTAATTTCTAAAATTTAATTATAATTCTTCCACGGCCAAACTTATATATAAAGTCAAAACATTCATTATATCCGTCAAAATACACCCTATATCTGCTATTAACAAATCATAAGGTGAATACAATGAAACATAATGAGAATCCAACTTTATTTTTATTAATTAATTGAATAAAATAAATTTCAAATCTTCAAGTCTTCAAAGTAAAAAAAAATGAATAAGAAAACAAAAACATTGAAAAGAAGAAGTGCTCGGCACAAAGCACATCCCCAATTTGCAATCTATTGCTCCTTTTACAATTGATTGGGGACTTTAGGGCTTCAATAGTTGAGATGGGCTGGGGTTTAGTAATGGGCTAGCTTTACATTTAGTACTTGAACTTGGGCCTTTTAGATGGTTGGGCTTGTTTAATATTAAAAGTAAATATATGAATGGGCCAATAATGACAAAGCTTTTGTATTAAAATTGGGATACTAAATAAATAATTATACTAATTTTCGCGCACTGCTCTTTGAAGCAAATTTAACACTATTTTTGGTCAAGAAAACTTCAAAATTTGAGAAAACTTAAAACACAAAAGTTGTAGGTCTTTGAATTTTCTTTCAAACCATATAAAGAATGTCAAAATTTGAGTTATGAGCAAAAATATATACTCAAAATACCGAACTGGTGCTACGATTTCTCATTTACTTTTAAATCTTCTTTTAATCAAAACTTCTTCATTTTAAATTTAATTTGCTGCATTTAAAAGCCAATGTTCTCAAATTATTCACTAGTACCTGAGAATGCATTAAAAATAAAAAATTGGTGGTAAATGTACTATCTAAACTATAAATTAGCATGATAAATTATACCAATTTCTTAGTTCATCAGTGTTTTGTTGTATAAACGAATTTTTTTTAAGAGTCCAGCTTAGCCCAACACAGCCCAATCGTATACACTCTTGTAAAGAGCTGCCACCCACTTTGACCTTTGAAAAAAAATGCTTAATAACAACATTAATGAAAATAGATGCTTATGTCATGTCAATAAAGGAAGGGAAGAATCATTTGATCCATTTTGGTTAGAATTAGAACATTTATTTTCCTTTTTGCAAGAGAACATTTATTTCTATTTAAAATAATAATAATAATAATAATAATAATAATAATAATAATAATAATAATAATAATAATAATAATAATAATAATAATAGCGCGGGAGCTAAAAATTGGATGTGGGGTTTTGATCAAGGCCCAGCTTATTAGTTGGTCCACAATCAAAGCCAAGAGGTCTAACTTTATTGATGATGAACAACCATCAGGTCGATCAATATATATATTCGCATTCAATCAAATTATTAGTCAACTATTACTCTTTGCCAACAAATGTTAATCAACCAATTAGCATCCGACCAACTCCCGTTGGCCAACGGAGACACAATAGCTAAGCTGAAAGATAAGTGATGGGAAATAACCACTTGTACAAATGTGAATAAGCTTAGGGATAGTTGGAATCTTGGAGTAGTACCTAAACTCACCCTCTATAGTAATTTCTACTCACCTTAAACCCCAATGTAACCCTATCATATATATATATATATATATAAATAGGAAGGGAAACCCACAGCTAGACATAATTAATTCCAATCATCCATGCATTTATTCCCACATTTTTCTTTTTCTCTTTCAAGTAAAAAACCTTAATCAACGGTTGTATACATTTTTCTTAAGTGTTTGAGTTAGTGAAACCAGTACAAACACAAAGGATGGCCTATTACCAGATTGAGAATTAAACCATCGGAGGAACCTATCTTAAAACAATTATGGTCTCTTTCTTGTTTGTTGTTCTTGTTGTTCATCGCTTTCATTCACTTTTTCTGGTTACCAAATACGCAAATCTGGGATAATTCCTCTAAAAATAGACTTGGTTAGATTTTAGCCACCCACAATTGGTGCCATTTGTGGGAATCATCAACTGAAAGCCATCATAATCTACATACCTGGTGATCAGATCCATTTCTCTCTCTACAGTCATTTTCCAATATTTTCCAGAATTATTTAGTGTTTTTCAATTAGTGGCCATATTCATACATATATACCTTTAAAGTTTTTGGAGAAATGGTTCATACAAGGAGTCAGCAGACTGGTGACCAAAACAACCCAAGAGTTGTATCCATTAACGCAACCAATAATGATCAAATCCCACAGGCAGTAGAGCCCAAGCACACCAATATGGTAGAACCAGGAACCTAAGCCACAGCTTGGACCCCTCTTAAAACCGAACCATACAACCTCACCTTATGACACAAATTACGAGGACAAAGAAATTAGTTCTCATAGTGAGATTAAAAACATCACTAGGTTGAGATTAAAAGGGGAAGTTTTATTAGAAATGCTTAAGGATTAGATATCACTGAACACTAGTTAGAATACAGATTTAAAAAGTTCAGGCAAATCAAAAGCGACCAAAGAGCCAAGATTTAAGAATATAGATGATCGGCATACGTGCTTAACCTCGACATAGGATGCTTGGCCCAGCATATTTAATCGGCTGGGGACCAAGGTGGTCCTAGGAATAACATTGAAGAAAAAAATTATTTTTAGGGACCGTATTGCCTAAGTTGATTTTAGAGTTTTTATCAGAAACAATTTTAGATTTAATAAGCAAAATTAAAACCCTAGGTCTAATCAAATTTTAGTACTATCGAAATCATGTGTTGTGTTTTCTAAAAATATATCAATCAAGCAATCACATAAAGAAATCCATAACACAAGTAATTTATGAGGTATCTTTACTTGCGTCTAACTAATCCTTGGGGCTAAATGACAATAAGAAAAGTACTGAGTCAAAATCCTCTTTGGAATAGGATAAAAATATAAAAAAAATAAAAATTTGAGATAAAAATACACGCTGGACTGGTCCATTACCAAAATTTGTACCGGTCCAAAATTGGGATTTCAAACCCATAGGTCATTTTTGTGTCGGACCGGTCCAGGTTAAAAGCTTGTACTAATCCACCCTTTGTAAAAGCTGCTCTCTTTTTTTCTTCTTTTTTTTTCCCGTTGTATTAAATCCGTTTGGACTCTAATTCAACTCAAATTTAAGAGGCAACTTTATGGAACATGTTAGACATGAAAAAACTAAGTTTCCTCAATAATTTGTGTCGACGGGACTTTTCGAATTTCAGCAAAACTTGGTAAAAATGCTTAAAAATATATTTGACTTAAAAGACTTTTGATTTCGAATTTAAGCTCAACCACCATTTATATTTTGAATCAAACCAAATAACCAACTTACCTTATGTTCTGAATTATGTATGATGAATCCGATAAATTTGGCGAGCTTTCATTAATTGTCATATCTTCAAATCTTCAATTCGACTTAAACAATTACAACAGAAAAAGCTTTTGGCATCGGAATCCCCCTTTAGCTATTCCAATGACAAAACACATAGAGCTATATTGACGCATCGGGTCGATGTCTATAACATCTCGATTACAGACTCTAAGTCGAATTTGTCCGTTACAAATGTTCACTCAAAAACAAAAGTGTATCCTGAATAATCAACCTATTAATCCTGAAACACTAAAGCTTAATAAACATCAGTGAAGCATGGGCGTAAAGAGATACAATAATCAAATAAGCAAAAAATTATATATCTCTCCCCCTCAAAACATTCCTACTTTATTACTCCCCTTCACATATGCATTCTCTCGCCCTTTTTGTCATAGGAATATATAAGTAATGAGCATGAAAAGCGGTAAAGTATAAAAAACAAGATCATGCAAAACAAATAATATCAATTAACATAAATTGAATATCTTGTTCAAATAAAGGAATCCTTCATCACCAATTTTCAACTTTATATGTATTTGGTTTAGAGTTTCGATAAGAAAATTGTCCAAAAAACTAAATAAATTGTTTAGCACAATTACACATATATTTCTATGTAATATGCATCAAATCCGGAATATATCAATTTAGCTTTAAAATACGTGATTTCCATTAACATGATACATGTACTATGTATATAACAATTCATCAACAATTTAGCATATATACGCCAAGCAACACAGAGTACAAGTATATATCCCATTGTGCTATAAATATGGATCATGCAAAGTGCTATCGAATAATTATTAGTTTTAAAACACTCGCGCATCCATAAATAGGAGAATTTAGAAAGCCTTTAAGACATTATTTTTCAACTAATTATCCCTCATAAGCAATCTTTTTATCTCACTAACATGAAATTTTGCATTCAAACTTTTGATATTTTTGTGCAAGCATCTTATTTTTTCGATGGAGGCTCTCTCCCCTAGTAGAAGGCAGTTTTTTTCATTTGTTAGCTTTCGGTTATCCTTCCACTATGATAGCTCTTTTCCATCCCCTTTACATTTTTTTCTCATATCCTTGTCTTTTAATTTTTCGCTTAAAACCACATCACCAAAATCTCATTGCATTAATCAAAATAATTTTTTTAGACTCTATCTCCCTAAATAAACAGTTTGTGGGAGTTTCTGAAGTTTCAAATTAAAAGTAAGAACCTAATCCAAGCAATTACTTAATATTCATAAACGTAGATCATGCAGTGTAGTGTGTGTGATATACACAAAAACCCCTATGTGATTGAAATAACATGCTATCGATTATCAAATTGTCAAAGCATTATGTACATATATGTCCAAATTAAGCATTTAAATATGAAAATCTAGAAATATCTATAAATTAGAAAGTAGTTACAATCACATTGTATGTAAGTAATGGATTTTTCAAGGAATTAGGCAATATCTCAATCAAAAATTAAAAACTAAAATTCACTTTGCTTTGTTACCAATGCAAGGAGCTAAAACAGACCGAAACAACAAACTCACCTGGCATAGATGTCCCTCAATATCCAAAACCCTAACCTTTTTATTTTTCTTCTTTTTCCCTTTTAGTTTAGGTTTCGGTTTAGGAATTGAAGCACTTTTCGGCATTTGATTCAAAACTTACTGGAAAAATTCTCTTAAGTGACCTATTTTCTTACAGTTTTTACACCAAAAAGGTTGTAGGAGTATGTGCTTGTATACATCAAAAGATATTACTTGATCTTCAAGAACTTTTGAATGAGAAACATTTTGAAAAATTAGTTTGTGAGCTATCTCTTAAAAATCAGACATAGAGCATTCATATTCAGCCATGTTTTCATCCTCAACTTTAAATGCAATGGCTTAATCTACTTTTTCTTTTTGAATCTTGTATTTTGAAAGATGAACAGATTCAAAAGTTTGAAGAGAGCTAATTAATTCGACTTCCGTTAAGAAATCTAAATCCTTACTTTCTTCAATGGCAATAATTTTTGGGAGGAACTTATCAGGTAAAGATCGTAGGATTTTTTTTACAGCACGGGATTCATAAATTATTTCACCAAGGTTGTAGAGATAATTCACTATGTCTTTGAGCTTACTATAAAAAGTATCAAATGACTCATCTTCTTTCATTATTATAGTTTCAAAATCTATTACGAGATTTTAATTTTTAAACATTTTACAGCTGTCATTCCTTCAAAAATTTTGATCAAAATATCCGAGGCCTCTTGGAAGTAGTACAGTTTGAAATCATTTGAACTCTTCCTCAGAAATATGAGTCATGATTGCATTCAGACCTTATGAATTAAACTTAAAAATAAATTTGATTCAAAAGACATTTGATTTCTCATTTAAACTCAGCCACCACCTATATTTTGTATCAAACAAATAACCAACTTACTTTAGATTCTGAATTTGTACAATGAATATGGTAAGTTTGGCAAGCTTCTATTAATTGTCGTATTTTTAAATATTTAATTCGACTCAAATAATTAGAACAGAAAAATATTTTGACACTAGAGTCAAGCCAACTAAAAAGATTTTGCATTTTTTAATTCTGAAGAAAATGAAAAGTATTTTTTGATTAGCAACAGTTTCAAGGTCAAAGAAATAAAAGCGTTAGCTAACTTCTTGAGATATAATGTGGATGTTTTTGCTTGGTAGCCATATTACATGCCCGGTATTCATGCAGAAATTATGTGACACAAGCTTTACATTAGTCCAAATTAAAAACTAGTGAAGCAAAAACCTTGCTAATCAGCTCTAGAGAAAGTTAGAGCAGTTGAAGAAGATGTTCAAGAATTGATTCAGACAAGAGTAATCAAAGAAGCAGAGTTCCGAGAGTGGATATCAAATTATGTGGTAGTTTCGCAAATGGAGGTTATGTATAGACTTCACAAATTTAAACAAAACTTGTTTGAAAGATAGCTTCCCCTTGCTGAAGATAAATTAGTTGGTTGATTAAACAGCCGATCACGAAAGGTTGAGTTTCCTAGATGCTTATTCAGGATATTATCAAATTCCCATCTTTGGGCCAGATATAACCATCATAAGAATATATTGGTACAAAGTCATGCCATTCGGGTTGAAAAATGTTGTGGCAACCTATCATAGACTTGTGACCAAAATGTTTAAATAAGAAAGTGGTAAGTCTATGGAGGTATATGTTGATGACATGTTAATTAAAAGCAAGAAGGCAGCTGACCATATCAGGGATTTGGGGAAAACTTTTGAAATTATGAGGCATTATAAGATGAAGCTCAATGTTGCTAAGTGTACATTCCGGGTCATGTCAGGAAAGTTCTTGGGGTTTATGGTCAATTATCGGGGTCATTGAGGAAAATCAAAAGAACATTCAAGCAATCCTCGACATCTAGAAGCTGACTAGCCTAAAAAAGTTGCAAAAACTCACAAGTATAATTGCTACTTTAAATCGCTTTATTTTTAAGGGTTCAGAGATGCATGCCACTATTTAAAGCACTTAAAAGAACTAAAGAATTTGTATGGATTGAAGAATGTGAGAAAATTCTGACTGGGCTAAAAGAATACTTGAGTAGCCCACCTCCAATATTAATCTTTGAACCCCATGAACAACTTTATTTGTATGTAGCCTCCTCTAACTAGGCAGTAAGCTTCGCCCTAATTAGGAAGCATGAAAATATTCAAAAGCTTGTGTATTATACTAGTGAATGTTTAGTATGGTCATAATTGAATTATTTACCTTTGGAGAAATTTGTAGTAGCACTAATCACAGTTTCAAGAAATGTTAGGCATTACTTTGATGCGCATAGAATCAAAGTAATGATCCCAAGCCTAATCAAGGCTATACTAAAAAAGATAGATTTATTAGGCAGAATGGAGAAATGGTTGGTTGAATTGGGCGTTGAAAATATTAATTTAACGTCTTCATTGAGCACTGCATTACTTTCATTCCACGAAGAAAAAATTCTACCTCTTTTGCCTAATTATAGAGCTCTCTTTTTGTGAATCTTGATTGAAAATAAAGTCCCAATTTCTTATCTTTTTTAGTGCCATCTTTTAATGTTCTTTGTTGTAAATCTTGAGAAAAATGAGTGAAAAGGTGGCTTTGGATAAAAAAAATGTAATTATCATTCTATAATTTGTAGGAAGTAGGAAAAAGTAGTATGAACACAGATGTGGAAGAGATGTAAAGCTATTCTCTTACATGCAAATGAATTGTAGAATTTGTTCTCTTAAGACAACATAGTTTTTTGCTATGAATGCAAGTGAAAGAAAATTAAAAGAATCGGGAGTTTTCAAGGGCAAATTTTACACGTGTTCCTAACAATTAGTATCAAAGTAGACATCTACTACGCATTCAACGTGATGTGGCGCGGTTGAACAATGCCAAGAAGCGTCCAACGTGGAAGGAAATCAAGGAATGAGCTATTTGATTGGTTAAAAATGAAAGAGAAAGGGCGGGACGGGCTTGAACTAGTGTGCTTTTTATAAATACTTACACTTTCAATGACATGCATTTAAGCTCAAATCTCTTTTATATAGAAGTATTATGACCACATGTTAACTTTTAGCCTTTTTAAAATTTTTAATATGAGATATAGCTCGACTAAAACAAAAACAAAAGCAAAAAAAGACTTTAATAATTCTAACAAGAATTAAACACTTAAATCTTCGCACCCAATTACTAATACTAGCTAGTAGTATCACTATTCTACAAGTCTATTGACGTAGATCGAGTCACTAACCTTGTTCCTGTCGTCCAACTTAACAATCCATTCTTCACTTTGTACTTTTTAAGAAAACACTTTCAACCTCATAAATGGTTATAAATGCAATTTATTTGTTATATTAAGATTTGGTAGATTTATTGTATTCTAAAATCATTTGAATCATCTAGAAACTAACATTTCATTTAAGATGTAATCATACAAGACAACTATTTTATGCATCACTTATAAGTTAATATGTAGTAAAGAGCATAATTTTTGTGTCATATATATGGTAAGTGTTCTTGCTTGTAACATGGGTAACTCAAGTTCAATCCATGGCAATGGCGATTATATATTTTAAAGTGGTTCGGTTTTTGAATTTAAAGTTGTGGCTTTTTAACCTTTTAGATTATATAGAGTTGATGAGAGGGAATGTGTGGAGTGTAGGTTTGATGTGGGAAGAAGAGAAGAATTTTTCTTTTTATTCTTTTTTGTTTTTTGTTTTTTAGCTAACAATCTAGTAATTTTTTAAAAGAAGATGTGTATGACATTTGGTTCCTTACACTATGAGACCGATTTTAAAGATGACGGTCCTTTTTCTGAAAAAAATGAAAGACATTTTATTTCTAGGGGTAAAAGAAATCAATGGATTTTTTCATGAAATGTCATAGAGATGATATTTAGAATTAGTTGGTTATCTCTACCAAAATAAATTCAATCGAAAAGTTACAAAGATAATTCTCTAAATTTTTAATGGACAAAAGTGAACATATATATTGAACAAACGACCTCTTTATTATCAGGATTCGGAGGATGCCAAGCAGGATACAAGATTGTGGGCTTTAAAGTTGAGGCTTTTTAAAATTAGATAAAGTTGATGAGAGGGATATAGATATAGATAAACCTAATGGTTGGGCTGGGTTTGCAATATGTAACCAGGGCATTCTCCCACTTTATGGATTTAATGTCAATGCCCAATAAGCCATGTATAACCAAAGCCCAATTAACACTACCGGATTGGCTAAAGTACCATACGGTCATTCCGGATATACTTTTCAAAACGTTATAGTAGCGTCAAATAGGTGACATAAATTTTTTACATGATCTCAATTGTTCTCATTTTATTTTGAGCACTAAAAACGCGATTTTTGAAAATAAGCTCATAATCAATGTTTTGTGGATGGCTGACTGCCTATAACTTACTTGGAGAAAAATTACTTGCGATGCGTACAAGTTGACTCAAACATTTTTACCGTTTAACTAAGAAAAGAAAAAAAAATTCAGTGTTATGCTTACCTGTTTAATTATAGTGCATTCAATATGCATCACGTATTCAACCCAATTATATATATTTTTAATTAAGACGATATAATTTTAAGATTTAACATTTTTGTTGTTTATTAAATGCCTTTATGTAAGAGTACACCTTTTTTTATTAAACCTATCACGGAACAATACTAGAGGTATTGTGCACTTTGCTTCAAGCATTTTAAGATTGCTACTCTTTGCTCACTATAATTAATTTCAAAACTTTAATTATTATTATTATGTTTGCTTGCTTTTCTTTCGTTTACTTGGAATTTAACCAAGCTATGAGTGGCTAAATCCATTGTTTAGAGTTAAGATTAACTCTTAGTATTTTAAGCTTCTTTTTAGGAAAAATTAAATATATCCTTTGATACCTATTAATCCTTGATTTAAAGTTTGAACAGAGAACATACCCCTTATAATTTTATTTTATTTGCACCATAGTAGTTTGAAAGAATATCCAACTTTATTTAGGATTACGTATCTATTAAGAAGTTATCATTAATTGGAGGTGCTTGATTTTCTTGCTTTAAAATAGAGAAGAAACAAAGAAAATAAAAACGAGAAGCTTCCCCATTTCAAAGGGAAACACAAAGCAAATCTGGAAAAAAATAAAATGCAGATAAAGTTTTAATATTGTTAATAGACATTCACGCACTTGTGATGTGTATGAACGTTTTTTTTTTGCACGTGAATATATAAGTTAACATGAAACTACTCAATGAATGAAGAACAAGTCCAATGGTCAAATTCCTTCCAAGTTTCATCTAATGAAGAGCTATGAAATGTAGTGAAATTCATTGTTGAGCTAATTTCTAGAGGTTAACGGATTTCTTGGATACGTATGCAATGTGACTTGTATAGTCTCTATACTACATGTTAAAACTAGAATTGACTCAGTGTTACAGGGGAGCGCGAAATAGAGTGTCTACACAGACACAAACATATATATATTACATGAACAAATTAGTACAAGGACCAAGGCTCTTAGAAGTTAGTTTACACAAACATATTACTTTTAATACATTCCACAAAATTTGGGATTTAAGTTCCCCGTTTGATAGGAAAATGGGAAATTATAAGAAAAATAACTAATTTGGGTGAAAAAATGAAAAATAAGTTGAGGGATGTGTGGTAAGATACTTTCTTTTCTCAACTTGTTTTCCAACTTTTCACAAAAATACATTATTTCTCTTAACTATTTTCTCTCTTGTTATCAAATAGAGTCTTACAATATATTTTTATGTTCACCCTAAAAACTACGACATCTATATAGCTATGAATTTATCTATTCTACCGACATTTCATCCAATATTGAGCCAGCTTTAATTGTTGTGTTCAATGTTGTTTGGTATCTAATTTGAGACAATTTTGTGATTAGTGGCAGTATTAAAATGTGTGTGCATATTTATTTTTTAGTAAAAGTTCAGAACTATTATACTCTTTTTCTTTTTTTCTTTTTTAAGATATAATATACTATTTTTCTATGTATATATTTCATGATAACGGAGGGTTTAGTTTACTCGTGTGACAACAATATATCTAAATTCACTACAAGTGATCAAGCTTTTGTCAAGGTTGGATGGAAAAAGGGTGAAAAGATCTCTAATAATATATAAACACAAGCTAAATATATATATATATATATATATCCTCTTTGAAAGCAACATAAAGATCTATTATTTTTTTATTTGTATCTATCTTGCTTTGACTTATCAATGTCCAATTGATTTAGACATTAAACAATAGTTATTAAAATAATATAGAACTTTTGTTTCTAGAAACCATACCATTGAATAGAAACCAACCGACTATACACAACAAAGGAATCGTTCTATTTTCAAACTTTATTTTCAGCAACTGTAGATTTATTTTTAAAATTTGATAACTTACCTCTTTCTGATTAGTATTTTCTCTATTGCTTTCAACTTCGTATTCAACTTTCTCTATCTCACACTCTCTATCTACACTCCTCTCACTACGCATTGCGTACATACACCCTTCAGATCGATCTTGATGAGTTGGTTATCTTCATGAACTCTTAAAAATGGAAATAAAGATGGAACCGAAAGAATGTGTATTTACTCGGTTGGATGGAATACTTGCTTGGATGGACGTTGGGTTAGGGATTTGAGCACATGAGTTTTGGAATTATATAGGAGAGGCTAGGTGTTAATGAAGCGGGTGTATAATAAATATGAAATGAGTTATTAAGGGAGTAATTAATTTATGTTATTAATTGTTGATGATTGGTGATAAAAAAGAAAAAGTGGTGTATTATTAGTAAAGTAAATGGCCTTTTTAATAGGGAGTGTTAATGTATGAACTGATGTGTATCATTAGCGTCTCCTATGATAATTTATAAACACATGCTATATAAATATATATATATATATATCCTTTTTGAAAGCAACATAAACATCTAATATTTATTATTATTATCTAGCTTGCTTTACTTATCAGTGTCCAATTGATTAGACACCGTTGAATAAAAAATAATGTAGAACTATTTCTAGAAAACACACCGTTGAATAGAAACCAAGCGAGGATATACAACAGTCAACAAAGGAATCGTTATATTTTTAAACTTTATTTTTAGCAATTGTTATTTATTTTCAAAATTTGTTTTCTTTCCCGATCTTAAATCATGTGTATTTCTTGTAAGATTGATAGCAAAAATAAAATCAAATAAAAAATCAAATCGCATCATCTCTATAATAAATAAATGCCTCTTTTTCTCATGACGTAATTGGAATTATTCGTAAATTAACAAGATAGATATTCCCAAATAAACCTAAATATATTTAAATTCTATTTGGGATCAGGATAAAACATCAAAAACCTTTGGGTCACTTAAATTAAGTAACAAAACTCATCACGCCCATCTCTTGGCTATTATAAATTTCAAAATGTCGTAAGTTTCATTATTGAAAAAGTACGTTAGTTGAAGAAAAACATAAATTTTGTCGCTACAATAGTTTTATTTTAAGAGGAAAATGTATTTTGTCACAAATATTTTATTGTTAAAAGTATATATTTTATGTTAAAAATACTTTGGTCGCTATATTTAATGACTAATTGAATAATTTTTTATGATAATGAATTGAACCATTACATTTTTCTATGAGCGTTAATTAATTAATTTTTTATTTAAAGTTGAAATTAATTTTGTTATTTAAAGTCTGTTTTCTAGGAACATTAATTAAAGAATGGGTTGGGTGGGGGGGGGGGGTTTGAAACAGTGTTTTAAGTACAAAGTCATTATGCATAATTGAGTATAATCATAGGAATAGGATTAATTAAATGGGTACCCAATTAGCCACATTGCTAGAGCAAGACAATAAGTATAATTATTCTGACCATAATATTATAAATTAAATAACTAATATGTGGGGTTTGTCGGTCTGACAAGAGATTGTGCACATTGGGAAATTTAATATTAATTACAAAAGTTGCAAAAATTAAGAAATTAATTTATGTAAGAATTTAGAATCTTGTCATTAAAAAGTATTATTATGCAAATTTTTAGTGAAGAGGCGATTTTACTGCCCCTAATTCTTGTTTGCATTTGAATGTTAATGTTTTCTATACTAATGCTATCTCAAAATAAATAAATAAATTTGTTTACCCCAACAATTGCCGTCATAATGATGTAAATATATATATATCGTCATAGGGCGAAGGTTGTTAACTATACTTAAAAATATGTCAGCTAAAGAGAGATAATATCTAGAAAATTAAAGTGAAAGAGGGATCAGAGAGAGTTTAATATTTATTATCAATTATATATTACCCTCAATGGACATGTACCTTTTTTTAAAAAAAAGGAGATTAAATAAGTAACTCAAATCTGAATAGAGTACATTGAAAATATCAACTCCTCTCAACCAGACATAAAAAAAAGTCACTTCAGCAAGGCTATGAGCAATTATATTTACTGATCAATGTATAAACACAATCTTACACGACTAAATATTTTTAGCAATGGTTTTACAACCATCAATTAAAAGACCCAACAAGAAATAATTTTCACTTATATATACAAAACCTTGAGAATTAGATTCTAGAATAATACTACCAGCTTGTCTCCTTTTCAACCAATTTAAAGCTTTTCTAACTCCATATGATTCTAGAATATGCTTCTGCCATTTGATGATCATTACGGCCAGCACAATAGACACATACTTAATTTGTGAAATATATGATTCCTCTAATACTTTTGCTTTTGAAAAATATTACCCAATTAGCTTAGAGTGTCACTTTTGCCTTTGCTTGCTATGATTAGTTAGTCTTCCGAGCTAACTTTATTATTTTCCAAATAGTCAACATATATATATATATATATATATTTTAATGAGAGATTCTCTTAATTTCCAATATTTAATTTAAAAAGCTAAAAGGTCTTTCTGCTGCAGTTAGATTCAATTGGGGTGCATGTACCAATATATTATGTTCTTGTATAAGCTTCTCCTTACCCATTTTGGGTGCAGTGACATATATATATATGGACCTCTTTCTCATTACATGTTTGTTGCTTAACTAATGGTTATATCCAAATTAAGCAAATAAATTGACAGCACTGCTCATATACATATATATATATATATAGAATATATAGTGGAATGGTAAATAAATTTCACTATACGCTATGGTAGATATTTCTTTAAATTAATATGTTTTTAAGATTCGAGTTAATAATTTAACATTTTAATTATGTTTATATGATATTAAAAAAACTAATTATTCAATTTCAGAATTTTTTGAGGACTAAAACTATTTATTTTGATTTTTTAAATAATATAGAGTATTTACTATGGTGTGTGCATTCATATCATACTAAGTTACATCACACCATTATTTATGACAAATTAATAAGAATATCAAATACTTATCATATTAATCATTGTATATACAATTAATATAATAATATTTGACAGATCAGCCCACGTAAATACAACAAAAATATATAAATTTATAGAGGTATCCATTATAACTTACGATAGAAAGTTCTTACCCTTCTGCTACTATATATATATAGATATATAAATTTATATATATAAATTGACAGTACTACTCAAAACATGCTTGACTAATGTTTCTTTTAAATTTGGTTTTCGAAATTTATTATTATAAAGTAATCCCATGATTGTTTTTAATTTTCTTTTGTTTAATTTGATTTGTTTGTAAATTTGGTTTTTTTAATTGATTGATTTAACTATTTATGTTACGATTGTTTGCCCTATTGTTGGTATATTATAATTGTCACGCTTTTAAAAGGAAGGCTTTTGCATTAATTTTTTATTATATTAACACTCTATGTGTTGGTTATTTTTTATTTATTTTCTGGAAAAGAAAAAATTAACCCATCGCATCTAAAAGAAAGACGAAGTAAAGATTGTTACGATCCTGCAAATTTTATTATTGAAACAACGTACAACCGAATGGAAGCAGCCGAATAGTTCCTCGATAATGACAGGAAAAAATAGTCATCGACTGACAGTTTACTTTGGTTCTTTCGGTTGATAATTAGTTACTTGGGGCACAATTTTTAGAGATTCATGCACCGCTAAGTTTATTTTTTTATTCTTAATTTTTTAATAAATCTCTTACTACGTCAGAAGACATGCATCACTTCGACGTCACACGTACACTTCTCTCGTTCTCTCTACAAACATTTTTTCAATCTTCACAGCTCTTCCAACTTTTTCTTAGGATATTTTTGGTTTGGATAAGAGTGGAAATTAGAGTATCTCAAATTCAAATTAAGTAAGAAAATTGAGTTTTGATTTTAAAATTTTTTAAACTCAAAATTAGAGGCGAATTCAAGAATTTTTCGAGAAGTGAACTAATAGTAATAGATAAAAAATATTATAAAAAAATATCGAAAGTATAACTATATATTGAAAAAAAATTAATAGCATAATTTAAATATTTAAGTTCATACGTAACGAAAAGTATCTAACAAAGTTAAGTTCGACGGGATTTTAATGATTTAAATTCATCTCTTACAAACTTTAACTAATATATATTTGAGCTGGGCTAAGGGATGGGCTTACACTAAATTTTTTTATATTTTTCCACTAGTGCTAATAGGTTTCTCAAAAAATTTCCCCGTATTGAAGCCCACCTTATCCGCCCTAGGTCCACTCCTGCTCAAAATCAAACTATACTTTTTGAACACAATCCTGCAAACTTTTATTATTGAAACAACAACTGAATAAGGAAACAAACACCTCAAATTAATCACACAAACAACAAAACACTCGAAAAATTAAAATTGCACCAACAAGCAAAACACTCAGAAAACACCTAGAACAAGCAGTAAACAAAATATATATTCGTAATAAAGCATATAAGATGATTTACTTCAACCCCTTTTGAGAAGCTTGAAGTGAAACTGGGCACCATTCCATGCAAGTCCAATCATGTCGCCTACATTAAGGCCCTTCCTAATAACAAAATTCCTCATCCAACTACCGGTGAGCACGAAGTACTTAGTATTAGCCCACTTCTTGAGAAACAACTTATGCTCATCACCATCATCCGCGTCCCCAACCTTAAACATTTTGCCCCTGCCAGTCCTGCACAGCCGAGCATCGTTTTCGTCCATTGAAGACAAAACATGTTCCTCTACAGCTTTCCTCGACAACAAAAGCTGACAAGACCCGTTCACGTCACTCCTGCTCAGCACTTTCTTGATCTTCCAAGGATCTTCATACAATTTCAGTTCCAACAATGGGTTATCATCAGGACCATCATGATGAGAATCCCCCAAACAGAGGTTCCAATCAAGTCGAGCCCTAGAAGAAGCTGATGCCATGTCACAGAGATTTAATTCACAGTGATTGAAGGAAACAAAATAAGGTACAATGAGACAAAAGAACAAATTATGGGTGCTAACTTTGAGAGCAAATATTCAGAAGACTGGTATTATGTAGCTAGAGAGAAGTGTGCTTTGTGTATGAACAGATAAATAGGACTGGTATTATCAAGGGTTAGCTAGGGTTTGAAAACCAAATAACTTGTACAGGTCCTACTGATAGTGAGAGGCTTAACGGATCCGTTGTTCTAAACCTCTGCACTTCTAGAACTTTAGACTTTATTATCTTAATTATTTATCTCATCTTATATATATTTATAATCACTAGTAAGTAATTTAGTTATATTTATAATGTTAGTTTTCCACTAACCCTTGTACAAATATATTAATATTTTAAATTATATTTATAAAATTATTTTCCCTTACTATATAAGAGCGTCTCTAATAATAGTGTATAAAATAACGTGTAAATCATATGTGTAAATTCATTATTACACGAAAGGTGAAGAACAAAAAAAATGCTTCGATGATACATTTGTAAATATTGTGTAAAAATAAAAAAAAAAAAACAATAAGATAGAAACACATATCAAATGACATTTGATATAATTTTCTTTAATTTTTTTTATAAATAATTTTATAATCATAATAAATGGTATTTTATTCGTTCTGAGGAGTAAATATTAAAAGAAAAGTTATTAAAATCTATATTTTGTATTATTATTATTATTTTTAATCAAAGGGGTAAAGTCCAAATATTATTAAAAAGCAGAAATTTGTACATCTATCCGTGCATGTTGCAACAATCCCTTCACCATCCAAGGCAAACCGTCCCAACTCTCAAACAGCGTCATGTATTTCCCATCTTTACAACCTATATTAGTCAACTTGTCAGCCACACAATTATTTTCCGTATACACATGAGCCACCTTAAAGTCCACCTGATGAGTAAGCAAATCTTGGATTCTTCTAACCTCATATAGCACAGTCCATGTAGGGAGTACCTTTTACTGCAAAATTTGAACCATAATTAAAATTCATATTTTATATTAAAAATTATTACAATTTAAAATTTTATGAAAAAAAAAATTATAAAGAGAGAAAGTTGATATATATGTGTAAATAGACCATATATTTTTCACAAACCAAACGTGCCAAGTATTTTAAACGACTTCCGGTAAAATAAAAAAATTTACAAGTTTTTATATATTTTACAAAAATAAAATAAAATTATACTACTGTTAAAAATGCACTAAGTATTTTAATTTAATACTTTTATTTATATACTCGGATTGCACTATACAAGGGCCCCAAATCCTATTGTCACCGTAACGTCGGTCAAATCTACAGCTTTAGAAGAAGATTGAACTAGTATTTCGTTTTGATCTAGACGGTCCCAACTCCGATACACTTTATTCATTATTTTCTTAATTATTTATCTGATCTTACGCATATAATTACTAGTAAGTAACTTAGTTATATTAATAATTTTCATTTTTCACTAAACCTTGTAAAAATATATTAATAACATCTTAAATTTATATTATATATATATATATAAAAAATTTCCTAACGTAAATAAGTATTCTAGAATTAACTACCTTTATTTATATACTCGGCTTAAAATATATATATTAATTTTTCAGTTAGTCCTTACAAAGCCAACGTAATTAAGGCAAGGTTTAGTTACTTAGAATTCAAACTTTATTAATATTAGGTTCTTGCTATGATTCACCAAAGAAGCTGATTACTGGGGATGTACGTAAATAAAGAACGGGCATTTTAATCACTTTATTAAACACTGTTATGTAACTAAAGATGTTTTAAGACTATCCATATCATAAATTTGTGTTTGAACTTAAGTGGTTGTAAATGTGAATATTCATGGAGAATGATCGATTACGGTCCTTTTTTTCTGAGAATCATCCAGATTTATCCATCACTTGTATAATTAAAAACGAAAAAAAGAAAAAAAAGGACCATCCATATCATTTTAGTAACTGTCAACAAAAAAACATAATAATTGTTAATATTATAAGTTTTTTATACAAAGATAGGTCTTATACGTCCATTTGCCTACTAAACATAAAATCACTTGAACGTTGCCAATAAAAACATATATATATATATATATATATGATTATTGAACTCGAGTTTTTCTAGAAGACAGAAATAAACACAAATTATTAATTATTTTTTCTAGGAAATATTTATTTGTTAATTTGACTATATAAAAATCAGAGCCTTGATAGGATTGTACACAAAGAAGGAGAAAGTATCTATCATTCTGGGGTTTTTTTTTTTCTTGTTGACTTTGTATTAAGATTTCAGGCCACATTATTGAAAGATAAATTGTGTGCCTCCACAGGATAGAATTAAGAACCATCTCTCATCAGTCACTTTCACTATACCCAATTTATAATTCAGAAAGTCCTCTTAACTAAGAGATTGAAATATGTCATTTAAATTTCTTTTAAATACTATATTTACCTAGAATAATTATATTTTTTTTTGTTCCCCATTAAATGTCGAGACTAGATTTTGCGCACTTTAACTAATTTTCATTTACAATACGTAAAGTTATTATATCGATTTTGGTCTAGAATTACAATTAACCTTTGTTAAGACTTCCAAATCTTTAATTAGCTGGCATGCCTAAATTACACAATCAACTTAGGTGACCCAAACAGACCCTTCATTAATTAATGGCTTCCTTTTGCCTTCTGCACTATTAAATTAAAGTTGCTATTTTTGGTGCCTTGGTGCCCTGGTGGCCCCTCTATCGTAGCATTGGATCAGTGCCCACTCATTGCACTGTATCCATGCATGTATAATCGAATATTCCAATTTATGATTAATTAATGACCTCCCTCCCCTATATGTCTTAGTGAAGGCACACGTGCCCAAAAACAATTAAACTAACTAAAGTTATAATTTTTTTTTTTTGTTTTTAATAGTTATTAAAATAAAAACTAAAATCTAGTCCCTAAAATATATCTTTATTAATGGTGAGTAATATAGGAAATTACAAATTAGTAGAATATTCATTTTTTGACCTAACTACCATATATATATATATATATTGAAAATTTTGCAGCTATATTAGTTGTTTAAAAAGTCGAAAATTTCTTTTATTAGTTTTTTTGGCAATGCTATGGGATTGTTTGATAATAGTGATTTACATGTATGAAAACCAGTTATACGGGTTGATAATATTGTATGATTAATTCGTTTTCAAAAGTCGTATAAATTTAAATTATTGAAAATTAAACTACATAACATTTATACAAATTTAATTTAATATTTACATGGTATAATAAAAAACAATCTTTAGATTATTTATATGCTTAAATTTTACGTAGCAGTTTTAATCAGTATTTTTCTATTTATCGGTTGAATTTTACATATTCTAGTTATTTATGTATCCATTTTTATCTGTTATAATTTTACATATTCTATTTATTGGTTTAATTTTGGCAATGTTATAATTTATATGCTTAAATTTCACCTGTTCATGAATAATTTAATTTTTACCTATTCTAATTATGAATTTTTTTAATTTCATTTTTTTAAAATAATTTCATTTTTACATGTTCTAATTATATATATGTTATAATTTTATATTTTACTTATAAATTCATCTATTTTAGATATTTAATTGTTTCAAAATTTCATTTGTACGTGTTCTAATTATTAAAATTTTAGTTTTGCATGTCCAATTTTACGTATTTAAAAATAAGTTAATTTTTACCAGTTCTAATTATATATGTATATTCACCTGTGTTAGGAATATAATTAATTTACTTGTTTTGATTTAATTTAATAATTTATTTTTTACCTATTCAATTTTATCTCTTATATTTTTTTTATTTATTTATAATTTCACCTATATTAGTAATATAGTTGTTTCAAAATTTCATTTTTAGGTGTTCTAGTTACTAACATGTTTAATTTCATATATTTAAAAATAATGTAATTTCATGTTTAGTTATTGGTATTTTTAATTTCACTTGTCTAATTTCATTTTCATTTTCATCTGTTATAATGTTTTTATTTATTTATAAATTCATCTGTTTTAGATAATTTTTATAAGTGGGCTTTTAGCTAGAGCCATGGACGATGGCCTAGCGACCATCTATTTGCAACTTATTGTGCCAAATTATCATGCAAAATATGTTTGAAACTTATATTTATTGTAGAAAAAAACTAAGGATATGTTGGTTTTATGATAAACTATAGAATTATTTGATGAATAATTGATTTTTTTTTTGAATATCTTTTTTTTTTGGGGATAAATTATAAAATATGTTTGATTAAAAACTGATATTTAAATATTTTTTGCATAAAAAAATGGATATTTGTAATGATTATGATAAATTGTAAAATTATTTACAAATAAGTTTATCAAATATATGTTCAATGTTGTAATTTATATATTATAGAATAATTTTACAAATAATTTTTTTTTGTAATATCTAATATTTTCACGTTAAATTGATTTTAAATTGAAATGGTTAAATGAATATATATATATATATAAACAAAAAACTGCTAAATTTTTTGGAATTTAAAACAGGTAAATTTTTAACATTAATTTCCTTATTTTCATTGCCATAATTTAGGTTAATAATAGATTTACTGATTAAGGGTATATATTGTGGTCATAAAAATTTGGCATTAATTAATCCGTTCTATTTAATTAAGGTAAGAAGGGCACATTACTAATTTCAATCTTATGGTAGAACAGTACTCACCACTAATAAAGATTAGAAAGAAGGGTGTAATACTAATTTTAATATTTATGAGTTATTGGATCAAACTTATACCAATAATAAAATGTTAAATCATTAAAAAAAAATTCACTAACCCACAAAATATACAACTAGCTTTCTCTTGCCACTACACCCTTTCTCCTATTTCATCAACTTTTTAATTAAATCTTAGAATATCATAAATTCAAATTCAAATTTTATAAAAATTGCATATTTGAAATATACTAATATATATTATTAAATATATAGTTTGACAAAATCTTCTCAAAAAGTATAAAAATCTAATGGTTAAAAATATATATCATATGGTGTGCCTTAGTTGTATACCCTTAAATCTCTTTTATATACATAATAAGAATTCGGATTTTAATAAAATTTATATCTTTAAAATCTAATAATCAAGATCAATTAAATAAGATCTATCATGATTATAGAATTATGTAAAAAAGATCAAGAACATTGTTGAGTAGCATTGAAGCCTGTACTTTATGTATTTATACATTATTGATCATCTCTGTCTGTCATTTTTAAGAGTGTTCACAGTGCACCAATATAATTTTTGGACCATTTTCAAATCATACTAGACATAGTTGGATTATTTTCACATATGATCTTGAGTTTAATTTGTTAAACTAGAATTTTGACAAGATTACAATATGATAAAAAAAATTATATATGATTAAAAGTGTCACTAAAAGATTGAAAACAAGGCAGTCTAATTCGGCCTAGTTTTAGTTTTTTCAGTATTAAAATTGAACTTACGTTTCAGTTGTTTCAAAACTTTAAACTAGGTTAGACAATGAGCTCAAAAATAAATACATAGACTGATTAAAATCTGCTTGATTTACATCAGTCATACATTATTCATTTTTATCACATTACTTGATCTTATTTATTTTACCATACTGAATGACACAAATTTATCTCGTGTATATATATATAATTAGCCATGACCAAATTTTGTGTTTTAACTGATCAAAATTGTTATTTATAATAATGAACTACAATGCCTATGTATTGGGCGGAACTGTGAATCACAATTTTATTAATTTTCTATTTTTCATATATATATATATATATATATATTCTTTGTCCGTGCTAAGTTGGTAGACAGCTATAATACATTTTGACTTTTACACCTTTTAAATTAAAATTACACTAGCTAGTTTTAATATGATTAGTGGTTAAAGAAATTAACGAAACTTGTTTATTATTGTAAATTTTAAAATATTGATGATGTCTAAAGAAAAGTATGCCTATAGGCTATAGTTATTTGCATATTACCCCTATAAAATTTTACTTTTTTTTTCTCACTTTTATCGATGAAGTTTATTTTCTCTCACGCGCATGCGCAAAATTTGATTATTTGATTATTTTAATTCAAAATTCGATTTTATTATTATTTTAATCCAAAATTCAACATACCGTTTGCTCGTTGAATGGAAAATAATACGTTTCATTTTGAAAAAAAGGGTACGTTGGATTTTAGACTACATTGTCAACAAAATAAAACTTTACAAATCTGCTTGGTGAAAAATAAAATTCATAAATAAAAGCGAAAAAATGGTCAAACTTCATACAAATAAAATCTGTATAACTCTAAATTATAGGGTATGAGTATAGAAAGGCCAATCAAGGGTAGGACATATTAGTTAACATGGAGACAGTTTATTTTGGAATATTGCAAACGGCTTCATACGAAAGTGTGGAGTAGTTCTGTTTCCCATGTCTCTAGAGATTTCAATTGCTGTGCTCACGATCTTGCTCTTCTTGGCCATCGTGTTTGTAATTAGGAGGGTATTGTTTGGTTTATTTTTCCTCCAGACACAATTATAAATACTCTTTTGAATGATATTATAATCTAGTTTGGGCGTTCTCTGCCCCATTTTGGATTACAAAAAAGAAAAGAAAAGAAGAGAGAAACAGTAAAGATTGTGAAGGGGTTCAAAATTTATCTATTTAGCTAGCCTTTCCCTTTTTTTTTTCTTTTTAATTCTGAGCAACAAGTTAATTTCCTATTCCGAATCGTGAAAATGGGAGAATATGCTGAAGAGAAACTAGCTAACAAAGTTGAAGGTCAAAATTACGTTAATTATCTGATGTTATTACTGTTGAGAATGGTTGGCTCAAACCATTGATCCCACATGAAAATATTATATAATTCAACATGAATATATAAGTGGTGGAGAGTCTCCACACAGTAATAAGGCATTTTAAGTTAAAACCTTACACCTGTGACTCAAAGGTATTTAAGTTGGGGACAGTATCGTTACTATGTGCGCTGACCGATGGACCCGGTTAGTGTCCCGGGCCCGACCCGAGTGTCGGCGGGCATAATAATTAGTAGGCCTGGGAAAGAATACAATTAAAATTGCTTTGATGGCAAACCGTCGATATATAAATTCAATTCATGTGAATAATGAATCTATTGTTAAAGTAGTTATAGTTATTATGTTAAAAAATTGCTTATATTCTGATATTTTATCACTGTGTACGATAGTTAATTTTCTATATACATATGATAGTTAGAAATAACAAATGATCTAATAGTTGGGTTTGTATTTGAATTTAATAATTCTTAGAACAGTTCGAATTTTGCCAATATTATTCTACTTTTTAAAATATAAAAAGAAGATTATTATGGGAGTAAAATTAGAGATATAACATTCCTCACAAGCAATTGAAATCAGCATCAATACTCACGTTTATATATTATTATAATATGAATAAAAGACCAAAAAATAAAATAAACTTTACACTTTTTTATAAAATAAGTCACATATTTTTTTTGACTATTTTAACAGCAAACTTTAAATTTATTTACATTTTGAATGATTTGTAATGATACGTATTACTATCACTTTTATTTATTTTGTAAACAAATTAAAAATATGTTGCGAAAATAGTCAAAAAAAAAATTAAAGTATGTTACCAACTTTTTAAAAAAGTGCAAAGTTCGGTCTTTTACCCTTTATAATATTGAGAGAAACATATTATTATAATAAATTAGAGGGTATGGTCGGAGAGGCCAACGTTAACATGAGAGAGAGAGAGAGAGAGAGAGAGAGAGAGAGAGAGAGGATACAGTAAAGATTGTCCCCTTGTCCACTAGAAACTTAAGTTGGGTTTGATAATAAAATAAAAAATAAAAAAATTTAATTTTTATAAAAAATTAAAAAATTAGTTAAATCATGTGAGATGTTTTTTATCTCATATTTATTTTTATGAGTAAATGTCATTCATTTTTCATTATTTTTTGTGAATTTTTTTTCTTCAACCTCCCAAGAAATAATTTTCATAAAAAAAATACAAAGTAATTAGACATCTTATCATACGATTAAACTTAATTTTCAACTTTTTACAAAAACAAATTATTTTTATTATTACTTTTTATATTATTATCAAATATGCCCTTAACAACAATCGTTGTTTATTGGACTTAGGCAATAGGAGGGTAAATTTTTCGCAAACAAGAAGAGAATTTTTTTTTTCCTCTATTTGGAAACAAGAATAGGAGGGAGACTTTTGATTGTAATTATTTATGGGTCCAATATTTTACTTTTAGCTTTAAATCTTAATTTTTAATGATAGTTTAATTAATTGAAAGCTGACATCAGAGGGAATGCCTAGTGAGTACGTGATGCCGGGAACTCTGCAACCAAGGTTTTTGCTATCCAATTAACGTTAGTGTCCAGATGCATCCAAAGAATCTTCATTTGGTTGCTTGTTTTAAAGATGTATATTTATCCATACACACAGCATTTCACACATTGGTCCCAAAAAAAGTGGAGAAGCCAAACTAAAAGCCACGTTATCTTTGCATCCAAACACCAACTCAACATAAAATCAAAATATCTTCAGTACCTATGAATTTTATTGATT
Organism: Lonicera japonica; assembly: GCA_021464415.1. Taxonomy (NCBI): domain Eukaryota; kingdom Viridiplantae; phylum Streptophyta; class Magnoliopsida; order Dipsacales; family Caprifoliaceae; genus Lonicera; species Lonicera japonica. The sequence continues at coordinate 22,473,148 of CM038470.1, forward strand.
TCATAAACTCGTATCTTTTCTTTTTTATTCAATGATCTCGATCTTTTCATTATTAACCAAAAAATACATTATTAATCACCGAAGATAAAATTTTATTTTTTTGCTAACAAAATAGTAACGGCTTGTTTAGTGAAAAAATAGAGTTTTTTAATCATTATCTGAAAATTCAGGTGGGGCGAGGAGGCTAGGGTACAAACAATACTTCCCCCCCCAAAAAATCATAAAGTGGGTTTCTATCTATCTCTTCGTTCCTCTCTCTCCCATACCACAAAACCCAAATCAACGATTTCTCTCTCTCTCAAGAGGGGAACGAAGAAATAGAAAGAAAAACGCATGCACTTTATGATTTTATTTTATTTTTAAATGTTTTAAGTTGGTGTTTGGATGCAAAGATATATAACGTGGCTTTTAGTTGGCTTCTCCACTTTTTTTTTTTTTTGTCAAATCCGTGTGCGAAAGGCTATGTATATGTATCCATAATGAAACATGTATATCCAAAGCAAATAATTAACGGAAATTGAGACAGTAAGTAGTACTCGTGTGTAATTAAACAAGAATATATTGAAGAAACATTATAGTACCGCGGCATTTCAGAAAAGGGACAGAAATAGGTGAAAGACTAGATAGATAGAGACAGATATCTAAGTGAGTCAAGAGAAACTCAAACGAACATGGAAATATAAATATAATAATTAACAAACTTTAGTAACGACATGAGAACCATATATATATGTACCACCTTTAGAAAGCAATGAAGCATCGATCAAACACGCACAATCGTACACATGCATTATATATATATCTCGTTGAGCTTAATTTAGTTTTTGTTGAGAACCTGAAAGTAGAATCGGGTACCATCGAATGCAAACCCAACCTCATCACCTTCTTGGAGTCCCTTCCTGTTAACGAAGTTCTTCTTCCAACCGCCATTGAGCACAAAGGAATTCGCACCAGCCCACTTCTTGAGAACCAAATGATGTCCACCACAACTTTCATCATCCAGGTCCCAAACTTCAAACCTCACGCCAGCGTTGGTCTTACACATTTTAGCCTTATCTTCCTCCATTGAAGACAAAACATAATCCTCTACATCTTTGGTCAACAACAAAAGCCTACAAGAGCCATTCACGTCACTAAAGGTTAGCGTTTTCCTGATCAGCCTAGGATCTTTCGACGGCTTTTGTGCCAGGAGACTCTGATCAAGAATAGCAGCCCTTCGTTCTTGATCGACTTTGGGCTTTTTGGAAGGAAAACTTCCGGGCAGACCCAATGACAGCTCAGTCGAAACCATCCCATTTTCTTTCTGCTCTTGCTCTCCCTTTCGCACACTACTAGTTCCATAAGAGAGAACAAACTGCTGTTCAGGACAGAAGAGGCTTACTGCCGGAGCGCTAGAAGAAGAAGAAGCCAGAAAAGGATCAGTGAATGATAATATCGAACTCACATGAGAAGCAATAGAGGGATCCATGTCAAGAGAATGAACTTAGAGAAATGAAAGAAAGGAAGGAAGGAGAATGAAGAGGATATATGCAAAAGTGGTGTAGAACTTCTCGTAGAGACAGAGAGGTATATATAACTAAGGCTGTGAGAAAATATTCAATATAATATTTTGTCCTTAATTAAAAGATTGTCATCTAAACTAATTAATTTAAATATGACTTTTAACAGAAGGAGAGCGTGACATTTGTTCTTAAAAAAAAATCCTATTTTTATCTTCTTATTTCTTATTTTTTTTTATTTTCATTTCTTTTGCCGAGAGCTTAAAGCTCTGTTCTTATACTCAAAATCCTATTATCACTTGAGTTTAAATAAAGCTCTAATTATTTGATATTTTTTCAAGATTTTTAAACAAAAATTACTCGTTTGGACCGAATATTTTTTTAGTAATATTAGTTTTATGGACCAATTTGACTTCTATTTCTTATGTGCTTCAAAGTAGTGATTATTAGTTCAGTTTTTATAAAAATTGTATAAGTTTGTATTGATTATCATTAAAAGTTATATATTTTCAAATATATTGGTTTAATTTATTGAACTAATTGGATAAGAAATATCATAGTAATTTATATGTAGGTATATCATGATGTAATCTTGAAGAATATTAATTTATATATGGGTTTCACTTATTTTCTTAAGATATTAGTTTTGTAATACCAAATGAAAGTGTTGATTTTAATAAAGAAAAATAGTTAAACTATATATTGGATGTTAGTAATGAATATATATTATACTTTGTCTAGAGGAATTTAATTGATATGATTAAAGAAATTTGGTGAAAAGTTATTATATGTAAAAATGAGATAAATTAATATTGTACATGAGAAATTGTAAATTGTAAATAAAGTGTATTGCATATCATGACACAATACGTGAAATTTATTTGTGCATTATATTATGTTCATGATTCAATCTGGTGGTCTTATGATGATGATATTGAAAGAAATAAATCAAAACTTATCTATTATATTATATTAACAATATATGAATCTCTATTTGTTTGGTGGTGCAGGAAAGTATGTGCTTCTCTTTTATCAATTATATGAGTCATTGATTTTCTATATTTTCATTGAATGTGTTATAATATGTGATGTTATAATCATTTTATTAAATATTTTCTCGAGGGATGGAGACCCATTAAGATATTTTATTTAAATTTTGAGATCGAACCATGAGCGGAAAGAATTAAAAAAATTTCGGTCACATTAAAATATTTGATTATTTGAAGAACGATTTTTAGCGGCAAGCGCAATAAGGATATGGTATTAGCAATAATGAGTTAAGCATATTCTCTGTTTTTTTTTTTTCTCTTTTTTCTCTAGCGATCAAGCCATATTGTAATGGATACTTAATTAGGCCATCTCCAAAAGTAATTTTTATTTTTTCATTTTTATCCTATGTGTCACGGGTCTTGTAGAAAATTTCTATATCGAATTGACAACATATTTATATGGGTAGAAAATGATAGAAAAAATGGTCTCCAATGGTATATCATTTCTTCCTTACTTATCATTTATTTAAAATGAGAGATAATTAGTGGGTTTAGTGATATTCAATAAGATTGTTCCATGTTATATAGGAAATTTCTATCACTATTTCTACATGTATAAATACTTATAGAAATTCTCTATACAACTCACCTTTCACTTCATATAGAAATAATTATAAAAATGACCATTGGAACACTTTTTTTCCTTTTCTCTTTTCTAACATAGAAATTAATTTGCTTGTATAGAAATGACCATTGGAAATGGCCTTACAATAGTAATAAAGAAATGCACGCAGACCGCCTGGTAATCTGTTGATGCGCTCTTTATTCTTGTAATAAAGTACTGAAATTTTACTTTTTTGGTTGATTACACGAACGTGGTATGAAATTTTTTCGTATGTCTATTCGTTGTGATAATTGTAATCTATGCATTATTATAAAAAATATTAGAAAAGTTGTATTATTAAATTTTCACTTTCTCTTCGGTCTTATAGGAGTAGGCTAGTTTCATTATTTTTATATTTAAAATATAGTGAAAAACAATACATATTCATAATCCCCACCTTTTCGATCGCTATACGAACAAGCCAGATTCATCAAGAAGATTTTAAAAGTTAAGAAACAATGCATATTTATCTATCGTTCAATTACAAAGTTTTTTTTTTTTAAAGAAAAAATAAATAAATTAGAGCAAGTGGTAAATATGTGATTTGCCAAATCTTCTTACCTATTGCATGCATAATTTATATTGTGGATTTCAAGTGGCCGACACAAGGAGGGAAAGTGCCCCCCCCCCCCCCCCCCCCCCCCCCCCCTCCAAAATTTTAATTGTACCCAATATTTTGAAAAATTTGAGTAGCCCCTTCAAGTTTTTTCTTCTTAAAGGTAAAATTTATAACCTTTTGTATTTATATATATATATATAGGGAGCATTTCCCATAAGGATTACTATTCACGGACCTTATTTAAGGATTTGTGCTTTTGGCACGTTTTCCGATGGAATTTTTTGATAAAATTTGATGAGGATGTTCTTCATCGTGTGTGGAACATTTCCATCAAATTTTATCAAAAAATTCAACCGGAAAGTGGGTTAACTACATAATTGAAAAATATTACATTTTATATATCTATTTCTGGAACCGTCAATGGTGGATTGCAAGCGTATTTGTTGTCCTAGTAAACCAAGAGCATAATGTTGATACAACGGTTGCAAAATTATTCTAGACAGATATAAATATTTGATAAAAAAAACTGACATATCAAATGTGACCAACATGTATTTCTTAAAAGAATCTTATCACAATTTATTATAATCAATGAGTAATTGACACGTTGATATATTAATTTTTCATATCAAATATTTATGTCTATATAAAAATTATCCTGAAACTTACTGGTGAGTCAAAGTTCGAGAGCCTTGACAGTTATTTCAACCTTTTAAAGACTAGTTTTATTAGGCCATTTGTTTTTCACTAAATGCCACAACAAAGAGGCTTCAAAATTCATTTAGTATGCCAAATTTGTAAACTTAAGACTCCATTTGATAGCAATATAAAAACTATCGAAAAAATAATTGATTTGCATGTGTGAGAAGTTAAAAAATAAGTTTTGTGAGATTAACTATCACTTTTCAATTTTTTCCATGAATTTTTTTCACAAAACGTAAAGAATGATAGATGATATATATTTATAAAAATGAGAATAAAATGAAGAGTATCTCGCCATATATTTCAACTTATTTTCTAACTTTTCACAAAAATTAATTAACTTTTTTCGATCATTCACCATGTTGGTAGCTTGCACTCTATTAATTGTTGATAGCTTGCTTAGCCGAAGTTTCACTACACATTTATCTATCAACTAGAAAGGTAATTCTAGTTTTCGTCGTCGAGCACTCTTAATTTCTAGACACAACAGTACACGCGTCTGATTTCTATGCAATATGGATACAAAATATCATGACAAATGTAACAAAGAAAGGAGTTATGTTATTTTAGTGATTTAAGATTATTGGCCAAAAGGTTGCAGCTTTAATTCTCAGCACTTCAAAGTGTTTTTTCTCACGCTAATAATAATAAGGAAACATGAATATGAAAATAAAAAAATTTAGTGATATAATCAAATGCAGTGGATTTTAATTTATATATAAAAGAAGATTATAAAACTAAGTCTCTTGATTTAGTAGTATAAAATTATTATTGAGACAATTTTAGAGTCGACTGAGTTTGCCCTCTAAGTCGATTTTTATGATATCAAAAATAATGCTTAACTAGCAATAACTACAAAATTTTCAGATAAAAATTAGTTGATGTATGTAAAAGTTAACCCGAATACTAAGAAAACAATATATAAAAGAATTGACTAGTGGCCGGATTTCAACCGCATTAATCGGCGGTCTCTCTAAAGCACGTGTTGGGAGCAAAGTGACTAAACTAATCACGACACACAGACAAAGTGACAACCAAGCTTTAGATTCCTCAAATCTTGTACAAATTTGGATAGAATTTTGTGCCTAGAAAGTTTTACCGAAAAATTAGAACAAAAGTAGAGTTAGGCTCTGATCGTGGAGCTTTTTGTATCCGGTCCAACGATTACGTTTTAAAATTGAAAAATGATATATATTTTTTATCAATTTTATTTAACAGATATATTAACGAATTATATATTTAAGTAATATTAATGAATTATATATTTAAGTAATATTAATGTGTATAATATAACATTTTAGTGCCTTGATTTTTTAGGAACTTGAACTTCTTAAAAAAAAAGGTTAAAATTTGTGATCCAAAATGGATGGATATGTTGGTTAAAACTACTAATCTGTCGGTCAACACAATTTTTGGCACAAAAATCCTATAATACCCCTCCTTCATTCTTCTCCTTTACCCTATTTCTGTAATTAATTTAAAATCCTAATCCAAACTCTTATTTTTCATTTGGCGCGACATATAAAAATACTAAATATAATATAAAATATTAAATTAAATAATTTAATCTTGACTATGTGATTATTTAATTGGGTGTTTTGTGGACTAGCGATCAAGTCAAAATCATTTATTCGATACTTTATTGTATTTAGAGTTGCGATAAACATAAGATAGAAATATTTAATTATATCCCGCTTCCTAATCTAACATGCCAAACATAACCTACGCATTACATCCACATAATTCGTTTCCATTTAAATAACAGCATTGGCTTACTTTAGTAGCTTGATTGATTAATTAATTATAAAGAAAGAAAGAAATAAAGGTTGTGTATTGCTATTGACATTATAAATAAGTCCTCTAACATTTTGAAAGCAATCAAAAATATAAATAAAATGTCCCAAAAGTAAAAATAAAAAATATTACTAAAGATCATATTCAAGTGCTAATCGCAGTAACCTAAATAATGAGCTAGTACACATTTATTCCAATTGAGTAAATTATATCAGTGGCACTAAACTATTGAATTGTTTCAATTTGCCCATTAAATTATTAATTGTTCCAATTCACCGATTAAACTACTCAATTGTTTTAATTTACACACTTAATTATTAATTGTTTCAATTTATCCATTAAGCTATTCAGTTGTTTCAATTTACCTAATAAACTATTCATTTGTTTCGATTTACCCACTATACTATTAATCGTTTCGATTTACCCACTATATTATACATTCTTTTTCCTCAACAAAACACCCCTTTCCTCTAATAATTCCCACCAAAATGAACCACACGATGTATAAAACATGGCAACTTAGGCTATTTTATGACTAAAATAACCAAAATAAACTTAAATGTTGACATAACTAGACATTTGCGGTTTCACGTGGGAGTGAAAATTTGTCCTCCAACACTCTAAATGTGAACAACACGTGCCCAATTTTTCAAACTTTTTTAAATAGATTCTGATGAAATTAATGGGTAAAGTAAAACAAATAAATAGATGAGCGTGTAAATCAAAATGATTAATAATTTAGTGGGTAAAATCAAACAATTAATAGTTTAGAGGTTAAATTGAAAAAATTCAACAGTTTAGTGACCTCAGATGTGATTTACTCATTCCGATTAGATAATCACAATTTCCCCCCTTTTTGAAATGGGCAATTTCGTTTTTGTCCACTTGATCTGTAAATCCACCCACCTTAAAATTAAGGAGAGTTGACATCAATATATTTCATTATGCCAAAAATAACATTGTAAGTTTATCCCACTAAAATTTATTATTAATGTAATTAGAAAAATGTATAATTTGTCCAAAATATCCTCATATTCTCACCTTAAAAATATAAATCAAAACCCTAAATTTAACTCCTCACCAAACCATCTGGCCTCTTCCGATCTTAACTCTGTTCTCTCCAAAGGCTATAATTATGCACATCATGAGAAAAACATTGGGCGGTAGCAATCCTATTATGGCTAACGATGGATCAAACCTTGGAATGAAAACAAATCTAGATTAAATATACTTAATTATATTTGGTCTGATGCACCTATATATATACATATTTAGGCGTCATATGAATTTTGTTTTTATTGCATGTACATAAACAATCATTCGAGAAATGATGCAAATTAATATCAATCGAGATAATCTTTATCCATCAAAGAATTGTAATAAAAGAGACTCAAGTCTAAATAATGTTGCTTTGATAACAAAGACATGTGTAATGGCAATAAATATTATTGAATAAACTACTGATGAAATGATTCATAAAATTTCAACTTGTTAATTGTCATTTTGAGATTCTCGTGCTTTTCAATCTATGGGCAGTATACAACATAATAAATTAATAATATGTGGAGTTTAGGGTTGGAGTTTTAAGGCCATTTTAGGAATATCAAAATTTTAACCTTTCTTTATTATAATAAATTAAGAATATGTGGACTTTAGGGTGAAGTTTTAAGGCCATTTTAGGAATATCAAATTGTTAACCTTTCTTTATTAAAGAATTAAATTTAAATCAACAAAATTAGAATTATATTATTTTTTGTAAGTTTATCCCATTGAGTGAAGAAACTAAAAAAAAAATGTGGATTAAATTGCAATCTAGTAAACTGCAGATGCACTTACAAATCATGTGGATAGATTTAAAATCACTCTTTTGAAATTTGCATCTACATTCTACGGTCAACATGTTCTACTCAAATGTGTTCAAAATTTTCTTCTCTTATTTTTTTTTATTTTTTTATTTTTGTCGTGAGTTTTGTGAAACAATTGAATAACACCACTTGAAAAAAATTGATTACCATTTAATTAATGCATTGCATAATAAACAACATGCTAGTGAAATCGAATCAATGACCAGAACTTTCTCACTGGTCTCTAATTTCACAAAACAGAATATGCAAGAAAAAATAACAAACAAAACAAAAATCACAATTTTCATCCTAATTTCTAAGAGCGTACAGCTCTACTGAGCTGGCATCATTAATCCCATGAAACAATCTCAAATTTACCCCTTTTTACCTTTACATTCTACAATTAGCAGAATCTACGCAAATGTCATTAAAAAAAAGCTTTCTTCTCTTTTGTTTGATACTGCTAACAATTGAACAAGAGATAATTTGTACGGATCTTGTATTGCTTGTTGCTCATCAGCAACTCGAACCATGAATTCCATGGTCGTAATGCAAAGAGAATTTGAGAATTTGGGTTAAGGTTTTAGATCATTTACGGAAAAGGGGACAGGAGGAGTATTTTTGTATCAAAAATTGTGTTGACTAACGGATTGATAGCTTTGACTGATTGACGATGGATTCATAATTTTCAACGGACTGGTAAAATACATTGTTACTCTCTCTCTCTCTTTGTATATATATATATATATATATCTTTTTGGCAGTGTACCTATAAAATAGCACTTTCCTCAACAAACAGACAAGAAAAGGCAAAAGTAGTTATAGACTAAACTAGACTAAGTGTATTAAAGTCGACAATTGAACAATCGGATTACTGTCATGCATAATTACACGTACGCCCTGTCAAATTTTTTTCCTACAATTTTTAATCAATAATTTCTGGAATAGTAATATTTTACTAACTTTATTAACCGGTTAAACTTAAGTGAGGGTATTTTGTATTATTTGTGCCATGTATCAAGAGAACAATACCCTTAATAATGTAGGTAACTTTTATTTCAATTTTAATTTCAAAACTCAGATTGATTTGAGTTACCAAACATATATACTGTTAATGATTTTAGAATACGTAGTCAAAAGGACGATCAATCTGAGTATCCTCCCGAAAATTACTACGATGCGGGTCCCAAATTCGAAGTCACATTTTATTTATGAATATAATCGAACACCAAATCTCATGTTAATAAGTATCTTTTCTTCTCATTACAAGAAATTTCTCTATTAATGACATGTAAGCATCATGAAATGTCATTTTTATAGCTATCAAGTTTGAAGTCTGTCCTTGGGGATATTATAAAATAGCTACTATGGTGCGTGCATTATATTGTTTCGATTGGTCAAATGATTATGCGAGATTGTTTCGGTGTACAAGACCTACAAAACTGAATGTTGAAATAAATTTATATGTCGGCCTATCTGGTTGAGTTTTTGGGAAGTGTGAAAGTAGGTTAATAAGTGAATTTAGTTTTTGTTGAAATTTTTTTAACCAATTAAAAAAAACTTATGAAAGCTTAGATGGTGTTAGCACCGGAAGAAAAATTTGTTGATACGAGAAGCAAATTGTTGTGTGGAGGAATCAATATCTCGACATAAGCCAAGAGGCAAACTCAAAAAATAATTGCAATGGATCTTATTTTATAGATCTAGATGAGTATGTTTCAAATATATATATATATATATATATTTTATCTAATTCTTTATTTTGGATTTAAAGTTTTGGTGTTTTAAAAGTTTTACGAGAGATAAAGTAAAGTGAAGTGAATTTTGAAAAGTGTGAAAGTAAAATTGACTTTTTGGTATAAAACTAAAAGACATGTTTTTAACTTTCCAACCAAACAGGGGCGTAGTTTTCATTTTATACAAGTGACCAGGTATTATCTCATATATAATATAGATGAGCGGAATGGTATGTACTTCATACCATAATTTTGCACATTTTTGTTATATTTAGGGGTAATAGTTCGTCAAATATTGTCATATTAACTATATATACGATGATTAATTGATAAACACTTGATATTTTTGCTAACTAATTTATTGTAAATAATGGTATGGTGTAACTTATAATCATATACATGTATACACCATAATGAATGCTTTATATTACTTACAAAATCAAAATAAATAGTTTTAGTTATGAAATTTTTTTCAAATTAAATTAAAATGTTAAATTAGCAGTTTGAAACCTAAAAATGTACTAATTCACAAAAATACTCATCATAAATTATAGTGAAAAGTACATAACATTCCACTACTATATATATATATAAAGATTCAACTTATATTTATGTAAATTAACAAATGTTACACGACGGTTTTATTGTGTGTGACATAATCATAATTTAAAAGACAAAAAATTTAAGTAATATAACACGTGATTTAGATGATGATGTTTTGGACCTATGTGCATTTATTTTAATATTTGGCATATATCTTAGATATATAAACTAATAAATAATAAATTTAAGAAGAAGAAAATTACTGAGTATCTGCAGAACTTGTTTATTTTATACTTAACGTAATTCAACCTGTTTGTTAAATAATTGCGAGCGCACATACGAGAGTTTGTAAATAATCTCTAGTATTATTAGTACATGACATTCGCGTCAAAAACTGGTATGATTTTCTTTGCAGTAAAATCTTTTAAAGAAGAAAATAAATCGTAATTCAAATTCTATGCAGCGACAATTCTATGCAGCCGCTACTTCTTTTGGTGAAACAAAGCGACTGTCCTTTTTGGCACTATTTTTGGTGGGCCCTCTTTTGCAATTTGCCGTGTCTGCTGGATCCGTGTGCATGTTTAATCTAAAATATTCATGATTGATTGTCTATAATCAAATCCCTGTTCAACTTAATTAATGACTAATCCATTGACCTCGATATGTACACCCTCCCTATTGAAGCCACACGTTTCATTAGGATTACTGGATTAGGCTTGGCCAAACTTTTGTGCACTAACAAAAAGAATATTAATCTAGGGTAAAAACATTAAACCTCCTTTAATTATTATTTTTTTGTACTAAATTTTTTTATTTTTTAAAAGTGACACTAAACCCTCCTAAACTATTAGATGTTATCACTTAACTCCCAAAATTACATAAATGCCCTTGTACAAAGTTGGGTAAAAAACACTAAACCACCTCAAACTATCACTTTGTGGCATTAAACCCCCCTGAACTATCACAACTTAACACTTTATCCCCTAATTTATAAAAGGACATTTATTTACAAGGGCATTTATGTAATTTTGGGGGTTAAGTGATAACATCTAATAGTTTAGGGGGTTTAGTGTCACTTTTAAAAGATGGGGGGGAGGGGGGTTAGTGCAAAAAAATGATAGTTAGAGGGGGTTTAATGTTTTTTACCCTTAATCTTATTAACAAACAACTCCTGTGATTTTTTTCTTCATTTATATGCTAACAATATTATTATTTTTGTCATCTATTTTTTTATTGGCATTCATATATTATGCTGATTATATTTTCTCAAGATACAATTAAAATATAATTTATATAATGCACCTAATAAAAATAAGTGGTAAGAACTATAAATAAATAAAAATATTTTCTTATGTGTGTATATATATGCAGAGATGGACCTGAGGTGAGTCACAACAAACTCTTGATTTATGTCTTAAATTTTTTAGGGTACCATAATTTTTTAAATTTTGAATTATTTGGAGTCAACATTTTTAAGATCAACACTACCAAAAGAAGCAAAACGAGCAATTGATGTCTCAAATTATTTAAAGATGATGGAAGGCTGTTACCCGAATGTATATATTGCTTACATAATTTATTGACCATAGTGGTTACCGTTGCAATTGATGAGAGAAGTTTTTCAAAATTGAAGTTGCTCAAAACATATCTCCGGTCAACAATGTCACAAAAGAGTTTGAATGGCTTTGCTATATTATCCATCGAGAAAAAAGTAGTCAAGTGACTTGACTACGAAAGCTTGATTGATACTTTTGCGTCTAAAGCTGTAAGGCGTGTAATATTTAAGTGATACTTTTGTTATTGCTCAAGTAGTTATTTTTGTTCATAATGTAAATTTTTGCTTATTTGCCGCTCTAGTTGCCGGCCTTTAATGGGGAAGTTCAGTGATAAAAAAACAAGTAGTAATCATTCATGTAGTTTAATTTAATTTTATTTATTTTCTTTGAATTTGGATGCTTAGAAAAAAAAACTTAAAAATTTAAAGATGGAGGGACTCATTAATAAATTTTGCTTCAATTTCCCAAATTCTCAGGTCTAGCTTTGTATATATGTTTTGCACATATTAAGTTATAAGACGGACTATTTTGATCATTATCAATAATCATTCCTTTCACGCGATTGAATACTCGGAAGCAGAAGAGATCGAGCATATATAAATATAAATAGAATATGTGAGTGCTGGAGGTAATTAACCAAGGTTGAACATCAAACCTCTTAGATAAATGGAATATGATAATATGTTTAGTAATTAATTATTTCACCCAAAAATTTAAATTATTTGAAAAAAAAAAACACAGTTTAATTAATATTAACTCTAATAAGATAAATTGTACTGCTTTGGTGGTGTAGTTTCTAATTTATCATTTATATACTTGTATTAAGAAAGTCTTATAAGTAGGGGTGTTCATTGGAACCGGAGAATCAAAGTATTGAACCGAAGATTTTCGGTTGGGTTAAAAATTTTGATCAATGAGTTGGTTCTGGTTCCAAAAAATTAGGAATTAAAATTTTTCATTCAAATCTAGATCCTGCACTTCAAATAACTATACCGGAACCGAAGTGAACCGAAAATTTAATATATACTTTTCTAATTTTGTACATTAAGGACTTCCTTTTTCTTTTTACTTTAAGTTCACACATGCCGACTTTCTCCACACTTGGCAACCTTCTTTACTACTTTAATTTTCTTTCTATTTAAGTATTGATATTTAATACTTTAGTGGGTTCAAATATTATATTATGTTTTGTATGGTTTGTTGGTTGATATAAGTTTAAATTTGATTTTTTTTTCTTTAGTGGATTCAAATATTATGTTATGTTTTGTATGATGAGTTTTTCTACGTTCCATTATGGATCAACTCATGAAAACCCCGTTTTCCTCTAACCACCCCCCAGTAGTCCAACAATAAATGTAGCTATGAATCGTTTTATCAAAAAAAAAAAAAATACAGCCTTGTAATTAATGAAAATAGATTTGAAACATCTGTTTTGTCTCTAAAGTCCCCTAAAAGCAAACTTTGGGAAAAAAATATAACCGCTTTGAATTCTCTGTGAAATATAATCTACTTTCAACTTTGACCTCGTTACCATCCGCGAATCTCGATTCTCTTACTTTCTTTTTCTTTTTTCAGATAGCGTGCGGTTTAGTTTTCCTCTAATTTGCTAACTCTAAATTAATTTAATTCGTAAAGTATTTACGTTTAATGTTTGGTTGCAAATTAACTACTATACAACATTATAGCTTAAATTAATTTTTAAAACATTAAATAAGACAGGTAGTCAACATAAAATATAATTAAAATTACATTTTATACAAGTCCACGCGTGAACAACTTAAAAAAAAAAGCACACACTACACAATCTTTCTTTAAAAATAGAAAATTCAGAAGCCATTAAACTGAAGTAATTAATTCATAAAATAAGTAATTTACTCATCCAAACCAAACCAAACGCAACGCCGTACTCTCTACATTATTAAGGGAGGGAAGGGTGGGGGCGGGGGAAGTGATTGGATACTAATTCTATAACTGCAACTAGTGATATGCATTGGGTGGATGAAGGTATGTATTTTACTTGAAGGATAATCCACTTGCAGTTTGGAATCTCTTGCTCTTAATTTTATAAATTTCCAACCGTTTAGTCTTTACATAATTGAGAATATTTAGAATTATATTTAATTACATGCACGTACCATTGTTGCATTTGTAGAACCACCCATGCACGATAATTCTTTTTTTACAAAATTAAAAGTCCGTATTGAACTTTCAATTTCCACCTATCAAAGGCATACTAGTTTCAACACATTAGGGTTAAGGATCTACTTGGTTTTTCTCCAATTTATAAATTAACTAATTATTAGTATAATAGGTTGCAAAAATAAATTAATATAAGAAGCTATAAACTTAAGTTAAATACTAGGACATTAAGTAAGACATAATACTAAATATAGTTGAAATTGCATAATATAAAATTATCATAAAAAATGACGAAACAAATATCACACTATACAATTATTTGTTAAAATTAGGGGTGTGCAAAAACCGAACCGGACCGAGAAGACCGACCAAACCGGACCGGACCGTAGGCTTTTTTTTGGTTTTTATATATGTTGCGGGTCGGTTCGGTCTACTATTTTTTGGACCGATCAAATTCGGTCCGATCCTCAGTCCTATAGATTAAAAAACCCTATAAAACCGAACCGAACCGAGTATTTGTATATTTTAAAAAAATATATATATTTGCTCTTTTTAACATTGAATATTGGCATCTTTTTAACATTTCAATCTATTTTTTGGCACATAAAATGGTTGTGTATTAATTTTTAATGATGTGTATTTTTGTTGTTGTGTATTAATTTTTTTTTTTTTTGCAAAAGTTAGCCATTTTTTTTAAGACATATTTTATTATTCTAGACCCAACTTTATTTTGCAACAGGCCCATATATCAAGCCCAGACCGATGGACCGACCGAAACCGACCCGATAAACACTGCTTCGGTTTGGTCCGGTCTTATATACATTTTCGGTCCGGTCCGGTCCAAAAAAATAAAGGACCGAAGTAGTCGGTCCGGTCCAAAAAGGCGGTCAACGGGTCGGTTGACCGACCCATGAACACCCCTAGTTAAAATAAGATAATTTACAATTTCCTCCAACCTCACAAACTTTTGTTTCTTCCACGTGAGTTTATGTCATGTCCCAAACACCAAAATATTTGTAAATATGTATCGTCTTTTCTTTTTAGTTAAATGATGAAAAATAATAATGAATTTATGAACTTTTTGCACTTTAGTCATCGAAGCACTGTAACGTTAATCTACTACCTGCACAGGAAGAAGAAGGTGACCCTATTAATGTTAGCCTCTCATGCCTCACTCCTACGCGTGTGCCTTCTAATGAGTTGGAATTTATGGAGGCCATCATCATGTCATCTTTGCCATTGCCACCTCCACCAGCATCATCAACTTCATCAAAGTCCCCGTCGTCGTCATCGCCATCGTCGACGTTGACGCCGTTATCATCATGCAGTCAATTTGTTGTGAATCCCAATTTCACTTCAAGCTGGGGCCCATAGAAATATATATTATTACGGATATATTCACAGAAGGTAAGGTGAAAATGTTTAGCCTAAATGTTTCTGATTTAGGGTTTTTGAAGGCATGAATTTCCATAATAGTATGCATATATATATATATATATCTATATTAATGTGTGTTTTCCGTATTATGTATTTTGTCTGTTACTTAATTCCTGTGTGAAAGTACTTTTATCCTATTTTTGTATATGATCAAATCAATAAATTGGTCTAGATATATGTAATGTATGAACTGCATTTTTCAATTATTTCCATCTCTCTCTCGATCTAGTGGTGAGGACATTAATTGTGATATACATTATTTGATTGAATTTGGGGCAGTTTGGCCCAAAGAATGCAAATTGTTCTTGAGAATAATTTACTTGCGCGCTTGTTGGACAACAACTAATTAGGAAGGGGGTTTAATGGTTAATAGTGAATAAAATACAAGAAAAAAAAAGTTTATTAATTAATTATTAAGGCATTTTTATTAATTACTCTAAAAATATATCACCTCCAATATATGCAAGTATGGCTGTTTGTGGCCCTTTTCACTATAATAGTCTTTTTAGATTTTGGGCTCTTTTCAAAAGTGGGCATTTAAAATCCCTGTGCAAGTGTACACTGGCATTACTCATATGGTTGGACCTGATCCTACTTTCAACCCAAATAAAGATATTCTAGGAATAAATTTTGTTAGGAAAAACCAAGATCATAGTACCAAAAAATAAATTCCAATTCAACTGAGAAAGAAAAAGTATAAGGTAAGGTAAGTCTATTATTCCTTTCATGATCATAGCTAAAGGGAAAGTGCTTTTTTTATTTTTTTCTTTTAAAGAATACAAATGGTTCCATGTACCTGCTTGAACAAACACAATACAACGTGCATTATTATATTTTTGAAGCCCTAATGGACACGCATAACTACTGCATTTATTTTTTTCAACATTTGAACACTACAAGGTTCTATTAACATAAAGAAGCCGCGAGTGAATGTTACATATCCCAAATTCAAACAAACAATAAATTTAATTACAATTATTATAATAAAAAAATGCACATACAATCTTCACAATAAGAATGGACCAACAAATTAAGTATTGAGCCACCAAAATTAAGTACGAAGTATTTCAAAGTTCGATCTGTCTCTAATACTTGAACAAATCAAATTTAATTAACTACTGTCTATTGGTTATATTTGAAATTTAAGTTAAAGGTCACACCAACAAATTTTACATGAGTTGGCAGATATATTTTTATTTTTTTTAGAGAGAGAGAGAGGGAGAGAAATTGAAATATATTAAGACGAAACTGGAAAAATTGGCAGAATAAAAGAGCCAGAGACAGAAATATATCAACATAGACTCAAAATTAGATGGAAATAGTAGACAAGAACTTACTTCAACAATGAGACAACACCCCCACAAAAAGCTTAATTATATAAAAAGAAAATTAACTCATAATTATTTCAATAAGAAGAATACCACGTCAACAACCAAAGATGCATGGATCTACTAGCCCAACACTGCGGGTTATGGCATTTTTTTTTAAATACATCATGTTAAGGGGAGATTCCAACTCGATACTTTCTCGTTAGTCGGAAGTGAGTTCTAACTATTAGATTAATTTTAGTGATTGATTATGTCATCAAATTTGATAAATTCCTTTTTGCCCCTATTATTGTTTGAGTTTTAACGAAATAAAATATACAATTATTATGTATGGAGCCTAATGACCTTTCATTAACAAGAATATCTTTTACCACAACCCCAATACTATTTTGTTTTAATTTTTTTATTTTAAAATTGATGATGTGCACATATAAAAAAAGCGTGCACATGTATCAAGTGTGTTTTAAATCTAGTTATATATATATAAGCGGAATTATGTCCTCTCCGTTATTCTATAAAAGCCATGTGACTGAATGGTTATGACACTATTCTATTGAGTTTCCAGTTTTGCCAATACCTTAATTTGTTTTTTTAAAAATAATTTAAAACAAAAAATTTATCTTGCTATCTTGAACTCTTAACCTTCTATCAGATGGAATAGGAAATATTGTTTTTACCAATAACCTACCATTTCATTTATTACATGTTTTTCATTTCAAATTAGATAATATTCCAAGTCCATTTCCTTAATCGATCTTAATTTGTATTAAGAGCATTAGCCACGTGCAACCATTTACCTGAGGTATTTTATAGACGAATAAAAAAGTAATAGTACAGAATCTCTCACAAACACATAAGGGTTTTTATTTTAATACTTAATCCATCACAAATTAAACTTGGTCAATTTCCCATATAAAACACATGCACCCTTTCTGATACAAGCACTAATCACAAAATCTTCTTAATTAATCTAGTATTAAAACAAAATCGAGTGTTTGTTTAGTTTCGAATTCTAGTTCGTTCCGGAATTATTAAATTGGTGAATTCACACTATGAGTTTCTTATAATCCGTGTCAAGAGGTTGAGTTATAAGTTGACGAGGGTCAAAAATTTCACGTGAAATTACTATTTTGAATTTTAGGAATGAAAAAAAAAACTTGAACTAAACGAACACTTAGGATGCGGTCTTCTAACCTCTTTTTAGAGGATGCGGTCCCGTCCATACGTAATTTACCTCTAGTGATGACTCAGATATATAGGTATAGTATGTGTATTTGTGATAGAGAAATTATCAAAGATACAGATATGTAAGAGGAACCATATCCTTGATTTTTTTGTATTCAAGAATCGAATCCTAATTTTTGTCTTGAATGTATTGTAGTTGAACATATAAGTGTAGTGCATAAGTTTGTTTAGCGCATATTCAAATCTTCAAATAAATAACTCTTAAAGGTTAGGCCGCAAGCAATATTTTCCTAAATTCTCTAATCCCAATATGGATGGCCTATCTTTAACCAAATCGGAGAAGAAATTAGTCCGATGTGTGCAAAAAATAATTCAGGATATGATCGCAGTTGAGCACTTGAACAAAAAAACTATTATAAAGATAGGATAAGATACTTAAGCCCGTTCCAAAGCGCTAAACGGGCTTGGCTGATTGGTTTATTGGGCTTCATTGGGAGATCAGACCCGGAAAATTGGAGAATGAGATGGTTTACAAACATAGCCCAACTATTATATTTAACCATATTTGAGGTTCAGAAGCCTACTAGAAATAATTTCATTTATTTATTGGTCAATAATGAAAGGGTGTTATTATTGACAAATTAATGTACAACTTCTAAATTAAAAGAAGTATTGTGTTTTGGTTATAAATGTAGCCTAATAAAAAAATATACAAACAAGTGTTACCCATTACTCTTTCAGTTTTAATTTGATCGTTACATTTTGACTCTAGTATTTTTTAAGAAAACACAAATTTTAATATAAAGAATAAAATTTATTTTTCCAAATATTTGATACCTTAATTGTGTCTAAAAATAAAAATAAAATTATCAATTTAAAATATCATAAGAAGGAAAGTGCAACTATCACAATGAGGGGTACATTTACTTTTTATAAAAAGGAAGTGGGGAAAGAAGGGGGGTGGGGGGGTGAGGAAGTGGTTTCAATACTTCTTTTGTTCCAATTATATAAAGGGGAAAGATACGCAAAACCCTGAAGTATGACATTACTTGAATTTTGGCCCCTAATATCCTAATTTTAGCAATTTGTCTCTTGAAGTTATTGTTTAGTTACAATTCAAACCTTTTTCTTTATTTAACTTTTTTTAAAATAAAATAACTTTTAATACACAATACAGATTCAAAAAAAAAAAAATTTGGAATATACTCATCAAGACAAATAAAAACGATATCCATTATGATTGTAAAATTATTATAAGAAATTCAAGAAAAAAACGGGACTTCTAATATATTTTAGCCAAAATACGGATTTAAATAAAAATTATATAAATAATTTATGATAGGCACCTATAATAATTATAGTAATGCAGCGGGATAGATTGCCCTTTTTTTGTGTAAGTTGTATAATGTTATAGCATTTGGATTTTATTTTCTTTCTTTTCCTTTAATTCTTTTGGTTTATATATAATGCTATATTGTTCCTGATAATATACTTCCAGAATTTCTTAATAAATACACCAAAGTGTTAATCAAGAGCAATAGAGTACTCACTTAATTTAGTATTAACTTTAATTAGACAAATATTAATATTGGTCCACTTATCTCAAGAACTGTCCTTAAATTAACTAACTTAAGTACTGTCTATTTTGAAGAGTAAATGGATGAATTTTTTTCATAAAACTTGTTGGTGTCCACCAAATTTCATGAAAAAACTAAATTAAAAAGTGGTTAACTAAATATCTAAAATTTCAACGTTTAGAAATGCGCATACATATAATTTTTTTAGCTAAGCCACTTCCGATAATTTTTTGATAAAATTTGGTGAATATAATATAGTCATTATAGAGATTTCCACCAGGTTTCATGAAAAAAATTAACCAGTTTACCTATCAAAATAGACGGTCCTTAAGTTAGTTAACTTAACGACGATTCTTGAAAGAAGGGAACACGCATCAATATTAGTAATTTTTTTAAGTTTTTAGTACTAATTTGTCTTTTAATAAAATCACGATTGCACCGTTTCCCTAAATAGTGAATAAATGTTAACATTAAAATATATTTTTAATTATATTTCTCTTTGTAAAAACTAAAATAAATATATTGAATTTTGAATACTAAAAAATATATGCTTCAATGGTACTTTTGTAAAGTCTTGTTTAAATTTTAAAATAATTAATAAAACTCTAATACTTATTAACTATCAATTTAAGTAATTTATTATTATTATTCCTTGAATTTTTTTATAAATAATTATATAGTCACAATTGATCTTGATTTGTAGGTATTGATGAGCATATTTTAAATATATAATTTTTATTAAGACATATATTTTACATTTGAAATTATTATTTTTAAAATTTTATTTAAAACATGAAAAGAGAGAAATGACGTGGCATTGTAAAATAAGAATGCATTTTCACAAGTATTTTAAATAAACTTGTATTTTAAAAGATAATTAAAAAAAATACAAATTGTGTAAATTTTATATAATATAAAAATATAAAAGACTATTAAAGATGTTGTGAATAATCGAGTTGTATAACGGGTCAATTCCTATTATTTAGTGGCATATCAATCATATCATAGTCACCTGGTCGGTTATTTCCAGTTTTCCACCCCTTTTTTGGTGACCGGTGCTTTTGGTTCTTTTGTTTTGTTCTCATTATATATATGGCAACTTTATCGAGTTTTATATTGGGACAATTTAGAGTTAGGTTTTCTTATAATAGATGAAATTAGATTTAGATATTTTTTTGTTTCAAAATTAGATTTTGATATAAATTTTGTTAATTTTCGTCTAAAATTAATGGACACGTAATTTGCACTCGCTTTTTAACTCACCAAATCTATCTACAAGCCTACGGTTAATATATTTAAAAAGGAAAATGATAAAAGTACATGTTAAAGTTACTATAAATAAAAATAATAAAATTTTGTATGAGAATCTGTACTATATTTAATACATGTTGGGAATTAATTATTTTTAAAAATAAGTACCTAACATGTGCCCTTAGAGCACACGTTAACGTAACCCATTTAAAAAAATAAAGAAAAAGGAAATTAACAAAAAAAATCCCAAACTCCAAGGCTCCCACATCCGTCCATCTTCAACACATCTCCACCACCTCCACCTCCAATCACTTGAGCTTCATAACAACCACCACCATTGATTACTACTTAGCCCCTTCACTGACCTCCTACCCTTCAACGATTTCTCCTCTCTCTCTAGACATAGCCCTGCTACCCCCCCCCCCCCCTACCCTTAATCCGTTTTCAAAATCCACCATTGATATATATATATAAACACATATACATACAACATACCCATACACATATATATAATCAAACATTACAAAGTCACCACAGATCTATCTATATATATCTATGTGGGTGTCTAAAGATTAAGTTAATTTTACCTAAAAGTTTATACATATATATAGAGATATACATACAAATGTATGTATACATGTATGTCTAGAGAGATCGAGAGGAGAAATCCAAGGGATTGCGGGTGGTGTGAGGTTCCGATTGGGGGTGGGGTTGGCCAGCTGTGGTTCTAATGGGGTTGAGGAGGTGGGTTCCGATGGGGGCGGGCAGGTGGATTCCGATTTCTCCTCTCTCTGTTTTTTTTTTCTTTCTTCTTCATTTTTTTTGGTTTTTTTAAGGATTTGATATTTTTAAATTATGATTAAGTTAAATTAAATTATACACGGTTAGATTTTATTTAAATTTTAATTGAGATGGACAGAATTGTACCAAAGTCTAACTTTAAAACAAAATAATACCTAATTCTAATTTCGCCCATTATAGAAATACTTGAGTCTAAATTGCCCTTTATATAACCACGCATTGAATTCCCTGAACAGTTAGAATATGATTGAAAACTTATTAAATTTATGAAATTTTGAAAAAAAAAAAAAAAGAGAAGAAAAAGGCTTGTAATTTGGTGAGATGTCGTATATATTTTTTTTCCCCATGTAATGCAATTATGTAGGTGATTGTTCCGTACAATTTTTTGCCAAAAAAATAAAAGAAAAGAAAAAACATGAACTTCATGAATAGATCGATGGCTACTCCTTTTTTTTTAATATCTCATAAAACTTAGTTATTTAATTAATCACTTTTTAAAATTCTTTTATCAAACCAACCTATCTATGAATTACTAATTTGAACGGAAAGGAATACTCTTGATTCATCTTCTTTTACCCACAACTATTTCCCAATTAAATGTACACATGCATTTAGATCAGCAACATCTGATTAAGAAAGTCTTTTTGTTACTTACTAAAGTCGAATTTGCTTCCATATCCTTTTCATGAAACTTTTGGAGTTATATAATGACCGGAAGGACAATGTGATAAAGAGGCGAATAAAACTGGATATTTCTGCTATTTCAGTAATGTATCGAGGGTACAAGAGTAATTACATTGAACCCGCGGAGAGCCTACTTAAACTCTTCATCAATACATTCATTCCGTCTACAAGTCTCCAAAATACCAAAAACCCGTTTTCTACCAAAAAATTCAATTAAAAAATAAACCATGAAAATCAAACAACCCTTTTACCTCTTCTTTTTCCTCTCAAAAATCTTTCTATTCCATCATCACCACCGGGAGCGGATCTAGAAAATTTTATTGAGAGACCATATAATTTTTCAACCATAAAATATACTTAATATAAAAAATATAAAGTTGCATTATAAAATAGAAAAAATATAAAATTGCATTACAAAATACATACCTTTCAAAGTTTGATATTGCTAGAATTGTGTACGACGTTCTTTCAAGTCATGAAATCCATCAATAACTGACTCAGTATTAATGTTTTTTGCAATTTCTCTTTCAAAGAAAATAGTCAAAAAATTTATAAGAATTTCCCTCTCTCTACTATTTTTTTATTATTATTTGAGAAGGACCATAATAGAAATTTCATACACTTAATTTTTTTTTCATATATATATATATATAAAACAATTGGGGGGGACCATGCCCCCCCTAACACACATACATCCACCACTGATCACCACAAATCTTCGCCGCCGTACCAGCCTCCGGCCCAGCCATCACAAACGACACCGAATTCATATATACATCCTAGTGTGTATATTATTGGTGTGTACCGCGAAAACTCTTAAACGATATACTGAGATAACCAATAATGTACAAATACATAAAATACATTCTTAAATGTTACTCAATAATTTTTCTTTATTTTTTTTACATAATTCTATAGTCATGGTGGATATTGTTTAATTGATCTTGATTAGTATATTTTAAATTTTTTATTTTAAGTTATGGTATTTTTAATATATACAAAATTATTGGTGTGTGAGATCTTATTGTTTATATATCATTGGTGTGAGTGTTTAACTTTGATGTGTGTATAAAATTCATCAAATGGTATAGAAGTAATGCACATCATAACTTGTGTTTTGTAATATAGATGTAACAAAAAAAATTACAAAAAATATAGTAACTAATTTAATAAAAAATTGATGCAGACATCCATCAAAATCATACCAACGACCTCAGTTGTTATTTCAAATAATATTTTTAATAGGATTGACGCATGCCAAGCCATATGGATAAGTAATAGGGCGGTGTTATTGGGATATTTGGACTTTACACCTTACATTTTGACCCCTAATTTGAGATTAAACCCCATATTTTAAATCCTTTGACTTTGCAACCCGCTGTTTGTATTTTATGTTATTCCCGTTAATGAATATTTTTTTTAACCATCCTACCCTCATATTTAAGTGTGACAAGGAAAATTGAGATACTTGGCTCAGCAATAATAGTTATTTTACACCATTTTATTCATAATTTTAATTATTTACCAAAAATATTAAAAATATAGTGGAAAAGAAGAGGAAGAAGAAAAGAAAAAGAAAATTAAAGAAAAAACCTAGAAAATCATGATTTATTTAGTAAATTATGTTCTTTATCTTTTCTTCATTTATTTTACATGTCTTTATGATTTACATGTTAAAAAGTTGAATTAGAAGATAAGAACATACATATATATATGTGTGTTATTGGTGTATGTGTGTGTGTTCTTAGGGTATTTGAGGGTTTTAATAGTGAAGTTGATTTAAACCGATTTACTTCGATTTTAATCGGTGAAAGCTAAAAAAATAGTTAAATGATGTTATTTGAAAGTTATAAGGGTTGTTTGATTGATTTGTTACAAAAACATTGAAATATTTAAAATTGCTTTGAGTAGACAGCTTTGTGCACATATTTTAGAATTTGTATAACTCTTTGTATAGAACTTTGAATTGTGAACCCTAAATTAGGTTTAAAAGTAGATACATTAAGCTTTCCAAAAATGTATAGCACATAACCTAGTTTGTAGCCAATTAGTACAGTTTAATCACCAAAGTTGATCATTTTTCGCTGTTATATAATCTGGACAGCATATTTTTGTTGTATTCTTTTGTGCATATCTTTTAATCTCGCCGTTGGATTAAGCTGAAATTTTGTGATTTTGTTCATATACATGTTGTACATACAATTACTTTTGGGGATGATCGGACCATAGAAAGTCCTCTGTTTGAGCTTTCTGTTGAGACTGTACATAGTCCGAATGGTTAATTAGATGTATTGTGAATGAAATTTTGTATAAGTATTATTCATTTTGCACTTGTGGGAATGAATTGTACATATATAAATGTGTATATTGAGGTAAGATTGGATTACTAATCGGTTTGGATTAATAAGTGAATGAGCTACTACTTCTATGGCATAAAAAAAGTATGTTTTCACGTTTGGTTAGTATGGACTTTTGAGGTGAGTATACTACCTCACATGGAATATATTTATATATGTATATGGAGTTATATATGTATATAAATTTTGAATGGCTTGGGTCTCGGGCTTTGTAGAAAATTATTGTATATAGTGCCTTGAGCCTCAGGCTTTGTGCAAGACTATTGTACATAATGCCTTAGGCCTTAGGATTTATGGGAGATTATTATATTAATGCCTTTGGGTCTCGGGCTTTGTTGGAGATCGGAGTATATATATAAAGCCTTGGGCCTTGGACTTTGTGGGATGCTGTTGTTTATAATGCCTTGAGTCTCAAGCTTTATGGGAGACAAATATATATATATATATATATACAGTTTATTGCTAAGGTGTGTGAGTAGTGTATTCACTAAGTTTTGTGCTTGCGGTGTTTAATTTCCTTACTGATGAGAACGAATGTTGTCCACTACCAAGATTTAGATGGTGTTTAGAAAATGTATAAATATTTTTAGAGTTGTATAAAATTTGTATATATTGTACAAATATGGTAAAAGGTGATGTAACCTTAGTGTGTACTGTAAATCGTTGGGATCAAAATTAAATTTACATATTGTGTCTTTTGATTATGGTGGTTGTATAAGAGACGTAGAAGATGAAAATTATGTTATAAAATCAAAGTGATGTTTATTTTTCAAATATTTTTCTACTTTCGCAAGTTATTAAAATTTCATATTTGAAAATTATGATTATTAATTATTATTAGTCCGCCTCGACTGTGAGATTTACATAGGATCTCTAGGACGGGTGTGACAATTATTTTGGTATCCCAGGTTAGATTGGGTTACCCCTTCACCTTTGGGTAGGTTGTAACATTCCTTATTTTTGTAATGATAAAATTATATATTTTTAATTTAGTATGTATATATATGTGTGTAAATAGGTGTTTGTATATGTGTACATGTGGAGATGAAGGATGTGATTGTGTTGTGCCATTTACCCATTTATTTTAAAAGCCACGTGGCCATTATGGGTCCCACTTGGATAAAGTTTTGTTTATGTTATATTTGGTAAACAAATAATGGAGCGGAATAAAAATTAAAGGCGAATAAAGTGAGAGATGGCTGTATGGGATAATGAACTTAAGGGTTTAGTTTTGGTGGTATTTATGGTGCTATTTTTTAGGCAAGTGGAAGTACTTAACATACATCTAAAATCTCCAAAGTATTTATTTATTATTCTGCTCATTGTATTCCTCTTGAATTCATTACATTGATTGAATTCGGTGTATTTATTTGGCCTCATTAATTATTGTTATATATTGATGTTAGCTAAATTACGTGGAATCAAATGGTGCATAGTTAAATTTACTTGCCAATTAGTCATAATAAGCCACAGCAGTGTAAGGATTAGAGAAAAGCTTTGACGTGATAAGGTGGGTGAGGCGGTTAGTTTTTAACATGTTACTGAGAGGGACCGGTGTAAGAGTATGGTTATGGTCTGTTGAATTTGTTGAGTAGAAGAACATTGTGTTTGAATATTTTATTGTTGATAAGATATTATGTTGAGATACTTTCACACATGTGTGTTATGTAATGCCCCCTTTCATTTTTTTATGGTGTAAGTAACTCGAGACAAAGGTCAGTTGTAGACTAGCGAGTTGGGCACATCCTAGATAATTATTTTTGTAGATAGTGGGGAAAGGATGTATTTTAAAATATAGAGGGTGGAGAGATTGTAAAGGTTGTACTTTTACAAATTATCTTGATATATAAATAAAGTTGGATTTTATTTGTATTTTGTTTTCGAACGCAACTGGGTTGAGTCGTTACACATATCCTCCGACTTCCTGATAGAGAATGGTGCCATATGATCCTTCATTACTTAAAACTCACATGAATGCTTTTTACATTAACCTGTTCACCGAATAACATTCGCACACACCTTGTACCCATCCTTTAAGCTTAAACTCTCATTGTAAACTTTCCTCCATGGACCAAGATAGCCTGTTGTGAGAATCCGCAAATGCGACCTCCGAATCCCGACCTCTAGTTTAGGGGTCTGAAACATCAGAAATGATTATATTGGTCCATTTACTTCTATATGTTGATAATTCATATCGTGTTTCCCTCTATCTTATTCTAGATGCAAGAGGGTTCGTTCAGAGTCGCTAGTACGTTTTTACGAAAAAACTGACAAAATAGTTGTATAAGGAAAAATGCTACATATAAGCTTTTTCCTTACACGTTTGTCAACGAAACCAAAATTTTATAGAGTTCGGGAATTATATAACAGATTGTGAAGGTTTTAAGCATCAATTCCTCCATTTCAGTCTCTAGTGGTCTTATATGTTTACTAAATATTGGAAAACTTTGATGCTTTTACTGATATTATACTATTTTCTGGATTTATCTTATGAAAACTTAATTTTAGGAAAAACGAAAATAGGGATGAAAACCTTGTATTTCGTGATCCGATGTTAGGTTTATCAAAGTATGTTTATTAACGACAAAAGTTTATCTTATCTGTTTTAAAATCTTGAGATTAATTTGGTATTGTTTCCTCATATAAAAATATCAATTTTCTTGTTTGGCTAATGTAGAAAAGATCGAATCTTATTGGAATTGATTTGATATAGAATTGAACTCTTGATGAAAGTGTATCAGATACATTACAGTATATATGAAAGACAAAATATATCCGAGTTGAATTTCGAATTAAGCAAGAACCTATCAGTTCGGGTTTTGAAAGCTTGGTTTTATTCGGATGATAATGACCTTACTTCTTCTGATTTTATAAATGATTTTTATCAAGCTTTTGAAAAGAAGTTTTTTTTAAAAAAAAACGATAGAATATCAGTAACTTGACAACAAGTTTATATAACTAAAAAGTTGACAAAACAACATATATAACAAGTCTACAATATAAATAACTTAGGTTAAACAATTAAGATAAAACATGTACACAAATATATAACTTAATTTAAAGGGTAAAAAAACACTAAACCCCCTCAAACTATCACTTTTTGACACTAACCCCCCTCCCAATCTTCTAAAAGTGACACTAAGCTCCCTTAAACTATTAGATGTTATCATTTAACCCCTAAAATTACATAAATGCCCTTGTACAAAGTTGGGTAAAAAACACTAAACGCCCTCTCTTCTAAAAATGACACTAAACTCCCCTAATTTAATTGATACTGATACTTAACCACCAAAGTTTCAGATCTATTAAAACATTAACGGAATGATTGTCATGTGCCTCCCATGTGAGTACCAATGGACAAAAATACAACAATCTATCCATTTAAACATAATTTTTTTGAATTACCTTCATTTATTTTATAAAAACACTTGTTAATCCTCTTTCATGTTCAAATACCCATAGTGTGTGTTTTATAAAATAGGGGAGGGTAATTCAGAAAATTTATGTTTAAATGGATAGATTGGTGTATTTTTGTCCATTGGTGCCCACATGGAAGGCACATAACAACCATTGTGTTAGTATTTTAACAGACCTGTCAACTTTGGAGGTTAAATGTTAGTAACTGTTAGATCAGGGGGTTTAGTGTCACTTTTAGAAGATGATAAAAATAAAATAAAATTGGAGTTATTAGATTTAATGGATGGAAAGATTAAAAGAGAGACTGGTCAATTTTTTTTTGTTTTATTTTTTTCTATTTTAAACATTTGTACAAGGGTAAATATATTTTTTAGGAGGGTTAAGTGATAATAACTAATAATTTATGGGGGTTTAGTGTCAACTTTTATAAATTAGGGGGTAAAGTGTCAATATGTGATAGTTTATGGGGGTTTAGTGCCAAAAAGTGATAGCTTAAGGGGGTTTAGTGTTTTTTACTGAACTTTGTACAAAGGTATTTATGTAATTTTGGGGGGGGGGGGTTAAGTGATAACATCTAATAGTTTAGGGGGGTTTAATGTCACTTGTAAAAAATTGGGGGGTTTAGTGCCAAAAAATGATAGTTTTAGGGGTTTAGTGTTTTTTGCCCTAATTTAAATTAAGAAGTTTAAGTGATTACCTCCTCGTCGATATAATATAAATAAGAGAGAAATAAAGTATTGCATAAAAACCTCTAGTGTGTCTTTGTTTTTCCTCTTCAAAATATTTTCAGCTGTCTGATTCTAGAAAGTGCACTACGAGTGTCAAGATTAGATCCGAAACTCTTGCGAAAATAAATATTATAAAATATACTTTTAAAAAAGGCTTATAGATTGAAAATATAAAAGAGAGAGAGAAAGAGAGAATAAGGAATTTTGGTGTAAAAATCATGTCCTTGATTCAATGGGGGTGTAGGCCTATGTATAGTGTTAGGAGGGTTTGTCGTGCGACAAACCACAATAGTGGCAGTTTTTCGCGCAACAAATTTTTCATGCTACAAATTCCCCCGAAGCTTGCTTTATTGCATGTGTGGGTTTTTGACTCGATGTGAACCTTATGGAAGTTTTCTTTTTAGGGTTCTTGCGGGGGTCAAAAATTGCGGTGGCTATACCTCTCCAAACTAGTTGAATTCTTGGAAACCAGCAAAGTAATTAAATCCATGAAACCCAATAAATATCCGGGCCCGGACGAGTTTCAACCTTACTTCTTCCAAAAATATTGGAACATAGTTGGTCCTTCGGTGCACAAGATGGTAACTGAAGCTTTCTCCACAGGTCATTTCGATATAACTATCAACCAAACTTTGCTGGACCTTATTCCAAAGACGGACATACTGGAAAGCCTAAAGTTTAGGCTGATATGCCTGTATAATGTTATTTATAAAACTATCATTAATGTTCTTGTCAACATGATGAAAGCTCTCCTCGACAAGCTAATGCACCCATTATAAGTTAGTTTTGTGCCATGACATAATGCTTTGTACATCATTATTATTGCACAAGAAGTGGTTAATAGTTTCCGTCAATCCAAGGCTAAAACCGGGGCCTCTTGCTTAAAGTCGATCTCGAAAAAGTATAAGAATATAATGGTTAAAAATACACATGTTATGGTGAACATTAGTTCCATACCATTGGATGAGTTTTATACACACGTTAAGATGTCACATCAAAGTTAAAACACTCATACCAATAATATACACATAATAAACTCTCACACACCAATAATTTTGTTTATATTAAAAATGTCATAACTTAAAATAAAAAAAATTTAAATCTATAAAAATTTGATATTTAAAATCTACTAATTAAGATCAATTAAACAAAATTCATCATAAATATAGAATTATGTAAAAAAAAATCAAGAAAAATGATTGACTATCATTTAAAGACATACTTTATATCTTCGTACGTTATTGGTCATCTTAGTCTGTCGATTTTTGGAGTGTTCATGATATATCAATTAATAAACTCTTACACACCAATAATTTTGTTTATATTAAAAATGTCATAACTTAAAATAAAAAAATAAAAAATTAATATTTAAAATATACTAATCAAGATCAATTAGACAAGATCCATCACAACTATAGAATTATGTAAAAAAAAATCAAGAAAAATGATTGACTAATATTTAAAGACATAGTACTTTATGTCTTCGTGCATTATTGGTCATCTCAATCTGTCAATTTTTGGAGTTTTCACGGTATATCAATCATTTTTTTGGATTATTTTCAAATCATAATGGTAGACTTGGTTAATTTTTTTTTTCACATATGGAATTGAGTTTAATTTGTTAAAAAAAAACATTTTCTTATATCAAAATAAGATTAAAAAATATGATTAAAAGATTCTTTAAAAAAATTAAAAACAAGCCGGTCCAATTCGGTCTATATTTTGTTTTTCCAGTATGAAGATATATTGAGCATACGTTTTAGTTGTTCAAGATGTTAAGTATGCTAGACAATAGGCTCAAAACAAACTGATTAATGTTTGTTGATTTAAAATCGTTGTACGTTATTCTTTTTTATCCTATTATGAGATCTTATTTATTTCACCGCGCTATCGCAGGAAAGGGTTTGGGGGTGATGTTGGCAGTGGGAGTGGAGATATAAGAATGTGCAAATGAGATGTAAGAATGTGCCATTATACAAATTATTAAAGCTTGTTCTCCATGTGCGCAGTGGCGAATGCAGGATTTAAGATTAGAGGGGGCTTGGTAAATAATTGTTTTTAATTACAAGGAAGAATATCACTAAAAAATTGTATATTAAACATCAATTATATAAATAGATGTACAAAAAAACACAAGTTATGAAAAGTTTTAATATTTGAGGTTTCATATCTTGAACACATTGAAAGATATCTTTATTTTCAATTTTTTTATTTTAACTTTCTTAATGTTAAGAATTTTTTTTCGAACAGATACACACATTTTAATACAAACATTTCATCAATTTTCTCTAGGAGGTTTAGAGATTTTCGTTATTTGTAGTTAGGAGAAAGACATTTAAACCTTTATTTTATTTAGTTAAAAGAGGAAGTAGGATGAGAGAAAATACAATATATTGAGAAAATACAATATGGGTCCATGATCATTCAATTTAAAAATAGATGGTACTCCAGATATATAATTATTTGTTTAACTGTTAAATTGATAAAAATTATTTCATATGAGGGCAAACTTATAATATCTAAAATTTTGAAAGTCTATGAATATTTTTGTACAATTAATGGAGTCAAAGGCTGATATCAAACAAAAATTAGACCTTAAAATTTTGAAAATACAAAAACAATCTCATAATTTTAAACTTCACATAAAGGTCCCCACATAAATATAAAAATATCATTAATTTTCCAAAGTCAAGTGGGGGCTTAAAACGCCAATGTGCCCTTCTTCCCTCGACCGCTACATGTGCCAATGCGCCTCCATTTTACAAAATCTCAACCCTTAGGTTTAGAATAAACGGTCAGGATGGATTGAATTAGCAGTTGCATTGACTTTCATAGACTGCAAAGATCCGTCCTTGCGTGGCCATGAAAGAGACATAAATACATAATGCGCATTGGCTTAATTTTTATGTATTCGACAATACGTACTTGAGGCTGGCTATTTATACACACCCTCTATTCAAGCGGCTGTGTCATAAGCCTAAGCACCTTTCTTCTAAATTTTCCCTTCTCTTTTTTCTTCAACTATATTTTTTTGAAGTAAGGAATGGCTTCGTTTAGCGATCTGGTAGCATTGACATTGTACAAAGATCCTTGGGAGATCAAGAAAGAGCTTACTACGAGCGACGTGGATAGGTCTAGTCGGCTTTTGTTGTCGATCAAACCTGTGGAGAAATATGTTCTCTCTTCAATGGATGAAAACGATGCTCGGCTGTGCAGGACTGGCAGGGGCAAAGAGTTTGTGGTTTGGGACGCTGATGATAGCAGTCCACATAAGTTGTTTCTAAAGAAGTGGGCTAATACTAAATACTTCGTTCTCACCAGCAACTGGAAGAAGAATTTCGTTACTAGGAAGGGCCTTAAAAGAGGCGACGAGATTGGACTTGCATGGGACGGTGCCAGGTTTTACTTCAAGCTTCTCAAGAGGAATTGAAGTACTTGTTCTTTTTTCTGGGTATTTTGCTTGTTCTGTTTTCTGGGTGTTTTGTTGTTGGTGTGATTTTTTTTTTGAGTGTTTTGTTGTTAGTGTGCTTAATTTGAAGAATTTGTATCCTTATTTAGTTGTTTCATTAATAAAAGTTTGCAGGATTGTGTTCATATATCCTTGCCTTGTCTTTCTTTTAGATGCTCTGTTTTTTGGTGAATGAAAAAACTAAAGAACAGAGAAAATTTGATTCAAAGGCGGCCTTCCCTTTTAATTGGAGGCGTGACCATTACAGTGTACCAGCAACATTTATGGTTAATTAAATCAATCCATTGGACAAACCAAAATTTCAAACAGAATCAATCAAATTAAGTAAAAAAGAAGAGTCATTTGTTATAATAAAGCTGATGGTACTTATAGATCTACTTCGGAAGTGGCCGTATATCATGAAGTGCGAGAAATAAAAAGTTGATGTACATAAGGATATACCGATCGGTTTAAGAAGTTATTTTTTGAGAAAATTAAATGGGTCTGAAAAGCTGCTCTTGAGAAAATCGTTATTTTATTCAGGTAAGTGCCTTTAACTAGATAACCAATATGGTTGCCGTTTTTAAAATTTGTTGCCAATCACAGATTTTACCCAATCATTAATAACCTTTTCAATTGGTAAGAAATGGATTCTGTTTATAGTGTTATATGTTCAGCTACAATACATTCAACACACGTCACATATTCAACCCAATTATATTTATATGTTCAGCTATAATACGTTGCATATTCAACTCAATTATATTCGTTTAGGCGATAAAACTCTAAGCTAGAATTTTTTTGTTATTTCTGAAACTGTCTTTATGGAAGAGAGTACACCTTTTTTATTAAACGCTATCACGGAACAATACTAGAGGTATTGTGTACTTCGCTTCAAACATATTACTTTTAATACATTATACAAAATTTGGGCCATGATGAGAATCCCCCAAACAGAGGTCCCAATAAAGTGGAGCCCTAGAAGAAGCTGATGCCAGGTCACAGAGATTTAATTCACAATGATTGAAGGAAACAAAATAAGGTACAATGAGACAAAAGAACAAATTATGGGTGCTAACTTTGAGAGAATTGTGCTTTGTGTATTTTTTTGGTTACAAGGGAAGAAAACAGCAGCGAAGCAGAAACAAACAGCTAAACAAAGAACTATGCACTAAT
This sequence comes from Lonicera japonica, assembly GCA_021464415.1. Classification (NCBI taxonomy): domain Eukaryota; kingdom Viridiplantae; phylum Streptophyta; class Magnoliopsida; order Dipsacales; family Caprifoliaceae; genus Lonicera; species Lonicera japonica. Next base: position 22,506,562 of record CM038470.1, read on the forward strand.
CTCCCCTTTGATATGCCACACCTTGCATATCAGCTTTTAGAAGCTCCACCAGTTCATTTGAAGGAACCATAACCCTCATGTGTTGCTCTCCTTGGGTTCTACCTAATTTAGAAAGGTAACCTGCACATTTGTTCCCCCCTAAAACATGAACAAGGCCAAGCAGCGTACGTGGATTCTTTAAGTTTCCTGCAGTCCATAATGAGCGTCCTGTCTTGATGGTTATCAATGTCCTCCTTGTTGATCAGGTTCACTGCCATGAGAGAGTCCGTCTCTACAATGGCCTCAAGCCATCCTCTTTCACTGGCAAGTTTCATAGCACGTCTAATCCCCCAGAGTTCCACTTGTAGGGTAGTTCCATATCCAATTCTTCAAAGCCTTCAATCCACCTTCCAGTGCTATCCCGAGCAAGGCCTCCATAAGCCTGCCCAACCGAACTCTCCAAAAGTACTTCTGTCATAGTTGATTTTGATTTGGCCTGTTTGAGGAAATTTCCATTTAATTAGATCCGTGTTAGTATTGTTTAGGAGACTTGTTACTAATCAGAAAAGCATGAAAATTATCCAACGCAAGGTTTTGAATTCTCTGAGCAAGGGTTAGCTAATGCTTGAAAATTAAAGCTAAAGGCTGATTTTGTAGGGGTGTCATACCCCAGGGGCTCGAAATCTTTTTCGTTGTTTTTTTTGTTTCTTGCTGCTTTATTGGTTTTTTTTTTTCAGTCTGTAACCAAAAAATAAAAGTAAAAAAAGCAAATTACTTGTAAACTTTTCAGAGCTCGGTCCTACTGATAGTGAGAGGCTTAACGTGGACACTTCGTAAAATATTTTAAAAATCACTAGTAAGTAATTTAGACTTTATTATCTTAATTATTTATCTCATCTTATATATATAATCATTAGTAAGTAATTTAGTTATATTTATAATGTTAGTTTTCCGCTAAACCTTGTACAAATATATTAATATTTTAAATTATATTTATAAAATCATTTCCCCTTATTAATATAAGATCAATCTCTAATAATAGTATATAAAATTACGTGTAAATCACATATAAGATATTATAATATGTGACTTAACTTTTTTTCACATTTATATCTGCCTGCTAAAATTATTGTATTGATTTTGGTGTAGAGTTATAATTAACCTTTGTTAACACTTCCAAATCTTTAATTAGCTGGCATATATGCCTAGATTAAACAATCAAGCTAAGCGACCCAAACAAACCCTTCATTAATTAGTGGCTTCTTTTTGCGTTTTGCACTATTAAATTAAGGATAATGTTAACATGTATTTTTAAGATACATGTTAAATATGTTTTAAATAAAAAGAATTAGGTCTTATTAAAAATTAGTGTAACATTAAATACATATTAAATTTTTATATTTATTATATACTTTTATAGGATCCGTACGTTAACAATACTCTTAAATTAAAGTTGCTATTTTTGGGGGACCCTCTATCGTAATTAGCAACATATATGCATGGATCAGTGCCCACTCATTGCACTGTATCCGTGCATGTATAATCGAATATTCCAATTTATGATTAACCAATGAACTCCCTCCCCTATATGTCTTAGTGAAGGCACACGTGCCCCAAAACAATTAAACTAATTAAAAAGTTATAAACAATTTTTTGTGATGTTAATATTTATAAGTTATTAGATCAAACTTATATTCACAATAAAATGTTAAATTATTAAAAAAAAATTACTAAAACACAAAATGTACAAACTAACCTTCTCTCTCGCCACTACACCCTTTATACCCTCTCGTCAATCTTTTAATTTAATCATAGAATATCATAAATTGAAATTTTATAAAGATTACATATTTGAAACATACTAATGTATATTATTAAATATATAGTTTGACGGAATTTTCTCAAAAAGTATAAAAATCTAATAGTTAAAAATATATATCATATGGTGTCATGGTGTGCCTTAGTTGTATAACTTTAGATCTATTTTATACACATAATAAGAATTCGGATTTTAATAAAATTTATATATTTAAAATTTAATAATCAAGATCAATTAAACAAGATATATCATGAATATAGAATTATGTAAAAAAGATCAAGAAAATTATTGAGTAGCATTTAAACGACGTATGTTATGTATTTGTAAATTATTTGGTCATCTCAATCTGCCATTTTTAAAAGTGTTTATGGTACACCAGTCCAATTTTTGGACCATTTTCAGAGCATACTAGACACAGTTATATTATTTTCACATATAGCATTAAGTTTAATTAATTTGTTAAACTATAATTTTGATAAGATTAAAATATCATTAAAAAAATATCATTAAAAGTATCATTAAAAGATTAAAAATAAGGCAATCAAATCCGGTCTATTTTTAGTTTTTTTAGCATGAAAATTGAACCTATGTTTCGTTTGTTTCAAAACTTTAAACTAGGCTTGATAGTGAGCTAAAAAATAAATAGATTAATTAAAGTTTGCTTCATTTAGATCGGTCACACATTATTTGTTTTTATCACATTATTTAATTTTATTTATTTCACCATATCAAATAACATGAATATACCTAGCATATATATATATATAATCAGGCATGACCAAATTTTGTGCTCTAACTGATCGAAAAATATTATTTATAATAATTTACTACATGGCTAATTTTCTATTTTCAATATATATATAGCCTCTTTGAAAGCATCACGAGGATATATTATTTTTTTATTTGTATTTAGTTGGCTTTGACTTATCAGTGTCCAATTGAAAGCAACATGTGTATTTTTTGTAAGTTTGAGAGCAAAAATAAAATAAAATAAAATAAGGATCAAATTGCACCATCTCTTTAATGAGTAAATGCATTTTTTCTCCTAAAGTTGTCCGAATTATTCTTAAATTAATTAAATAGATATTCCCAAATAAATCTAAATATATTTAAAATTCTATTTGAGATCAGTAACACATCAAAAAACTTTGGGTCTCTTTAATTAAATAATGAAATTCTGATTTTCGTCACGCCCATCTCTTGGCTATCATAAATTTGATGAGGAATTCTAAGTTTCATTACTAAAAGAGTATGTGAGGTGACAAAACATGAATTTTTATCTCTACAAGAATCCTATTTTATTATGAAAATATTTTTTGCCATAAATATTTTATCGTTAAATGTATATATTTTGTGTTGAAATACTTCTCGTCGCTATATTTCATCCCTAATTAAATAGTTTGTTATAATAATGATTAAGAATTTAACCATTAAACTTTATAAATAAATGGAGAAGCGCATTGTAAGATGCACATATATGGTATAAAAAGCAGTATAGTATCCTCTACCAATGCTATTCAAAGCACACTAATAAAAGTAATGCTTTTTAAATTAATATAATTATTCATCTTAAATTGCATGTAGGTCCGGTCGCCCACCACAAGTCCTCATGCATCATAATAATGTCCTTATTAAGGTTGTACGTGCAACAATCATTCAATTATATTCTTTGATTTTCTCTCCATGAAGAGCATTGAATAATTAACAGAAGTCATGTCATTAAGTACAACGACTAGCCACAAGTTGAATTAATAACAAAATATTTGGGAGGAAAAATACAGTTGTGCAACAAAGATGTAATTTTAGTGACAAAATATTTATGATTATACACATTTTTGACACAGAATGACTCATTTAGCAATTTTAATTAAATTTGTGTTTCATCATAAAATAATTTTGATTTTTTAATGAAAAATTTTAATATTGTAAAATAGGAATGTACAATTAGCTAGGGTTATGAATAGCCCTAAATTTGTTTTTTTTAGATCTTTGTAACTGGTCGGCCTTTTTATTGTACATTCCTCCTTTACAAAATTATACACTGCGCCCAATGGAGCTTTAACATCTACACAAAAAGAAATGAGAGAGCATCTCCTCTGAAGTAGTCATGTGAAATAGCACTAGTGTCCGATTTTCACCCTTGATTTGAACTTCTCATTGATCAGTCGGTTATTCTTCTCAAGTTAACCCCTCAAATATACCCAAAAAAAAAACACAAAACTCTCCATCCACACAAAAGCCTTTACCTAACCAAAATTATATCTGTTCCATGAAGACTTTTTTGCCTCTCGCACCTAATTAAAAGATTCTAGTCCAATTTGTTTTCCTACTCCAAACACTTTTCTACTGGCTTGATTATTTTCTTGGTGTTTTTATTTTTATACAACTTTTTTTAGCAACTTCTGGTTAAGTATCTTGCTTTAGATTTTATAAATTTTTAAACAAAATATTAATTATAACTTAATCAGTTGTTAGACTATAAATTAATTTACGTCTCGAAAGAATGTCCATAACAAAAAAATGCTAAAATATTAAATTATTTAATTTTAAACGTCTCAAAAGGGAACGTAAGATTCTTAATAGCGATGTTTTTAGAAGAAAAAAAAACAGAATCTTAATTTAGCATAGTTGGCATAATGTTCAAATGTTAAACATAACATAAGTTTTATGTTTGACTACTAATTAGATTAAATTAGTGTTACTTAGATTAAACAAATGGTGTGTTTTGAAACCCAATTTTAAGTTACGGAATTGGGTAGAGCAAAAATTAGTTTAAAGCATGAAATTAGGTTCCCAAACACACTATAATTCAAAGTGGGTTATTAATTTGAAACTAATTGATGGTGTGTTGAGTTCAAGAAACTCAATTTCGCGTTTTGAAATTGAAATTTTAATAGGAATTAACTACTATATTTATAATTTAGAATTGAATTTTTAAACAGACCCTAATAAAATATATAATTTAAACTTAATTGAAAGAAAATATAGTTTAATCAACCAAACATAAGAAAAAAATGTACCTCCGTATTGAATTTACGATATAATTCGTCGGCAAACAAAAAAAATTACGGATTGAAGAAGAAAGAGAAAAATATAAAATATTCAGATGAACGAATAATTTGCATAGGTAACATGGGTGATGGTCGGATAGAGCTTAACTAGTTAGAGGGATTCCAATTGCCAAGGTTGTACATTCCAATCTATCAATGTGTATATTTATTTTCCTATTAAGCGCGTGCTTAAATATAAAAAAAGGCAAGTTTCTTCTTCTCTTCGGAAATTTCTATTAACTCAGTTCCTTTCTCTTTCTAAAATCTCAATCTCTCAATCCAAAACCCAATGAATTTCTCAACCCCAACCTATGGACATCTAGTTAACCAAATCGAATTACCTAATCAAACCCAAATCACACTCAACCCAGCAAAAACAAACCCAAATCAAGCCCTACTTACCTTACCAAATTTGAAGACCAAAATTGAGAGAGGGAGAGAGAGAGAGAGGAGCCTTAACATATGATATTTCTTCTTTCAAATTTTCAAGTCAGTATTGAGTGTAATTTGGGTTTTAAGAGAAACAGAAACTAGGTGAAATCTTAACCCATGGTTGGAAAGTGATTTGGATTTTAAGAATTAAAATCAAAATTTATTAAAATATTGGGATATACTCCCAGTGCGGAAACGTCTATGAATCGGTGTTTTTGAAATTGCCCTTGCGAAGATAAGAAGAAGAAGAAGAAAGATAGAGTAAAGAAGAGTGAGGGGAAAGAAGAGATTTATGAAGAGAGAAGAACAGAGGAATGAAGAGAGAAGGGATGAAATCTTAAAAGAGAGAAGAAGAAGAGAGAAATCTGCCCTTTTTTTTTTCTACGAGGAGAGAGAGCGTGAAACTTAAGAGAGAGAAGAAAGACAATAGAAAGGAGAGAGAAGAAAGATAGAAGCGTAGAAAATGCACTCTAAATATAGATACGCGCATGTTAGACAAATATATATATTTTTTGTTTTTTTTGTTTCTCAGGATATCCTCACCCAAAACCCTCGACACTTCGTCAAGGGAGGAGGGGCTTTAACGCTCCACCACACCTCCTAGATTAAATATATATATATATTAAAAAAAATAAGTTTGTAAGATGATTTGAATTTTTAAGATTTAACGAAATAATATATTATTTAGACATTAGATATGATCACTTAATATATTTATTTATATTTTAGTTTGAATTAGATATATTTAAATAGTATATGTTTACATGTGTATGTAATTTAATATATATAGTGGGGAACTAACGCAAATTAAAGTTTATATTTTATGGCAAAAACTTGATTAATTACGCATGCAAATTATTATGTGTTGAAAATAAAAAAAAATATATATTTCTTTTTAGATACATAAATCTATAGCCCTATTAATAGCATGACAAAAGAAAGGTAGGTAAACAAAAGGAAAGGAAAGGAATGAAAATTCCAAGAGTCCTTGATGCACGTTTGCTGTATCATGTTAATTATACTACAAATATGTGAGACAAAATCACCTGCATATGGTTGAATAAAAATTCCGATGAGTCCTGATAGTTGAGTGCCGCCTTCCTAATTTTTTTTTTCTTAGATTTATTTATTTGTACAAATAAAGGAACGAATAAGATGATATAGCTGCGGCCCTTTTCCTAGGGGGCATTTATACTTTGGTACCCGAACTTTTATAATAATAATATTTTAGTACTTTAAGTTTTATATATTGGTATCTTGATACACATTTTTAATTTAATAGGTATTTTGGTATCTATTTATGACAGTTCTGTTAGTTGACTAACTTAATCTATTAAGTTAAAGAAAAAATTAATGTGTTATGCCAAAAATACCCTTTTGTCCCATATCTCCCATCTTCTTCCTTCTCTCCATCCACCCGCCCCACCACTTCGTCGTCTTCATCATTTTTAATCAATTTCGTCACCCATCCCTCCAATCCCTCTCCACCTCCAAAAATAAATAGATCAACAAAAAAAAAACAAGATTCACAAATTCAAATGTTAAAAACATAGCAAAAGCAAAGCAAAACAAAAAGAAAAAAAATGTCTTGTACCGTTGCAATATCAACAAACTCCCCTGTTTTCTCAGCCTCATCTAAGGTTTCCTCTTCTACAAATCCTTGCCGGAAATGCTATTGCCGTCGTCAAGTCTCAAGCTTCGGCTACAGAAACCACCCGCACCCAGTGGTCTAATTAGAGCTTCTAACAATAAGGTGAAATGGCTTATTAAATTCTGATCTAACTAGTACTTACAAAATAATGAATGTGAAATGGCTTGATTATGTGACAAAATGAAGCTATGTAACAAAACAATTCATCACCGTATATAAGCAAGAGAATTACTTCCGGATCACAAACAACACAATACTTGCTGACCAACAAATGATATAAATTTGATTTAAACAAAATTGATATAAATGAATTGTGAATTAAAAGTAGTGAACACTGAAATATTGTTCATCATTCCACTTTCAGATAAGAAATAAGCAGGTCAGTAAAATGATGAAAGCGAAGTGGCTTGATTATGTAACAAAATGAAGCTATGTAACAAAACAGTTCTTCAACCTTTATGAGCAAGAGAACTACTTCCATAACACAAACAAAACAAAACTTCAAAAAACATATAACAATGAATTATGAACTAAAGCGTTCAATACTGAAATATTGCTGGTCATTCCACTTTCATATAAGAAACAAGCAGATCAGTACACACAAAAATGCTGATATAAACAGTAACGATTGGTCAAACAATTCGCAAAAGTAAATTAGCAAATGGAAGTCGCTTTCATCAGCAATAGAAGGCGAAATTAATACGGTAAAACATTGTGTATATATATACCAAACTGAAGTCCGAATTTACCTCTGTGGATCCTTCATTGAGTTGATTCTCGTCAGAAACTTTAGAGATTGAAGATATTTCTACCGAGCCTTTTGGTGATTCTAGCGAAGAATCCTCCGAGACAGACATAAATAGAGAATTCAAGCATTTTTGGCTGATCTGCAAGTAGATTGATAGAACAAATGACATATATGAGGTACAGGTGTTGAAGATGGAGAATACGTATATATGCATAAATATATATTTGACGTTGAGATTTTGAGTGTACTTTTTGATGTTTTTTAGCGTGTGCGCGGTTAATCCTATGGAGTGTGTTCTGCGATTGGTGAGTAGATTTAAAATTTAAGTTTCAATTTAATGAAGTTTTAATTTAAATTTGTCAATAGAATTTCTGTTATAAGTTTCAATTTAATGAAGTTTTTAGTGTTTGATACAATTGAAATGAAGACCATATTATTATTTTATTTTTATTTTATTAATTAGGGTAAATAATTTCTCTATTTATAGTCTTTTTTTGAATTTTGAGTTTTGAATTTTGAATTTTGAGTTTTGAATTTTGAATTTGAATATTTGTTTTGGTAGAGTTTAAATATTATTAGATTATAATAACTCAATTTCCTTATGTAGAGGATTTTTATTTAAAGTAGGTTTGGGATTTTAGATTTTTAGTATTATAAATAATGCTTATTTCATATCATTGTAAACAAACCAATTATGAATTAATAAATATTGTGAGCAATTCTCTTGTTCTTTGAAAATTCGATGAATTTTCGTTTCGTTCTTGTGAATTCAAGAGCCTAAGGTTGAAGACGGTGTTCTTCCTCTTTCCTCCTTCCCGCCCGCTCCCATTCTACATCAGTTGGTATCAAAGGTAAGTTCCGAATCCAAGATTCACCCTACTACTATGTCAACTTATGTGGCGGTTAACAACCCTCTTGTTGACGTTGATCACAAGGGCCATTCATATGTTCATTACCGATCACGAGACGATGCGTTATCCCGCTACTCTTACGAGTGTGGTCAACGTGAGCGAACACCCGCATTACAAAAAAATCAATGGCGTATTTTTAATGGCCAATTTAACAAACACGAGTTTGTAGATTGGTTATTAGAAATTGAAAGGTATTTCTATGATTTCAAGGTCTCAAAAGTCGAAGGTGCTAAGTATGTTTATAGCGCACTTTCTCGAAATGTTCAAAAATGGTAGAACGATTTTCAATATGATCGGCATACATTTGGTGGTCCTCCTATCAACACATGCGGATTAATGGTATACTTATTGATTGAAGAATATTATTCTAATGATTTTGAAGAAATTATATCTCGTGTGAACAAACTTTTTCAATGGGTTTATGATGATTTTGAAGAAATTAAAACCCAATATCAAGAAAGTTTTGTAGAGAACATGCCAAAGGAAAAAAGAAAGAATTCATTTATTCAAAACCATTAAGTATTCTACTTCAGCAATTGTGCGCGTAATTGTGCCACAAGTAAATTTAACTAAGCTTCCCAAACTTGTTGAAAATCTTAAAAATATACATGTTAATGGGGGAGCTATGACGTTATTTGATGTTGGAGAAGAAAGTTGTCTTGAAAAAGAAATTTCATTTGTCAAAAATAAAATTGATACAACGAAAGAATTTATTGATTTTATTGGCACCGAAAAAGTTGCTCGTATTTTTGATTTCCAATTAAGTCAATTCATTGATAAATATAGAGTTGGAGATCTGAATTTTGAGAAAATTCCAGTTTACTTGAAATCGAAAATTGTTAAAAGTTCGAAGTATTTGCTTGGTTGGTATGGACGACAACAATTTTCTTCATTAAACTCGAGGACGAGTTTTTTTGAAGAGAGGGTGAATGATACAATTGAAATGAAGACCATATTATTATTTTATTTTTATTTTATTAATTAGCGTAAATAATTTCTCTATTTATAGTCTTTTTTTGAATTTTGAAATTTGAATTTGAATATTTGTTTTGGTAGAGTTTAAATATTATTTGATTATAATAACTCAATTTCCTTATGTAGAGGATTTTTATTTAAAGTAGGTTTAGGATTTTAGATTTTTAGTATTATAAATAATGCTTATTTCATATCATTGTAAACAAACCAATTATGAATTAATAAATATTGTGAGCATTTCTCTTGTTCTTTGAAAATTCGATGAATTTCCGTTTCGTTCTTGTGAATTCAAGAGCCTAAGGTTGAAGACGGTGTTCTTCCTCCTTCCTCCTTCCCGCCCGCTCCCGTTCTACATCAGTGTTACAAGCTTTAATGGAGCTTTTAGTGTTACAAGGAAGAAGAATGATATGCTCTAATGATCAAAAGGGTATTTTTGTCATTTTACAGGGCATTTCACGGTCAATTTACAGAAAAATCAAAAATGGGTATCAAAATACTTATTAAATTGAAAATGGGTTCCAAGATATCAATATATAAAACTTGGAGTACAAAAATACCATTATTATAAAATTTCGGGTACCAAAATACAAATGCCCCTTTCCTAGGTGGGAGCCTGTGAAGAGTCTGTCCACAAAGTGGACCAAAGAAAGAGGAAAATTATTACTCCAAAAGGAATGGAATAGATCGTAAAAAGGGTGATATGTTTGCACCCGAACTCCCACCCTTTTCTCTATTTCTACCAAACATTTCGTTTGGTTGATACTTTAAAATATATTTTTTAGATAAATTTTTAAAAAGTGTGAAAGTAGGTTAAAAAGTGAATTTAATTTTTGTTGGAGTTTTTTTCAACTAATTCAAAAAATAGTCGCAGTGGATCTTATTTTATAGATCTCGATGAGTATATTTCAAATATAATTTTTTTTATCTAATTTCGGTTTTTTAATTTAAAGTTATGGTATTTTAAAAAAATTATGAGAGAGAACAAAGTAAAGTGAATTTTGAAAAGTGTGAAATAAAGTTGACTTTTTGATAAAAATTTTAAGAACTTGATTTTAAATATTTTTTATTTTTAACTATAGATAGTTCTAAGTCTTCTTACTAATCTTGTAAATAAAGATTTTTTTTTTCTTTTTTCGATTCTTATGAACCAAACTCTTAATCTTATGCCTCGTTTGGTTCACGGATTTTAGTACTCGGGAAAGGAAAGTCGTTCATTTCCTTTGTTTGGTAAGCACAAATTCTGAAAATACTTTCCCGAGAGAGGGGAAAGTAAGGGGTAAAACAATTTCTCTCAAAACACATGGAATTGATTTTCCCATGTGATTTTCTAGTATTTATTACAAAAAATTTAGACAATAATACTTTTACTTAAATACTTTTCATGCTTTATCAAACACAAGAAAGAAAATTTGACAAGAAATTTAGTTTCCCACCTCCATTGGAAAGATAAAGAAATTAATTTTCCTTCCGTGAACCAAATGAGGCCTAAGTTAGTGAATACACTCCATCACTAAATCAACCGTTTGCTCACTCTTCCATTACTTCCTCCACGTACAAACACTTCCTCACTCTTCCAACTCTTTATTTCACCCCTTCCGAGGAGTAAAGTCTCTCCCCCCCCCCCCAAAAGATTAAAGTCTATCCTTTTTTTTAATATTATTATAAAAAATAATAATAAAGGGCCGTGTATATGTTATATACACTATAGTACATCCATACCATTTGATTCGATAAAATAATAGGATAAAAAAAATAATGTGTAACAAATCTAACATTTTAATCCCGTGCCTATTGTCTGGCTTAGTCTAACGTTTTGAAAGGACCGAAATGTAAGTTCAATGTATTTTCATGTTGAAAAAACAAAAAGTATACGAGACTAAACCTATTTATTATTAATTTTTTTAAAAAAATTCCTTAATCATATTTTTTGATTTTATTTTAATTTCGACAAAATAATTTTTCAACAAAATAAACTCAATGATGAATGTAAAAATAATTCAACAACGTACGAATTCTTAAAGGTTACTCAATATTTTTTCTTGATTTTTTTTACATAATTCTATAGTTATGATGGATTTGTTTCATTGATATTGATTAGTAGATTTTAAATTTTGAATTTTTTATTTTAAGTTATTACATTTTTTATATATACAAAATTATTTGTATGTAAGAATTTATTGTATATATATTATTAATGTGGGTATAGAACTTTGGTGTGACATCTTGATATATGAATAAAACTCATCTGACGGTATAAAACTAATGCACACCATAATATTTATATTTTTAACCATTAATTTTTTGTACTTTATTTAAAAAAAATTAATCAAATATAGTATTTTATAATATACGTATAGTGTCAACTTCAGAATTAAGTTTGTGCGAATTGGCTTAAATCAATGGGGCCCGCTCTACTTTTGAAAAAATAAGTTGTGATAAATAGTGGGGTCCACTGTCCACTTTGAAACAAAATAACACATGTTTTTTTCCTCTCATATATTTCTCTCTCTTCAATATCCCCCCCCCCCCTCTAGTCATTAAAAATTCGACGATCTTAAAAAAGAAAAAATAGAAGATTGTCATTCAAAAAATAGTCGATCTTCAATGCTTCCATCTTATTACACTCGCTCCTCTTTCTCATCATGATGCAAGCGCTTTAACTTCCTATTTTCAATTTGGGTTTATTTTATTTTCGATTGAGTTTATGATTAAGATTTGATGTTTATAACAATGTATATCAAAGATTATTGGTGTTTACATTTTGATTTGGGTTTAGAACAGTGTGTTATGATTTATAGATTTCGATTTTGATTTTGAACAATGTATTATAATTTATATGATTTCTATGGTGTTTTCATGTCTATAGTGTTTAAATGGAAATTATGCTTGAGATCAGTGGTGAAGACAGGAATTGAAGTAACCGGGGGCGAAATTTGATTGAAATTCAAAACATACTAAAATTTTGCCTCTTATAGTTAGGTACTCTCAAGTTTATTTTTATGCATCAAAGTCCATATATATATATAATTTTTTCAATAAAGGAAGAAGTTGAGATAGAGACATAAATAAGAAATTGGGGTGATTTGTTAAGTTTAGAGTTTTCAAATTATCCCATAAAGTTTTGCCCCTATAGTTAGACACCCTCAAGTTTATTTTTATGCACAAAAGTCCCTATATATATATATATTTATTTTATTTTTCAAAGAAGATCCCATATATAACAATAAATTTTGAAATCCAAGAGGGGGGCAGCTGCCCCTACATGACTTTGCCACTGCTTGAGATAATTCATGATTGTTTATTATTTTTAGATAGAAAGAACAAGTATTGAAAATGGAGAATTTGGATAATAAAATAAGAGTGAGTGGTGAAAACACAAAAAAAATAAATTACATAATGGATCAAATTTGGAGTTTGAATTGGATATGATGAAAATGGTAATTCTAGTAATAGGATATACAATCCTTAAGTATCAGATAAGACCAAAAATAGGCTAAGAATTTGAGAAATTAGCTAATGTTTTGACATTCTACAATTCGTATGCTAAAGCAACTATGTTTAGTATGGGAAGTTTGATTGAATAGAAAGAGCCTTAAGTAATGAGATCAAAAAGAAAAAGTTTATTTGTTCGAAAAAAAAAGAAGATCTAAAATAATTGTTAGTGTTAAAAGGAAAAGACGTTGCAGAAGCATTGAGGAGAATTATAATGCCAAAATTGTAATTTTAAAGTCAAACTCATCAAGGAACTACATTGTTACTATTTTCAAAGAGGGGCACAGTCACCACTAACAACCCCAACAAAAATTAACCTTTTACCTTACCAGCATAATGTTTCAGCCGCGGTAAAGTAATTAACTAAATAGTTGTCTATGGTGAATATTCCCAAACATCAACAATTTATATTTCTTGAAGTGTAATTGGGAGGTATAAAAAATGTTGGGTGCATGCATAAAGATTTGTATAATCATGAAAGTGAGATACGTATTGATATGAAGGGGCATGATGGTGATATGTTTTATGGATATTTGAAATTGGAACAAAGAAAGAATTCGTCATTTACTTTTAAAATTGAGATCGACGATAAACAAAAGATTATTCTTTCTTTGTGGACATATGCAAGTTCAAGGCGGAGTTATATGTTTTATGGAGATGTTATAATCTTTGATACTACTTATAACACTAATCGATATAGCTTAATATTTGCACTAATAATTGGGGTTAACAACCATAGTCAAAAAATTGTTTTGTGTTGTGGATTCATGAATCCCGTCACTCTTCCTCTCTCCATCTCTCCTCCGTCACCTTCGCCATAACCATCCGTTGCCATCGCCGGCGATGGCGCCGTTCGTCAAATTCGTTGCTCTCTATCTCTCTCCCTCGCTTTCCCCTATCTGTAGTAGCACACGGTCACGCAACGGTGCTGCCGTTGCACCGCATCGCCAAGTTCCTTCACTGCTTCCTCCTCTCGTCGCTGTCGACGGTACCCCCTCGTTGATTTGCCTCCACCGCTGCTTCCTCTTGCCGCCGTCGCTCGATCTACTCAAGGTAATCTCATTAACTAATTTTCTCCTATTGATTAACTGATTTTATAGGATAATTTAAAAGATCTATTATAAGTAATATTGAAAGTGTAATTTTAAATGCACCCACATAATTTGGCCGGCGAGTTTGCCATGGGGAGAGACCTAGTGATCTTGTTATAGAGCCTCTCTAGGTGGAGGTGAGTAGGAAGAAAGTTTATATATTATACATCAATACATATATATATATATATAGCAATAATACCATGGATCAAATTGAAAAGAATTAAAGATTGCCATTAATCTAGAATGGAGGATTTAGAAAAGCAAACTCCTAAAAGAACCCGATCTTGGACAACGGTGGAATCCATAGCCAAAAGGTATGTTATTTTATGACAGTGTTGTGCCAATTTCGGAGGAGAGGCGAGAGGTTGAAGATAAAATAGTGTACTACGAAGGAGAGTTGAAGAAAGGTGTTAGTACTTGTTTGGCAATTGATATAAAATTGGGGTGAGTTTACAGGATGTGATGGGGTGAATTTAAAGTTTCTAAAATAGGGGTGAGATGAATAATTTAGTGGGTGCATTTAAAAACACCCTATAGAAATTAGATTATAGGTAGTATATAAATAAGGATTTTTTTTTCTTATTTGTAAATAATCATGTATGTGTTTATATGGGAAACACATGAAGGCTCCTTTACAAATTACCTATATATTCTTCTATGTTATTGGCTTCACTATGTTGTTTTTTAAAAAAACCCAAATTTGAATCAATTGTTTCGTCCCACACACGGTTCCCTTAAATGTATTAACTTTTATTTGTGTTGCACTTTTTGCTGCTTTATTTGTGTTTCGGATTTCATACTACTTGGAGTTTAATGTATATTTTTTGAGTTATAATTGCTTGAGAGTGGTGTGTATGTTGAGAATTGTTAATAATTAATTATGCGCACTTTAGGTTGATTTAGAAATTGGTGAAAGCCTTATATATATATATATATATATGTAAAGATGATAAGATTGTCCACTTTACTTTTTGTGAAATAAATGTTCAAAACTAAAAGTGCATTCATCACAATGCAATTGATAGTTTAACGCTTAATGTGAGTGCGCAACTAGGTCCATTTCAATAGTCAAACAACATAAAAGTGCAGTCAATATTTTTCACAAGTATATAAACTATGTAATTAAATGGATAAAATGTTTGGTAAGTACTTATATAGATAATAACTACCCGAAGAGGAAAAAATTCGAGAAATATAAAAAATCCGAATTCTTATTGTATGTATAAACTAGGATATGCTCGTGCCATTCGACACGATTAAATGAAAAAATTATCTGTGATGGTTTAGGCACATTTGTTATTGTTGTTATTATTAATATTATTATTATTTTTATTATAATATATAATATATAATTTTTTTAAGAATTGTGACTAAAATAAAAAATTAACATAAATAACTGAGTAAATGTCATGAATATTCTAATCCATCCGTGCAAAACACAAATGCTAAAAATACTCCCTTTTATTAATATTTCTTCATCTTTTTCCTCATCGACTTTGGCTTTCATTCTCAACATCTAAGGTAAGATTATCTTCCATATTTTTTAGAAAAAAATAATAAGCTTTATGTTCTAAATGGGTGGAAAAACTGCAATTCATCCAATTAAATAAGAAGGGATTAATGTAGGCTCATCTGTCTGAAAATTTGTAAGTTTCTAACTGGGTTATGTTGAACCGCAAGACGGTGATAGTATAAGGAGGTTTCGTGTCAAGTAAAGTGGTTAAAGGGGGTCCCTTAACCCGACAAACTACAGGGGTTTCATGTCAGGTAAAATAATTTAGGGGATCCTAAAATAGTTTTGAGGTACTTGAATTTTCTTTTAACACACACCTACTTACAGTTTTGCATTTTTAACATAATCAATATGAAATGAATCTTATCCTAACTTATTTTTTTTTGTTTACATAGTGAAAAGTATAACAAAAAATCTTAAATTGAAACTAATAAAGTATAATACGCATCTACCAACAATTTTTCTAATTAAGTAGTGTATTGCTTTTCATTAAAACAAATCATAATATTTTTATTTACTGAAGACCGTGTAATATATTTTTTCCAAAAACTAAATTGTCATATGTTTCATATTTGCACGTAACCATTGCTTGTTTTTTTCCTCTCTTTAATAAGAAACGCAATATCTATAGTACATGAATTTGTTTAAAATTTTGATATTATGAACCAATTCTTTCTTCTTATTTTTTTAATAATAATAATCATCATCATCATGATAATGCGCCTAAACCATTGCCGATATTTTTTTTCATTTAAACGTGCCAAATGGCACAGTCATACCCTAATGTTTAAAAACTTAACTGTTTCTAGCTAGTTATACCCAAATATACTACTTCAAAATTTATTTGTTACTCCAAACCATATAAAAATTTAATTTATTTTCCCCGACTACTTTTACCATTACTCCAAATATACTACTTCAAAAAATTTTTTTGGATACTTTTAATGTTAATAATAACTATTTTTGGAGCACTAATAGGTATACGGAAAAATAAATAAAAGGGAATGAGGATGTTTGTTATTTTAGTTACACCCAAAAATATAAATAAATTAAGAAAAGCATTTACTCAAACCCGAGATTAAATACAACTTATTAATAGCGGAGAGAAAGTAAAATGTTAGGTTTAATAGAAAAATAGTAATTGACCAAAAAAATAAAAAGGAAAAAGTAGTGAAGAGAGAGAGAGAGAGAGGGGGGGGAGAAAGGGGAGGAGTGAGTGGGTTAGTGGGGCCGAAGTCTGCAGAGAGATATTCTTGAGTTGTATAGAAACTTTTAATGCAATAAAAATGAAAAACAAATGTAAAAACTCTCTTGTCATCTTCTCATTGTTGGATTCATTATTATCATTCTTGTCCATTCGATATTATTTTCAGTGGTCAATTCATAAATAGTATTTTCTACTTTGATTTGTACTATAGATTACATAAATTATATAATTTGAATAATATTCTTTAATTACATAAATTTTATTAAAATTCGAATTCTTAATGTATGTATAAAAAATATTTAAGGCTATGCAACCAAGCTACACCATACCATATATATTTTTAGCCATTATTAATTTTTTATACTTTTCAAGAATATAGATTAATAGGGTCCAAATATGTTAAAATTTGAATTTTGAGTTTAAATTTATGATATTCTAAGATTTAATTAAAAAGTTGATGAGAGAGTAAAAAGGTATAATAGAGAAAAAAAGTTAATGTGTATATTTTGTTTAATTTCCGCCTTAGCCCTTGCTCCCCTTTAGTTGTTATGCTATAATTAAAATTTATAGTTTGAATATTATTGCCAAGACAATAATGAAATTGCTACCCACATATTCATTAAAAACTACAAACCAAAACCCACAACTTCATATTTCTTTGGTTCAATATATTTTTATTGAAAATAAACTAAATTGTGTTATTATGTTGAAGGTGGATAATGGGAAGTAGATGTTATTGTCTTTGGCTATATTGGGGTGGAATATAATTAATAAGTAGCAGGGTTGGACATACGATAAGCCACATGAAAGTGGCATTATCTAGGAAGAAGACAGTAGTTACTCAGAATTAGTCGATAAAGTTTATTCTATTATAGATATTGACCGTACGCCGTTCACGTTGAAGATGACTTGTAGATGTCCCTTTTTTTGGTAACCAAAACTACTTGAAATTACTTTTTTCATAAGATTAAAGATGATGAAAGTTTGGAGTTTGCAAAGGAAACTATTTATAATGCTCCCATTGTTAATGCAATTGATTTGCATATTGAAAAAGTGGATATGGATTATGATGTATACCCAATTGGCGAATATTTTCCATTGTTCGAACCATACATATCACCACTGTTAACACATTATGCCCTTATGTACATTGATCCATTATCACAGTAGGAGTTTTGTGACCCTATCAATGAAGGCCCCCTATTTCTCTCTTCGTTTCCACTTCGCGGCTATCAAGACGCCTCAACTTTGGTGGCACTAGTAAAAAAGGTCACAAATCATCTTTTCCCCCACCTGAGTCCACGTCTGGGGGTAGAAGTGTTATAGAATATGATTTGGAAGTAGAATACGACATTGGAGAGGACGTAGACACCGAATTTGAAGTTATGCAAAATTTCAGCAATAGCAAAAGTGATGAAGGGGAAGAACCGAGTGAGATTAAGCAGGTTGATAATGATATTCCGCCCTTTTACACATGATTTTAGGTTACAAATGTGGACGAGGAGGTGTTAATACATTATGAACTTGTGGGTGAAAATGAACTGCGTAAAAGGCTAATTTACGAGAGGAAAACAGATTTGAAAACTGCTGTGAAATTGTTCGCAATCAAGAATTCTAATGAATATATTATTGATGAATCTAAGACAGATATATGGGCAATTAAGTGTAAATTACATGAAAAATAGTGCAATTGGCGTCTTCGTGCATGTAAGAGGAAAAAGAAACACGGTCAATTTGAAATAACCAAGTACGAGGGTCCCCACGTATGCAGATTTAATCATTTGAAACTAAGCCATAAACATCTAGACTATAACTTCATTGCAAACAAAATAATGCACATGCTGGAGGTTGATCAATCCCTTAAGATTGGCGTTATTGTTGTTTATATAAATGATCAATATGGCTACAAAATCTTATATTAGAAAGCATGGAATGCAAAGCAGAAAGCGATTACCACTTTATTTGGCGATTAAAAAGGGTCTTATGCGATAATGCCAAAATACCTGGCATTTATTAAGTATAACAATGCAGGGATGATCCATGAGTTGAGAAGCAACCAATTTTATGCGAATAATCGTGTTTTTGACAAGAACTTTTGGGGCTTTAGCGGTTCTATTGAAGGTTTTGTGCATTGCCGGCCTATTATTAGTGTAGACGCGATATATCTCGAGGGTAAGTATAATGGGAAACTATTTATTGCACTGGCCATGGATGCAAATGAGGGTATTTTTTGCTTGCATTCAAATACGGAGAAGAAGAAAGTTACGAAACTTGGCATTACTTTTTAAAGCGGGTTTGGCATTATGTTGTTAAGGGACAAGAAGGCATATGCTTGCTTTCTGATCGCCACAGGGGTATATTAGCAGTAATAAATTTCGATGAATAATTTTAGGAACCAAAAATATATCATCGGTTTTGCATGTGCCACATTTGTAGTAACTTCACAAGCAAATATAAACTAGATAGAATGTTAAGGCTACTAATTTGGAAAGCTTCTACTACTTACACTACATGAAAATGATAAAAGCGTATGATGAACACCAACAGATTTAAGCAAAAAAACCGTGGAAGTGGTTAAATGAGATTCCACTTGAAAAATGGACTTTTGTTTATGATAGAGGGCATCGATATGGGATTAACTCGACAAACATTTCAGTGGTATTCAATGAAATTTTTCTAGGAGCGAGGTTCTTGCCTGTCACTGCATTCGTGCAACTCAAATTTCATCGCCTCGTTACTTATTTTTGTCGCATTCATAACGAGATGGACTTAAGCGATTGTCAACGAAGTAACCATTGCGGACTTAGCGGGATGTCGCCATATTGCTAGGATTGTCAATCGATAGTCATCCTATTATTGCACCGCCATTATTTTGGAGATCCTGTTGATATTTGTGAGCGTATACTAGGTGTCCGGCCTAACGCTACATCTTTGAAAAACTCAAAGGTAAAGATATCTTGGATAGCTAATACATTTCGGGAGGTACCTGATGACGGGGCTGATGACGCGACCGTAGAGCAATATGTTCGGGCATGGATTCTTCATTCGCTTGGGGGATTTATTTTGTCCGATAAATCGACTTCTTTTGTCAAGGTTTCACTGCTATTTTGTATAGATAGATGTGTCGAGCATCATATAGAAAATCTAAGCAGATTGCGGGGCCCCTTATTATATCATAGGTCTACATTATATTTATTAAGTATCTTAATTAATCTAACTTATATTTATTTTCCCCCAATTTCCTTTTTGTAAGCTATGGAGTTGAGAGCGATTATCATATATTTGACCCCGACGATTTGGTACACCAATCGCAGATAGGGAAATTGTTCCTCTGATTGATGGACCACCCCATGGAGCCAGGTAAGGAATATATAACAAGCATAGTGATATTATATTACTTTTGCAAGTATCATATACATGTATATTATACTTGATGTAATCTTTATTTCGTATAGGTAGTGAACAATATTTTCACTTGATCGGACCCCGACACACGTATTGGCTCACTATAGAGACTAGTTGGACTGTATGCGTATCGAGCAGGTATATGTGGAATACTTAATGTATTATACTTAATTTGTAAAAAAAGGGAATGTTTTACTGTTCATTAATAATTAATGTATTGTATAACTAAATGTGAAATTGTGGTTTGGTTGAAATCATTTTCACTTAACAGGTATATTTGAAATTATTGGATTGTTCAATAAACAGACGAAACTCTGCCGAAATTTACTTAGAAATTTGTAAAAAAAGGGGAATGTTTTATTATTTTTTAACAATTAATGTATTGTATAACTAAATGTGAAATTGTGGTATGGTTGAAATTATTGGATTGTTCAATAAATAGACGGAACTCTGCCGAAATTTACTTAGAAATTTGTAAAAAAAGGGAATGTTTTATTATTCATTAATAATTAATGTATTGTATAACTAAATGTGAAATTGTGATATGTTACAGATGATATGGCAACCATATACAGCTCATGTATTGACACCGTTGCCTACATATTGTGTTGTTGGTCAGCAAATATGGCGCCCACGGGTACCCCTGATTTGGTTCGAGGTTATGGAATGATAACTTCCAAATCGGGTGATGCATCAGTTTGGTTTACAACAGGCCATCTCAAAAACATTCAACATGGCTTCACAACTTCATGATATGGATATGAGGGGGAGGGCACGAGGGGAACCCTATGATTGGAGCCAGATACATCGCGACTACATTGATTACTGGGACAAGCGCAACGATCATGTAGTGAACGTGATCGCAATACAGGGCCTGATCAATTACGACGATCCATATATGATTTGGTTTCGTACCATCACTCGTCGTTTAATGAGTCCCCCGCCGGACTACCCGCCTGATTTCGGGGCTGAGCCCGTCTCAGTCGCGTTGGAGAAATTGGTAACTAAAATACTTAATTTATGCGATCCTTATATTCTTTATTCCTACACTTAAATTATTCTAATTTTAAGTTGTGTTTTCATTATACAGTTAGATGTGATTGCAAGAATATATGCTTTGGCATAGAGACGTCCTATATGGTCAACTACTGAAGACCACACGTTAGAAGAGATATCGGACTTGTCGCATGTTGCACTTGTCGTCGTCCAACAAGAGTTTCAACTTAGCGTTGACCCACTTCAGGAGTGGGAGCCTATACCGGCCCCGATTGCACGTCCCCGTGAACGTCGAGTAAGTAAAAGGTGTACAAATATAGCTACATCCGATTCCACTGCCCCTACTCACACAGAGGTATCTTTATCTTAGGTACATCCCCCTAGTAGTCCACTAGCTCCCATCACATCTCCACTACCGCCCACCACATCACCACCGTACCACCTCATCTCCACCACATATAACCTCATTTTCACTACTGCCCACTACATCTCTACTACTACCCACCTCATTTCCATAACATACAACCACATCTCATCATCTTCTATCATATTTCCACTATTGCCCACCTCATATCGATGGCCTCCCACCACATATTCACCACCCCCACCTCATCTCCATAGCCTTTCACCACATATCTACCAGTCCACACATCTCCACGGCCTCTCACTATATATCCACCACCCCCACGTCATCTCCACGACCTTCCACCACATATCCACCACCGTCCTCCACATCTCACCACCGCCCACCAATATCTTATCAGAAGATGAGTATAGTTCTTCATTTTTGGCTATGTTGACATCGTTTTCCCCATATTCGCTACCTAACCAATATCTACAAGCATTTAGATCACCTCACACCCCTAGACATATGGCTCCAGTAGTGCCGGCACTTTCACTGTTGCCTAGTACAGAGGTGTTAACACAAGTGGATGATATTGAGCTTGTAGATACTACTATGGTTGATATTGGCAAGGGTAGAGGTATGGGTACAGATCTCGACTTGACACATGTACCTGTCAGGAGAGGTAGACCTAGAGGCAGAGGTAGAGATAGGGGCGATGGGAGACCTATAGAGACACATGTAGGTGCAGCTGACGATGGGAGGCCTAAAAGAAAAAGAAAAAAACCAACTTGTGGTACTTAGTACTTTATTATTTTGTGGTTGATATTGTACATGAAAATATTATCACATATTCTAGATATGTTTATAGTAAACTTATTTGTCTAACATATTTATAATTTTTGGGAGCGAAGACAATTTGTTACAATTAATTTGCATAGTTGTCTTACAGGCTAAAAAAATTCGGTTTAGTATAAAACAAAAGCAACTCTGTTAAAATTTTCTTAAAATGAAGTTGACATATTAGTCAAACATGTATATAATATTTTTAATTTTCACCATAATATTGCACTTGTAGCAATGACTTATGGCCCTCAGTGAGTTGTTAACTAATTATGACTTATCAGTGCGTTTTCATATCGTGCAACTATATCAATCACTAAAAATATCAGAAACCCTAAGGACTTACGGAACTCATGCACTTCTATTAATGACTAAAAATATCATTTAATTATAAAATCATTATCAATTTGTAGTGTGTTTTCGTATCATACCCCCGCATCAATCACTAATAATATCTGAAACCCTAAGTCTGACCCTATTTATACAGCTGTAGCAATAAATTAAAATATCAATGACATGTCAAATCATGAAGGCTTTGCAATGTGTTGTCATATTGACGCACTGTAGCAATGCATTATATGTAAACATTATAAAAATGAAAATTAACTCTCTTTTTCCCACCACATATCTACTTTCTATCACTCATAACAGCAATGTCATCTTTGAGCTCAAACAATAACTCCGATGGCTTCTCATACATTGACGAAATTAACTTGTGTCTTTCTTGAAAACAAGTCACGCGTGATGGTACTTGGTGTGAAAGGGATAACCCAAAAACATGGGAAAGAATGGATGCAATTTTTAATGCAAAACCTAAGAAATAGAGCTCTTTATGGAAGGACAAGGTTGTGACCCCTGAAGAACTTACTCAACTGTGGGCAAAGATGGAACTAGCGATTGTAAAATGGAACCACTTTTACAATGAAAAGGAAAAGCATACTTCTCATCCAAAATTTATTATTGATTATCCTGGAAGTAGGTCCCACTATCTCGCAAAATTCTCCAACGAAGTAGAGAATGAAATGGTAAAAGTTTGCTTTAGTAATTGTATTTTATTAATTATTAGTTGACATCATTTTTTACTGTTTTAACACTTAATGATTTAAATTTTTTGTTCCTATAGGATGAACACGCCGATCTGATGTACTTGGTGGAAGAAGGCATGGACTTTCCCTACAAGATGTATTGAAGTGTACTTAAGAGCACTATTAGTTAAGATTTGGTATCTACTATGTAATATTTAAGTTGATGTCTATTTATGTTCTAATCTTTTTCAAGTGTAATGTTTTTATTTTATGGAACTTGTAACCACGAACACTTATATATAAGTTTTCGTGTCTAGTTATGTATTAAGCTTTTAATTCATGAAAAATTATCTATGTTTTCTACTAAACGCGTGTTCTTTACTTAAATGTAGACACATTTATTTTTGATATGTGTTGTTATGAGTGATTTGACGAATCACTTTAAATATAAATAAAATTGTAAAGGTCATTGGATTTACAAGACATGATATGACTATTCACTGTAAAAACTGCAGAAATTGTAGAAACCCATGATTCAAGCTTTATGAAAGGTGAAATTTTTTCATTGTCTTGTCACCTTAAAAACTGTAAAAACACATGCGTGATTTTACAATACATACTGTTGAAATTTTTTCACTGTAAATACTGTTGATTTATACCATTGGCCTAATCTCGAATTTCCCTATTGTTCACTCCTTGCGTTCGTGCCTTTGTGATTGAGCCCATAAATTGTATTTCTAATCCCTTAAACAAGGCTCAATTAGCTTCTAGTGACCATTTAAAATCGAAAACTGCATGTAAATTCAGTTTTAAGCATCAAAAGAAGGCATTGCATTGTATTTCTGTGTTACTAAGCCATTTTGCAAGCCTAAAGTGATTAAGCAACTTAAGTTGTATGCAAGATAGAAGATTGAAAGCGAAAACGTGGCAAAAAAAAGCCCGAAGAATAAGTCAATACCCATTCCGAGGCCCAATGAAAAGAAAACTCCTCAAACTTGGCTAGGAACCGAACCGGGACCAACCCTAGTGTAATCAAGATTCAATTCATCATTATATCAATTTTTAATTGCAATTGCTGTTCTTCATCCGGGTTTATCTTCATCCGGGTTTATCTTCATCCGGGTAAACCCTAGGTTTTTAATTTTTTCAATTTAATTGCTTTTAATTTAATTGTTTGTTTGCTTAGATATTCATAGATTAGTTGTTTGAGATATTATATATTCTGGAATTAAACCTAAACCCTCATTTTCGGGGTTAGTTCTAGGGTTTATAGATCCGTTTTGTCGGTTTTTCGACTTTTCATCAATTTATGCTTGTTTCTCGTTCTATATTCAAATAGTTTATCGTTTTTCAATGCTATTCATATGTGATTCATTTTCATCATAAGCAATATGATTTTACATAATTTTTATGGTTTTATTCAAAATTCTTCAATTTATGACCGTTTTGAGTTTGTTTACTATTTTAAGCATAAAATCTTCGTTTTAAATCGGAATTGAGAAATTCCAAAGTCAAAAGTTTTTAAATTTGATTTTCTATGTTCTTAGGTATTTTTCTATAGTTATTCATGGTTTTTATTCTTTTTTTCTTGTTTAATTTAAATATGTCTAACTAAATAGTTAGTTAAGGGTTTGTAGTGAAAGTTTCGAACTTAATCTTTGAATGTAATACAATTTAGGTTTGAATATGATTTTTCTATTGGTTATAGATTACCTACTGAATGTATGAGTATTTTCATAAGTTAGCTCAGAAATTCCATCTGATTAAGAACCATAAAACGTCAATTCACAGATTTTTGCACAAAAACCCTAACGTGGCTGATTTGAGGACGGTCTTTATCCTATAATTAGTTAGGTTAGTTTCTCAAGTGAATTGGTTGATTTGGCACTGTTTTGGTATTTATTCATGTAAGTGCCGAAAAAGTGCTAGTTTTGACTTTCGGTATTCTCTTTAAGAAGGATTTGATTTGAATCACGTTCAAACATATTCAAACCTTAGGAGAGTGTTAACCTACTAATTTTTGGGAAGTTTAATCAACTTGGATTATTCTTGTCAAGCACTAGCAATGCTAGGTTTCAAATTACACTTTTTCAAAGTCAAAAAGCTTCACTATCGAATTCTATTACTCAAAGCTAGTCTATATAGTCTTTGTCACGCATGGGCTATGATATACTTGTAGTAGCAATATAATTAGATGGTTGAAAGGTCTAGGAGCTAAACTTTAGTGAAAAATCTTATTTAAACTTATATTTGAATTACCCGATTGGACTAGTTTCTTACTCCCTACCTACGAATACCCCTAACGTTTGTTTCTCATTGAGTTAAGTTCATTTAATATTTTGATTTATTTAATTAGCGTGCCCTTTTATTTTATTTATTTATTTTTAGTTTAATTGCATGTTCCTCTAGTGCATTTAGGAAGTCTTTTAGGTAAAAAACTTGCGCTTATGGATTTTCTTTTATTTTGCACCATAGGACTAGATTTGCTTTTAGTTTTAGTTTAAGTTAGTTAGTAGTTTACTTTTATTTCATTTTTCCTTCCTATTCCCCATTTCCATCATCTTTTCTTTTCTTTTTCCTTCTTCCCCTGAGAGACATAATTAGAAGAAATATGTCCCTTACTTTTCCTGTGGTTCGACCTTGGACTTTCCCAAGTTTACTATAACTTGACCGCTTACACTTGGGCGTAATACTTTGCACTTTCTGAGCGTAGTCACTTTGCACTCTTGGACGCCTTTATTTTATGTATATCTGTGGTACTTGCTAAGTACTTATCATATGCCTATTGTTTTATTACCACATTTATACATTACATGGAATCGATGGGATACTATGATTATACTCTATTTGACAAGTTTTGATTTGAAGTGTTTGGTGAAGATTGAAGGGTGGTTGCTTCCGGACAAAGCTCACTACATTCATTGACTGCGCCTATTAATAAACATGTCCTTTTAATAGCAAAGTTTAATTCGAAAAAGCCTGTAATGGACAACGGTAGTCATGAACCAACTCAGTTCGAATGGGTAACCAATGCAGACGGATCTTTGCACGGACACGACCCAGAAGATTTGCTGAACAATGTATGCCAAACTTCCATATGTAAAGCAGAGTCTTTGAACACGTGCATTGCATACAATATTGAATAAATGGCAACGACTCCAGATGCACAGATTCAAATGGAAATTAATTAAAATAATATGTTTATTTTAATCAGACGGACGTAGATGGCTACGACTCCTCTATTTACACTTCGTCCGAGGAATGTAATGCTTCTTCGTCTAAAGTATATGACGGATAGCTTTTATGTTCATTTTTATTTTCAACTATATGTAATGGTTTATCGTAGGTCTACTTTTCTTCATGTATCTTTCTAAATAATTTTGTTAAATAAAATTAGTAGTTATGTTTATTGTGTCTAAATAATTAATTTAATAGTAATAGTAGATAGAATATATAATATAATTTATATTTTAATAATAATCGAACAATCAAAGTAAGATAAGTCCCGAGATTAAAATACAAAATAAAAAAAATTAAAGAAAAACAATTGTTTCCATGAAATAAAGAAGAAAACAAATGATATAGAAAAAAAAGAGCATAAAAACGTGACTCCATCAATCTCATGTGATTAAAAAAGAAAAAGAAAAAAAATGTGAGAGTGAATCAAAAATCATTTTTTCATGAAATAAAGAAGAAAAGAAATGATATAAGAAAAAAATTAAATAAAAATATGAGATAATAGGCTCTAAGACCTCACTCCGTAATATTTTATAACTTTAAGGACGAATTCATGTTTAATAAAGGGAATTAGTACTAATTTCATAATTTAGTTTTACAATAAGGACACTTTTCATAATATTAATTTATTTTAAGGAAACTGAAAAATGTTGATGGATAAATATACCCCTAATATAAACCAATTTAAAACAATCAAAATCTAATTCATAACTAGAATATGAATACAATTTGAATTTCTAAATTCGACAGTGGCTGCTAAATTCGAAACTCGGATCGCCCTTGATTTTGGTCTTCCAAAAATATTGTTTGTCAATCGAAATGCATCACTACTACAATTACTGTAACTAGTCGAAGAAGAAGATAGCCTAAGAGTAACAGACATATAATTCAATAAACCGTAAGTTGATGAATTACATATACAATTCCCCAAAGAGAGAGCCCTTCCTATAGATATATATATATATATAGAGTAAGATAACCGAAAGTGATATATATGTTTATATATTAATTAATTAATGAGGAGGTGATGGTGTGTTTATGCTTGTGTTTGTGTGGTTCCAGTTAATTGATTTACTAAAGAATAATAAAATCAATTCTAACTAATAATAAAAATCAAGAAAAAAAGAAGAAGAAGATATATTTATTAGGATAGATAGAGAAATAGATCCACTTTTTTATATATTTTTCGCCGTTTGTTTATATGATTGTAATTTTATATCTTCAGTAAATAGATTTATGC
This sequence comes from Lonicera japonica, assembly GCA_021464415.1. Taxonomy (NCBI): domain Eukaryota; kingdom Viridiplantae; phylum Streptophyta; class Magnoliopsida; order Dipsacales; family Caprifoliaceae; genus Lonicera; species Lonicera japonica. The sequence continues at coordinate 22,534,522 of CM038470.1, forward strand.
TAGTAGGCACTTAAAATTAATAGAAGTTTTAGAATTTTGATGGTTTTCTACGTTTAGCACATTTGAATTTCGTTGTTCTTTATTTTTTATTGGTGCTAAATCCGTTTTAGCACCTTATAAATAGTTACTATGTTTTAAAAAAATTGATGCTAAATCTGTTTTAACTCTTTGATGCGCAACATTAGATGGGTGCTAAATCTATTTTAGCAGTTTCAGTTTAGTTATATGTGTTCACATATGGTGCTAAAACCTTTTTAGTACCATTCTAGTGTTGGACAATTGGTGTTAAAACTGTTTTAGCACCATGTGATTAGTTGCATTGGATAAAAATGGTGCCAAATCTATTTTAGCACCTTTCAATTTCGTTGTTCTTTGTTTTTTATTTGTTACTAAATCTTTTTTAGCACCATGTAAATAGTTACTATATTCCAGAGAATTGGTGTTAACTATGTGTGTTCATGATTTTTTTATGTTCAAAAGGTGGTGCTATATGACTTTTAGCACCATCAGATTCCTTCTTAGCACCTTTTGGTTTTTTTGTGATGTGTACTGACAGAGGGTGCTAAATGCATTTAGCACCTTCTGATTTTTTTGTCAAATGTGCTGACAGGGGGTGCTAAATACATTTATCACCTTTTAATTTTTTTTTAATGTGTGCTGACAGGTGATGTTAATAGACTTTCAATTTATTAAACAAGTGGTGCTAAAAAAAAGACTTTTAATGAGAAGAAAAACTAACAACTATGCTTACAAAAATCACTAATTATCAAATTCTTCCACATTTTCCAATATATATATATATATATGGATATTCACATATATGATTACAAACATACTTAATGACTGGGGGTGCTAAATGATTTAGCACCTTTTGTTTTTTTTTAAATGTGCTGATAGGGGGCGTTAAATGCATTTAACACCTTTCGGATTTTTTTTATGTGTGCTTACAGGTGATGCTAATAGACTTTCAACGTATTAAACAAGTAGTGCTAAAAAAAGACTTTTAATGAGAAAAAAAATTAACAACTATGCTTACGAAAATCACTAGTCATTAAATTCTTTCACATTTTTCAATATATATGCATATTCACAGATATGATTATAAACATACTTACAAAAATAAGTAATCATCAAATTCTTTTGCATTTTTCAATACAAATGTTATAGCGTCATCAATAATTGAATTAAAACTATCATCAGCACCACCACCTTTATCAAAAACTTTATCATTAACTCCCTCGTCAGCAAGTTCCCTGGGAAATGTTTATATTTAAAGTTCCCAACTATGATTCTTATCAAACAACAATAGATAAGTAATTTTCGCACGCTTCATCTGCATCAATTTTATATCCATAACTTTCGGAACTTCTTCACCATGTAGAAGTCTCTCAATAAATTCACAGACAAATAGTGCACAATCAGGACTGTAAACCGTATAAAAACAAATAAACAATCATCTTCAAGTTTTTCAAAATCAAGATACTAAAATAAGTTTAAAAGTACTAGCCCAACACCTTACTGTATATTATTTTTATTTATTTATTTAGCATTCAATACAACACTAAAAATCATTCAAAATTACATAATATATAAGAGAAAGTATTACCCAAACAGTAAAAGAAAAAATGATACTATCTCTTTTTTGCAGATCCTTCGATATGTATTGCATATACCAATCAATGATCTGCATTCATATAGAGCAGAGTTAGTAAAAATGCTCTTAGATTTATATAATAAGTAAATATAATTTTATCACTTTTATAAAGAGACAAATCATAAGTTTAAAGTTATTATAATAATACCTGCCCATCAACAAAGTTATTACACATTAAATCTTGAAGAAGGTAGCTCGCTATGAAAATTGACATATTGTAACTTCTCCAAGCCATCGTGCTATCCCAATAAAAGTACAAATAAAAGATTCAGTAAATTAAAGGTTTTAAAACATATAAATATTTACATGTTGCAAACATAGATTTAAATGCATTTAGCACCTACTAGATTGTTGTCAAGTATGCTGACAGGGGGTGCTGTCAAGTGTGCTGACAGGGGGTGCTTTAATGCATTTAGCATTACTGGTTTGTTTGTCAAGTGTGCTGATAGGGGGTGTTAAATGCATTTAGCACCTTCTGGTTTGTTTGTCAAGTGTGCTGCCAAGGGGTGCTAAATGCATTTAGCACAAACTTTCTAGCACTGGGATGGTGCTAAAAGTGTTTTAGTACCAATAGAAAATAACATACACTGAAATTAAAAATAATACATACGATTTATTTTCCTTATTGTAAAAACCTCTGAGCAACCTCCCTTTCATTTGCATCTATAAAGCCAAGTCTATATTTCATTGTAGATGGCGGTTGGAATTTTCCTACAACTTCATCATTCGGAGTTGGCAAATCATCAACATTGATGACTCATTCTTCGATTAATGCGGGAACATCTTGTTTAGCTTCCTTCCCCAAATTGTCCTTCAGGGAATCATCTTCCTTCGCTGATTCCCAACTCAAATCTATATTCAAATCAAATGTTGAGAAGTCACCCTTCTTCTTTTATTCCCATTCACACCTCTTCTTCACAATCTCTTCTTCAATATCCATCCCACCATATATCTAGTTAGCACTGTTATCTAGTGGCATTATAAAACAAATATACACATATATCTAGTTAGCACACATACAATGATACACATCAAGGTGCTAAATTTGTTTTAGCACCATTTTTATAGAAAATAGTAACTATTTACATGGTGCAGACAGGGGGTGCTAAATGCATTTAGCACCTTCAGGTTTGTTGTTATGTGATGTGTAGCATTTGATGGGTTAAATATGTTTTAGCAATTTCAATTTAGTTATATATGTCCACATGTGGTACTAAAAGTTTTTTAGCACCATTTTAGTGTTGGACAAATTGGACACTATGTGATTAGTTACCTTGGATAAAAATAATATTAAATCTATTTTAGCACCTTTGAATTTCGTTATTCTTTGTTTTCTATTGGTGCTAAATAGGTTTTAGCACCTTATAAATAGTTACTATATTTTAAAAAATTGGTGTTAAATTTATTTTAGTACCTTGATTTGTAGCATTAGATGGGTGCTAAATTTGTTTTAGCACCTTCAGTTTAGTTATATGTATTCACATGTAGTGTTAAAACCTTTTTAGCCCCATTATAATGTTGGACAATTGGTGGTAAAACTATTTTAGCACCATGTGATTAATTACTTTTGACAAAAATGGTGCTAAATATGTTTTAGTACTTTTGAATTTCGTTATTCTTTATTTTTTATTGGTGATAAATCTGTTTTAGCATCTTATACATAGTTACTATGTTTTAAACAATTGGTGCTAAACCTGTTTTAGCACCTTGATGTGTAATATTGGATGAGTGCTAAATCTATTTTAGCTCATTTAGTTTAGTTATATGTCTTCACATGTGGTGTTAAAAAAATTTTAGCACCATTTTATTGTTGGACAATTGGTGCTAAAACTGTTTTAGCACTATGTGATTAATTACTTTTGACAAAAATAACGCTAAATCTGTTTTAGCACAATTGAATTTCATTATTCTTTGTTTGCTATTGGTGCTAAATCTATTTTAGCACCATGTAAATAATTACTATGTTCTAAAAATGTGTATCATTGGATAGGTGCTAAATCTGTTTTAGCACCTTCAGTTTAGTTATATGTGTTCATACGTGATGCTAAAACCTTTTTAGCACCATTCTAGTGTTGAACAATTGGTGCTAAACTGTTTTAATACCATGTGATTAATTATTTTTGACAAAAATGGTGTTAAATATGTTTTAACACCTTTGAATTTTGTTATTTTTTATTTTTTATTGGTGCTAAATATGTTTTAGCACAATGTAAATAGTTATATGTTCTAAAAAAATGGTTCTAAATATGTTTTAGCACATTCACTTTAGTTATATGTGTTTACCTGTGGTGATAAAACATTTTTAGCACAATTCTAGTGTTGGACAATTGGTGCTAAATCTGTTTTAGCACCTTCAGTTTAGTTATATGTATTTACATGTGATGCTAAAACCTTTTTAATACCATTCTAGTGTTGAACAATTAGTGCTCAAACTGTTTTAGCACTACGCGATTAGTTACTTTGGACAAAAATAGTGCAAAATTTATTTTAACACCATTTTTATTCAAAGTAAGGTCAAAAGAAATACTACAAAAAATAATATAAGGTCAAAGAAAAAAAAAGAAACGAAAAGCATCCAACCAAAATAAACTCCAATTTAATTTGTAAACAAAGTAGAAAACCACCTATTATATATGATTCCTAAACAAAAGAGAGTTATTATCCTAATTTTCTTTATATCAAGCTCAAAACGATCCCTATACATATCACGAGGGCGGGGAGGGCGTTAACTGCTATTCCGACCGCATCATCGAGATCATTTACTGTAACTAAGGTCGTACCATTCTAGTGTCTTTTTTGTGCTATTAGTTAAATAAGAAAAAGGTATTAATGTCTTTTTATGCAATATCCTTAATTTACACTACTAATTTATAAATATTCTTTACAATTATGTTATTATTAAAATTGACCCTTATATTCAATTGCCCCTAAAAATATCGTCACTGCATCTATCTCATGCAATTATTTACGAATGGGGGGAAAAATTTACTTGACATAAAAGTGTGAGAGCATCTCACGTTTTTACACATAAAAACGTGAGACCAAATTACGTTTTTATGTGTAAAAACGTGACATCTTATCACATTTTTAAGTTTTGAATTTTTTTTAATTGATCAGTGAATTTCACATATTTAAAGTAAAAAACGTGAAACCTTCTTACGTTTTTATGTCTGACACTATTTTCTAAAATAAGTAAAAAAATACTTTAATTAACTAAATAAGTTTCAAAATTATACTAATTTGATCAAAAACTCCTAAAACTGATGATGTCGGTTAGATTTTCAAAAAAAAACTTTAATATAGTCACATCAATACTCCCAATATTATACTATAAATTATATATGACCAGACGGGATAAAGCAAACATGGGAATCAAATGTATCATTTCAAGAGATACTGCTCATTATACAGATTATTTTAATTAAATTTTTCTTTAAATTTTGAATTAGATCTCATTAAACGAATTTAAATAAAAAGAATAATAGAATGGATCTAACTGGTAATAATACACCCCACTTATTTTACAAGGTTCAAAAGGTCAAATCCCAAATATATATTTATACACAATGTTCACTTTTATTTATTTATTTTGACCTTTGGTGTAATTTTAACAACATTTTTATGAGCTTTTGTTACCTGAAAAAATTATAATGAAAATTAATTATATAAGATTCAAAAATTTCCCATGTAAGTTCATAAAGGAATGCTAAAAGTGTTGATGCCTATTATAGATTTGATTCAAAATAAAAACTTAAAGGTTAAAATTATAGATATAAATATTTACATCATTATAATTTATACGGTTAGACTTATGTTAATTACCGTTCTTGCAAAATAATCTATAACAACAATTTCTAGTCCTAAATTATATATAAAAAAATTTATTCATTACGCCACACCAGATGGCAGGAACATGCATAGCCTAGTATATATATATATATATGAGCTATTAATATGTACTTCTTGCGGCATATTCTTCTTATATCTATCTATATATATATATTAAAAAATATATTTTCTTAAGGTTTTTTTTTTTGTGTAAAGTGAATATTACACAGACATGACAAATAATTGATTTTTATTAGAATATATGAAACGAGATGAGCGAATTGGTTGGTTATTTTTTCGTCCTTTTCTTCTACTTTTTTTAATAAAAAAATTTCTTCGAACCTTCCACTCAAAAAATCGGATTTTATGAAAAACATAAAAAATAATATAATATATCACTAAATCACTTAGTATTATTTTTTTCCAACTTATTAAATACAGTTATTTTTCAACAATTTTTAAATTTACAATTGAACATGCCCTTAATTTAACTAAGCCTCAAATGAATAATGGATTCATTAGAGACGTGTTTGACATGGTACAAGGGCGTGGCCATGTCTAAAGGTTTGGGTTCATTTGACTCCACCTTGTGATAACAAATGCAGTTAGTATAAGCAAGTTTTTGGGCCATAAGAATTTATGTGTATATTTAACACTACTTGACACTACTTAGCTTAGAGAAAAATATCATTATAGGGTTAAAATCATGTTCTTTCTTTATCTCAAATTAAAAGTTACTTTGACTTTCATAATTTTTAAGAAGAAAAATAATTAAAACAGTCAATAGTCAATGCTCAATGGTTTAACTTATTTTTTATTGTGTGATTTCCTACATTTATGATGTTCAAATGATAAATGAGACTCTTAATTTGATTCTAAAATATGATACTTCAAGATTCATTCGTGACTATAAAATTATTTTTAAAAAAAATCAAGAAAAATAATAATAAATTGATTAAATTAATAGTTAACAAGTGTTGGAATCATATTAATTATTTCAAAATTTACACAAGATTTTACAAAAATACCATTAGAGCATATTTTTTTAACGTTTAGATTTTTTATAAAAACTGGTTGACAAATATGATTTACAAGTCAATTTTTATACTACAATTGAAAAAGCTTTAAGGCCCCCCAATTTTTTTTTTCTTTTATGTCTATTTAGTATAGCCCAATTTAAATTAATAAATGATACACTCTTATCTCTCCGTCGAATTTTCCCTCGTGTATCTTTTGATGAGTGACACGTGGCAATGATAATTATGAACCCCTCTTATTTGTTATAATCTTGACCCTTTAATTATCTCCTGAAAAAACTTTTCCATAATTAATCTTATCCTCCACTAACGTCTCGTTATGTATATACCTATTTATAACTTTATTATATTGTTATTAGTATTAAGTATTTTAAATAGAAATAAATCTTGTCTTGAAAAAAAGGAAAATAAATGTTCAAATTCTAATAGAAATGGATCTAATGATTCTTCTCTTGCTTTATTGATAAGACATAAGCGTTTCTTTTCATCTCTTAATGTTACTATTAAACATTTTTAAAATGCTAAAAGTGGGTGGCTGCTTTCTACAAGAGAGAAAGAGTGTGGAAGGTTGGGTTGGGCCGAACTAAACTAGGTGAGCTGGACTCTTTAAAAAAACCTTTTCATTTATACAGCAAAACACATTTTTTCCTAACATAGCTACTGGGTCACTAGTAAATTTGGACCAGACTAGAGCCCTCTGGCCCAGGGGTAGTTCTATCAATGTTCAAGGGCCGCGAAATAGAGTATCTACACACATATTTATACATATATTGATTGAATTTGGTAGAGTTGATCCATTCATGGAGATTATCCTCACCAAATTTTATCAAAAAATCCAACCATTTAACCCCTCAAAAGGGAAAGTTCATTCTTTAATTAAAAAAAAGAAACCCTTTCATAAACCTATCTCTATACATATATGTCTACGCGCGCGCATATAACATAATAGTGCAAGGGCCAAGGCCCTTAGAAGTTCTCATTTTACACACAAACATATTATCATTACTTTCAATACATTTCACAAAATTTGAGAGTTAAAATATATTAATTTTTTAACCAAACACTCCCTTATTTAATCTTTTAATTTATCCCAATTCACGATTTCCTTCGATTATAAAGTAGTCTCTCTTGACTTGTTTTTTTTTAAAAAATATTATTTATTTATTTTGTAGAATAGAGTCAATATAAAAATGTGACCATTAGCATGGCCCTCACACCCACATGCAATGTTACAAAAATAGCAATAAACGCGTGCTCGGTCAATTTAGATCGTGACTTACCTTCTGTTTTTTTTTTCAAAGATCGTGACTCACTATGTTAAGTATGCTGCCTACTTTTTAGAGATAATGGGTTATAAGGTCTCGCTCCGTAATGTGTTGTAACTCTAAGGACGGATTCATGTTTAATAAAGAGAAGTAGTACTAATTTCATAATTTGGTTTTACAATAAGGACACTTTTCATAATATTAATTTATTTTAAGGAAAATGATAAATGTTGATGGACAAAACTACCCTACTATATCATTTATTCTAATTATACAAAAAACATATTATTCTCTCTTACATACACATAGTTTAGAGAGAGAAAACAAAAAATAAGAGAAAAGAGAAGTTGTCTCACCACCACCACCACCACCACCACCTTACTCTCCGATCGTATCTCCGAGAGGATCATCGTTCTCATCATCATCATAATCATCATCATCATCATCATCATCATCATCATCATCATCATCATCATCTTCTTCTTCTTCTTCTTCTTCTTTTTATTCTTTTTTTCTAGATCTACAATAGTAAAACATATATAACTTTTGATCAAACCGTTGGATTTGGCTAATTTTTGGATATGTTGTTCGGAAGACAAAGTTACTATTATTTCGCGAAAAATTAAGACGATCAGAAGTCGTTTTGCTATCGAAATCGATCAATTTTGACAGCCCAGCGGGATTTGAAAAAAAAATATGATTGTAACTCTTTTTTTTTTATTTTTTTACAAACCCTACGTCGATCCATATCTATATACATATAAATAAATTGAGTGGATGTTGATCTCATCAATTTTGTTGTTCTCTATTTTGTAATGGTTCTAAAATTATTTTAGCACCTTTTGATTTGTTGTTCAAGTGATGTTATCTTATGGTTGTTGTCCAGAAGGTGCTAAATGCATTTAGCACCTTCTGGTTGTTGTCTAGATGGTGCTAAATGCATGTAGCACCCTTTGGTTACTGTCCAGATGGTGCTAAATACATTTAGCACCTTCTGGTTGTGGTGCTTAATGTATTTAGCACCTTCTGGTTGCTGTCCAGAGGGTGCTAAATGCATTTAGTACCTTCTGGTTGCTCTCTAGAGGGTGCTAAATGCATTTAGTATCTTTTGGTTGTGGCGCTAAATGCATTTAGCACCTTATTGTTACTGTCTAGCGGGTGCTAAATGCATTTAGCACCTTCTGGTTGTGGTGCTAAATGCATTTAGCACCCTCTGGTTACTGTCCAGGGGGTGCTAAATGCATTTAGCACCCTCTAGTTGCTGTCCAGCTGGTGCTAAATGCATTTAGCACCCTCTGGTTGCTGTCCAGTGGGTGCTAAATGCATTTAGCACCTTCTGGTTGTGATGCTAAACGCATTTAGCACCCTCTGGTTGCTGTCCAGGGGGTGCTAAACGCATTTAGCACCTTCTGGTTGCTGTCCAGAGGGTGCTAAATGTATTTAGCACCTTCTGGTACTTTTTGGTTGTAGTGCTAAATGCATTTAGCACCCTTTGGTTGCTGTGCAGGGGGTGCTAAATGCATTTAGCACCTTCTGGTTGCTGTTGGTGTTATAATGAGACGATATTATAAGGAAGGGGTATTAGTGGCTTTTTTGTATAGTGTCCTTAATTTACATAGCTAATTTTTAAATGTCCTTTATAATTATATTATTATTATAATGAGCCCTTATACATAATTGCCTCTACTTTTTAACAATTAATTAACCTAAATCTGCAACTTTTGTATGTACCATTATCAAAGCTGAAATTACACTTGATTATCAACTAGGCCAATTATTATCACCTTGATTTCATATTTTTTTCAGAAATAATTAATAATATTTGAGTTCTGAATGCATGCCGTGTCATTCTCCTATTTTAAATAAAGCCTGAACAATGGTATGTATGAAAAAAATTAAGTATACACTAATAAGAAAACTTTTGATAAACGGTACTTAGTACGATTAGTAAGGTGCTTATATACATACACTAAGTACACACCACCGGCGGCCTACACAATCACCTAGGGCTCCTCCTATAACAGGACCCCCAAATTTATTTATTTTTATGTCTACTTAGTATAGCTCAATTGTTGGACCTCCATTAGCTTATTTTTCCTCTGATTTCAAAGATTTGATTTTCTAAGCTACGAAAAAACAACATTTGAGGTATTTCCAATTTGAGTTTCTCAAAGTTTGTTTTTAAATTGGGTTTGATGCTTGATCTAATTTCGGCTTTGCAATGTTTTTCAGTTGCTTATTATACAAATCTAAGGTTTGAGGTATTTCGAATGTGGAATTTTAAATGGGTTTGATTCTCTTTTTTTGTGCTTTGAGGATCTAAGCTAAGAAAAAACTAGATTTGAATTTGGGTTTGATACTTGTTATTGTGTATGATAATATTGTTAGTACAACTTTTGGTTGAATTCAAGGACTGTTTTGTTTCCATTATACTCAATGGTGAATCCAAGGACTATTTTGTCTCCATTATTTTGAAGCTTCAAGTTTTGGTCCAACAATGGCTTTTGTAGAGAGATAAAGTGTATATTTTCTCCTGTGTTTTTTAATGGAACCCGTAGAGAGAGAAAGAAACCATAAGAGCTGAAGAGAGCTAGAGAAATGGACATGGGCTACTTTTAGCTATGTAGAGAGAGAAAATGTTATTTAATCTATTTTATTTTTATTTTTTATTAAGAAAAGCCAGCTCTGTTAACCGTGTCAAAGCCAGTTACTTTTTGCAGTGGGTCAGGGCGGTTTTTGTTAAATGATGCATACAAGAAAGGAGCTGTGTGTATACATATATATATATATATATATAGGGAGTTGCTATTGACATATACCAATTCACTCATTAACACATTTTAAAAAAAAGTTTGATTATTCTATTGACACACACCACTTTCTTATTTTTAATTAATGATTAAAATATTAAACTCATCATTTAAACTCAAATTAATTCTATATCCATTAATTAAAATCTCTTTTCTTCTTCTTCTTCTTCATCCTCCTCTCCACCACCACTGCCGCCACCGCCACCGCCACCGCCACCACCACCATTTAAATCATCTTTCTTTTCCAAAAGAAGTAGGATATTTATATTTTTGTTGTTCATTTACATTTTCTTTCATTTATAGATCATTGAATACAAATAAACGCAATAAATAAAAAAAAACTGAAAAAACCACGAAGAACGTTTACTCGGTTCCTAGGAACCGAATGTTGTTCATCATTACTCGGCTCAAAGGAATCGAGTAAAATACAGGTTACTCGGTCCTAAAGAACCGAGTTAGGATTTGGGTCATTTTTCCAATTCCACTCGATTCCTTCGGACCGAGTGACTTGTGTTTTACTCGGTTCCTTTGGACCGAGTATGATGAAGAATACTCGGTTCCTAGGAATCGAGTAAACCTTCATCCATGGCAGAACTTTTTTTGACATGGCGTATGCACCAGCCAAACCAAAAACTCTTATTTGTTCTTCTTAAAAAGCAGAATTAATATATTCTTATCAATAACACATGGCGAAACTTTCTTTTTAACTAATAACGAAAAAGTTTGAGAGGAAATGACTAGAAGAAGAAGATTGAAGATGAGATTTGTAGGGTGGGTGGTGTGATTTGTGTTTTTGAATTGCATAAAGAAAGAATGGAGTGTTCGGAGTCTTAAGAAGATTAGTATTAATTAATCTTAAGATTAAAAATGGAGTGTTGGGAGTGTTAAGAAGATATAAAACGTACTTGTGGAGTGTTTGAGATAAATGGAATGTTAGAGAGTGAAGTGAAGTATGTCAATAGCAGCCCCCTATATATATGTGTGTGTATGTATGTACACCCACGAAACAAGCTAGATGCTACTTACATCACACATTTCTTTGGCCGCAATGCCTTTTGATTGATGGAATAAATTATAATGGTCAATTATGTAGTTCAAATTTGTGTTTTTTTTTGGGCAAGAAAGTATAACCATCAAGCCAAAAAAACAAAAAAACAAAGGGTAGAACCGCCGCACCAACCTCTAATTTATAATACAAATCAAGATAATTGATTGAATACTGTCTTAAGTGGCAAATCCAATGATCCATATCCCATCTAATTTAGTATCATAACTAGGTTTAATTATAGGAAGACTTCTCGACTTTTTATATTAGTATATATATCTTCTCATTTTCAAACTATTTTTTTCACATGTTTGTCTCAAAAAAATAATAAAAATTCTCCAAATGTGAGAGAGTTGTAAATTTTCGTGTTAAATAAAGAGATACCAACACATTTGGTTAAAATGCTGATGGGGTTGGCCAATGAGAGCTAGCCGGAGAGGTATACTAAGAAATTAAAAGCTAGCTTTGTCTTAATCGTTGAAAACTTTTGAACAAAACCTTTCCCCCCTTATTTATTTTTTGTTTCTTTGGTTGGTATTTTGTATTAGCATGCACGTAATGTTAACATATATAATATATTTACTAGCTAGTTTTCATTTATAGAGTTGTAAATTGTAAGAGTTAAATAGCAATCTCTAAATCTCTAAGTAGATTAAGTTTTATATTTTTCTAGTTTAACTATTTATTCACACTCTAAAGTGTTTTATTTTTTTCATTAATTTTAAGATATGTTGATTTGATATTGGTCATGTTGTTAGTTCGTAAGTGTGGTGTGAATGCCTGGCCATTTAGCATTCATAATTCACTTAATTTTCTACTTATAGCAAAGTAGAAATATTAGTTATAATCAATGGTGAATTTTAAATTTTAAATTTGAGGGTGTTAAAGCATAACTAAATTTTTATTTTATTTTTATCAAAAAAGTGGATGACAATGTGACACTATTTTCACTAAAAATTGTTATAAAATTTTTAATACCTTGGAAGATTTAAAAAATGATTTGGGTATATGGATCACTTGAATAATTAGTTTAGTATGATATAATTTAGAAAGGCTTATATATATATATATATAGTAATAAGAAAAACTGACTGCGCACGCATAAAATTATGCATAACTAAGTATAATCTTAGGAATAGGATTAGTTAAATGGGTAGCCAATTAGCCATGTTGCAAAAATATTATATTTTATTTACTAAAGTATAATACTTATTTGAAACATTATTTTTAAAGTTATATATTTTTCTAATAATAAATATAATTACTTCAAAAATAATACAACAAATTAAATAACTAATAAGATTGCGTACAGATACAATTATACATAATTGAGTATTATCACAAGAATAAAATTAATTAAATAATTAGAAAATGATAATATATATTTTATTCATATTATAAATAAATAAAAAATTATATAAAAATTTATACATAATTTAATACATGTTATAATTTTTTTATTTTATTTATTATTACATAACACATGCGGTTAAATGTTAACATTACCTTAAATAATTATTACGTGGGAGTCAGAGAAGAGAATGTCTGGGGGATATGTATGCTTCGGTTCACAAAGTGCAAGGACATGGCACTTTGTCTTTTCTCTCTCCAATCACTTCTAATAAAGTAGGGTATTCTTAAACGAACCCACCAATTTAGTCTTCTCACTCCAATTTGAGGAAACTTGCAACTCACCCCATTAGATTCTTTCAATTCCTTTCTACTCACCCACCAATATTTACAAACAAGGCACTAAAACCCCTTTTAACCATCTCTTTGCGGGTATCATGTTCTTGGTCGAAAACACCTTAAATTCCAGCAAAATTCCGGATCTTCTTTTGTTATTTTCAAAACTTACATCCATAATTACTAAACTCCATTGCTTGAAACGAAACTAACACTTAATTACCTCCGTTGATTGGTCGATTCCCAAAAAGAGTAAAAAATAAAGAAGTCTAAATAAACATAAATCCCTAAAACCATAGTTTAATTCTTTAATCTTAATAATTAGGTAATACATCTTTAAATTTTAAAAATTCAATGATGAAAAAAATTCATTGAATTTGGCATGCTTCGAAAGTGCAGAGGAGATTTCCTTTTTCTTTTTTTCATTGGCATGCTTCGAAAGTGTAGAGAAAATTTTCTTCTTCTTTTTTTCATTTTTCCATTTGGATTTGTCATGAGGGTGCTGTTTGAATGTCAGTTTGCGATATATAGAATTTAAAGGAAGTGATAGTAAAAGCTTTAAATTTTAATTGTAGGATTAAACTAATTGATTGGAAAGATTGTGATTAGATGAGCACCTTTGAAAGCGCAAAGAGCAACGATTTTTTAACGATGGCATCTCTTCTGCAACATCGACCATAATCTTATAGATTATAATTGTTGCTCTGCCCGAGGCCAACCCCATTGAATTTGACTAATGCTCCTCTCTCTCTCTCTCTCTCTATATATATATATATATATATCTTAAAATATCCCTCCTAAAATAAATCCAACAACAACTGTGAACAAAAAAAAAAGAATGAGACAGGGAATTAGAAAATTGTTTCAATTTTAAATTTGAGTGTTTTGATATAATTATTTTTGCGTTGCTAATGTGTATACATAGAAGGGTTTAAAAAATTAGGAATCAAATTCGCTACTTTATCTTGGCAATGGGTTACCAATGCTTATCGAAGTTCCAGAAATCCGGCATTAATGATTCTACGAACAAGCAATTGCACCGATGGTAGAAGGTTCTTAATTCTTAGTTAATAGACCGAAAGGGAAAGTTTAGGCCGTCAGTTGTATTCTAGGGCCAAGTTTAGTCAGCAATGATGAGGGCATGTTTGGCTAATTATTACAATTTAATATATCAAGTTTTTAGTAAATAGGTGGGGTGAGTAGAATGTTTATGTGGGTGTAAACAAGAACACCCATAAAGTAACATGCAATTGAAAAAGGTTAATGAGTCATGAGTGGTAACATATATCTTACTCTAGCAATTGAAAAGATTAATGAGTAGTAACATATGTGATTGCCCAACCTTTTTAACTTACTGTGACGGTATTTTTTAAAAGTAAAATAAAATTAAAGAAAATAAAAAAAATTAAACCCTATAAAAGGTATTTTTTAAAAGTAAAATAAAATTAAAGAAAATGAGAAAAAAAAATCCTTTTCAAAATTTTAAAACGATCCATCAATTCGCAAGAATACAACGCAAAACTAGCGAGTAGGGGTGTTTTCGGTTTCGGTCGGGGTAGAAAAGTACCCCAAACCCTCCCCAAACTTTATAGTTCGGTTTCGGTTCGGTTCGGTTTCGGTTTTCGACTAAAACCCAAACCCTCCCCAAATTATTCGGTTTCGGTCCGGTTCGGTTCATTCGGTTTTTTTTGTATTGTTAAAACTTTAGTTCAAAAGCACTAAAAATTAATTCAAAAGGTGCTACAAAAAAATTATATAATGTATATAATATAGCTTATATATATAAATTAAATTCCATGGGATTGAGTCATTTAAAATGTAAATGTTGAAAAAGTTTTTTTTTTTTTTTTCAAATATTGTAAGACAACTTAAGTAATTACATTAAGTTAGCAAAATTTTTTTTTAAAGATTCGGTTTTTTCGGTCCAATTCGGGGACCCCGAATCCCCAACCCATATAACCCATCAATCGGTTTCGCGGTTTTGATTTCGGTTTCGGTTTTTTTTTCGGTTCGAGATTTCGGATGCAACGGACATCGGTTCGTTCGTTCGGTTTTCGGATTTCGCAAACCCCTACTAGCGAGTCCCATTTATTGGGGGACATGATTTGAAACACCATAGATTAACCATGACGGTGATAAGTTGACAGTTAGATACCATAGGCACATGCTCATATCACTTTGCCTTGATAACCGTCCAAACCATAACGGTGATAAGTCCATTGATAGATACCATAGATTAACCATAACGGTGATAAGTAGACAGATAGATACCATAGACCAGTTATCTTATTACTTTGCCTTGCCCTCAAAGTGGGCCTTTGTTCTTTTGACTCTTCGCGTTTTGGGTGATTTTGTTTTTTTTTTCTTTTTAACATATTCTTTTGTAGTTAATTATGAAAATTTTATATAAAATTTTATAATATTATCTTTTTTAAAATTAACAAGTATATCCACTACTCAACTCCCTGTTTTGCGATCGCTATTTTTTTTTTAGTAACTTCGTTCTGTTCATAATTTGCAGTATTATTTTCAACAGTTTCTCTATTTCATCCGATACTTGAGAGAATTCAAAATTTCAAAATAGTACACCTTTCTTAAGCATGTTAATCGTGATGATGTAATAAAGCTTTAAATTTTGGTAAATTTTTTATTTTTACCAAAGTCTGCTTTTAGGGACTTTACAATCCAGTTGGAGAGAAAACCGATATTAGAACTGCATGTTATTATCAAAATCTATTTTCATTCATTATAAGGCTTACTTAAAACAATTTTCTTTTTTTCTTGTTACGATTAATACAAGTTTCTAAATAATAAATGAGAAAGCTACACAACCAAAGTGTACAATAAAATACACCTTTTTACAAATATATGATTGATTTGGAATTTTGCATGTTTGTTAAATACAATAAAAATAACTTATCTAATAATAAAATTGATAAATTATGAATCAAGAAAAAGTTTTGAGTAAATGTAAAATTTTATAATCTTACACCGGTGTAATTGAACTTTGTCCACATTTATTTGAAAGAGTAATTTGAATTAAATTTTGTACCCACATCTATCAAAATGATAAACAAATTTTTTTTTTTTTTTTTTTTGATCAACAAAATGATAAACAAGTTAGAATAATCTAATTGATGTTATGTAAAAGGGATAATGTTTAAATATAAAATTATAACATACTTAATTGAAAGAAATATACATTACAATTTAGTATGTTCTTGAAACTCACCGGTCGTATAAGTGGCCCTGTGTTTGACGGCGGCATTCTCGTTTCTCCTCTCTATAAATCGTAGCATCAGTGCTACTACCAATTACTTAAAATTACTTCTACTTTCTTAATTTCTCCAGATAGCTAGCTAGCTAGCTAGTAGCTTTAATTGATTGATAAGATATCATGGCCGGACTACATCCCATTGATCTGGAGCTAAGTTTGGACCAAGAATATTATTGGAGGAACAGCACGAAAGTGTTGACCAAAAGCGACGTGGATTGTTCTTGTAGGCTTTTATGGCCAACAGAACAAGGTGGAGGGGGAAGTTTTACGCTGTATGGCTCAAATTCTGGCTGAACAGTGCAGGTCCAGAGATGGGTTGATGTTCGAGGTTGAAGATCTGGACACTAAGACTAAGCACCGCTTAGTACTGAAGAAGTGGGCGAGTGATAGCTTCGTAATCACCACCAAATGGAAGAGGGATTTCGTGGACAGGCAGAAATTGGTGGAGGGTGATGTGATTGGGCTCTTATGGAATGGTCATTCCAAATTCTACTTCTTACTTCGCCGCAAAGTTGGGAAGTAGTTGATTTCAATGCTAGGAAGAAGTTGAAGTCAATCAACATGATATATATATATATATACATATAACGTTTCTGGTACGGATCAATCCTTACCTAAAATTTTCCACACACATATATATATATGCTTTAATCGTTTGATCGGTTAATTTTCTTTACTGTCTGTGCGTTCTGTTCTGTTGTACGTCCTTTAATTTTCTTATTGTTTTGTTGTTGTTGTTGTTGTTGTACTCTTTTCCTATATAGTGTGTTGGTATACTTGGCTTCTGCCATTCGCTTGTTGTTTCATTAGTGAAAGTTTGCAAGATTGTGTTCATCCTTGCCTTGTCTTTCTTTTAGATGCTTTGTTTTTTTGCTGAATGAAAAAACTTAAGAACAGAGAAAAATTTGATGCAAAGGCGGCCTTTCTTTTAGATTCTGCTTACGGTCGACACATGGGTCTATTATGTGTTTTTGAAAAAGATTACTCACCCGAATTTGCTCTCTAAGAATTAAAAGTGAAACTCAATTCGGCTATTTATATACAAACACCCTTTCTTCAAGCATCTATGTCATAAGCCTAAGCACCTTGGGTTCTTCTAAATTTTCCCCTCTCCTTTTCTTCAAATATATAAAATTAAGTAATAAAATTAAAAAAATAAAAATTATTAAAAACAGGGGAATTACTATATAATAAGTTCCAATTAAAAAAAGAGATTTGAAACAAAATCCTACTTTAGATTTTCCCTTTTTCATTCCTTTTTTTTTTCAAACAAAAAAGGCAACAGCCCTTAAATTTATTATTAAAAAAAGGGCAAAACTTATATAGTCAGAAATCTCATATCAAAAATCCCTGCTTTAGGAAATCCTATAATTTTTTAGGCAAACAATCCTTAATAAAATATAAATATATTCTGTCCTTAACGCTAAAATTAACAAGAAAATCCACACATCTGTTAACCACTCTAAAAGTATGCTTGATAAGAGTAATGAAAATGGTGAAATAAACGGGTTAGAGTTCTGATGTCGAATGCAACTGACCTACCTTTCCTTTTGGAGCCGGTAATAATTTGGTGACGTTTTACTTTTCTCTTTCTTTGATCCACTTTGAGGACCTAGGAAAGGGCCCCACCCCCCTCACCTAAATCTTTTTCTTTTTTTTTTAAATTAAGGGAGGTCTAAGTTTCTCCCTTAATCCTACAAATAAAGAAAAACCCTCCCCTCCCACCCCATGAGTCGAACCCTTGACCTCAAGGCAAGGGTGGAGGTTACCTACCACTGGGCCAACACCTCTCCTCCCCCTCACCTAAATCATCTCATTCATTCTTTTACGTGGTACTTCCAAAAGAAGATCTCTTTTCTTCTATCATTCTCAACTTGCGTCTCTTTAATGCTCAAGGACCACTACAAAACAAATTTAAGATTTTCACATCTTTTAATTTTACAAGATTTATGTCTCTAAAACAAATATATATATATATATATATTTAATTTTCAACTCATAATAATTTACATGTACAATTAATCAAGTTTTCACCACAAAATATAAATGTTAGTTTGAGTTAATTAGTTTCCCGTTATATAAATACAATCGTCTGGTTTAGGTGTGCACTTAATATGTACACCACTCTATACAGACCAGACCTTTAAATCTATTTTTCTGGTGAATTTTTGATGAATTAAATTAAATGAACAAATTAAATTCACGTTTTCATGATAAAGCCCAATTTTTTATTAATTGATTGAAACTGTACGATCTAGTGAACTATAAATAGTTCAATTCACTAGTAAAGCATAATTCAATAGTAAAATTTAAAACTAGCATAATATAATACATTCGTCTTCTTCAGCTCTCCTAGCCTTCCCCATAACTCTAAACTGTATCTTGGGCGTGGCCAGCTTTACTATTGTGTGCTCACTAGACCGCACTTAAAATTTAAAATATATTATCTAAACAAGGTATGTTTTCAAAACATTTGAAATAATTAATCAATATAATGTAAATGAATTGTTATGCATAATTCAATAGGTGGCTTCGATTGAACTATTCACAATTCACTAGACCGTACAGTTTCAATTAATTAATAAAAATTTGGACTTTATCAGGAAAATTTACGTTTAATTTGCTCAACTAATTGATCACTTGTGGTGAATTTTGATATGTTACTGCCCCACACGAGTGAACTAAACCGTACGTTGTCGTGAAATATATACATAAAAAAGGATTATATTATATCTAAAAAAAGAGTATATTACTTTTGGACTTTCACTAAAAAGCAAACACGCACGCACATTCTAATACCAGCACTAATCATAAAATCATCTCAAATTAAGTAACAAACAACATTGAAGTGAACACAACAGTTAAACCTAGCACAATATTATATGAAATATCGTAGAATAGATAAATTCATTGATTGATATTGTAATTTTTTAGGTGAATGGAAAAATTAATATAATCTAAGACCTAACAATATATTGGTTCAATTTGTGTTTGTAAAGATTTTTATTGTATTTTAAGTATTATTTATTCGTGTCTAAATTAGTGTTTTTTTTTTGGATGAAAAGTTCACATACAAATTCGATTGATTGGTAATTTTAACAAATTACTAAAACAACTCGTTATTACCGGCTAGGTATAAATATATTAAATATATAATATTTTAAGGTCACTTAAAATTAACCAACGCCTGTCTAATATTATACAAATTATATACATTAAGAAAATACATATAGACATCTACCTATATAATATAATAAGCACCTTTTATAATAAAATTTATAATGAACACTTTTTATATGCCTTTAATAATAAGCACCATTTATAATACCTATAATACGTCCGGCCAACCATCAACGATCAAGTGATTTTATGTATTCTAGAAGACAAGGATATACTCAAATTTTAATAATTTATTATTTTTTTCCTAGAAATATTTATTTGTTAAGTTCATCACCATATAAAGTTCAGAGCCTTGATAGGATCCTAGCTACACAAAGAATGATAGTATTCTAGAAGTCAAAATGTATGCCTCTTTGATTTGTATGCATCTATATATACTGTCCAAAATCTGTCCACCTTTAGAGATATAGACAATATGTATGCCTCTTCCGATTTAATTTCAAATGTAACCCCAACTATATATCACTTGAGCCAGCGAAAAAAACATAATTAAAAAATAAAAAATCTGTCAAAACTCAAATTGAATTATCTATGTATAATAATTTATAGAAATGAAAATCATATTTCTACGGGATATATATTCGAGGCAAATTTAGATAATACAATACTGTAAGACTTATTTTGATTGTTAGAATAATTATGTCTTTATTAAAGTATAATTTATTTTTAAAAAAAAATTGTATCATATGCTTTTTAATTTGGACATTGTTATTGTCAATAACTATAATTATTTTAGTAATAATAGCACCTTGATAGTTGGGTAGGAATGGTAGTAAGTAAAAACATAAGTCAAAATAGCTTTCTGTTATGAACACAAGTGGAAGAAAATTAGAAGAATTGGAAGTTTTTAATGGTAAATTTTACTTGTGTGTTCCCAACAATTGGTATTGGAATAGACATCTACCAAGCAATCGACATGACGTGGTGCAGTTAAACAATGCCAGCTGGAACTCTTCAACATGGAAGGTATGAACTGTTTGAGTAGTTTGTTAAAAAAAAAAATTGAGTAGTCAAAAATAAAAGAGAATGCGTGAGACATACTTGAACTAGCGTTTTTCTTATAAATACTCATCATACTTTCAATCACTTGAGTTACTAATTTTTGAAATGGGGACTTGGAATGGAGGACTTCTACAAAAGTGTGTTTATTTATGTATGTATTGCATGGATATTTTAGTATATTACATGTGTATTTTGTATTCAATTATAACACCACTTGTAAAATAAAGGTATCACATAAAAAAATTAAAAAAAATTCAAATTCTCTTTATTTTAAGGGGTAAGTTTGAATTCTGTCAAAATCTTATATGAAGTTTGTATTTCACCGGCATTAAAATATTTCGAATATTTGAACAGGCTTTTTAGTTTCACACTTAGAGAGTGACACTAATGCATCCTTTCAAAACCAAATAATAGTAAGAAATGTTTAAATTTTCAAAGCTAGTCGGTGCTGGTGATGAGGTAAAGGATATGATTGATACTTAATTCCAAGCACAAGTTGCATTAAAAATAGCATTTGAAAATAATACCATATATAGATTGGGTGGTTCTTTTGCTATGACTACTTTTGACGGCTGTAGGAAATATACAAGGATAGCTTCGCCATCAAAGCTGATTACTGGGCCGGGGATGCACGAAAATGCACGTAACTTGAAATAGGATGAATTTAAGTGCATAATCTCTATTACTACATAAAAAAAGGGGGCATTTTAATCACTTTATTAATACCCTAATTATGTAATCAAAGATGTTTTAAGACTACTCATATCATATATAGATTTTGATTTGAACTCAACTGGTTGTAAATGTGAGTATTCACGTAGAGCATTTGGGTTTGATTATGGTTTTCCTCCCCCTTTCCTGCGAACCGCTCATATCTATCAATAACTTGTATTAAAAAAATGTGATCCATAATATTTTAGTAGCTATCAACAAAAAACCATAATAAATATTAATATCATAATTTTTTTTATACAAAGATAGATCTTGTCCATTTGCCTACTATACATAAAACCACTTGATTGTTGCCAATAAAAACATGAGATGCATAACTTTATCTATGATGATTGAACTCAAGATCTAATATCCAAAGCTTGTAAATTTCTTGGACATGTATGCCATGCGTCCTGTACAGTCTAATACTACTAAAAATGGTACCGCAAAATAGCGTGTCTACACATATATATACATTACATACAAGGACCAAGGCTCTTAGAAGTTCTTAGTAAACAGACAAACATGTTCTTAGTTTGATAAAAGAGAGTAAGGAGAATGAGAGGAGAGGATAATTTTATTGATGATTTCAATGTATACAAGGACCCTTTATATAGGGTTAAAGAATACACAAGAAAGGAAACGATATAATCCCTCACTACTATGCACAAAATCAAGGGATACAAATCTTGTTAAATATGGACATAAGGAGAAGTCAACTATACAAATTAAGGTAAGAAATATATTATATATTCTAACATCCCCCCTCAAAACTCAAGGTGATAAATGTGAAACCAACTTGAGTTTGGAAACGAAATCTTGAAAGCGACTTGGCAGATGGATTTTAGTGAAAATGTCAATTGGTTGATCTTCTGAAGAAATGGTGACAAAGCGTATAGAGTTGCTGGATACGTGTTGGCGGACAATATGGCAATCAATTTCGATATATTTGTTCATTCATGAAATACATCATTATGAACAATCTGAATAACACTCTGATTATTACGTCCAATGGTGGTTGGAAGTCATTGAGAAACACCCATGTCAGAAAGAAGCCAGTGCAACCAGATAAGTTCCTGAGTGGTATCAGCAAGAGCACGGTATTCTGCATCTGTACTTGATCGAGATACAAGCAACTGTTTCTTATTACGCCAAGATATTAGTGAATCGCCCAAGAAAATACAATATCCTGTGGTAAAGCGTCGATCAGTAAGATCACGAGCCCAGTCAGAGTTAGAGTAGGAGCCGATCTCAATAGATGAGGTGGAGGAAAATTGGAGTTCATGAAATAGTGTTCCTTTTATGTAGCGAAGGATGCGAAGCGCAGCAGTATAATGAGCAGGTCGTGGTGTTGACATGAATTGACTGACGATGTGGACTACATATGCAATATCTAGACGAGTGACGGTGAGATAAACTAAACTACCAACGATCTGGCCATACAGAGTAGCATTACTGAGAGGAGTACCGTCAAAAGGAGTAAGCTTAAGACCAGTTTCTAGTGGAATAGTAGCGGTTTTACAGTCAGTGAGGCTAGCACGAGCAAGAATATCATAAGCATATTTATCTTGTGAGTTGTAATAACCAGCAGAATCAGAGAAAACTTTAAGCCCCAAAAAATAATTCAAACGACAAAGATCATTCATTTCGAATTAACAGCTGATAGATTGCTTGAAATTAGAAATACTAGTAACATCGTCCCCAGTGATAATCATATCATCCACATAAAGAAGAAGAAGTGTGATACCAGTATCCCTTTTTCGAACAAAGAGTTCATAGTCATAAATGCTAGAATTAAACCCTAGTTTTTGAATGGTGTAACTGAATTTCTCAAACCATGCACGAGGGGCTTGTTTAAGGCCATATAAAGCTCAGTCAAGCTTACAGACTTGAGATGTAGTATGTGGAACGCCTGTAGATGGTTTCATGTAAACATCTTCAAAAATTTCACTGTTTAAGATGGCATTTTTTCCATCCATTTGAGAAAGTTCCCATTTACGAGCAGCTGCAACTGCAAGAAAGCTTCTGATTGAGGTTAACCGAGCAAGTGGGGCAAAGGTTTCTTCATAATCAATGTTGTATTCTTGATTGAATCCTTTGGCCACAAACCGTGCTTTGTATCAATCGATAGACCTATATGATTTAGTTTTGATTTTATAAACCCATTTACAACCAACTGTTGTTTTCCCCGGTGGAAGAGTAACTAACTCCCAAGTATGGGCTTTTTCTAGGGCCTAAACTCCTCAGACATAGTTTGCTGCCACAAATGATTAGTGATGGCCTTTTTATAAGAAAACAGCTCATGGTGCAAGAATGTGGTAGTATAACAGTGGTAATCACGAAGATGATGAGGTAGTTGTCTTACCCTAGTAGACTGATGATGATGAGATGGTTGAGTGACAGGATCGTTGGACGAGTCAGCATCATTAGGAGAGTCCATTGTTGGTTCGAGAAACAGAGTGCTGGATTGATCAGTGCTGGAAGGACTAGATGCTGAAGGAAAAGGTTCAGGGGATGGACTGGCGTCAACAGTTGGTTCATGGATTTCAGTAGTGATGGAGGGTGGTGCAGACTGATAGAGATCAGTAGTTGTGTTTGTAAATAATGGAAGGGATGTATCAGTGACAACCTGGAATTTAGAAATTGATGAGAACATTTTGTATTCCAAAAATATGATATGACGAGTTACACAAAATCGCTTTGAAACAGGTTGCCAACAACTGTAGCATTTATGTTCTATCTCATATCCCAAGAAGTAACAAAGACGTTAACGAGGTTCGAGGTTGGAATGTTCATGGGGCTAAAGCAGTACAAAATAAGCATATCTGAAAACTTTCAATAGATTATAGTTGGGTGGACTGCTATACAATCTTTTATAGGGAGATTGATTTTAGAAGGCATGATTAAGATAACGATTAATGGTGTAAATTGTTGTAAGGGCAACTTCTCCCCATAAGCGTTCAGGACACCCAATGGATATAAGAAAAATTCGGACAATATCTAAGATATGACAATGTTTTCGTTCAGCACGACCGTTTTGTTGAGATATACTAGGAGATGAATACTAAGAAATGATTCCTTGTTAACACAAAAATTTTAAAAAAATTAAATTCTTTGTATTCCATAGCATTATCAGCATGGAATATTTTGATTGGTCGAGAAAAATGGGTTTGAACCATTTGAGCAAAGATGTAATATATCTGTGAGAGTTCGGAACGATTTTTCATGAGATATATCCAAGTTATTGACCTAGAAGGTCTTAATCTTATTTTGATAATAACAATAATTTAATCATGTGTAATTTAACATGTTTCTTGATTTAAGATTATAGTTTTCTTACTTGAAAAATCAAGAATAGCATGATTGCTCGAAGAAAGCATGCCACATGACAAAGATCGTTCAATCAATATCCGATCAAGTCAACGAAGTATTGAACTAGCAAGAGATCACTCTTATCACACACATGCTAACAATGCATTTCATGAAGCACAAAAGATTAATGTTCATATGCTAAAGTTTCAAGTGAAGAATCAATTTGAAGAAACAAATCAAAGCATTCGAAAACTCACCTATTAGATAATTGAGTGTTTTCTTAGGATTAATGTAAAGTTTCTTATTTGATTATTTATATAGCTTATACATATTAAAATATCATTCTTAGATTGATCAAAATCAGTTTGA
The DNA here is from genome assembly GCA_021464415.1 of Lonicera japonica. Taxonomy (NCBI): domain Eukaryota; kingdom Viridiplantae; phylum Streptophyta; class Magnoliopsida; order Dipsacales; family Caprifoliaceae; genus Lonicera; species Lonicera japonica. The sequence continues at coordinate 22,559,698 of CM038470.1, forward strand.
ATAAAAAATCATTTTAAAACATCATTCTTACAAAAATCGGTTTTGAAATATAAATTCATATTAAATTTAAACGATCTTATTTTGAGTTTTTCTGTAAATAAGTATCTTAGGAACTTATTTTTAAGGTCCTCAAACCATTAGAATTGATTTTGGAGCTTATATGCAAAAGTGCAAAAATTAGAATTTTGGCCTGATGGACTGAGCCCATCAATCAATTGATGAGCTTTACTCAGTCAACTGATGCCCCAGAATATAGCCGTTGGATTTCTGATTTTTCACCATTTTTTGTACCAAACTTCTACCAAACCTTGCAAACGGTTATCACTTTTGGGACTATATATACACTATCTAAGACATATTTTGACTACCTTGAATCATTCATATACTAAATTCTTCATCTATCTTCATCATTCAAAGATTCAAGAATTATTTTGATCAATTATTAATCATTTGAGTTATATCATCTTGATCAAATAGGATAACTCTAATGTAAGCTTCATGTAACGACCCGGTCGCACCTCAGTACGATATTGTCCGCTCTGGGTAGCGTCCTAGACAGGCCTCAGCCCCAGGACATCTACCCTCACGGCTTTGTTTCTGGGAGCTCACGACCAGCTTCCCAGGGGGTCACCCATCCTGGGATTGCTCTGGTCCAAGCACGCTTAACTTCGGAGTTCTCATGGGATCCGAAACCAGTGAGTTACCCAAAAGGCCTCGTACTTAATTAGCGACCATATCTTACTTATATGGGTCTCCAAGGATCCCCCAACTTCCGGTGTGGGATGCCCCCTTTGAGCTACCATTCCTCCACACAAGGGAGTACTCATCGCTCGAGCTACCATTCCTCCACACAAGGGAGTACTCATCACTCAGGGCGTCACATCCTTCCCCCCAAGGGAATCGACGTCCTCGTCGACACACCGTACTCTGTGGGGTTCGCTCTGATACCATTTGTAACGACCCGGTCGCACCTCAGTACGATATTGTCCGCTCTGGGTAGCGTCCTAGACAGGCCTCAGCCCCAGGACATCTACCCTCACGGCTTTGTTTCTGGGAGCTCACGACCAGCTTCCCAGGGGGTCACCCATCCTGGGATTGCTCTGGTCCAAGCACGCTTAACTTCGGAGTTCTCATGGGATCCGAAGCCAGTGAGCTACCCAAAAGGCCTCGTACTTAATTAGCGACCATATCTTACTTATATGGGTCTCCAAGGATCCCCCAACTTCCGGTGTGGGATGCCCCCTTTGAGCTACCATTCCTCCACACAAGGGAGTACTCATCGCTCGAGCTACCATTCCTCCACACAAGGGAGTACTCATCACTCAGGGCGTCACACTTCAATTGTATTCTTTACACACTTTAAAAAGTTATTGTAAATTGGTGTGAATTACCAAACAATTAGAATTCATTGTGAGAGGTAAATTCTTGTTTAGTTTTTATGAGAGGTAAATTTCACAAGGTTAGTAAGAGAGAGATTCTTGTGTGAATATTGTGGTCGAGCAATATTTATAAAGAGTGTGTGAGAGGATACATTTGTAGAGGTTTGATCTTCACCTGAAAGGAGATTGATTTTAGTGAAAATTCTTGGGGAACTAACCGAGTGCGGATAGGAATGGCAACGGGTCAGGTATGGGGCGGGTTTGGTCATTACCAAACCCGACCCGCATATATATTACCCCGCCCCGAACCCGAGACAGGTTTTTTTAAAAAAACCCAAACCTGCCCCGCAAAGTATACCTAGGAGCCCCGCCCCGCCCCGAATTATTATTATTATCATTATTATTTATAAATATATAAAAAAAAATTATAGAAGATGTGTTAATGTATATAATCTAATGCTCTACATTTAGTAAAAAAATGTATATTTTTTTGTAAATAAATACTATATATATATAATTTTTATATTAATATATTTATATATATATACAAGCGGGTCGGGTTTTTAATGGGCAAAACCCTAACCCGCCCCGAACCCGGTCCGGGTTTAAAAAAAACCCACCCCGAACCCACCCCATTCGGGTTGGGTCGGGTCGGAAACCCACTGGGTTGGGTTTTTCTGCAATCCCTAAGCGCGGACTATGGTTTAGAAAACCAAAACCGTGAGGACAAAAAGTCTTGGACTTCAAATTGGTTTAATCTTTCTAACTCAAGCTCTTTATTTGATTGCATTTATATTTATTGATTGTTCTTGGGATTGATTGATTAATAGTTTATCTGATTGCATTCTTTGATATACTTGTTTAGCTAGTTAAATTGCTTAAACTAATTGAAAAAGTTTTTAATTCCGCATTAAGTTTTTTTTAACCCTATTCACCCCCTTCTAGGGTATTTTTCGACCAATACAAGTGAAACGAGTACTGACTATCTATGAAAAAAAAAATTAGATCCACCCATAGTATTATGAGGAGAGGGTCCCCACACATCAAAATGAACCAGATCAAAAAGTGCAGATGAAATATTATCACTTTTATTAAAGGATAATGTTGGTTGTTTTCAAAGTTGACAAGACAAGCAAAAGACACTTTCTGTTTTGACTGTTCCTAATTTACCAATGGAAACAAGAGATTTAAGTCTATCATAGATACATACCTTAGCCGAGAGTACCATAATTGCAGAGAAAAGGTAAAGAGAGTAGGAGCAGCTGAGAGGGTGGAGGTGGTGATATTTAATGGTGCACGAAGATGGATGAGTTCGAATAAACGATCAACTTTACATCATATCCCAATGACATGCTTCGTCCGTGGATCCTGTACAAAACAATTAAAGGAAGAAAAGACAACGTTCAGACCAAGATCACATAGTTTAAAAACAGATACAAGGTTAATAGTTAACTTAGGTATATGAGGACTAGATGGAAGAGATAGAGTGGATGTGGATACTTGTCCGATATGGGTGACATGTAACTGGGACCCATCAGTGGTGTTAATTGGTGATGTGTGTGAGGTATTGATTTTAGAGAGAAAGATTTTAGAATCTGAGGTCATGTGATTGCAACATCCATAATCAAAATACCAAGAGTTACCTGAAATGACAGACATTGCATTAGATAGGCCAGATAAAACATGTTTTAGCATTTCAGCAAGATCATTGTTGGTGATGAATAATGATTGACTGGATGATTAGTGGGTGATAGCAGCAACAATGTCTGATTTTGCATTGGTTTGTCTGGCAGGATTTTTGTAACAATCAGCGCCATAATCTTTTGGACCACGCTTATGAAAGTACTTACAAACTCGTTTGGGACAATAAAGCAGTGTATGAGTGGTATCGTGGCAGTATGTGCATTCTTTGAATGGCTGCCCAGGTTTGGAATGAGTGAGTGCAAGTGCTCCATGTGAGTTCTAAGGGTTTGTCCCAAGCCTTGTTTCTTCAAAGTGAAGTGTTGTGACGACATCATTAAAGGTATGTAAGGGATAACGGTGGAGGAAAGGGGCTCAAACGGGCTCGAAGCAGTCATGTAACGCCATGAGTAAGTACCGGATGTTATATATCTAATATACAATTAACATTTTGAACCTCCAACTTAGCCCCAACTTTAGTCCTACAAAATTGCGCAATATTTCCATCTATAGCGGATAAAATTTGGGTCTTGATCCACCCATTCTATTGCCATTGAAAGCCTAGAAGAACCATCGACGTCGCTTTAGTCAGCACTTTTTTGTTATTCCTCCAATATAACAATCTTCATCCAACATTTGCTCCAGATCAATATTGAGAGTTAGGCCAGCCATGGTCATATCAATTAAATGTCACAGCCCGGTTTTTTTTTGAAATAAATAAATAATATGTATATCACTAAGGACAAAATCCAACTTATATCTTGTCTTCCAAATACCAGGGGTGAACGACAAATAACCACTAAATAATAAAATAAAATACACCACACAAATTAATTACTTTACATAATAAGCTAAATAATTCCTTATATAATTAACTTTTATCCAAAATAAATTCATTCAAGATATATTCCATAATAAGATAAAATTACATTTAAAAGTCTCCAACTTTAGTCAAATAACTAATGAAAATACCTTGGCCAACTATATAAAAAAAATCCATACATAATATCTAATTGATAAACTCCATCGTTCGACTATTAAAATAAAATAACCCAAATGAAAATATGAAGCCAAAGTAAAAGGGGTGTAAATCCTTCCTAAGCGAGCAATCTCCCTTCCGGCATCTATCTCTCTGGATTGTCCTGTTTGGCTACGCTCATAAAAGAACGCACCCAAGAAGCATGTAGACAACTTGGGTCAGTACTAAATACTGGTATGAGTTGATTCGTTTCACCCAACTATGTTCATGATGCAATTATCATAAATACAAATTTTCAACATAAATAATCATGAGACAAGACATGTAGTTCCGCATACTTATCGAGACAAATCATAGTTTCCCGATAAAAAGGTGGCAGATAGTTTCTTGTCACATTCATCCATAAAACTTTAAAGTAATAATTATCAAAATTCTATGGTAGAGCAACCCTGCACAAATATTAGAAAAGGCCTACATTCCTGCACAAAATAAGTTAGTAACAAGGATAACATCTACATCACAAAATAAACTGCTGCAGTAACAATTGTTCGTTACTACCCAAACCGTACAGAATTTTGAAAAACTTAAAACACGAAAAATGTCCAGAATGATGATTTCTACAAGTCATCTTGAAAGAAGGCAAAAATTGACTGTTTAATAACCCAAAACAGTGATTCAATGCAAACCCTTTTTATAAACGAGATTCAACTATAACTTCTAAACGATAAGAAATTAAAGGAAATTCAACACATAAAAAAATGAGCATAATCCAATTTTATTCTAGGATCATGTGTTAAAATTTTCATTTAGAGATTCAATCATTTGTACAAATTAAACAAAGAAAAAGTCCTACACTCCTAATCTACTAGACTCTTTGGTTAGCGTGTGCACCTTAATTACATACCACCTCGCCATACTCTCCCATGGCATACACAGATCATCCTACCCTGTGTCTACCCGTATAGATAACGACCACTCCGAACCGGAACTTGCACGGGCATATCGTCTAAAGTTCCGACCTTTTTCGAAAGGCTAACTATACGTTCGCGCGCTAAACACTCGCCCTTCTACGAGAATATCACAACTATCCACTCATCTAACCAACAATAGAATGAGTGTACAAACATCTCAAGTCCACATGAGCATGTAAAAATTCATAAGAAATTTCCATTGGATACACTAACGTTTTATTTAGTCAAAACAAAAATCATTCGGGACTTTCTCACCCAATTCTTTTATAACAAGTTCCAAATCCATCATATAAAGGAGCAGTGGCGCAATTAAGGAATTTTCCTAGGATTCTAGTCAATTTTTAAGAACCCTAATCAAATTACACCAAAATCATAAGTTAAATTCCACACAAACAAAACAAGACTACAAACAGAACTTATAATCGACACAGCAACCAACTTCACATAAATTATGGGAAATATTCAACAATCCAAAAATTCCATAGAAATTATACAATATAGCCTAATGTGTCTGGAGTCATATCCAATTGGATTCAACTAAAAATAATTTATAGTTTAGGAGTTATAAATGTTTTGGTGACAGATATACAATATGTCTAGCATCAGATTCTGCAGTGCACTGTTTTTGTAAATTCAATATCTCTCAACATAAAAATCATATTCAATAAATTCCAAATCCCAGATTCTCCTAACACATGATATTAACTTATCTAATTTTTCCGGAATTTTACACGAAACATGAGTGTCCCAAACGAATTCCTATATACACATGTAAGACAACAATCTGATTAACACTAGGTATCTTAATACACTTGTTTTGTAAAATTTATATCTCCCAAATTAAAAACCCTACTAATTCAATTCCAAAGCCAAAATTCTTCTAACTCATAATATTAATCTATGTATTTTTCTCAGATTTTTAATAAGAGAATATGATTGAAATTCTTTATCAAGAAACTTACAACCAATTGAGCAAAAACACAATAATCCTTCTTCACAAAAATTAGGTCAAAAGAAAATCAAAACATGTATGAATAGAAACCACTAGAAAAGGGTGAGAATCACTCACCTAAATTATCGATGAACGGAGAAAGATATCTTGAAACTAAGGAACAAGAATAATCGTTGGCAATCGTCTCTCCTTCTATGCCCTAGCCAAGTCGTCTCTTCTCCCTTTTTTCTACGTACGTTGTTTTCTTTTTTTTTTCTTCTCATTCTTCTAATAGAACTAAATATATTATTATTAAATAGAGAATGGGTTTAAGGCTTTAACTTAAATCTTATAAGATTATGGCTTATACATACTAATTATATAATAAACTTGGCCCACTTTCTAATACATGTTGAATTTGGAAAAACAATTAAACTAAAATATAAGACTCACTAATTTATTATAACAGGCTACAAAAATAATATTATATAGAACCCATCCAACTCATGAATGTAGAAAATAAATAAATAACTCATAATTAAAATTATGTAGACACTTAATTTGACATTACCATAATACCCATATAATATGTATGTATATATATATATATAAGTAAAAACTAGAAATTTATGGGTCTTACATTAAAGCTACTTGTTGGAGAAGAAACAAACGAATGCACGTCTATTGTAGTTGCACTAGTAAGTAGTTTTTTTTTTTTTTTTTTGAAATAAGGCCAATAGGAATTTAACCCTTGATCCCACTACTATCAATCTGCTACAAGGTTATTGGCCTACTAATAAGTAGTATTGACAAGGGAAGGAGGTTTACATGTATTTGTGGGTTTTGACCCAGTTTATTTATAGTACTAAATGATTTAATTACTAGTGTGGATGAAACTGGGAATATACTTGTGCAAGAAAATTACAAAATAACTGTCAATGTCTTTAGTAAAGAAATTTAAAATTTGCCCTAAAAATTACAAAAATTAAGAGATTGGTGTTGGAATCTAAAGTTTTGTCATTGCAATTGCTTTCATAATGTATATATGTATATCTTAGGGTGAAGATTGTTAACATATTAAAACTTAAAAATGAAGTGAAATGAGATGTTAAGAGAGAAAACTAAATAGGGCAATTGTATAAATATTCAATTTTTACACCAAAATGTATAAATATTCAATTTTTTATCTACAAGATACCTTTAAAAATAAAACTCCCGCGTTCTATTTAATACATGTCATACATTAAGAGTCATGTTTACAAAATAAATTATAATATTATGTATATACCATTTATAACTTCACTATACTATTATCAGTATTAATATTTTAAATAAAAATAAATGCTGCCTTGCAAAAAAGGAAAATAAATGTTCTATTTCTAAAAGAAAATTAGAAATGGATCAAATGATTCTTCTCTTGCTTCATTGATAAGATGTAAGCCTCTATTTTCATTAATGTTGCTATTAAACATTATTTTCTATGCTAAAAGTGGGTGGCTACTGTCTACAAGCATGAGAGAGTGTGGAAGGCTTGGTTGGGCTGGACTAAAATAAGTGGATGGACTCTTAAAAAATCTTTTTTCATTTATACAGCAAAACACCTTTTTTTCCTAATATAGCTACTGGGTCATTGGTAAATTTGGACATGACTGGAGCCCTTTGGCCCAAGCCCAGTTCTATCCATGTTCAAGGGAGCACGGAATAGAGTATCTACACACAAACACACAAACACACACACACACACACACATATATATATACATATATATCAATCTTTAGTTCGTCTACATCGTGATTGAATTTTTTGATAAAATTTGATAGAGTTGATCTTCATTATAGAGATCATTCCCACCAAATTCATTAAAAAATTGAATCATTTATCCCATCAAAAGGAAAAATTTGTTCTTTACTTAAAAGAAGAAAACTATTTTTCAATCATTTAACCCCTCAAAAGGGAAAGTTTGTCATTTGGTTAAAAAAAGAAAACTCTTTCGATCAGGAGCTTGTTTTTAAATATATATATATATATATGAAAAAATTTAAGTAAGGACCATAATTATGGACCGAGTTATTTGGCATACTTCTCGATAAATTTTTTTTGTGAAATATGGTGGAAATATTATTCATCATATGTAGAACATATCCACCAAATTTCATCAAAAAAATCAACTACGTGATTGAAAAATATTGGCCCAGAAATAGAAATATAAAATTCAATATTTTTCAATTCCTTAGTTAACCCACTTTCCAATTGATTTTTTTTATGAAATTTGGTGGAGATGTTGTAAATATGATGGAGAATATTCCTACCAAATTTCATCGAAAAATTACATCGGAAAGCATGCCAAATGGCCCGATCTGTAATAATGGTTCTTAAATTTAATATATTTGCGTGGCACATGACTTCATGTTGAAAGAAACCAAAACTTGGGGGGTGGGGATCATATTGCCTAAGTTAATTTTAGGGTTTTTATCAAAAATAATTTAAAATTTGATAAGCGGAATTAAAACCCTAGGTCTACTCAATTTTACTGTCGAAACCTGTGTTGTGTTATCTAACAATTATATCAAACAAGCACATAAAAAAAACAATCACACAACACCAGGAATTTACGAGGTATCCTTACTTGCGTAGGACTAATTCTCTAAACTAACCGACAGTACTTCACTATGATCAAAACAGAATTACAGACTCAATTGACTTACAAAAATTGCTTCCCCACAATTTACGCAACAGTCTCGTCGATTCTTTGAACGTAGAATCCAACCACAGCTGGCTTAGTGTAGCGCTTTCCGCTTTTCTGGCTTACCCGACGCCTCCTTCCATACACTTGATCACAACCCTTCACCACCGTCTACAATCTCCCTTATCGCATTAGCCACTTCGCTCACCTTGTCTCCAATCGCAACTAAAAGCACTCCCGCAGGACCGTGAACGTTTGGAAACCTAATTCTTAAAATTTAAGAACAATAGAATTTCCTATGGCATGTAAACAAAATATAGATATTATTTCAAAACTCTCAAAAATTGATTCTAGCGTTTAAATATTTTCTCTTTCAAAAAGTTCTCTAGAATCATATATTTTTGACACAAATTAATGGTTATATTTATAATAAAAAATATAAAGTCAAAATTCTTTTTAAAATAAATTAAAAATATTAAAAAAAATGCGATAAAAATCGTGCTCCAAAAATTATTGCAGGACCGGTACATATCAAAACAATCTGGACCGGTACGTTAACTAAGATTTCAATTTCGTGCTCAAATTTCAGCCGGATCCGTACAAATTAGCAATAGGAGTACCGGTCCACCCACAAATCTGCTGCCTTCTTTTATTTAAAGAACACACGTGGCTTGCTTTGAATGGAGGACAAAAAGCAAGGCCAATTAAAACAACAGAAAGGTACGTGGCTCTTGCAAACAATGGAGCATTGACTTTTTCAAAGTTTCCTTTTTCTTTTAAATCAAATTTTAGAGGCAACTTTATGAAACATGTTAGACATAAAAAAAAAATTTCTTCAATAATTTGTGTCGACTGGGTTTTTTTGAATTACGACAAAACTCAGTAAAAATACTAAAAAATAGATTTGACTCAAAAGCTTTTTAATTTCAAATTTTAAGTCAAACACCACTTATATTTTGAATCAAACTATATACTCAACTTACCTTAGGTTCAGAAATATGTGCGATGAATCCGGTAAGTTTGGCGAGTTTTCGTTAATTGTTGGATCTTCAAATCTTCAATCCAACTCAAATAACAGAAAGTGTTCTTGGCATCGGAATTAAGCCAACTAAAAATATAAACCTAACACGTGTAAGGTCATTTTGATCATATTGCAACAAAACAACATTTTTTTCCGATAATTCTCGTCAAAATGAAACACATAGTATATAAAACATAATAATATTTTCAACAAATAATGCAATTTTGACTATTTTATAACCAAAATGATTAAAATATACTTAAATGAAATTGTGAGCCTTGCACATGGTTTCATTCAATTCAATTTGACAAATAAATTGGAATAAATGAACAAAGTAGTACTTACTCCAAAATTTGATGGTCAAAATAGTTCATTTTAAAGTTTGATGGTCAAACTAATGCTAGATCGAAAGTTTAGTGATCATTTAAACTGCTTACTCTTACATTAACACAATAGTGCAAGGCCCAAGGCCCTTAGAAGTTCTTATTTTACGCAAAAACAAATAATCACGATAACACAATACTTTTAATACATTTCAAAAAATTTGATAGTTAGAATATATTAATTTTTTAACCCAACTCCCTTATTTAACCTTTTAATTTATCCCGATTCACGGCTTCCTTCAATTATAAAGTAATCTCTCTTGACTTTTTTTTTAAAAAAATTTATTTATTTAATTTGATTTTTCTACAAATTTGGTTTGTCTTATAGATCGGTTTAACTATATACATTACGATTGCTCGCCCTATTGTTGGCATACTATAATTGTCATGCTTTTAAAAGGGAGACCTCCTTTGTATCAATTTTTCCCTATTGTTTTTTTTTTTTCACAAAGAAAAGAAAAGAAAAAAGAACATCCAAAATAAAGACGAGGCAAAGATGAACACAATCCTACAAATTTTTATTATTGAAACAACAACCGAATGAGTGTACAAACACCTCAAATTAAGCACATTAACAACAAATTTATTTTTTTTGTTGAGAAACAAATATTTGTTAATTTACTTATATAAAAAGCAGAGCGTTGATAGGATCCTACACAAATATGAGAATGTAAATATTATTTTGTAGAATAGAGCCAATATGAGAAAAATAGCTGTAAAGGCGTGCTCGGTCAATTTAGATCGGGACTTACCTTTTGTTTGTTTTCTTTTTTCAAAGATCGTGACTCACTATGTTAAGTATGCTGCCAACAAATTATCTTATTGAGTTTTTAACAACTAGAAATTAGGTAGAAGGGCTTATTATACATTGATTTTTACCAAAAATCCAATGAATAATATTTTTTTGAATGAAGGGCTTATTTTTAATTGGTAATTTGAATGAAGGGCCTATTTTTAATTGGTAATTAGTGTAAGAGGCCTATTTTGTTTTATATTTTAAATGAATGTATTTGAATAAATTTAAATATCATTTAATTAATAAAAACATGTTATGTATTACCTAAATTACCCCTTTTTATGAAATTTTCACAAAAAATATGGACTGCAAAGTTCATATTGCAATAAAATATGAACTGCAAAGTTCATATTGCAGTGAAATATGTACTGCAATATGAACTTTGCACTAAAAATATGGACTGCAAAGTTCACATTGCAGTAAAATATGGACTGCAATATGAACTTTGCACTAAAAATATGGACTGCAAAGTTCACATTGCAGTGAAATATGGACTGCAAAGTTCATATTGCAGTGAAATATAGACTGCAAAGTTTATATTGCAGTCCATATTTTAATGCATATTGATATTTTTTTAGTTTATTTTAAGGGTTGGGATGTCATTTTATAATGAAAAAAAAAGACACATGTCATATTATTAATAAAATAAAAAATAGGCCCTTTATTTAAAAAAAATTTATTCCTTGGCCTTAGTGTGAAAATCTTTCTCTAATAAGCCCTTTTTTTTAATTGCCCCTTTTAACAATTATTTAACCTAAACCTCCGCCCAGATAATTTTTGCTTGCTCACATGCCCATGTGTCTTTTTTCCCCTTCAATTATATCTTTTAACTAAGTCACCTTTTATCCAAGGGTAAAAAAAATATATTTTATGTATTTTTTTTGAGAACATTTATATTATTATTATGGGGAACTAATCATTTAAATTTTATACTTTTACTAGAGTATGTATAATTTTATTATTTTAGTGTGATTAATTTTTTTACGGTACAGATTTAAATTAAATTTTTATTTACTATTAATGTGGGAGCATAATTTTGTAATTGGGCTTTGGCCTAAACCCAGTGAATGGGCCTCGGACCTGTCCTAAGGCTAGACCTCTTCTCGGCCGAAGAGGTCGAAGCATCATCTGATCGGATAGCACGCCGATCAACAAATGACGAGTTATAGATAAGAGGTAGTTGAGCTAGAAGATGGACATTAGGGTATAACTTTTCCTAATAGGGTGAATGGGGTTATTAATACGTGTATCTTTGGAGTATTGATCAAGGTTACCTTTTATAGTAATTTCCTATTTCATCAAACCCTATCCAGATTGTATAAATAGAATAGGATAAACCCTTAGTAGGGATAGGGCTAGCAATTCGGGTTCGCGTGTCGTGTTCGGGTCGTGTCAACACACAAGTATTACAGTATTAGTGTCAACCCGAACACGACCCGTTTAACTAATCGTGTCATTTATATTAACTCGAATATGACCTGTTTATTTTACAGGTTACACGACACGACCCGACTAACCCGTTTAATAAATATGTTATGTTAAATCCGCAACTCGACACGACACGATTAACCTTTTAAGATTATAATGACAATTAAGTCTCATGTAAAAAAAATTAACTTGTTTTATAATAGTTTTAAATTTTTAATAAGTAATAATAAATATCACCCAATACCAAAATTCAATATTAATAATTTAGAGTCAAAATATATAACATTCCATCACCGAAGCATAAACATAAAAAATTAGTACTTTATCCATCATTAAAAACAAAATAACTATTATCTAGTACTAATACTCCAAATAAGAATATAATTGTTCAAGAAAGATGGCAAAATAAAATATATATATATATATATATAGCTGTAAAAGAAAATAAAAATAATAATCGTGTTAATTGCGGGTCAATTTCGAGTTAGCGGGTTAACCCGAACACGACCCATTTAATTTGCGGGTTAAATGTGTCTGACCCGAAATTGACCTGAACCCGTTTATGCTTGACCTAAACCCGCTAACTTCGTGTTGAGTTCGTGTCGGGTTAGCGTATCGTGTCAAATATTGCCGGCCCTAAGTAGGGATCATCAACTCTATTAGAAAATAGGCAATATACATATCTTGTATTCTCTGAAGAGCGAGAAGGGGAAATTATTATCTTTTTGGCCATTAGAACTTAGTGAAAAATACAAACACACACTCAGGAAGAATGTGTTGTTGGATTGGGAATAATAGTCACTAGAGGAACCTACCCACACCAAACAAAAATCAGTTGTTCTTATCGCTAACTTAATGTTCATCGTTACCACCTTTACTGAATTCGATTATTGACTCTACTTATTTGAACCGATTCAATGTATTTTGGGTTAAATCAAATTTATACCACCCACAATTAATTTTGTGTATTTGAAAATACTTTTTTTTATATCTATAAATTTGGGTTTTACAAAAGGGTGCGGTTACAATTGATTAATGTGGAGGTGGGTGAAAGACACGTATGGTCAAAAGCCTTCAACTCGATATCACTATGCAAATTAAACCTACAACAATTACATAAAGGCAAACTCACCACCAATATTCTAAGATGATTGGTTGGTCATAAAAAGTTGGTTACGGGATCTAGTCATCAAGGAGATAAATATATATATATATATATATAGTTATTCATGAACGATAATTTGCATGAAAAATGTACCCCATATAATATAGATATATATCTATGTTATATATTCTAATCAATGGCTTAAATTTATTCTAAAAAATACACATAAAATATTAGCATTTGGATGTAAATTTTTTTCCTAAAAACATTATATCATCACACTAATGGCCCAGATTTATTTACAAATAATACAAAAAATTTGAACTCTTAGATGTACTTTTAGGATATCAAATCATAAAAGTCAACATTTTTTTATCTCTCTAATATTCTACGATTCTACTCTCTCCCCCACTTTTCTCTCTCATTAATTTTAAAAAATAAAATCAAAAAAACAATCCATATTATAAGAGAAGGAAATGTCACATTACCCAATTATCTAATAAATGGCTTAGATTTATTCTAAAAAATACACATAAAATGTTAGCCTTTGGATGTGAATTTTTTTCCTAAAAACATCACATCATCACACTAATGGCCAAGATTTATTTACAAACAATAAAAAAATTGAATCTTTAGATGTACTTTTAGGATATCAAATCATAAAAGTCAACATTTTTTTATCTCCTCTAATATTCTACCAATCTACTCTCTCCCCCACTTTTCTCTCTCATTAATTTTTTTTTTAAAAAAAAACAAAAACTTTAAATACAAAAACTAAAAAATTTAAAATATTCATATTTAAAATTTATTAATCCATACCTATAAAATAAAATCCATACCTATTGTAACCCACTTTTCTCTCTTTAAACATATTTATTCTTCATATACTTGCATTCAAATCTAATTCTTCCTTTAGTTTAAAAATATAAAATAGATATATGTTTTTATTTAATCTTTTACAAACTTCAATAGTTTATTTTATTTTATTTTATTTTTTTTAAAAAGCATATTACTTTGGTAAACCAATGTTACTTCCAATGGTACCATATATTTACAATTAAAATTTAAAACACATTACTTTTGTAAATCAGGGTTACTACTAATGGTGCCATCTGTTTATAATTAAAATTTTATAAATTTATTACGTCATTGTAGCAATAACTGGATATTAATTTTTGTATATTTTGGTGACTGATTATTAACCCATCCTGACCTTAATGAATTAGTAAAACGGGTTTGAATTTAAGCATATAAACGGAGGCACTTCGAATTTTTCAATTAAAAACCACCTTAATCTGGCCGGGTCAAATATATCCTCCCCCTACCCCCGTGCTTGACAGTTATATAAGTTGTGTATGCAGTTTGCTTAAAATATGTTTTAGATTGCACGCTATTTAGGTATTATATATTTTTTGCTCAATCTAACTGTTAATTTTTTTTACGTTGCCGTGTTGTTTGACATGGACAATACCTAATATAACTATAGATATATTGTGCCTTTATATATATATATATATATATATTTAGTAATGCTTGGCCTTTTTCTACCCATGTACAGCTGTTCGTGCCATTCTCTTATTTCTTTTTATTATTTTATTTATTTCTTTAATATTATGAAGTATGAGTTGGACGACCAACAATGTCTTTTCATCTTTCTCTCTATTCCTTTTGCTTTTCTATGGTCTGATAGTGATGCATGGCTCTCTTCACAACCTCATCCAGATAATTTTTGCTTACTCACATGGCCATCTCTCTTTTCCCCCTTCATTTATATATTTTAACCAAGTCACCTCTTTTATCCAAAAGTAAAAATTATCTTCTTTGATGTATTTTTTTTGAGACCATTTATATTATTATTATGGGGAATTAGTTATTTAAATTTATTCTTTTATTAGAGTACACATAATTTTATTATTCTAGTGCAATTAATTTTTTTACGGTACAGATTTAAATTAAATTTTTATCTACTATTAATTTTGTGTATTTAAAAATACTTTTTTTTTTTATATCTATAAAATATAATTGGGTTTTACAAAAGCAGTGTGACTACAATTGATTAATGTGGAGGTGGGTGAAAGGCACGTACGGTCAAGGGCCTCAACTCGTTATCAGTAAGCAAGTTAAACCTACAACAATTACATAAAGGCAAACCCACCACCAATATTCTAAGATGATTGGTTGGTCATAAAAAGTTGGTAACGGGATCTAGCTAGTCATCAGGGAAAGAATTTTTTTTTCTGGGTCCCAAGTTTGTCCTTTTATATATCCACTAGAGATCGCTGTTGAGAGTGTTCAATTAAGCTCTTCACATGGCAGATCACCACCGCTACTTGGCTTCTTTAAATTGAACCATTAGCCTTTTTAACATTATATAAATATAGTTGAAATGGTAAATTATTAACTTAAAATTTAAAGATGTGTTAATTTTAAAAAGTACTCACAATAATTTTTAATAAAAGTAATTTACCATCCCACTATTCTATAATATAAATTTAAAATATTAATACATTTCTACAAAATTTAGTGAAAACCTAGAATTATAAATATATCTAAATTACTTATGGGTGATTATATATATATATATATATATAATATTAGATAAATAATGAAGAAAGTCCAATATATATTTAAAAGAGTAATTTAAATTAAATTTTGTACCCACTCTCTAGTCAATCGTGGGCGAGTACTTTATTAAGCTAGTTTGTCTCTCTCTAGCAGTCAAACAATAAAAACGTTTGAAAGCAAGTTTGTCGTCATTAATAGGGGTTAAATCAAAGATTCCTAATGCGAAAAGGACTTGTGCCTATAAATAGCTAGCGATATATAGCATCGATCAGTACTACTACCTACTACTTTCTAAATTTCTCTAGCTATTAGCTTCAATTTATACTTTATATATATGTCATGGCCGGACTACCTCACATTGATCTGGAGCTAAGGTTGGGTCAAGAAGCTGATTTGAAGAACTACACGAAAGTGTTGACCAAAAGCGACGTGGATGGTTCTTCTAGGCTTTTATTGGAAAGAGAATGGGTGGAGGGAGAAGTTTTACTCGGTATGGCTCAAACTCGGGCTGAACGGTGCAGGTCCAAAGATGGGGTGATGTTCGAGTTTGAAGATGTGAACACTAATACCAAGCACCCCTTGGTACTGAAGAAGTGGGCGAGTAATAGCTTCGTACTCACCACCAACTGGAACAGGGATTTCGTCGACAGGCGGACATTGGAGGAGGGTGATGAGATTGGGCTCTCATGGGATGCTCAATATTCCAAATTCTACTTCTCCCTTCGCCGCAAATATTGGCACCATGTTTAATTTACTAGCCGGCTAATTAAGTTGCATGGGAAGTAGTTGATTTCAATGCTATGAAGTAGTTGAAGTAAATCAACATGATATATATATACTTATCGTTTCTGGTACGGATCAGTCTTACCTGAAATTTTTCGTATATATATATATATATATCTATGCTTAAGTGTTTGATCAGTTAATTTTTTTTTACTGCTTGTACGTTCTATTCTGTTATGTTCGGTTATGTTGTACGTCCTTTATTTTTCTTAGTGTTTTGTTGCTGTTGTACTCTTTTCCTATGTAGTGTGTTGGAATCCTTTGGGTTCTGCCATTCGTTTGTTGTTTGTTGTTTCAACAATAAAAGTTTGCAAGATTGTGTTCGTCCTTGCCTTGTCTTTCTTTTAGATGCTCAGTTTTTTTGCTGAATGAAAAAACTAAAGAATGGAGAAAAATTGATGCAAAGGCGACCTTTCTTTTAGATTCTGCTTACGGTCGACACAGGGGGAGCAGGGGTTTATTATGTGTTTTTGAAAAAGATTACCCACCAGAATTTGCTCTCTAAAAATTAAAAGTAAAAATCAGTCCGACTATTTATACACAAACACCCTTTCTTCAAGCATTTATGTCATAAGCCTAAGCACCTTGGGTTCTTTTAAATTTTCTCCTATCCGTTTCTTCAAATATATCACATTAAGTAATAAAATTAATTATTAAAAACTGGGGAATTACTATATAATAATTAAGTAATAAATGTTGACATCACCCAATACATCACATTAAGTAATAAAATTAATTATTAAAAAGAGGGGAATTACTATATAATAATTAAGTAATAAATGTTAACATCACCCTAAATAATTATCACGTGGGAGTCAGAGAAGAGAATGTCAGGGGGGGATATGTATGCTAGGGTTCAACAAAGCGCAAGGACATGGCACTTTGTCTACTCTCCCTCCAATCACTTTTAATAAAGTAACATGCACGAGAAAAAAGACTCTTTTCTTACTTAGCAGTTGAAAAGGTTAACAAGTCAGGAGTGTTAACATACGTCTTACTTAGCCTTTGAAAAGATTAATGAGTGGTAACATATGTGAACCATGTGATTGCCCAATTTTTTTAACTTATTGCAACCGTTTTTTAAAAAATAAATAAAATCAAAGAAAATCTTTTTTTTTGAACCCACCCTATAAATAAAAAAATTGATGATCAGACTTTTATTTTTCTTTGCAAGTTTAATTTTCATTTAATTTTTTTGTAAAGAAAATAAGTAAAAATAAAAAATCCTTTTAAAATTTTAAAACAATCTATCAATTCACAAGAACACAACGCAAAACTAGCGAGCCACTTATTGGGGGACATGATTTGAAATACCATAGATTAACCATAACGGTGATAAGTGGATAGATAGATACCATAGACACTACTCTTATATGGTTCAAAGTCGCGGTTTCAGAGGCTAACTCGGCCATTTAATTTTCAATTCGGATATCGGTATTGGTTTCGATTTCGGCGATACAGACCGATTTATTATTTAAAATGCCCAAAAAATAACAAAAAATATGAAAAAACTCTAAAGTATAAGATTAATAAGATGGATCAATTAGATAAGTATAATAACATTATCTAGTATAAATTACATAATAATTCAATAAATATATAACAATACAATTTTATAAAACACAAATATCTTAAATATAAGTTCAATTACACCTAGAATAATGATATGGATTATAATTATCATCATTCCTCAAGGATTTCGGCGCACAAATATCTTAAATATAAGTTTAATTAGGCCTAGAATAATGATATAGATTATAATTATCATCATTACGCAAGGACTCTAGCGATGAGGAATGGGAATATAAAAGAGGTTGGAAAATTGACACTTGTGAGGTAATGATGAGAGAAATGGCTAGATAACCTATAATAAGAAAATTTTGGTTGGCTATGGTGATGATAGTACCCAAGTTCCCGATAATCGCTGCTACATGAAGATCTATCATGATACATTCTACAATTACTTACATTTAATAGTTGCCAATTTACACACCAACAGTTTTTTTTCCCAATAGTTACCAATTTACATACCAGGTGTTATTTGGTAATTTTAAAATCTCTACTGAAAATTCAACTTTACTTCACGTTTTTCAAAATTTATTTCACTTTACAAGGGAATTACAATATAATAAGTTTCAATTTAAAAAAGAGATTTGAAACAAAATGCTACTTTAGATTTCCCTTTTTTCATTCTTTTTTTTAAGCAAAGAAGGCAACGACCCCTAAAAAAAAGGAAAAAAGCCAAAACTTACATATTCAAAAGTCTAGTATCAAAAACCTCTACTCTATTTATTATAGACAAACTGCTCATTTTTTATACAAATAATTCTTACTAAAATATAAATATTTCCTCTCCTCAATGCCAAAATTAACAAGAAAATCAGCACATTTGTTGATCACTCTAAAAATATGCTTGATAAGAATAATGAAAATGGTGAAGTAAAAAGGTGATAGATAACCACCAGCAAGTGGGCCAGTGGTAGCGCACTGGGATCAGCTCTGGGTTTAACTGGGAGCTCCCCAGGTCGAGTCCTAGCAGCTGCAAAAACATCTGGTGGCCAGCGGCTGGTCACTGTTTCGCGAACAGGGATTAATCGAGGTACGTGAAAGCTGGCCCGGACACCCTGTGATACTAGAAAGTATCTAGAGCAAAAAAAAAAAAAAAAAAAACAGGTGATAGATCTGATCTCACGTGCAACCGACCAAAGAGCAGCACTTTTTAATTTATTTGTCAGCACATTAACCAATAACATGGAATCAACTTCATTGTCCATTTTGTGGACCTAGGAAAGGGCCCCATCCCACCTCGCCTATATCATCTCATTCTTTCTTTTACGTGGTACTTCCAAAAGAAGATATCTTTTCTTCCATCACTGTCAACTTGCGTCTCTTTAATGCTTAAGGACCACTACAAAACAAATTTAGGATTTTAACATCTTTTAATTTTACAAGATTTATGTCTTTAAATAATTTTTTTTTATTTTCAACGCATAATAATTTACATGTGCATTAATCAAATTTCGTCATAAAATATATTTTATGACACAAACTTAATTAATTATGATGTAAATTATTACGTACGGAAAATCAAAAAATTATAGGGGCAATTAAAAAAAAGGACTTATTAGAGAAAGATTTTCACACTAAAGTCAAGGAATAATTTTTTTTTAAATAAAGGGCCTATTTTTTATTTTATTGATAATATGACATGTGTCTTTTTTTTTCATTATAAAATGACATCCCAACCCTTAAAATAAACTAAAAAATACCAATATGCATTAAAAAAATATGGACTGCAATATGAACTTTGCAGTCTATATTTCACTGCAATATGAACTTTGCAATCCATATTTCACTGCAATGTGAACTTTGCAGTCGATATTTTTAGTGCAAAGTTCATATTGCAGTCCATATTTTACTGCAATGTGAACTTTGCAGTCCATATTTTTAGTGCAAAGTTCATATTGCAGTCCATATTTCACTGCAATATGAACTTTGCAGTTCATATTTTAATGCAATATGAACTTTGCAGTCCATATTTTTTGTGCAAATTTCATAAAAAAGGGTAATTTAGGTAATACATAACATGTTTTTATTAATTAAATGATATTTAAATTTATTCAAATACATTCATTTAAAATATAAAACAAAATAGGTCTCTTACACTAATTACCAATTAAAAATAGGCCCTTTATTCAAAAAAATATTATTCATTGGATTTTTGGTAAAAATCAATGTATAATAAGCTCTTCTACCTAATTTCTAGAAAATTATATTTTTTTTTAGAGACATAGATCTATAACCCAATTAATAGCATGACAACAGAAAAGGTAGGTGAAGAAAAGAAAAGGAAAGGAATGAAAATTCCAAGTCCTTGATGCACGTTTGCAGTATCATGTTAATTATACTACATATGCATGAGACAAAATCACGTGCATGTGGTTGAATAAAAATTCCAGAAGTCTTGATAGTTGAGCGCCGCCTTCCTAAATTTGTTTTTCTTGGATATATTTATTTTTAAACGTAAAGTAATGAATAAGACGATACCGCTGCGGCCCTTTCCTAGGTGGGAGTCTGAGAAGAGACTGTCCCCAAAGCGGACAATAGAAAGAGGAAAATCATTACTCCAAAAGGAATGGAGAAGACTGTTAAAAGGGGACATGTTGGCAACCAGCCTCCCGGTACTTTTTTCTCTATTAATTTCCACAAAATACTTTTATCTGATGATTTTACATGATTATTTAATTAATTTTTGTAGAGTATATTTGGTGGTGTTTAGAAGATGATTATTATCGATTAAGATTTAATTATGAATAATGCATTTTTTATTGTTCTTTTAAATAATTTTCATAGGTATATTTAATTTTTTGAGAGTTTGTGTAGTTGACATATTATTATTATTATTTAATTTTGTACTAAGATTTAAACCTATGATCTAAATATAGAAAATTAGATGCCTCTTTGACATGTGCTTACTATAAGTAAATATACTTGGTACAATGTTTTTAATATATATATATATATATAACCTTTTTCTGTCACATGTGCGGCTTATCTTCAATATTCTTACTTCTTCAATTCTTTTGACAAGTGATTACAGGCCTTCAATGCCCAGTGTGAGCCTTCAATTCTTAATGATTTTTCAAACTTTCGAATTAATTTACTTATTTAATTATAAATTTACTTTTTACCATCACTACTCACTAGTATCTTTCATATCTTTTGTAATGTAAAAATTTACTCCTTGGCTATATGTGGATAGCACAGAAGGTGGGGAAACATATTGGTAGAGATTATCACAATAAACATAACAGAACAAACATCTTAATTATCTAAGTGCCGGGGTTTTACTTTAATGAGCACTTAATCCATCACAATTTAATTAAGCGGGTCAATCAGAGTGGTAAATATAATTGAAGAGAAACTATTTAATTCAATTTTTGTAGAACATTTGAATATATTTAATTATATCACAACCTAAATGCTACAACACATAATTATTTTTTCTTTCTGTTCAATGTCTAACTTAACCCACAATATACACGCACAACCCATCAGAATTAATTAGCTTTCAAAATAGGTTAATGTGCTTTTGGTCAATTATTTTTGTCTATCTTTTGGCGTGGTAGGATGATAAGTTAGTAGTAATTCATATATATATCATTATAGCAATGAATGACATTTATAAACTTGTAACAAAACATACATCAATTATATTTTTGTATATTCATATATTATAAGTATATCTATAAACTTGTAACAAAACATATATTATCATTATAGCAATGACATTTGAAAAATTATGAAAAGAGTAATTAAATTTTTTTCAGTCGTATAGAATTTAGTCAAAACTACAACTAAAAGATGAGTGTTATATATATATATATATATATAACTTCAAATCAACTAATTATAGAGATAAATCATTGTGAACCAAAAGAATATATAAAGTGTTATGTATTGTGAATATATAAGGATATGTTGAATAATATGAAGACTTTATTACCAAAAAAAAAAAAGAACTAATTGAAGACCTCGTTTAAGAAAGTCAATAAATTATTTTATTTTGGAGCTCTTTCGTATTTTTGTATATTCATGTAATATATAGAATTTTTGGGTAGTGATCTCAAACAATTGACCATGAAAATTCCTTATATATGTATCGGATGTGGATAATTTTCTCTACTCGACGAATATATTAAGATTCAATATAATTCTAATAAAATCAAGAGGAGGAAGATATATACATATACATACATATATATATATATATATATATAACATTAAAGAGGATCCATACTTTTATTTTCTCGTGAATTTTTAAAATTAATTTAACTTGAAGAGGGAGAAAGAAAGATGAGATGTTCAAAGAGATGTCTAGATTTTATTTTATTTTCCAAATGAATTGTTGTTAAGATGGTTTAACTTTAAGAGTGGGGTGAGTTGAATTTTATGTGAGTATGAACAAGAGTACTTTAAATTTTTAGTCAAAACAAAAGCTAAATGATATGACTTTTGTTCAAGAAAAAAAAAAGAAAAATTAGGCTTAATAAACATTTAAGAGGAAAAAAAAAAGTAATAGTCAAAAACAAATAATTACAAAGATATAATTTATGTTCGAAAAAAAGAAAGAAAAAAAATACTTTGACTTTATATGCATTTAAAAGGAGGAAA